>JANRMT010061414.1:14649384-14721505 GCA_026402145.1 Polypterus bichir lapradei
TATATGCCAGTGCCTGCAGGTGAGCTGACACTCTAAAACATTATATGACAGTGCCTGCATATATAGCACCCGATGACGTGTTCCGGCCTGCCAATCACTGTAATGCCAGCACCTGACATGGCTACTGGCATTACAGTCAGGGCAGTACTTACCTGCCCCTTGATTGGCTGTCTCCAACCCGCGAAACGTGCGGGGCGGAGACTCGAGCATGGCGCACGAGCACATGTGGTGCTCGTTCGAGTAGCGCCATGCTCCGAGCATAGCGATGCTCAAGCCAAACACATATTCGGCCGAGCATGCTTGCTCATCACTATTTGTCATGTGTGGTAAAAAAAAATAATTTTTAAATAAAAACTTGTATTATTTTTTAAGAAACATAAGTCACACACAGAGGTTTCTTTGTGACCTGCAGAATGACAACAGAAAAACTCCCAACTAATAAAATAAGTTTAATAAAAAAAGTTTTTCATTACTTAGGAAACTGATTTGAATAAAATGTGCAGGTACGGACAACCCTTAGGACACAAAATAACAAACCACTGATTTATTTTAGATGAGGGGCAGAGGTGGGTAGAGTAGCCAAAAACTGTACTCAAGTAAGAGTAGCGTTACTTCAAAAATAATATTACTCAAGTAGAAGTAAAAAGTAGTCATCCAAAAATTTACTCAAGTAAGAGTAAAAAAGTATTTGGTGAAAAGACTACTCAGGTACTGAGTAACGTATTTGACACACCACCTTATCCTAAACACACTCCACTCCATCCCATGGAGGAAATAGGTCATAAAAATCAAGTGTTGGCACAATTCTTTCTCAAATACTGCTGTAGCATTTTAACATTATTTCTTATTTTCTAATATTTAGGTTTTATCAATGCATGATTTCTAGTATGAGCTTATTATCTGGAAGTGCTACGTCTGGCGAATTCCATTGAAGGAATCCTGTCTTGAAAAGCAAAACTAAATGGCTGTGCATCTCATCTCTGTCAAATATCAAAGAAAACATCTAAAGACGACAAAATTTTCTACGGGTATGAAGCAGTACTTTTAACTTTTAAAGTGGATACAATTTTTAAAAACGTACAAGATTTTTGGAAATGTTATGCCAATGTTTCATTGTGTATTTCTAAAATGACCATTTATGAGGAAAAAATGTAGAATTATTAAAAGGCTAAGCAGTAGCAATTACATGATTTTCCCAGGTTAGTTACTCTTCTATCTTCTGAGTCTAATTTAATTTTTGGGTCATGCAGACACGAGTCTTTCCTTGCTGTACCAAACACCAAGCCTCCGGCCAGGAGTGTCACACGCAGTGGCTGCTGGACTTCATTCCAGCCACTTTCTTAATTTGTACAAAATCACTGCTGCTCACACAACACTCTGTCTTAAATTTTACTTGACTTGCTATATGAGAAACAGAACCCTCAACTGCTAGATTTTTCTTCAACTAGCAGCCAAACAATAATGCAAAGCGAGCCAACAGATGACCAGCTAACTCAGGGATCTCAACCTCTATTCTAGAAGAACCCTCATTTTTGTTATGGCCAATTTCTTTATCAGAAAGCAATTACTGGTGCTAATGAAACATTATAATATGGTTATGTTTTACATGTTGTGATGGATGTCCGGCAAGAGTTTCCGGCCCTCACCCCCAGGCCGCCAGGAGGAGCTCTCCCGACAGCATGGACGTGCCCCGAGTTCCAGCAGGGCCTCATGGACTTTGTAGTTTTTATACACAGCCCTGTTGGATACCTTGGGGGCCACAAGGAGTCGCTGTAGGGAGGCTCGTGGACTCATATATACCCTATAACCTGGAAGTGCGTCATAATCCCGTGACAGGAAGAAACGACGTGCTTCCGGGGTGAAGATACAGACTATTTACCCTGACCCGGGAAGGGATAAAGACTTGTGGACTGTGGGGCTGGAACACATCCGGGTCAAGGGGTATATAAAGACTCTGGGAAAGCCCAGACACTGAGCTGAGCTGGGAGGAAGGATAGCTAAGTGTCTGGGAGAGGAGGATTGTTTGATTATTGCTTAAGTATCGTATGAATAGTGTAGAGGGGAAGGTGCTTGGTGCACTGTATTATAAAAGAGTCTTGGACTTTTACTTGGTGTTTGGAGTGGTACCTGAGGGCTCAAGAGGTGGATCAGAACCTCTACTGCTACAAAGTATATTTTCACCTAATCAAGGATTTTTATATGTGTAGATTCAAGATTTAATGTTAGGGTTATGTTTAGTTTTGCATATAAAAAGCTGAGTTTTATTGCTGTTTATGTTTCTGTTTCCCACCATTGACGTTGATCACATGATGACATTCACCACAGTGATGATGTCACGGGATGTGATTTGTAAACAGGACGTCCTAAACACTTGTCCATATCCTTTGGTGGATACTCCAAACTTTTGAAACATCCTAGTAATAGTTAGTTTCATTTTCAAAGTGGGCCTAGCAATATGATTTTTTGTTAAATTTTCTTTTGACCTCCTTTTGGACTTTGAAGCACGATTTCATCTGGTTCTTTTCATTCCAGTTCACCTGTATCAATTAGTTTTACCGAATTTGAACCTCAGCTTGCCCCGACCCCGTTTCTTGCTTTAAAAAGTCATCACCTGGCTCTACTGCTCTTTACAATAATCCTCCGACACCCTGCATGTCTGTTACAGTTACTCTATCTCAACGGTACTCAACTCCGGTCATGGAGGTCCACAGTGGCTACAGGGTTTACATTCCAACCAGTTTCGTAATTAGAAACCAGCAGATGATTAAACTTGGTATTTCATTATTTGGCTTCTTAGTGCTTTCATTTTTTCCAGGCAAATCTTAATCACGTTGTAGCTTTCTGAGAACGTTATTCATATCTTTTGTGGTTCGGAACAGATTTGTACCTTTTGGTCCTTCGTTTTTCGCTCACATTGTATGAACGCAGATACTTCCTGATGCATGTATGCAGGTTAAAGTGGAAGCAAGTAAGGTGGAGAGCTTCTGGTTCATTTGTCATTTGCACCTCATTATTAACTGATGGCTGTACAAGAAAACAGCCAACAGTTAAAACCTAAATGCAGCAGTTCAAAACTAAAATAGGCAATTAAGAGTTCTGAATTGTAACAAATGAGTTAACCAAAACTAAGCCCAACAACCATATTGCTTTAGTAGAAAATAAATACTATAGATTCTAATTAAGAACTTTGGTTAAAGAAAAAACCTGAAGCCTCTGTAAACCTCCAGAGTATGCCTGCTCTATCTAATTCTATGTCCTATGACTTGTTAGTCCACTCATTCATCCACAGCAAACTCTCTCGTTTTTCATACTTTCTAATAGCAACACCCTAATGTTTTCCAGAGCACATCAAGATTTCTTAGACTTACAGTTTTTTCCCCTCAAACATATTTTATTGAAGGTGAAGCTGTATTATGGACAGATAGATATAAAAGTAATCAAGTTGAATGGTGGGCGGCATGGTGGCCAGGGCCGGATTTTCCTATAGGCTAACTAGGCTTCAGCCTAGGGCCTCAAGATCAAGAGGGGCCTACATTCAAATTGTTAGCAATTTGAACAAACTTAAAAATGGGAGGTGAAAGGGCCTCATAAGTGGAATAGCCTAGGGCCTCTTTTCATCTAAATCCGGCCCTGATGGTGGCGCAGTGGTAGCGCTGCTGCCTCGCAGTTAGGAGACCCGGGTTCGCTTTCCGGGTCCTCCCTGCGTGGAGTTTGCATGTTCTCCCCGTGTCTGCGTGGGTTTCCTCCCACAGTCCAAAGACATGTCGGTTAGGTGGATTGGCGATTCTAAATTGGCCCTAGTGTGTGCTTGGTGTGTGTGTGTTTGTGTGTGTCCTGCGGTGGGTTGGCACCCTGCCTGGGATTGGTTCCTGCCTTGTGCCCTGTGTTGGCTGGGATTGGCTCCAGCAGACCCCCGTGACCCTGTGTTCGGATTCAGCGAGATGGATGGATGAAGTTGAGTGGTCAACTAGCTCTGCATTGCATTGTTTGCCTGCTGGTTAAGAAAAAAGAAATAAAGAGATCTGAATCTTAAAAAGTAAGGTCATTACAATTAAAGCAAAAGAAGCATTTTCCATTACTGGCAGTAACTGTTTAATAACTAAGAAAGTGGTTAGAATGAAACATGCAGCCACTGCGACCTTCCAGGGAACGAGTCTGACATCCCTGTTGTAGACAACTTGCCACTTTGCTGCAGTGCACACTCACACTGTGCCATTTTGGTGGGTAACTAAACTAACTGTCACATGTTGAGAAGTGGCTGATGTGCAAAACAAGCAAAAGCGCACTCAAAAAACTATCAATCAAATTAATTATTATTCAAATTTCAAAGTGATTTATAGACCGCTATTTATTCTGTTTCTTCTTTACTTCAAAAAAAAAAACAGTTATCCTTAAACAGGATGCCACCCTAGTTCTTAAAAAGCAAATTTAAAGCCAATTTAGAGTCACCAATTAACTAACAGATCTCTTTAGGATGTAGAAAGAAAGTGAAATACCTAAAGTAAATGCCACATGAGCACTAGAAGATTATCGAAAACACACACAGGACACGACCACTACCTTATGTGAAAGACATTCCCTTTAGAAGAACCAAACATTTGAACAATTTAAATAAAAATAAAATGGAGAGTGGTCTCCCCTAGACTTTCATGTATACTCAGATATGGGGATGGATAAAGACATCCATCCATCCATTATCCAACCCGCTATATCCTAACTACAGGGTCACGGGGTCTGCTGGAGCCAATCCCAGCCAACACAGGGTGCAAGGCAGGAAACAAACCCCGGGCAGGGCGCCAACCCACCGCAGGGCTGGATAAAGACAATGATATTTTAATATTATATACATTAAAGAACTACCAACAACAAATTTAATCAAATTAATAATATATTGAACAATTATTACAAAAGTAAAGTCGAATAAATCGGACTCTGCAGCTGCATGGATAAAAAAATTTGCCATGATAAATTTATTTTTGACAAACAATTCCGGTAAATTACCATTTCAGTAAGCAGAAGTGGGTCACAAGTTGCAAGAAACTTTAATAATGTGTTTAATTTATTTTAAACAAAATTTAATTTGCGTAAAGCAAAAACGTTCTCAAATATGTACGTATTACCATTTGAACACAATCATCTTAAAAACTGGTAGTTTTCTGAAAAAATGCAAAGCGACAAAAAATGCTTACAATGTGGTGCTTTACCATAATATAATGTGAAATAATCAAATTTTCAATACTTTTGGGGAAACGTTTCAGGTAAAGTATCACTTCTGGTTAGCAGAAATAGCTCAAAAGTTGATAGAAATCTATGTTTTATACCTAATACCTGTATGTAAAATTTGGTTGACCTAAGTGAAAGCATACTCAGGTTATAGTGTTTACATGCACACACAGAGACATAATTCAAAAAGCTAGTATTTTCGGACTCAGGAAGGTCTAAAATGTCAAGATTCAACAAAATCGAATTTTTGGATGATTCTAATACTTTCCCTATACTTCGTACACAAGAAAGTAAAAAAAATGACATGCAAAGATTGTCATTTCAGATTCTGACATTTTACTTTGGCCTATGCTGGTTTATACAATGCCTATAAAAAGTATTCACTCCCTTGGAGATTTTCACATTTATTGTTAAACAACATTGGATCACAGTGGACTTAATTTGGCTTTTTCTGACAGTCATAATCAGAAAATTACACTTTAAAATCAAAGAGAAGACAAATCTCTGCAAAGTGGTCTAAATTAATGACAAAATATAAAGTACAGAATAAATAATTACAAACAAAATAATTAATGACACCTCTAAATCATCACCGGTGCAGCCACTTGGTTTAAGAAATCAAATCATTACGTCAATGGAGGTCACCTATCTGGGGTTTCATTTTATTGCAGTATAAATGCACCTTATCTGGATGGTCCCACTTCTGGCAAGTCATTATGGTAGACTAACCTAAAAGATGAAGATAAAAGAACTCTCCAGGCAACTAAATGAAGAGAAGACTGAAAAGCACAGCTCATGGAATGGATACAAGAAAATGTCCAAGTCACTGAATACCCCTTGGAGTCCAGTTAAATCAGTCATTAAGTAATGGTAAAAGTATGGCACAGCTGAAAATCTGCCTAGAGCAGGCCAACTTCCAAAACCGAATGTATGCAAGAAGAAGTCTAACAAGGGAGGCCACCAAGAGAACTCTCACATGCTACATTGGCCGAGATTGGGGAGACTGTGCAAATGATAACTATTTCTCAGATGCTTCACCAGTCACAGCTTTATGAAAGAGTGGCAAACAGAAATCAACTGGTAAAAAGATTCACATGAGTTTAGCTAGAGTTTCCAAAAAGGCACATGGAAGACTATGAAGTCATTCGGAAGAACGTTCTGTGTTCTGTGTGTTTGGACCAATATTCAGCATTTTGGCCATTACTTAAATGCTATGTTTATCGTAAAACCAAACAGTGAACCTTATCAAAAACACACCATCCCCACCGTGAAGCATGGTGGTGGTCGCATCATGATATGTGGATGCTTCTCTGTAGCAGGCCCTTGAAGGGTTTTGAGAGTAGAAGTTAAAGTACAGCAAAATTCAGGAAAACCCTGAAAGACAACTTGAAATAGTCTTCAAGGAAAGTGCACCATGGGAAAAGATTTGTTTTCCAGCAAAGACAACATCCCAAAACATAAAGCCAAAGCTATGCAACAATTGCATAAAAACAATAAAGTGAATGTCTTAGAGCGGCCTGGTCAGAGTCCAGATTGCAAATCAATTGTGAATGTGTGGTTGGACTTAACAAAGGCTGTTCAGTCACAATGCCCAATGCAACCTGACGTAGCTAGAGCAATTCTGCAAAGAAGAACGGGGAAAAATTGCAGTGTCCAGATGTGTGAAGCAGATAGAGACCTATGTATCTACTAAATACTGACTTGAAGAAGGGTGAAAACTAATGCTATCAATTATTTTGTCCTTAGGTTTTGTCCCGGTAGCGAGCTGGCAGGTAAACTTTTCAGCAAAACTGGGAGATGTGCATAAGGAGAGGAAAAAGGGTCAGAGCCAAGAGATCAAAGATAGCAACCAAAGCTAAAGCTTGAAACATAATGTGTATTCAAGAGGTACAAGCAAAGAGGTCAAAACTGAACAAAACTCGTGAGAAGAATTTTAGCAAAGTTCTTTGAACATTGGATATGGAAGAGAACACCCAGCCAACCGTTAAACCTGTTGTGCCAATTACAAACAGGTCATGACTAGTAATGGATCAATATGAAAATTTCTGACTGATACCAATTGTTTGGTGGTTCTGCGGACATTGGATAAGAACATTTGTTTAAATGTGAAATTGACATTCTCAGTATATGCATTTATTTTCTGATATGAAAATGATACCAGCTCTTGGCATACAAATAAACAGTCCCAGAGTTCTATAATTGTATAATTAAACTGCTCGCATTTTAAGTCACTGGTCAGTCACTTTAATTCAGTCTAGGCAACATTAACATTAGCTTAATAAACAAAATACACAATCTCTGAGTTATATATTTTATACTTAACTGCTCTCTGTTAGACATTTCCAATAACAATTTTATTTAAAATTAATAACAAAAAATCTGCCATAACTGATCCTTCAACTGCAATGAATTCCACTAATTTCCGAGTACTGCTTTGAGCTTTTGTCCTGTCCGAACGGAATTTTCTTCAGCTATCAAATGCTTGCACTGTTGGCCGAGTTCTGCTACCCTTGGCCAGCATTAGAACTTGAGCATTCCTGGCTGAAGCCAATTTGATTTTCTGAAACTCATCATGCTCCTTAGCATGCCTTGCCTTGAGGTTAACAATCAAATTTTATGTATTGCAGTTTTACTAGCAGTCCCTCCTCTGGAAATTTTGACAAAACAGAGTCTGCAAATAGCACTTCTAGAGTCATCTGCACAAATGCTAAAGTGAGCCCACACTGCAGACATTTTTCTACCTGCTACATTTTGTTGCTGAAGCATCAATGGAAATGTTTTTGAAATGAGAATAATCGGCAGTAATTATCAGGTTACTTATAACAATCGTCCAATAGCCGATTGTACCATTTTCTTCAGCCAATATCAACAGTGGGCTGATACAGTTGGTACATCTCTAGTCATGAACTCTGAGGCCTTGCGCCTAGAAATGCAGGATGCGGACCCAACAACAGGTACTCAAAATAGCAGCAATTGAAGGACCTAAAATGGAAACTGAGTACCGTAGATCCCGGAATACAAGCCGAGAATTTCGTCCTAGATTTTTGGCTTGGAGTTTGGGGTTCGGTTTATACAACGAGTATCATTTCAGATTCCAGATTTCCAGCGCAATGCCGGTTTTGCCGATGAATACGGAAGTAAATAATGACGAAACCACAGAGCCATCTTTCAGATGAAGAAGTAACTTTGCATGCCGGTACTTTAAATTAAATAAAGAATTTATTCAAAAAAGTGTTTTAGTTGTTGATTTTATTAATAAAATTTATAATAAATTATCAGGAAGTTTAAAATAAAATTTATTTTGATTCACGATCCACATCTTGCGTTACGAAACGGATGCGGTCACGTGTATCCGCTTGCGCGATTGTAAACAAACAACCGAGAGCGTTAGTAGCGTCAGTCGGAGCCCAGATACATGTGTTTGTGGATGTAATTTCGAAACGAAGATGGACATTGTGTGGAAATATCTCCTCCTCCTCCCTTCCTGCAGCCCAAAGATGTCAAATTAAATGGTGAGTACAGTATGAAATTGTTTCTAGAATAGAATGCCTTTTGCTGTCACTATACGCATCTACAATGAGATTAAAAGCAGCTCCTTCAGTGCAGAAAAAAGTTCTGTATAGGGCTTGTATGGTTGTTTTTTAGCCTTAGCATAACGCCGTATCTGCGGCCCCGCTTCTGCTTTCTTTCCCTCCTCCGTCTGTGTCGTCTCCTAGACCCGACAACAAACCACGGAGAGCCCGCTGGTCTCGCTATGTTGTCTGGGATGTTGTGCGTGTGATGAAAAACACTCAAAACAGATGTCTGGCTCTAGACACCGATGTCTATAAGGTTCTGAATGGTGTAGCGGATGTTCGCCGAACCGATCGTGCACAAACAAGGACAAAAAAAAAGTACAAAAACAACAAAAAAGTGCACTGAAAAGGAGAGCCCTGAGCCGCTGCGCGCCGCCATGCTCCTAGCCTAATCGAAGTAGGCTAGGCACTTTTTATAACTTTTTGGTTAGTACATTAGAAAAAATATTGGTGTTTTTTATTATGAAAAGGTTAAGTAAGTGTTGTAGTGGGAGGTTTGGAACGCATTATGGGTTAGCCTTTGCGAACGAATTAAGTTCGTAAGTCAAGGATCCACTGTATTGCGTATTTAAGTTAATCAAATTTATAACAAGTCTCCGGAAATCCACCCGGCGATGTACCGTATTTGCGTATATAGTTTCAACACAAAGGTTCCAATTTACCAAACTTCTCCGCAATCACTTCCTAGTTTCCATCAAAAATGCCGGCAGTCTCAAATTCTCGCCGATAAACATTATAAATATACCCGAAGAGACACTTTTAAGGAAATTTAGAAAATTTTGCTTGGAGAAGGGGGTCGGCTTAAATACCGGTCATCGGCAAATACATGTAATTTAGTCGGTAGAGAAGGGGATCGGCTAATATACCGGGTCGGCTTGTATTCCGGGATCTACGGTAAATAATCAGAGGAACGGAATCCTTGACCTAAAAAAACCTAATTCAAATGCATGATTCTACCTCTTGCTATCGAACTGAACCAAAAGAACCAACAACAAAACCAAATTATGACAATTTTAGATCACTCGGCACAAATCTGTTTTCATTCCCACATAACACTTTTGGCTTGAAAAATGAATGACTTTGTTAAGTTTTAAGGCCTTTGTTTTCACATTGAGATCCTGGTACCTTTCACCTCCATTATAAAACACGAGTAACGGCGCACTGCACGATAACATGCAGTGAATGCACTTGACTTGAGCATTCATAGTTTTTATCCTCTTTTGTCTATATGTTTACCATTCGTTTTCTCAGAGGTTGATGTGCTTGCTGCTTCCTGAGCAGCTCTTCTTTTCTCCACCCTAGCGGCCCGCTTCTTCTCTTCTTCCGTCGGCATCTTTTCGCGTTAAAACTGATTAAGTCAGTGTTTGTGTTGTAATTACTTAGTACATTTTCCTTAATTTTTCACTTAAACTGGCACTTAAGTCTTCAATCTGCCTCAACAATGATTTAAGATATGAAGAGGCGCAGGAAGTGACGGCGAAGGTGGTAGGGAATGAGAATGGCGCCCATATGCATGCGCCAAATGGCTGCAACGCTGGCCGCTGCCCAGAGTTGATTCTACAATAAAATAAAATAAAAATAAAAAGAAGAATAACCTTGAAGGTCAATCAACACCCTGAAAGCGGATAGAAGACGTCACGTAGTGTATGTGTACCAAATTTCAGGTCAATCGGTCAAACGGTTTGCAAGCTACAGGTGATTTAAAATCCTGGACAGACAAATGGACAGCCACGGTAGCGCATTAAATAAGAAGACAACAGCAGGTTATGTAATTTAAAAAAAAAAATATATATATATATATATTTTACAATTTCAAATAGGAAACTAATATATATCTTGATTGTGAGGAAATTTCCTGCTGATCAATGTCAAAAACCCAAAATGAAATCCATTGTGATTCAATGCTGTACAATAATAAAATGCAAAAACATCTAAGGGGGTGAATACTTTGTAAATGCTCTGTAATTGTGGGTCACACCCAAGGCAATGGAATCTACAGTTCAAAACAGTTCAGAAAAAAATAAATAAAACTCGATCTCATAACAACAGAGTCTCTCTGTCACTAAAAATACACAGCCACACAAAACTATATTTAAAAAGGAAAGGCAAGCTACACATAGGCCTGTATTTCTGCATGCTGTTATTTCTAGTTTTAAAATAAATTCTCAATAACATTTCAGTGCAGTTCTTTTTAGATAAGCTCCCAGTTACAATTAAAATTAATTGCAAAAATATGTTATTAAAAGTTCACCGAGTACAGCCTTAACCACTAATGGTCTTAAATAGTAAAGAGAGGGTTTTGGTTATGAATGGAAAAGATCGAGTAAACTGCCGGCACACATTTCAACAATACTTAAACAGGGTACTTCTGCAAAAGGATGCCAAGTGCACCTCTGAAGAGAGACCACAAAGTGCCCACAGTAAACAGAATTTCTTTAAACCAACCAATAGCGGTAGCTCCCGTACCCACTTAGCTCTTTGGTCATTTAGTTACTGAACTGAATATTTCTATTTTTTTTTCATACACTCTAACGAGGCATGGAAATTGTTCTCCACCACATCACCGCCACACATTGTGGAGCTTGAAAAGGGCAGAGTTGCCAAACCCAGTCTTTCCACTGCTTTCTCTTAACACCTGTGGCATACCCAAGTGACACACTCCCGAACATGCAGTCCTGTTTCACACACTACAGCTTTTCTACCCTCTGTTCTATATGTAGTATATGCCAATACACTGGCCTTAGCTGGTTTGATAAGAATAATTAATGTTATATTTCCTATCGTTAGCAAGAGAAAGCGGAATGTCTTCATTGTAAATAACATTAACATAATATTCTCAAACCTGCTTAATCCAAATCACGGTTTTGCAGAGCAGGAGGCTATCCTGGTAGCACTGGGGACAACAAAACTGAACACACCGATCAAACACAGACACAGGACTGTGAATCTACGAAGCAGCACCAAAAGGACACCCCCAGTCTGTACTTAAAAAGTACTAAACCGAAACAAGAATAACATAAACTGCCTGTAAGAATTTCTTTTATCTTGTCCTTCAGTAATCACATACAACTGACATTTGCATAAAGGAAGCAGTTCTGAACTTTGACCTAAAATTTCAAACCAGCAAAGGAAGACAAAATAATAAATAACTTCTGACAATAAAATCGGAGATCCCATACCAGCCATCAACCTAAAGTGTGCAAAGAAGGAGATTGGTTAAATAGGGCCTTGCTAAAAATGCAAATCTTTGTCAACCAACCTCTTTATTCTTGATTCTGCACACATGCTATTTTTTAGGAAGAAAAAACTGCACAACCAAAAATAAATAACATAAAAAACAAATCAAACTACAAGATCCCAAAGTAGGCAGCGACTTTAAATCATTTCATTAAAAGTAGGAATGATTGCAATGCCTGTGAAACTTTCTTTTAAAATGACACCCTTTGTATAGTGATCATCCTCCCAACACACTTCACGTAACATCACTTATTTTAAATTCTACCTGCAAATGACTAGTAGTAGGAGTAGATTATACTTATATATACATACACACACACATACAGGTAGTCTCCAGATTACGGACTTCCAACCTATGACTTATGAATAAGGCCACAGCTGCGACGCACGCACCTCAGTAAATGCCGCTCCGTCATCTTCGGCCTGAGGATGCTGCGAGCGGTGGCTGGAGAGGGGTGATTTCGCTGCGAGCGAAGTGTAGTGTCCCTCAGGCAGTTCCCGTCGACAAGCGGTGACCCGTGGTCCATAGTCACTGGGGCCACAGATATCGCTCATGTGCAGGACGATGGTTTGCTGCCCGCCCACTACGCTGCCGTAGCTACTACTCCTGACTGGACGCAGGCTGGATGGAGAGGAGGGGGGCGTTTCACTGCCCACTCAGCACACACGGCTGGTTGAAGGGCGCCCCTCGGATTCCTACACGGGATTTATTATTTGTCGGCACAGCCCTGTTGGGTTCTGTGGATGCCACCAGGGCGAGCTGTGGGAGCTGCAGAGCCCTACTTTGGGTTTCAGCCACACCTGGGAGCAACTCCAGACCTCCCTAACGAGCCACCTGTAGTGCTCCAGAGTGAGCTTAAAAAGGAGCCCGCTGCCTCACACAGACGAGCCAGAGTCGGGAGGAAGAGGGACGAAGTTTGCCTGTGAGCAGCACCAGATAATAGATGTAAGGACGATATCCTAAACAGTAATATCTAAAATAAGCATGTAGACACATTCATAAAAGGGGAATCCAAAAGTCTGCAGTATGCTTGGTGCACACAAGATAATCTATACTAATAAAAGCCCTCACTGACTCACTCACTGACTCACTCGTCACTAATTCTCCAACTTCCCGTGTAGGTAGAAGGCTGAAATTTGGCAGGCTCATTCCTTACAGCTTACTTACAAAAGTTAAGCAGGTTTCGTTTCGAAATTCTACGCGTAACGGTCATAACGGTCGACAACGTCTGCCATTTTGAACTTTCTTATTTATGGCCCCATCCTCACGAAATTTGGTAGGCGGTTTCCCTGTGCTAACCGAAACCGATGTACGTACTTATTTTGGTGGTATGACGCCACTGTCGGCCGCCATATTGAACTTTCCAACGGTCTTTGTTACTTATGGGCCCATCTTCAAGAAATTTGGTACGCGGGTTCCCAACGCTAACTAAATCCTACTTGCGTACATATATACGTCCATAGCCTGCAGCTCGGTCACCATGTGAGGCGCCGTTGGGTCCCCCATCCCAACGCCTCCCACGTTGTTGACTGGCTGCCTGCCTATATAGGGCCGTCCGTCTCTACATTCCCTTTCTTGCTTCACCACGGGATTCACGTCTCCCTGCTGATAACTACAGCCTTTTTATTTAATCCACGGCTTCTCCGCTGTTTTATTGCTCGTTTATTACGATTATAGTTATTGTGTAGGTATTTTAGACTTACTTTACATTGTTCAGGTACCCATTTCCTTTATTGTTCCAACCGTACCCCTATTAACATGTCTATCGAGGTGATCACCATCGATCAAAGAACTGTCACTTACCGAGTGGTTTCCATGCCCGGAGATGGCGCCTGCCTTTTCCATTCGTTTTGTTACATATTGCACGGCCAGATCAGGCTCACTCATTGTGTCTTATGTATTGAATAACTGGGACAGGTTCAAGGTATGGACTGATGACGGTACAGGAGATAATTATACTACACAGGAGCACTATAAGAGTGAAATGCTTAAGCCCTTCACCTCTGGTTCTGCATGTGAGTTGACGGCTGCCGCTGAATTGTTCGGTTGTCGCTTTCAAGTGTACCGAAATGGCCAAATATTTTACACCTTTGGACAGCCGCCAATGCCTCTTAAACATCTTAGATTCACAGGTGGCGATTTGAGTAGTGGACACTTTGATGTTTATGAATGTTTAAACTCTCAAAAGATGGATATGAAATTATCGATTGAAACCGGTTGTATGCTTACAACGCTTGACAGATGCCGAATGTCACTTCAACACAAGTCCTGCAAATACTGTCGTAATTGAAACAAACCATGAAACTCAAACCGATTGTGACAGCAGTAATCCAAGCTGTGAGATTTGAGACAAGATTACTTTTCACGTGGCCAACTGTAAGTTACATGCTCAAGAGTAAGCTCAGCACACAGCTTGGTCATATTACAACTGGAGGGCCGAACTGACAATGTGGTATACAAAGAGATCCTTAACAAATAATTATTGGTATATTTTCCCTCCGTTTAAAAAGGTTTAATTTTCTTCTTAGTAAAAATTTTAAGGCAGTACTTCGCCGCTGCGAAGTGCGGGTATTTTGCTAGTACCAAGATAATCAATGGACTGGAGCATTATTAAATTCCACACCACAAAAGCAAGATGGGTATCAGCTATTATGTAAGGCCAAGTTACAAGCCAGAACATTTTAAAACACTCTACCAAGACTCAGAGATAACATTTGCAACAAGCTTTACAGTCTCCCCAACCTTGTTAATTATGGGCGTAAACGTCAGAATAAAAAGAGCAGGGGCCTCATGCAGAACGCCTTGAACAGAATTCACACTAAAACGTGGCATACGGGCAAAGCTAGAAATGTGTGTACGCACAAAAAAATTCAGATCCATAAAACGGTTTGTAAGCAAAGTTCCATGCACTTCCCCTTTATAAATCCCAATCAACGTGAATTTGAAACGTACACGCCCATACCTGCAGCCCCACTCAGACTCCTTCCAGAATCTCTTATATATATTTCTGTTCTGGTTCGTCCTGCTTCCACTTCAAAACCGGTCCCGCCCACACACAGCCGACACGGCATTTTTTGCTTCCTATTCGTCCTCTTCCACAGATAACTCAACCTCCTAGCCACGGACCATACTGTTTTAAAATACATGAGCAAATTTATCACCAAATCTCTCCACTATACGCTAACACTTCCACCTCTCCAGGATATGGACAGTTGTATGTTTCTGACATAGCGCAAGCTACTGAAGTACGCTTACAAAATAAAGCAAACTCTGCATGCAGCGAACATTTACTTCTCCAGCTAGATTTAATGCTCAAAACCATCAACCCCTTTGCTAAATCATACAAACACATGAATGAAATCGCTCAGTCCAATCCAACAGCATCTGTACGAATGGTTTTCAAGGAAAACCCTAGGCAGGATTTACGACGATACAATGCCCCGACATGTCACACCCATGTTGCAGCGATTTTCGTTGGAGAAGATGGCAAACCCCCTGCCAAAAGGGACATTTGCATTTATCCCAGAGGCAACTCCTGTAAACAGATTTCCACGCTCAATATAAATTGCGATCTTATGGTTTACCCACTTTTATTCCCTTACGGTGACACTGGCTGGCACAAAGATTTACAACATGTTCCAGATAAAAGAACCGCCAACCAAATCAGGCTTACTCAATTCCAATTTTACGCATACAGATTATCAATGAGGAATACATTTAGTATTTTGTACTCCAGCGGCAAACTATTCCAACAGTACGTCGTAGATACATATGTTAAAACAGAGGGCATGCGTCTCAACGATCTCAGATTACATCAACAAGATCTGCGCGTGGAACAATACAAAGGACTGTCAGACACACTGCAAGCAAAGGCTGAAAATAACAACATACGTGTAGGCAAAATGATCATATTACCGTCCACATTTCCAGGAAGTCCAAGATACATGCAACAAAACTATTGTTGTACGTGGCTTTTTCTACGGTTAGATCTTTCGACTCATTAATTGTCGTCTTCAGCAAAACACCTATTCAGAACTGCGTCTTTCAAGAAGTACTTCTTTCTTCTTGATTTCTGAATTCCTTTCTCACCGTTTTCCGTTCCTATTCTTACACCGCCGTATGCTACAGCAGGCGTCGGCTAGTTTTGAATATTTTAATATGCAAATCAATATAAATTGCCCTTTCCATTCAATGTTTTGTTAAAAGACAAAGGCAAAATCACTTGTAAAAAAGAAGACTTTCACCCAATGCAAAAAGGAGGTCCTGCTCAGTGAAGGAAGAAATTAAATATTTGGTAGTTTAAGCAGGGGTATAAGCAACAAAAGAACTGATGGAGTGGCACAGTGTGATGGAGGCACTCAAAAGTTTAAGTTCAGAAAGTCACACAGTGTCCGAAATAAAAAAAAGAAGTGGTCAGCTATCAAAGTTGATGTGCAAAGGGCAAGTCGTGACCCATCGTCTGTCAACACCGCTGGAGGAGGAAGCGGAACTCCGGGGCTCACACCATTTGAGCAGGGTGCTGCTGCAATTTTTGGCAAGACACTTATAAATGTCACCACTACATTAATAAGACACATATTCACATCACAGATAATTTTCACATTAAAAGAGTGGAGATGCTTCTATTTACATAAGCAAATTCATTCCGTGAAGGCACCTTTATAGTAACATGAGTGCAGTCGATCGCTCGGATTACCTTTGGAAAGCTGGACATTGCTGTGAATTGTGCTTTGATGTTCAACCACAGTATAAGAAAATCTTATATATCTGGATGACAAGCAGATAATACCATCCCATACAGGTGGGCATGGCGAGACTCAGTGATGACTGAAAAATACCTGATCAGTCAGCCAGCTTACGTTGAAAAGCCCCTGTGGATAAAACCAGAGGGTGTACAAGACTTGTAAAGGTGCAGGTACCAGTAGAGCCCAATTCCTCAAAGTCTGCCTTTGTAAAGCCGGCGCTAGTTCAACACACTGCCCTAAGAGGGCAGCTCTTGGAAATCAAAATCAACTTAGAAGCCATTCATCACCATGGAGCAAGAAATCAGTATGATCTATAAAAACGTGCTCTTTTGTAATTCTGTTTACAATGTCTTCTAACAACGCTAAAGCAGCCATGATAGTTGGAATAGTTTGGCCATTCCAAGCATCACAGATTGATTACAATCAAGTGTTTTAAATTTTTAAACGATATGCAATTAATTTCGGTGTATTTGATAAAGCTCACGTCATGGATGCGAATATAAAAAAAGAAACGGAAACCACACAGAAACAGTAGAACTGCTTTGGCGCTGGGTGCCGCCTGTTTACAAAGCCAAGCAGAAACGTGCGTACGCCAGGGTTTGACCTAACTTGAAAATGTGCATAGCTTTATGCTAGTTTTAGTTTTTATACAGCTTAACGTGAGCAAGAAAACAGGCATAGGCATCATTTTTGTGAGTATGTGCCATTTATACATGATTCCCCTGAAGAACAAGTCAGAGGGTCCCTGCCAATCGATTCCTTGGTGGGCTCCTGTATGATCTAACTCTAACAACTACTTCCAATGTGCAAGCATAGTGGGTTCTGAAATCACTAGAGGATGAAGCATTCTGAGTGGGAATGTTAGAGTAACCAATAGATTCAAAGATGAACCCATTGTGCCAGAAGAAGCAGATGCAGTTAAATGTCAGAGAAAATGATTTGACAATACCTTATCATAAAACTACAGAGGAATCCCTGCACAATCACTATGGAGAATGTTGGTAGTTACTGGGCTAACTGGGAGGAACAGAAAGACATCTCTTTACAGGGAGGCAGTGGAGAAAATGAGGACTGACTTAATATCACTGATGTTCAGCCAGCAGGAGAACATTACAGATAAAGATAGGAGAGGAAGTGAAAAGAAATCTTCTCGCAGCATGAGGCAGTAGCTCAGGCAAAACAATTTCTTTGCGAAAACAAAAGATTCCAATAAGCCAAACCTTTAACTTGAATTCACAAGCACAAAGGTGTGTGCATTTTGCATCAATTGGCTAAAAAGTACTTGCTGCACATTAAAACACTGAGAAGAAATCTGGAAAGAACACATATGGATATTATTGAAAAGCCTGAAAACATCACTGCTGAAAGAAAATGAAACACTCTCATCAAGCTCCATTCAGGACCACCACCACACCACCAAAAAAAATGAATAGAATTTTGGAAGAATGCAGAGGAAAGAATGGAGCAAGGTCATTTTAATAACGTAGGGGTTATGATGAATGGATACTGTGAAGACCCTGCTGTAATAAAAGCTGAAAATAATCAATAATAATAAGAACAAAGTGATTTATGCTTCACATTGCTATTGTCACGCACGTGCAAGTAGGGGACCGCGGACGGACCTAAACGGTATCGTGAACTCGTATGCCAGAAGGGAATGGCGGGGTACTAACCTTTCTCTCTTTGTTTCCTGCAGAAAGAAAGACGCACCGCCGCTATGAATCTGCCACTATCAATACCCACGCACCGCTACTTCCGCCCTTCCTCTGTCAACCCCTGATGACGTCAACAATCCCACCATCCACCTCGGCTCCTTCCCAGCAGACACCTCTACTTCCGGTCCCTCCTCATAAATCTTCTCAGTCCGCCATGTTTGGGCGTCAACTCCATAGTGCAAATGTGTACTGACTTTGACTGTAATTTTTCAATATTTCAACTGTGTTTTACAGTATATGGGGCCGGAAACCCCAAACCTTTATATTCGTTTTTGTCTTTCTTTTACACTATGCAGAGTTTTCCTCCATATTTATACAACGACGTACCTAACATTTATGCAGATATACAAAAGCATTTTAACTTGAACTAGCAATAGTCAGACTACACAAAAATCTTTATTAGTCTCTAAAGCAAGGTGCTTCGCACTTGACAACATCCAGAGACATGTTACAAAACAAAACAACTGGCTTCAGAAATTTCTTTCAGAAATCAGACCTGCTCTACAAAGCCACTTGTAAACATCTAAAGAATTAAGAACTTAGTAGTACATCAAGTTCTTGTTTTGATGACCACAACGATGGTGACGAAGACATGTTCCTTGTCTCCACACTTCCTACAGGTTTATGAAGTTAAACCAGCATTGCAGGTTAAGTTAAGTGCCATTTTCCTTAAAGTTTAATTAGTTTGTTGGGTTTGTGTGTTTTGGGCTTGCCATTGGGTATAAATAAAAAACGATTTTTCCGGGAACTGCTTAGTTCTCAAAATACACCATACCCTTAGCCTGAATGTTTAGTTGGCTCACAAACTGGTGAGGTATGGGTAGAGCTTGAGAAGATTTTACTCCCACATCATTAAAGACATTAGGTTGATTTAGTTGGCGATTGTAAATTGGCCCTATATAAGTGTGCACTGCAATGGACTGGCGCCTTGTCCAGAACTAGGTCCTACCTCATGTCCAATGCTGCCAGAACAAGGTCCAGGCCCCTGCAATATACTTGATTATAAATTTGAATTACCTAAGAGTCTGATTCTGTAATGGGCTGGCGCCCTGCCTGGGATTTGTTCCTGCCTTGCACCCTGTGTTGGCTGGGATTGGCTCTAGCAGACCCCCGTGACCCTGTGTAGGATGTAGCGGGTTGGATAATGACTGACTGACTGGTAAGAATCTGATTATGACTTTGACTAATGGGGAATGTCATTCAAAATGGAAGACTGTTCTGTGGTCAGACGAGTCACGATTCGAAGTTCTTTTTGGAAATCTGGGACGCCATGTCATCCGGACCAAAGAGGACAAGGACAACCCAAGTTGTTATCAACGCCCAGTTCAGAAGCCTGCATCTCTGATGGTATGGGGTTGCATGAGTGCGTGTGGCATGGGCAGCTTGCATGTCTGGAAAGGCACCATCAATGCAGAAAAATATATTCAGGTTCTAGAACAACATATGCTTCCATCCAAACGTCATCTCTTTCAGGGAAGACCCTGCATTTTTCAACAAGATAATGCCAGACCACATTCTGCATCAATCACAACATCATGGCTGCGTAGGAGAAGGATCCGGGTACTGAAATGGCCAGTCTGCAGTCCAGATCTTTCACCTATAGAGAACATTTGGCACATCATAAAGAGGAAGGTGCGACAAAGAAGGCCCAAGACGACTGAACAGTTAAGAGGCCTGTATGAGACAAGAATGGGAGAGCATTCCTATTTCTAAACTTGAGAAACTGGTCTCCTCGGTCCCCAGACGTCTGTTGAGTGTTGTAAGAAGAAGGGGAGATGCCACACAGTGGTGAAAATGGCCTTGTCCCAACTTTTTTGGGATTTGTTGACACCATGAAATTCTGAATCAACATATTTTTCCCTTAAAATGATACATTTTCTCAGTTTAAACTTTTGTTCCGTGATTTATGTTCTATTCTGAATAAAATATTAGAAGTTGGCACCTCCACATCATTGCATTCAGTTTTTATTCACGATTTGTATAGTGTCCCAACTTTTTTGGAATCCGGTTTGTAAAAAAAGATAATAAATAGAAATAATGTTATATGATCACAAAGAGGAAATCATCAGTATTACTGAAGGTCACAGAATGCAAGTGAAAAGAAGTGAGTCTTCAATCTTATTTTGAACAGTTCAATTGTAGACGACTCCTTTATATGACGAGGTAAAGAGTTCCACAGGCGAGGGACAGCAGCTGCAAAGGCCCTGTCCCCCTTGGTTTTACATTTGGTACGAGGGACAACAAGAGACAACTGACCAGAAGATCTAAGCACTCTGGATGGCTGGTGTAAAAGACACGGTTCACAGTTGCCCCACTTGCCACCCCCAAACGCCACCCTTGGTTCCTTTAAATCCACCTCACAGATCCTTACTGTTAAAGCAGGAATCAAGGAATAAGTAATTAACATCAGAATAAATTCAGTCTACGGATGCACATAACTAATATCTGATCGTTTAGCTCACCTGAAAGAAACGATGCTCCTCTGGGATCCCCTGCATTTTCTGCATGTAATCAACTGGTACAAGTACTTCTCCTTTTTAACCTTTCTTTCAATTACCTATTCTTGGACCCAGTTATGTACTTCAACTGTAACAACTAATGCACTGTAACAAGCAATGTGGGAGAAGGAGGAAAGGAGAAAAAACCTACAAGGATGGTGTCATTTATAGCCAGGCCCCTGCTGATGAAAATGAGAACATATAAAGGCAAACTTGTTTAAAACCAAATTATTGAAGTACAGTAGTGTAAAAGACACTAGCAATAAATAGGAAACTGAAAGAAAAAGACTTACTGACGGCATTCCTGCAGTTTATCTTACTTTTGGCGCGATCCCCAACAACCCTGACGTTAGGAGGAATCAGAATGGGCTTGTGGCAGTCTTTAAAGAGTGGCACTGGGAGGAGATCACCTCAGAAGTGTATTCATTTTGGTTTTTACTTTTGGAAAATAAGTAGCGCTACATCATGTGCAATTACATATCAGAAAACAAGTGACCTTTAAAGAGATTATTAATTGACAAGGTGGCAAAAGGGTAACTCACCCTCTGTCTTGCTTACACAGCTACTGAACGGTTATTTGACAACTAACGACAGGCTGTAGCCCAGCTTTGTTAGTAATATTGTTAGCAGATGGAAGCATTACCAAAATTCACATAAGCATTGTTTAATTAAAATATATATAAGGAGTTAGTAAAAAACTCACCTATTCGCCTCACTTACTTTCGACTGTAGTAAACGCTATTCTGTCTGTAAACTGGACAGATTGAAAGACTAGATGAAATGATCACATTTGTATGTAAACACACTAACTCCCCATCTTACCGCTTTAGTATTAAAGTAGAAGGAAGCTATTTTAGCAGCATTCAGTGTAAAACAGGAACCATCACTTAATTGTAGATCTGTGCGAGGCATTGATATATATATATATATATATATATATCCATCCATTATCCAACCCGCTGAATCCAAACAGGGTCACGGGGGTCTGCTGGAGCCAATCCCAGCCAACACAGGGCACAAGGCAGGAACCAATCCTGGGCAGGGTGCCAACCCACCGCAGATATATATATATATTTAAAAAAAACAAGATGGACACGCAGCCAAGATTTTTATTTCTTATTATTCTATACTAACTGCTGTAACGGGTGGCCACGGCCATTACCTGGCCAGGGCGCCAGCTGGATGGATGGACTTGGGGAGATAGCATCGGCAGGGCATTACCTCCCCCGGGGAGTTAACGGACAGCCCACCATGGATTACTACAGGGTATGCTGGGAGTTAGAGTGTGGCACAGCCCTGTTGGGTTACATGGGGGCTGCCAGGAGGAGATACGGAGTCCAATATGGGGCTTTCATTACGCCTGGGAGTGATTCCAGATCCGATTAATGAGCCATGTGGAAAACTCCCAGGGTCCGCTTAAAAGAAGCCGCCTCACTCAATTCAGGGAGGCAGAGTCGGGAGGAAGAGGGACAAAGCTTGCCAAGAGGAGGAGTGGAGGCGGACGACAAGAAGACAAAGAAGAAGGGACTGTGAATAGTGTATTTTGGTGCTCTGCTGATTTGTACTGTGCTGCTGTGGGAAGCAAGGGAAAAGCGCTTCCCCATGGAAATAACCGTGTGTTGTGTGGCAAACTCGTGTCTCTGCCTGTCTGTGTCGGGGTGGGTCGGCTGTACACGCCCCTGGTTTCCACACCGCCAAACAAGGAACTTCTCAAACCAATTTAATGGGAATCACCTGGATGGCAGTCAAATGTAATTACAGTATTTATTAATAGGCAGTACAAGGACCAGATAATACAATCATTACTGAATACTGACAGAAGAAGCCAACAATGGAACAGAGGCAGGAACCATCTGAGAAAATAGCAATACATTTGTGTTAAGTAAAAAAAAATAAAATAAATAAAACATATAGCATAAAATAACATTCTCAAACCTTCATAAGTCAATTCAGGAGTGTAGGATTCAAAGCCTACACTGGAAGCATCAGTTGCAAGACAAGAACCAAAAATAAATAAATACAAATAAATAACTTATTTAAATGAAGCAAGAGATCATGTAGTGCTCAACAAACAGGAAAAATCATTTTTATGATTTTACTTGAATATAACACTTATGAAATCAACTTCATATTTAGGTGAAAATAACCCTGAAGACTTTTTTCATGCACCTTCTTTTAATCCATAAAGGAGTCAATCAAAGTTGTTACACTCTGCATTTAATTTTTCTTGAATTAGTGACCAATACAAGAAAACCCTTACCTAATGCTCTCTGGAGACTTTTCAAAGGGAACATTCCGGTTGTACTGCGCATCGGAGACATATGTAGCAGCGGTCTCAAATTGCTGTTATTGTAAATAAAAAAATAATGTCAGTATAAAAAAAGTCAAACGTACTTCATCTAAAAACAATTTCTGACCTCCATGACAGTTCTAAAGATTCAAATAATTAAGCAAACCCAAACAGAAGCCTATTCTTCAAAATTGATAATAACACTCAAGTCAAGTTAAGCTGGGGAGCAAGCACTGGTACAGCGTGTTGCCACACCCACTACACGACGAAACAACTCAGAATCCCAGTTTGCAACCCCCCAGGCAGACACGTGGTCCAGTCTCACCCTCTGGAAAAGACCCACTATCTGCCACAGCCAGGTGTTATGTGGGTGACCCCTTGGCCTGGTCCAGCCACTTGGGTCCCCAACAATGAGGATCTTATGAGCTGGATCACCCTCAGGGAAACATGCCACATGGCCGTAGTGCCGTAACTGACGCTCCCTCACAATGCAGGTCATGTGCCTCATTCGGGACTCCATGAGCAACACAAAGTCAAACCAACGGTACCCAAGGATTTTCCAGAGAGACACAGTACCAGAGGAGTCCAGTCCTTGTCTCAGGTCACTGGATAGTGTCCATGTCTCGCAGCCATATAGCAAGACAGGAAGCACCAGGACTCTAAAGACTTGGACCTTCGTCCTTTTGCAGAGATATCGGGAGCGTCACACACCCCTTTCCAGCGACCTAGTGACCCCCCCATGCTCTCCCAATCTGTCTACTGACTTCATAGGAAGAGTCACCAGAGACATGAATGTCACTGCCAAGGTAGGTAAACCTCTCGACAAGGTCGACACTCTCTCCACAAACAGACACGCTGCTGATGGCCGTGCCCAAGACGTCATTAATTAACTCTTTCAGTGCTGATGTTGACTTTTGTCAAAAGGAGGAGTCAATGATGGTAATCAACTGTAAACTTTGACAAAACCAACTGTTATGTTTTAGTTGGACTCTCGTTGCTAGAAGGAAAGTTAGTTTCATTGGTTTGACCGAGATTTCCTACGCTCGTGTGAGTAGTAAGGCGCAAACACCGGCAAAAATGGCACTGACATAATGGCGAGAGATCAAAGTAAATGCGTAAAGCAAAAATACTCTGTGGATGAAGTTTTGCCTATTCTCTCTGAACTGGACTATGACTTTTCAGACTCCAATTTTGATACAAGTGATCGAAAACAAATGCGAGGTTCCAGCTTCAGCTGACTGGTCCCCAGCTAATTGTGGTGCTGAACAGGTTCATGTAGCCGACATGCCTACGACAATGTTCACCAGGAGGACTGCCCCTTAAGAGGTAGAGACCAGATTGCAATGCACAGCGACCAGTGAAGACAGCCTGGCAGCAAGCCTGCTGCACATTCTTGGCAAACTAGCAGCCACAGCATGCAGCAACAGACGTTTTCTGTTGATTTATGTGTAAAACCATTGCTTTTCAGAAACTACTGTATGTTGTTTGGAAAAAATATTCAGCGCTCAAAGAGTTAAATATAATAACACCATAATAACAATGAATGCTAGTTAAAGGCTTTCTGAAGTGGAGACAAACAAAACGTCTTTGTACACAACTTATTTGAGTTAAACAGCGCTTAATGCAGGAGAGCTAGTAATTTTTAAACCTGAGTTATCATCCCCGGGCTCCTGGATGCTATCTGGAGGGTGTGAAGGGGCTCCCCCTGGATGGGCTTCTACTCCCACATGAGATTCAACTCACTCACAGCGAGTGCCTTCTCTCACCCAATTCATGTGACCACAGACCACCTAGCTTTGGCTTCAGGGTAGTCTACAGTGATCGAGGACTCAAGTGAAGAGATCTTGCTGTAAAATAAACATTTTAAGACAAAATCAAAACAAGTGGCTTACGCACAAGAGATTCTTCTTTGTTTCAACTTGCATAGATGACCACTTTTCATCTTTTATTTAGCGGACAGGACTTGATTTTAAGCACATACACTGACCACTGGAAATAAATGCTATTATGTTACAAAATACCGGTGCCATAAATTGGATTTATGAGATAAGCGCCGTGAGAGAGAACTCTGTCATGGGGACAAGGTTCAGTGAGGCAGAGCGTAAGAAAGCTCAGTTAAGTAAGTCTGTTGTAAGATGAGCATCAGCAGTCAGAGAGAACTTTCATTTGGCTTAAAGAGCGTCGAAGATTGTTTTTCACTCTCTGCAGAAAGAACACGGCCAAACCAGAGCTTATGTTGTGTTGTATAAAGTACCGGACAGTCATACCAGAACAAAAGTAGAATAACCTTTCTGGAAAGTGACTTAAGTAAAATTTGTCCATGAGAATAAAAAAAAAAAGCCAATTAGAAATTTTAAAGTTTACGGAGAGTAACAGTTAAAAAGCAAGTTACGTGAATTCAAATTTTAAAGTGTCACAAACTAGGGATGCCTTAATTTTCCAAATCTCTATTTTTGTATGTTTCTCTCCACTTTAAGGCTGCCTTTGTGAAACAAAATGTGTCGATTGAATTATCAGTGCATTATTTCAGAATTCCTGCAAAACAGACTTTGTTACAACCGTTTTCAAGGTGTCTCGCACAAAGAGGTCAGACTTTTGCTGTTGCTTTTGCCTGTGGACTCACGGAGGCCGAGCCACTGGAAAGGACTGGCCTTTAACAGTCGCTCCTGTACCCTTCGGATTTGTGCCTTATGTGCTTTTATGTCCATCACATTTTAGTTTCAGGACTGATTGATACTTCATTGTCTTCAAACACCCAGCAAGTGCCAGAGATTTAGTGTTTGCTAGTTCATCACTTGAAATGACGTTTGTTGTTTAAGCAGCCCCATTAATCAGGCAGCTTTAGTTCAGCAAAAGTGTCAATATTTGCCAGCCCTGCGCTCACATCAGCACCTCAACTGTGCTCACTTCTGCCCCAAATCACCCAAATGCAAACCCTTTCTGACTTACCTTGCTAAATGTATGGCTCATTTCTTACTGGCTGAGTTCACTACTCCACAGCACATCCAAAGCTCAGTTTTTCCCACGGCAGACTTGTCTGTGTGGTGCTGGCACTGGCAGAGGGCAGAGACACGTGAATGTGTCTGGACTGTGGTTAACTTGGCCTTCTGTAAACACAGGCGTGCACATCTAGAGGTTACTTCTCAGTCTCCCATTGCTAGACACGATTGTGCCAAGCTTAGAGTCCTAGCAAGTGAGATTATTTATTTAGGTCCTGCCGTCAGTTGCTTTCATAGTGTTTGGACTTTAACATTTAGACAACCCTCCATTACACACTAAGATGGGCTAAACAGGCCACCATATCCTCAGCACCAACTTCCAGCTCCTCCTGTAGAATTCATTGATGCTCCCAGGCCAGCTGAGATGCAGCAAATCCTGGATCTTCTCCCAGTGAGCTGTGTCTCCTGAAACCTTCTCTGGGAGGCAATCATGGCATCCAACCTAAATGCCCCAATAACCTCAACTGGCTTATCCTGACCAAGAAAAGCAGTGGTTCTACTCTGAGGATTTCCTGTATTACTGAGCTCCTCATCTGTTGAATATCTATCTCTCCAATATAAAAGGAAATCCTGGGACAAGACATTCTCAGAGATAATTTCAGGTCCCGTGAGAGATAATTTCAGGTCCCGCGAGACGAGACTTTTTGCCAAGAGATTTTGACAAGTCCCGCACTCCTCTCAAGCATTTAGAACCACGCCCACGGTCCAATCACTTCTCATTCGTGTGAATGCTATTGTCAGACACAGTTCCTGCACTGTCATCTCCAAGAGGGGTCGGAAATAAAAGACAAAGAGTAGAAGACAAAGTAGAACGTCGTAAAGAGGTTCAAAAATGTTGGCGCGATACACATGCAGAGCAGGTTAGAGATTAGTACTAAAATTTGAAAGTCTCAAAAAACTTATAGTAAAGATCGCATTAGCGCTAACAAAAGGAAATTATTACTTGGCGAAATAATGGAACAGCGAAAAAGAGATCGAAAATATATAGACATAGGTAATATGACAGAAGTATGTAGATATTGTTTGGCTTTAAACTTTAAGTCAGAGATTTGTAGATCGTCTAATTCGTGTTGCCATCAGGGAAAAGTAGGGTATCTTCCCAATGAAGAGGTGTATCCACGAGAATTAAAAGATTTGTTGTTTGGTGAAAGTGAAATCCACATACCCGAGCGGCAGAGACACAAAGTAGCTGGCGCGTAGCGCAGACCCGGGTGTTGGCGAGCGGAGCGAGCAGGGGTCAAAGCCCCCTAGTTTTATATAAAATGAACTTTGATTAATTTTTATGGTGAGGACAGTAAGGTAATGCAGTGAATGGCACTACTGCCCCAGATCTGCAGACACTTTGGTTTAAATCTTGAAGCAGGCACCAACAAGATGTGTAGACTTTGCTTATTCCACCACGTCTGCAATTTGGTTTTCTTGGAGTAAATCCAGTGTCCTCCAGCAAGGCTAAGAAGAACTGTCAGGTGAATTGCTGACTAATAAATGAGTGCAAACACTCCTGCAATGGACTAAATGTTCATCCCGGGATAATACCTGCCTTGCAACAGGTGCTGTGTATTCTCCTGCTCCAGCAATAATTAGGTTCAGACAATGAATGAGTTGCATCATCGGTATATACAGTATATCTTAGCCTGTGGTATCGTAAAGCAGCAAGAGTCCTTTTAAAATCATAAAGCCAAATCTGTTATCATTTATTCATAATTATGGAACCTGTTACAGATCTAAATTGAGAAAAGTGCTATATAAATGTAATGAATTATTATTATTATTTATTATTAAATTAATAAAAGGTTCTTTCCGGAACTTCCTTAAATACTTTTAATTGGGATAAACAGTTCTGAAAATGGATATATGTATCATGTTAACAGAAGACAAATATGCGATATAAAAATCATAATTTATATAAACTTATTCTGTGACTCTGTCATTGAAAAGAAGTGTATCATGCTACTCTGAATTCTCACAAAGGAGATATTTTACTCATTTTATTAAGAATTATATAAATTTGCATGCATCGTTCACTCTTTCCAAGCTTCTGCCAGTGCTGCCCAGTTAGGGTCAGATCCCAGTGATTCTTGACTGGATTAGGTCGGATTGTAAATTGACGAACATCATGTTGATTACATCTTGCCTGAAGATGGGGCCCGAGTTGCCTCGAAAGTCGGCATATTGTAATCTTTTTAGTTAGCCAATAAAAGGTGTCGTTTTGCTTGGCTTTTCTCTACGTCGGTCATGTAATTTATTCCAAAGCAGAGTCGGGTCGGAGCCTATCCTCAATAGAGTGTAACTGCAGACCGCAGTACCTATGAGGCAGTCGCGTAACACCCATCCTATTAGCCTATGATTAACATTAGAGCCCCGTTACACTACGGTTAAGATTAGGGTTGTTGAAGGGTTATCTAACTCAAAGGGCGTTTTGTGACCTACTGTACATCATAGGTATTGCAACCTGAAGGAACAACCCCTGGGCAGGCAACCCAACCATCATGTGGCATCAAATCATTTACCCACAAACCTGCCTGTATATTTATAGGCTGTGAAAAGAAAGGTGAAAATGTATTCTAAATAATTACAGATCATCAAATAACAAAATATATTAACGATCTCTGCGATTTTAAAATATAATAAGTCTGTAATTTCCTGCTAAGGTCACTTTTGCCTACCCCAGTGACTTCGCGTGAGTGTCCTGCTCGTGCACGCACCAGTCATTGAGGCCCACGGAGAGTAAGCACGCGTGCGCGTGACTCACAGAACCGCTGCATTTCGGTCCTATTTGTTCGCAGGTGAGCGCTCCGTGATTAAGCTCACTCCGGCCCGGTGAGAAAACCGCGTCGTATTTCTGTCTGTGTCGGATGCTTCGTGTAGTCGGCAAGGCGAGTGAAGTTTTCTCGCTTCACTTTATTTGGGATGAGTGCACCCGTGCCTATCGCCGCGGGGCAGGGGCCGCAAATCTCTGCAAGTTTCCAGACTGTAGAAAGTGCCGTTCGTGTCTGCATCAAACATCCCAAAGTAAACTCTTACCTAATAAATATTCCTATTTTAAGGGGTGGAGATCTCGTTAGAAATATGTTTCATTAAAAAAACGCTAACAATTATTAGTAAAGTGCCGAAAAGTCCACAGTTTTGCTTACCAGTTTGGTTTTAGAGGGATGCTGCTCTGCACGATTCCTCCCGTTTACGGTTGAGTTTTCCACCGTGATCACGTCTTCGGAACCGTTAACTCCTTTTGCATCTACAGGCATGTTCGACTAAATAAAAGGGGGAATAAAGCGGAATGCCAGAACCGAGAGAAATGTCGTTTGCTTTAATCCCCAGAATTACCAAGACGCTGGTGATCAAACTGAAACGCGGCTTTGTGCGTCCTCCTGCTTCGCTACATTCAAAAAGTCATTCCTGATTTTTGTTTTCTTCTTCTTTTCGTTAATCCAAAAGTCTTTGCGACAACGTAACCGATGCCTCTTTGCAAAGAAAAGTTTCCGAGACGGGCGGCTTACTCTTTCCTTGCTGAGCCCATGCTTTTTGACCGACTCCGTCATGTGACAGAGACCTGCGGCGGAAACAGAAAATTTCGCAGTGAAAGTGAGTGCCAGACTGAAAAAAGGAGAGAAAAATCATCTCCTGGTGTGTTCTTATCGATGAAGATAAAAATAGGAAAGAAGAGAGAGCTGGAGTGTCGCTGACACACGCGCGCGTGTGTGTTTTGTTTTATATATGTGAACGATAATCGAGGACGTTGATTTAAACCTGCTCAGTGTTTCATTTCCATAGTGAGCTCCCTTTCTGTGTCCTTAAGTCACTTTACGATAGGAGTTGTAAAAAAAGTGCAATAAACATGCCTTCTGTATCGTGAATAGGTCATCTACACTACCAGTCGAAAGTTTGGAAAGGCCAGGACATGTTCATGTTTTTGATAGAAATTGATGGCTTTCTTGTCAAGGTGCCATTTAATTGATTTAATAATACAGCCAAACAATTACTAGTGTTGCTAATGGCCTTTACTGCTTAAAATGACTGATTTTTAATTTATTATTCACATTTGACTGCAAAACACCAGTTTAGTTTCAGCAGCCATTCCTTCAGTGGCCTATTGTTAAAGTCCCTTAGCTTATCCTTAATTAGTCATGTATCTTCTTCTTCTTTCGGCTTCTCCCGTTAGGGGTTGCCACAACGGATCATCTGTCCGCATATGGATTTGGCAGAATTTTACATCGGATGCCCTTCCTGACGTAACTCTCCCCATTTATCCGGGCTTGGGACCGGCACGAAGAAACACACTGGTTTGTGCATCCTCTGTGGCTGGGTTCTTAATTAGTCATGTATAATATTTATAAATGCTAATTGGTTATAAGAGAAACTTTTGTAATTGCATTAGCACTGTTGAAACCTGTTATTCTGTTCACTTGTGTTGCAGGGTACTGGAATTCCTAAAGTTCAGTTCCGGGTTAAAAATTGACAAAAATGAAACTGATTTCTCTTGACTTTCCAGGTGGGAGTTGAGTTCTGTTTTTTTAGGTTTTGCCTCTTTTTGTTTCTGCTTTCTTTTTTAACTTTCTGATTTGTTTTTGTTTCTAGTTTGACTCTGAAGTCATTTGTTGTGTAAGTTCAACTTGATTGTATGCAATGTTATTTTCTTCAAATAAAAAGTGTACTCCCCTTGACTTTCTCGTATACTGAGATAGTGGAAAAGGTCATCTGAACCGCTTCCAGTTGCGCAATATTTCTCAAATATCATATCTCTTGTTTCTCATCATAACTAATTTATAATATCGATGCACAATCATTTATCTTTGTTTATAATCAAACTTTATATTAAAATGATATTTTTGCACTTAGGGAGGTTGAAAACGGTGGTGGAATTTTTTCATGATTACATATGCATTACCGAGATTATGTGCAAAGTAAAAAGAGTTATAGTCACCTAAAAACAGAAAAACTGCTAGTATTATTTAATATTTGTCTCAATAAATTGCTTCAGGTAAAACTGCATTTCGCTACATTTAATTATGATAATGATGGCAGAAATAAAAAAAAAATCAGAAAAATAAATGTACTACCAGGAATACGACGGGGATGTAGCAGCTAAATTTTCCCATTACACCTTTATATTTACACGGCATGAATGAATGAATGAAAGAATGATGAATGAATGATCCTTTATTGTCATTGTCACAAGTACAACGTGTTGTACAACGTGCATGTTCAATGTTTACACGTTATTGTTAAACTGATGATGTATAAATTAAAATAAAATTAATAACAGTTAATGAAAGAATATGCGTAATCTCTATATATAATCATCATTTGGATCTTGATCTTTGTTTGTCCGCGAATGAATTAGAAGAAGAAGCACTAGATGGCAGTAGAGAGACAGCTAAAACATAGGCCTTGCATTAAGAATCTCCTCCAGGCTTATACTACTGAAGACTGTAGTACTCCAGTCACACCTCAAAACACAGACATTCAAACTAAACAAATTGTTGTGCTTTAAATTAACTAAAGAGATCTTCATTTAGAATTTGATCTTTGTTTGTCCGCTAATTCTACGCATGCGTAGACCACCTTCCAGTTTAGTACGTTGTTGTTACTCACGGATGTCAACAATGTGCCAGAATAATGAAAGGGGTGGTGGACAGTGTTACGCTGGTTAGCTCCTGAGGCCTGGTTAGAGAATGAGATTGCCGAAGATAAAAGGTACGTGCCTACGTAACATATGAGTGAAAGAAAGACAGTGGGTAAAATGAATGACAACGTAACAGCACGTTCCGGAAATTATTATTGTTACGTTGTAGCCGGCGAGTGCTGCACGTCTCACAGTTGTACCGTGGCTTGCTCAATTGTCAGTGAAGTGATCCCTATTTATGCTTTAAAGAGCCTGGATACCTATGTGTCCCCCTTTTATAACCATTGCTCCGTGTATATTGCCTTACTCTTTGGATTGCCACAAAGCAACCTGCGAGATTGGAGAAAGGTTGAGAAGACATCGTGAGAGGAAACGACAGCGTCGTGAAAACGAGACGGACTGTGAACGGACAGAAGCAGAAATGCTCCTACACCACCACATAATTACTATTCGGACAGTGATTCCGAGTAGGCCGTTCCTATCGAATCAATGTCCAAGGGTTTTCTTTTGTAATTTTGTTTCCCTTATAAAAAATCATAATGCTGTGCGACGAAGGGCCCAGTTCACGACTGGCAGTCGCGTTTAAACAGGGAGCCCTTCACAGACAACTTTAACACACGCAACGTAGTTGGGCGCACATGGCTAGTATTTAATACAGTTTTTAATATCGTGTACATATTTGTATTTCCATGATGCAAAAATTCAGATGGTTGTTTAAATAAAATACTTATGGTTGAGTAATGTTTTTCAAATTTAATATCTGTTTGCTTTTTATCATTATAAATATCTATACAAAATTTGAATCATCTATCTGTAATTGTAACCATAGTTTACTTGAAAGTTTTCAGTTTAGTTTCGGTTCTTGGCCCAGAAGTTGATAGGATTCCTTATTTTTGATACAAAGCTGGTGAACAAAATCTCATTGACCAGGTCAAAAGTGTTTTCAAGTTATCATGTTTTCACACAGACAGACATAACTTCAAAAATGGTATTTTCGGACTCAGGAAGGTCTAAAACATCAAGATTCATCGAAATCTCAAGGTCGAATTTTTTCACGATGCCTATTCTTTCTCTATAGTATGTTGTGGCATCCGGCCGGGACGCCCAGGAGGACCGGAGGAGGGCTTGTACCTCCTCCAGACCGCGAGGGGGCGACCGCCCTGGTTATGTTGGGGGCCACGGGTAAAGGGCTTGGAAGCCCAGCCCCGTAGGGACCCGTGGCCACCGCCAGGCGGCGCCCCGATGCCGGAATATCCCGTGTGGGACCCGGTCGGGGCTGGAGCCCGGCCGGGACACCCAGGAGGACCAGAGGAGGGCTTGTGCCTCCTCCAGACCGTGAGGGGGCGTCCGTCCTGGTTATGTAGGGGGCCTTGGGTAAAGGGCTTGGAAGCCCAGCCCTGTAGGGACCCGTCGCCACCGCCAGGCGGCACCCCAATGCCTGCATATCCCTGGTGTGGCGGAAGTGCTGGGGGGAAGAAGACAGGGGACACCCGGAGGGCTTCCGGGTGCGCAGCCGGCATTTCCGCCACACTGGGGCGTGTCTTCGGAGGAATGCCGGGAAGCAGCTGGAGCCCATCCGAGTTCCTATTTAAGGGGCCGCCTCCCTCCAGTCGAGGGCGGAAGTCGGGTGGAAGAAGGACGGAGCTGGAGAGAGGACTGGAGGCGGCCAGGAGAGAGGCAATTTGACTGTGTGCCCTGGACATTGGGGGAACGGTGCTGGAAGCACTGGGAAGTGCACTGACTGTAAATATATTGTAAAATAAACGTGTGTTGGGTGCAAGAGCGATGTCCGCCTGTCTGTGTCCGGGCCAGCGTTCACAATGTATACGAGAAAGTAAAAAGGGCCAACATGAAGCTGCTTTCTCAAGAAAGACGCCAGCCATTTTTTTGCAGAGTGTCGGTTATTCCATGTGACGGTGTGCCAAGGAACTGAGGATTTAATACAGTGGTGCCTATTGCTGCCAAAAGAGAACAATGACCTGACCATTATGGAAAAAGAAGGGGAAGGACATCAGAGTGTGTGGTTTGAGAAACAAAAACTTTACAGTTACTCCTTTGACGTCTTCCTTAAATGCTGTACATGCCCAATACCAGCATCATCTGCATCAGTGAAAAGACAATTCTGGGATGCCAGCCTTAGAGGCACAATTTCGAAGAAAAAGACTGTATATGAAAATGGGAAAAAAAAGGATAAAGTGGGTAAAAGAACACAGACACTGGGTGAATGCTGACTAGAAAAGTTTATTAAGGTTGGCATCCTGGGGTTGTCGTTTCTGTGTTGCAGTCAGATGACCCTGGTACTTCGTGTGTATTTAAGGAAGAAGCCAGATGAGGACTTGTAAGACATTTGTTTCTCAAACTACACACTCAGATGTCCTTATCCTTTTATGCAGATGTCCATCTTAACGTTCCCCGTCTTTTTCTGTCCTGGTTAGTGCCAGTTTGCCCTCTTCTTTCAAGATGGTAATAGGTACCTTTGTATGAAATGGTCGGTTTCTTGGCAATATGTCACACACAATAACTTTTATTCTGCCATAAAAAATAGACCGCCATGTCTCTTGAGAAAGCTGTTGCACTGTGGCCATTTTTGAACCCAGGACTGAACTTTAGCAATGCCAGTACCTTGCAACCCAAGTGAACAGAATAACAAGTTTCAGCAGTGCTAATGCAATCACAAAAGTTTCCCTAATAAGCAATCAGAAATTATACGGTATATGATTAACACTGAATAAGCAAAGGGAGTTGACAGCAAGGACACTTTTTAAGAGTGGCTGCCTAAAATGGCGCTTTGTAGTCATATGTGAAAAATAAAACAAAAATCAGTCATTTCAAGCAGTAATAGCCATTAGAAACATTACTAATGTCTTAGCTGTATTTCTAAATACATTTAGCGGTATCTTGATTAAAAAAAGGAACAGTTTCTATCAAAAATATGAACAATTCTGGGTGATTCCAAACTTTTGGCAGGGAGTGTAGACCTAACAATTATAGAAGCCTGCTTTTTATACGTACTTTTTTGGCAGAAATGGGCTTCCATAAACAATGGGTAGACTAATTGACAAAATATCGTATGCTGCAAGCTTGTTGTGGGTCGTGTTAGATTCAGACTGAAAGCTTCCGTTCCACTTTACCTTGCAGATAGTGTTAAAATCTGTCAACAGTAAAAATAGGGCTGATAATACACTAGAAAATAATCCAAAACTGCCAATTAAATCTCATCATTACAGAGTCTGGTTATCATTACTAAGCATTGATCTATCTTAAAAAAAACCCTGTGCCACTTTAGGACGGCATACTAGTCTGGAGGCAGTGGGCACAGGGCAGGAATAAACCCTGAATGAAACGTCAGTCCACCAGTGAGAAACACGATTGGGATATCTGAATTGTTGGAAAAGCAGTCTGTGACCCACCAATCAGTTAAGACTTGGGGCTTTCACAGAGTATTCCTTTAAATACTTTCAAACATGTGGATATATTTTGCTGATGATTAGGCACATTTCAATTCTCCGACAAATCATTGCCACTGTGGACTTTGGCTGTCCCCTTTCTGTGCTCCTGTGCCCTGTGTACTTTGGTTTATTCTGGCATCTCAAAGATGTGTGCCCCTGGTTAATCTGTGACTCTAAATTGGTTTGACTGCATACATTAGTGTGCCCTGTGACCGGCTGGCATCTCATCCACTGTTGGTTTCTGCTTTATGCTTATTGTAATCACTTTCCACCTACCATTAAAGTGATATGTGTTTCACAATCACAGCAGTCCTAATATTAGAAAATGATGAAAGCAGTCGTCAGCATCTGAGAATTAATATTGTAGCTTTGTTTCACTGACGTTTACTTCAATGACCTCAATGAGGTGAGCAGCATGAAGTGGTGTCTCTGCATTAAGGGCCAGAGGAGCATAGGCCCACCAGATGTTGTGCAAAGTAAGTAATAAGATTCATTCAGTAATTATCTTATTAAAATGTTTATATTATAACCCTCAATGTTGTCTCCTTAAGCATTTTTTCTCCGGCTTCCTCTCACACACTCAATGTAGTTACTTATCAGTGCAAAGGTTGTTTCTTGTAGCATATGACACTTTCTTCATTCAGGGGGCAGACCATTGGGTGTGTGTGCGCATGGGAGACCTGAACTTTGCAGTGAAGCAATGGGACTTGAAGTTCATTGACTATATTGAAATGAGGACCCCCCCCCCAAACACGTGTTTGTCATGTCACAGTGGGGTTCAATGTTTTGTTATATCACTGCCATAAACTGCCATTCACCCTATAAATCTGGAGGGTCTTCCACAGTTCCTGCTTTCTGAAGTGTGGTGAATTCTTGGGCTCTTGTGAGTTGGTAGGACTTGTGATTCTTTGGATTTTTGACCCTCGCTCTATTTTATTATTATTATTAACATTTTAACCACGCTTATTTTTTTTAACTTCAACTGTTTGTTGTCTGGTACAAATGTTGTAATTGATATTTAACTCACTTCCCATTTTCCAAATGACTTGAAATTCTGCACACTTACTCACTTCCACTACACTACACGAATCAATAATCAGTTTTACTAATTGATCAATTAATCCATGTTAATTAAGAAATGAAATTTTCATATGAAGACTAGTTCAAGATTTCACCAATAGATGGTGCTAGTAACGGATAGAAATATTAAAAGAAGTGTTTAAATATTGATTACAAAATTATACTAAAACAAACACAAGACTAAAAAGTTGAAAATAATATATATCCATCCATTATCCAACCCGCTGAATCCGAACACAGGGTCACGGGGGTCTGCTAGAGCCAATCCCAGGGCACAAGGCAGGAACCAATCCCGGGCAGGGTACCAACCCACTGCAGGACACACACACGCAGGCCAATTTAGAATTGCCAATCCACCTAACCTGCATGTCTTTGGACTGTGGGAGGAAACCCTCGCAAACTCCACGCAGGGAGGACCCGGGAAGCGAACCTGGGTCTCCTAACTGCGAGACAGCAGCGCTACCACTGCGCCACCGTGCCGCCCGAAAATAATATATATATATAAAAAAATACTTTTTAAAAACCACGCTTATATTAAGTTAAAAAGGGTACTAAAAAGTTAAAACTAAGTCTCTCATACATTACTCGTAAAATAAAAGCGTGGGTGCTTTTCATCAATCAACATTCAAAAAACTCTTCTTAAAATCATAGCAGAAGCACCCATCTTTTATTTTAAGAGTGATGTATGAGAGACTTAGTTTTAACTTTTTAGTACACTTATCTACATCCCTTATCTACGATGGAGCATTCGATCAGAAGTAGCAAACGAAATTGGTAACTGCACTGCTGCAATAAAATTCGATGCGTCTGAGAAACTGGTGAGAGATTGGAGGAGGCAAGAAGATGTAAAAAAATTCAGTGTCACATTTTTGAACAGGCGTATAAGTCAGGGTCTGATTTCATGATTCATTTTTCGGGTTTCAAGACGCGACTTATACATGAGTATATACGGTAGATCCTGCCAGGTTTTGAAAAGGTTTTGTGCAGATCCTCTAAGTGAGAATTTGATTTTTTACAATTTCAAATAGCATATAACATCAGTTACCCACTGACTTAAAATAGGAGAGTTAGGATTCTTCCAGTTGAGCGAGATAAGTCTACATGCCAATAGTGAAGTAAAGGCAATTACAGTTTGTTAGAACCTTAGAACACTTGAGACGAGAACAGGCCATTTAGCCCAACAAAGCTCGCCAGTCCTATCCACTTATTTCTTCCAAAAAAACATCAAGTTGAGTTTTGAAAGTCCCTAAAGTCTTGCAGTTTACCACACTACTTAATATATTGTAAGTTTAGAATCTGAGACCATAAAGTGTGAAAATAGTTTATAGAGATCTGTATCTCATAGCAGCATTATTAGAAAATGAATGGAGTTGCCTTCTGTGCAGTGCCATTCTGTGGTTGATCACAATAACTTTTAATTTTAATGTGTTATGTACTCTTTAAATGTGAATTTGCCATTCCCTCCTCACAGACTGTAGGAAATTAAAAGATTTTGTTTCAGATATTTATAGGTCTAGTCACATTTTGCGTCCTTGTTAGGGTGATTTCCACCATACTAGCATCGCTTTATAAAATAGAAATATAGACATTTTTAACATTGTTATGTTCGGAGGGATAATGAAAGTGTTACGGCTAGGTGTTCTGTTGTTCACATGTGATGTAGTAGAGCTGAAACTTCACCCTTTCTGTGAGGGGTCGGGACCTCTTCTGGCTTTAGGAACCAAAGCAAAGTCTTACAATAACAGTATGGCAGCTTAATGATCATTCTACAGAACACCCCAAGGACCCTCCGTGGTACAAACAGGTGGAACATTCTGTAGTGTGAAGAACTTTGTAAAACTGGAGTATCTCACTGTAGAGCTGCTGCTATCCTTGATGGAGAATAGCTCAGAGAGCTGATTTGGGAAATTGGTAAAGGTCACTCTTGGGTGTCTGTCGGCAGCCATGACAGGGTAACAGGGCTGTTAACTTGTTAAGGGTGCATTTTGCACAAATGATAGAAAGGTTTTCTTCAAGCAAAGAACCACAATCACACTGAATACGTTACCAAGTAGTACGATGTATGGTAGGACACTGGGGACCTTTATATTTCTACTTGATGTTATTTTAGAGAATCCAGGGTGATAGGATGGTGGAGCATGGTGAGGCTGAATGGCCTGTTCTCATTACAAGTGTTCCAACATTCAATTAACATTCAGAGTGTCACGATGGTCTGTGTATGCAATAAGCGTTGAACTCCTACCAGGGCTATTCAAAATGAAAGGTCATATTTCAAAAATTTAATTCAAATAAACTGTATAAGACAGAAACACATTCCGCATATCACTGGATATGGGAAAGTTCAAACTTTAAAAGCCCGTCTAAAAGTACCAGTGAATGTCACCAAGCGCTGTTTCTCATCTATAGTAAAATGGTGACAACACCACAAGATAAATCATTTTGCGTGTTAAGTTTTACGAAGTGTGAGTCCATTGTTCAAGTGCAACGTGAATTCTGCTGACGGTTCAACCAACAGCCACCTTGCCAAAAGCAAATTTACGAGTGGCATAAAAAATTCGTAGAAGTAGGTTGCATATGCAAACATAAAAGCACTGGTCTTCCACACACGTCAGATGAAAATGTGGATCTTATCTGAGGTGTGTTTGAATAGAGCCCTAGGAAATCCACATCATGGGCAAGCATTGATGTTGGAATTCCTCAAACAACGGTATGGCGTGTTCTTAGACAGCGTCTGCATTTGAAGCCTTACAAGTTGGGGGTACTTTAAAGAATGAGTGTTTGCTCCACCTACAGGTGCCGGTCATAAAATTAGAATATCATGACAAAGTTGATTTATTTCAGTAATTCCATTCAAAAAGTGAAACTTGTATATTAGATTCATTCATTACACACAGACTGATGTATTTCAAATGTTTATTTCTTTTAATTTTGATGATTATAACTGACAAATAATGAAAGTCCCAAATTCAGTATCTCGGAAAATTAGAATATTGTGAAAAGGTTCAATACTGAAGACACCTGCTGCCACACTCTCATCAGCTAATTAACTCAAAACACCTGCAAAAGCCTTTAAATGGTCTCTCAGTCTCGTTCTGTAGGCTACACAATGATGGGGAAGACTGCTGACTTGACAGTTGTCCAAAAGACGACCATTGACACCTTGCACAAGGAGGGCAAGACACAAAAGGTCATTGCTAAAGAGGCTGGCTGTTCACAGAGCTCTGTGTCCAAGCACATTAATAGAGAGGCGAAGGGAAGGACAAGATGTGGTAGAAAAAAGTGTACAAGCAATAGGGATAACCGCACCCTGGAGAGGATTGTGAAACAAAACCCATTGAAAACTGTGGGGGAGATTCACAAAGAGTGGACTGCAGCTGGAGTCAGTGCTTCAAGAACCACCACACACAGACGTATGCAAGACATGGGTTTCAGCTGTCACATTCCTTGTGTCAAGCCACTGTTGAACAAGAGACAGCGTCAGAAGCGTCTCGACTGGACTGCTGCTGAGTGGTCCAAAGTTATGTACTCTGATGAAAGTAAATTTTGCATTTCCTTTGGAAATCAATGTCCCAGAGTCTGGAGGAAGAGAGGAGAGGCACAGAATCCACGTTGCTTGAGGTCCAGTGTAAAGTTTCCACAGTCAGTGATGGTTTGGGGTGCCATGTCATCTGCTGGTGTTGGTCCATTGTGTTTTCTGAGGTCCAAGGTCAACACAGCCGTCTCCCAGGAAGTTTTAGAGCACTTCATGCTTCCTGCTGCTGATGAACTTTATGGAGATACAGATTTCATTTTCCAACAGGACCTGGCACCTGCACACAGTGCCAAAGCTACCAGTACCTGGTTTAAGGACCATAGTATCCCTGTTCTTGATTGGCCAGCAAACTCGCCCGACCTTAACCCCATAGAAAATCTATGGGGTATTGTGAAGAGGAAGATGCAATACGCCAGACCCAACAATTCAGAAGAGCTGAAGGCCACTATCAGAGCAACATGGGCTCTCATAACACCTGAGCAGTGCCACAGACTGATCGACTCCATGCCACGCCGCATTGCTGCAGTAATCCAGGCCAAAGGAGCCCCAACTAAATATTGAGTGCTGTACATGCTCATACTTTTCATGTTCATACCTTTCAGTTGGCCAACATTTCTAAAAATCCTTTTTTTGCATTGGTCTTAATTGATATTCTAATTTTCCGAGATACTGAATTTGGGACTTTCATTAGTTGTCAGTTATTATCATCAAAATTAAAAGAAATAAACATTTGAAATTCATCAGTCTGTGTGTAATGAATGAATCTAATATACAAGTTTCACTTTTTGAATGGAATTACTGAAATAAATCAACTTTGTCATGATATTCTAATTTTATGACCGGCACCTGTATATCCGCTAATCTTCAAGATTTGCAACATCGAATTGAGGAAGCTGTGAATTCAGTAACTGGGGACCAGTTGACTCGTGTGTGGCAAAAATTGTTTACCGTTTTAATGTTTGTCGCGCTACACGTGGCGCTCATGTTGAATGCATGTAACCTCAAGGACTGTAGGACCAAACTTTGAACTTTCCTCTATCCAGTGATGTGTGGAATGTGTTTCTGTCTCATATAGTTTGCTTGAAATACATTTTTGAAATTTGCTCTTTCATTTTGAATAGCCCTCTATAACCTGTGTGTTAAATATTAGTCTTCCAGGTACCATTTCTACTTATTATTATTGTGTGGCATTGTTTGATTTTCCTTTTTATTATTTTTGTTTTCATTATTACACTGTGATAAAATATTTCTTGGGCTCTACCAACAGTAATGCTGACAAGGTTCTTTCTAACATTATTTGTGAAGCTCATAGTAAAATGCTAATTTGCTTGTTGTACCAAAATAGTACTAAAGTTACACAAAGTGTTACCACACATTAACATTTGGGACCCCACAACCATTGAACCCACAAGAGCACCACCACAACTTCTCATCTGATCTGCTCGTTCCTGGAACTTTTGCATTGTGTTCCTCTGTAACCTTTCACGCTCCAAACTCTGACAGCATCTGGAAAAGAACTGCATGAGTTGCATTCATCTCTGTCAGCTTTTGCCATAGGAGTCCCAGCAGGGCCTGAGTGTGGATTTGTGTAGTGAAAAATTCTTAAGTACAGGCCAAACGTAAATTTTTATTTGTGTTGTTATTGTGGTTGTGTGGAGGCACTGAAGAAGAATGGCCTTCCATAGTGCAGTTTCTAGCCGTGACTCTGGTCCATTTGCATAACTAATGCTACTATTTGGGCATAATGGAGTAGTAGATGGCCTCTTCTTCAGACTGAAGGACAGACCCTGGAGAGACTGTATTTCTCAGGTGGCATTGAAGTATTTTGGAATCACCAGAAGAGATGTACTCTGTTGCTGGACAATCGCACTTCTCAGCTACCTTATTTTATTTTTTTTTTTTCCTATTCCACTGCAGGTTTCAGCGACGGATGGTAGAAAGAGATAAGAGAGAAAAACCTCAAATGAAATGAGATTAGCACTTAATGTAGTCACAGCTTGATGATGTTTGTGTTACAAAGAATTGTCATCTGAATGTTTTAACATTTACACATTTATGCAGACAGCAGTGCTGGAACTTGGGGTCAGTTCCCATCAGCATCATCGTGTGCAAGGATTTTGCACATGTTTGCTCTGTACTCCGGTTCATTACCACGGCAAAAAGGTACACATATTTACTGAATTGTTGATAATAAATTGGTCTTCTATACATGTGTAACAGTCTGTGCTTGAGTGTTCCCTGGAAAGTACCCAATTTGGGTTTGATGTCTGCCTTGCGCCTGATGTTACAGGTAACAGTGTGTCTGTAATGGACAAAGTGGGTCCAGAAAATGAATGGGTGGTTCTTTTCCAACAGACTTGCCATTTAGGTATTTTACAAAGTAGATAAGATTACAGGACAAGAAAAAACAAAAAAAGGAAGCCATAAAATATAAAATAGATATTATGATAGCTAAAAGGAGGTAGGGTTATACCAGTGATTCTCAAACTGTGGGGCGGGCACCCCTAGGGGGGCACAAAGTAACAAAAAGGGGGGCGCAAAGATGTGAAAAAAAGGAAACAAGAATCAAAAATATGAAAAATACATCTATTGAAAGCAAAACAAATGAACTTAAACTACATTCTGATACTAGAAAAATAAATATAGAGTTAGATAAATGTCGATAAAAGTTAAGTAGGTATAATAAAATATGCATCTATGATATATCATTAAGTAAAAAAAAACAAATTGGTATTAGTGGGCTCCTTTAAAAAAAAAAAACGTTAGGGGGGCGCGATTAAAACTGTTATGAAAACTCGGGTCGCAAATACTTAAAGGTTGAGAAATGCTGGGTTATGCAATGTTTAGAACGCTTAATAGCTCGGAATTCATTCATTGCCTTTGTGGAGACTGCGTGTTCTCCATGCGTGTGCTTGGGTTTTTCTCGAGGCAGAACAATTACAATGAACACAAGCTATTTAACCCAACGAGCTTGTCCATTTCATTCACCTAGAGTGTCCAAAATAACATCAAGTCAAGATTTGAAGATCCTTAATGTCCTAAAAAAAAGTGGTGAGCGCGGCCTTGTGCTGTTATGCATCTAAAATCTGGAATAGTTTATCAATAGGAATTCACCAGGCTAATGCAGTGGAGCACTTTAAAAAAACTGCTAAAACACATTACTTTAACATGGCTTTCTCATAGCTTCATTTTAGTTTAATCCTGATACTCTGTATATGCATATGATTATCAATATCATTCCTGGTGGCTCCGTAATCCATACTAACCCCTACTTTCTCTTCTGATCTTGTTCTGGTTTTCTGTGGTGGTGATCTGCGCCACTACCACCTGATCAAAGCACCGTGATGTCCCTACATTGATGGATTAAAGGCCAGAAGTCCACATGACCATCATTATCAAATTCTTTCATGTGAACCCTGAATACAATGAGGACTGATTGTGAGGTCATTGATGTTAGGTAGAATGCCTAGAGGGGGCTGGGTGGTCTCGTGGCCTCAGAAACCCTGCAGATTTTTTTTTCTCCAGCCGTCTAGAGTTTTTTTGTTTATTCTGCCCTCTCTGGCCATCGGTCCTTACTTTTATTTTATGTTAATTAGTGTTCCCTAATTCTATTTTCTTATTTATTTTGTTTTTTTTCTCTTTCTTCATTATGTAAAGTTGAGCTACATCATTTGTATGAAAATGTGCTATATAAATAAATGTTGTTGTTGTACTCTCCCCAACACTACTCAGCAATTTACTCCATGTGTCTATCATTCTTAGTGCCAAGAAAAACATATCATTTGTGTGAAATTTGCCCTTAACACGTTTTCAAAACATGTCCCCGCATTGTTTCTGCAGAATTTATTTTGATGTAACAGCCTGGATCCACTGTACTAATTCCTTTTAAAAGTTTAAACACTTGTCTCCTCTTAATCTCAATTTGCTTGAACTCCAGTTCTCCTCACACTTCCTAAAGATGTGCATGTTGGGTAAACTGGCACCCCCAATTGTATGTATATGGGTGCACTCTACAATGCACGGGCACCCTATCCAGGATTAGGTCCTCCCTCGTGCCCGATGTTGCCATAATAGGCTCCGATCACCCATCACCCCAAATGGAGCCCTAGCAGCTTTAGAGAAAGTGTGAATGATAAACCAAGGAGGAGCAATGAGAGTGGAGAGTGCATAAAAATGATCTGGAAGATAATCTAAATAAACAAAATGCTGCGGAAGAACTTGCAGAACTAGCTTGCTTTGATCAGTTGCTCTGCAGTCTCCACTTAGTTTGCAAGTTTCATGTTATTACATGTTATGGTTTTAATGATATAAAACTAAAAAAAAAAACACTGCTCAAGTCCTGACACATTAATTGACCTATTTATAGTTAACATGCTAGTAATGTCATCTTCTCTTTTTTGCTTCCAGTGAATACAAATTAAAGTGTATAAAAGACAGACAATTTTTGAGCCAAAAAAGTTTAGTGAGGTCAGTTAAAAACAATGAGTGTTATTTCCTCCTTCTTCCTTTTCTACATATCTTACACTAAAAATTACTTTTATAAATCAACTTTTTTAAAAAAAACACTTCTTCTATTTCTTCTTCTTCCAGCTGCTCCCATTAGGGGTTGCCACAGAGGATCATCTTTTTTCATATCTTCCTGTCCTCGTCATCTTGTTCTGTTACAGCCATTACCTGTATGTCCTCTCTCACCACATCCATAAACCTCCTCTTAGGCCTTCCTCTTTTCCTCTTCCCTGGCAGCTCTATCCTTAGCACCCTTCTCCCAATATACCCAGCGTCTCTCCTCTGCGCATGTCCAACCCAACACAATCTCGCCTCTCTTACTTTGTCTCCCAACCATCCAACCTGACACTGGCAGATTTATTATCATATATTTAAATATGAGGTGAGAGACAAAAGTTTTTAGACAACTGTTATAGAACACAGATAACTTCTTATATGAACATAATTTATTTTTATTCTTCAAAATACATTCCTCCTTGATCAATACACTTCTTTGCCCGTTATTTCAACTTCTTCATGCCCTCCAGGAAAACAGTTTTTGAATTGTTGTTAAGTTCCCTTGTCACTGCACACTGAATTTCTTCCACTGTTTGAAAATGACAACCTTTTAAGGGAAATTTTAACTTGGGGAAGCGAAAGTAGTCAGCAGGTGCAAGATCTGGCGAGTAAGGTGGGTGATGAAGAACAGCAACGTTCCTGTTCGCCAGAAACTTCTTTACAGTTGCAGCGTTATGAGATGACGCAATGTCATGAAGAAGGAAGCACTCGCTGGTTTGGAATTTGGCCATTCAAACTCGTCCAATTCTCTTTAGTAGACGATCCAAAACACCCACGTGATATTCTGCATTTACTTTCTGTCCTTCAGGGACAAACTCTCGATGAATTATACCTTCTGTGTCATAAAAACAATTAACATCGTCTTCGCTTGCAATTATTGAAATCGCAGTTTCTTTGGTTTTGGAGAGTTTTGCCCCACCTACTCTGCAATCTGTCGTTTGGTGCCTGGATTGTAGGCGAAACATCATGTTTTATCACTGGTAATAATAGTTTCCTAAAAACATTCATCTTGTCCCATTAAAAGAATATCCTGGCAGTAAACAACGCGTTCTTGTTTCTGCTCTGTGGGCAGAGGCGGCCTTAGGAGTACGCGGGGCCTTGGGCGAGCCATAAGTGTAGGCTATATACCATACCAGCATGATCACGGTCTTGTCCACCTCTAATGCTGTATGCCTTATTATTGTTAAAAAACATGGTGCCTTATGTAGGTACCATTGGCCGTTTGATTACATTACGTATTGTAATTGTTCTTATATTGGTTTAGCGGCCTTTTCCCAACTTAATTAATGATTCAGAAACATTTTGCACGCAAAATTAACAAACTTGGTTATTGGTATAGATGCCGGGAAAGGCTTCTAAAGTAACAAGTCCTCGTTTATGAGTGGTTTCCGAAGAAATCCACCACGTACCGTATTTCAGTCTATAACGGATAGCCCCGCATATTTGTATGATGAGCTGACGGTGACAAAAGAATCTCCTATCGCGATGCCTGGGGCGATTGCCCTAGTCGCCACCCCCAAAGGCCACCTCTGCTGTGGTCAAGGTGTGCTTAGATCTTTCTTTTTCACAAGTCTTCGCATACAATGTGGCGAACTGTCTCCTTACCAATATTCAAACAATGAGCAATCATTTGGAGAGTGGTACAACGGTACATGAAGCATAGTACTATGTAGTTACGGTGTCGGCCGCTAGATATAACACACAGTTGATTCTTTTAAAACAACTCATGTAAAAACTTTTGGATCGCACCTTGTATTCAAATTACTATGTTTTTTCAAAGTCTAAGATACAAAAACATCCTTCTATGTAAAAGTGGTCGAGATAGTCCTTCCGTCCCGTGAGTGCTACGCGGGCGCGGAGTTTCACACATGCCCCGTCCATTTTGCAATGCACGATGGGATTTGTAGTTTCGTTTTTCCAGGTAAAAGATGATTTTCTACTCCAGACTGTGCGAGTAGCACGGAGTTTCACACACGCCCGTCCATTTTGCAATGCACGATGGGATTTGTAGTTTCGTTTTTCCAGGTAAAAGATGATTTTCTACTCCAGACTGTGCGATATCTTCTTCTTCTTTCTTACTATATAAAAGCGGTCAGGATTGTCCTTCCGGCCCGTGAGTGGAAAGCGTGGCGGTATTCCGCTTATCACAGACTTCCTACTTGCAGCTTGCGGTACGAAGCGACATGATGTGAGCAGAGTTCTGGTGCTCCCATCGTTCCTTTGCTTTTGTGCGCGATGCGCTGGAAAAATAGACAAAATTATGTCTCTGGAAATAATTAATGTTGATGGAGTACAAATGCCTCACCGCGTAGTAAATATCAAGAGGGTTCAAAAGGGCGACCTCAATATAGAAAAAAAGTTTAAATTTCATCACAAAAATAACAGAAACTACGAGTATTAAAGTAATACCGCTCAAATGCAATATAACCAAATTAATGAGTTTGTATAAAATATCAAATTGATCTACATATTGAATTGCCTTAAGAAGTGGTCAACTTAAAAGTCGGTCGCCTTAAAAGGTGGGTCAGCCTAGTTTAATATTAAAGGTGAGTGACCACTACTTGGTGCACATGCTAGTTGTGGCACGACAACCACGCAACCTAAAATGAAAAATAAAAACCCTAATAAGGAAAAACTATCCTGAAGCCCAGCACTAATTAGCTACTACTTTTCTAGTTTGGAAATTAACCAAAATCCAATCTGGACTTAATATTGAAACTTACAGCTGCCATGATACCGTGTCTTCAAAAAACATTCACATGCCTTTTCACAGATGTTGTTATGTTGCAGCCTTGTGCTACAATCATTTAAATTCATTTTATCCCTCATCAAACAACACTCAATGTTGAATGACAAAGTGATTTATTCAAAGTTTATTAAAACATTTAAAAACTGAAATGCAGCATTATGAAAAGCATTCCGACCCTTAACTTTGTACATTTGTGAAGCTCCTTTGGCGGTGGTCTCTCACACCTGGACCTGGGGGTTTTCTGCCATTTTTCTATGCAGATCCACTCAGTCTCTGACAGTTGTGTGGAGACCGTCAGAGAACAGCTAGTTTCAGGTCTCCCCAGGGATGTTTAATTGGGTTTCAAGTCTGGGCTCAGGCTGGGCTACTCAAAAACATTCACAGAATTATCCCTCAGCCACTTGCTTTGTGCTTAGGGTCATTGTCCTTTTGATAGATTAACCTTCTGCCCGGTCTGAGGTCCGGTGTGTTCTGGAGCAGGTTTTCATTTAGGATATTGCTGTACGTTTCCCTGTCCAGCTTTCCCGTAATGCTGCCTACTCTCTCATTCCCATTTGTTGAAAAACAAGCCACAGCACGATGCTTCTAGCGCCATGCTTCACCTTTGGAATGGTATTACACGGGTGATGAGCAGCAACTAGTCTCACCAAAACATGATGTTTAGAATTGAGGCTAAATAGTTAAATCTTGGTTTCATTAGATGAGAGAATCTTGCTTATCATAGTCTGAGAGTCCTTGAGGTGATGATTGCTCAGTTTGGCCGGGTGGACAGCTCTAGGAAGAGTCACGGTTGTTCCAAACTTCTTGCATTTAAGAATTAGGGAGGTCACTGTGGCTACGAAGGAAGTGTGACAGTGGTGATGTCTGCATTAGGAGTGACAGATGCATTCAAGTTGGAGGGGGCATTACATCAGGGATCGGCTCTGAGCCCTTTCTTATTTGCAATGGTGATGGACAGGTTGACAGACGAGATTAGACAGGAGTCCCCATGGACTGTGATGTTTGCTGATGACATTGTGATCTGTAGTGAGAGTAGGGAGCAGGTGGAGGAGACCCTGGAGAGGTGGAGATATGCTCTCGAGAGGAGAGGAATGAAGATCAGTAGGAACAAACAAGACAGAATACATGTGTGTGAATGAGAGGGAGGTCAGTGCAATGGTGAGGATGCAGGGAGTAGAGTTGGCGAAAGTGGATGAGTTTAAATACTTGGGATCACCAGTACAGAGTAAAGGGGATTGTGGAAGAGAGGTGAAGAAGAGAGTGCAGGCAGGGTGGAATGGGTGGAGAAGAGTGTCAGGAGTGATTTTTGACAGACGGGTATCAGCAAGAGTGAAAGAGAAGGTCTACGGGACAGTAGTGAGACCAGCTATGTTATATGGGCTGGAGACGGTGGCACTGACCAGAAAGCAGGAGACAGAGCTGGAGGTGGCAGAGTTAAAGATGTTAAGATTTGTGATATCAGATGCTGGGTGTGATGAGGATGGATAGGATTAGAAATGAGAACATTAGAGGGTTAGCTCAAGTTGGACGGTTGGGAGACAAAGTCAGAGAGGCGAGATTGCGTTGGTTTGGACATGTGCAGAGCAGAGATGCTGGGTATATTGGGAGAAGGATGCTAAGGATAAAACTGCCAGGGAAGATGAAAAGAGGAAGGCCTAAGTGAAGGTTTATGGATGTGATGAGAGAGGACATGCAGGTGATGGGTGTAACAGAACAAGATGCAGAGGACAGAAACATATGGAAGAAGATGATCCACTGTGGCAACCCCTAACGGGAGCATCCGAAAGAAGAAGAAGAACTGTGGCTTTGGGAGCAGTCAGTGTTGCAGAAATTATTGTTGTGGCCTTCCTCAGATGTGTACGTCTCAACACAATCCTGTCTCTTAACTCTGCAGGCAGTTCCTCCGAGCCTGTGGTTTGCTTTTTGCTCTGATACATGTTGTCCAGTGTGGGACCTTCTATAGACGGATCAGTTGAATTAACCACAGGTGTAGAAACATCTCAAAAATGATCAATAGATTGGGAGCAAAATTTCAAATGTCAAAGCAAAGGGTCTGAATACTTGTGCCAATGTGATATTTCAGGCTTTTTTTTTATTTTACTTTTAATAAATTTGAAAACTGTTCTAAAATCCTGTTTTGCTTTGTTATTCTGGGGTATTGAGTGATGCTTCATGAGTGAAAAAAAAAAAAAATTAGTTTAAAATGTTTTAGTGTTAGCCTGCAACATAACAGCATGTGAAAAATTGAAGGCAACTTTCTGAATGCATCGTACAGTAAGTTATTCCAAAAATTAACAAGCCTCTGCATGATCCTGTTGCCACTCATCTGTGAGGCACAAAACAATTTATTTAATGAATACCTTTAAGGGATTTAACAAAACTTTATAAATATCTCTCTTAGCAGGCTCAACAGGTTCCTGTTCTTCAGTATTAATCAGTAACAGAAACCCCTCTTCAAACAAAGCCAAAAAAAGAACAGTGTTGTGGAATACTAATAGAAGAAAAGGGTTCACAATACACACACACATCAAGAGAGGAGCAGGGAGCCGATTTGTGAGAGAATAATTTAGAAGTAACAATAGTTAAGTATTTTGGATTGCAGAGCACCTTGAAATTTTTTTTTTTGTTCTTTATTTCGCCTTATACAATTTCTTGTATTAGAAATTTGTTAATTTTCGCATACCCCTTGGGGTCAGAGCACAGGGTCAGCCATTGTATGGCGCCCATGGAGCAATTGCAGGTTAAGGGTCTTGCTCAAGGGCTCTGCAGAGTAGGATCTCTTTTGGCAGTGACGGGGATTCGAACCAGCAACCTTCTGGATACCAGCGCAGATCCTTAGCCTAAGTGTTTGTCCTGGAAATGTCATTAAGAGCCTGCTGGAATGGTCAAGTAGACGAGCAGAATGTTCCAGGGGGATGGTTCAAGAAAATGGCTGATGTAATGTTCTTCCAAGCACCTAGTAAGACTTGCTAGTTGGCACGTGAGCAGTTTTCATAACAGAATAAGAGCTGAATTCAAGAGATACTGAAGAACAAGGATATAATGGAGAAAGACTTTTATTTCAGGTTGGTTGTGCTCTGTGCTAAAGCGCCTCATGTCTTTTAACCAATCAGAGTATGATATGTCAGCATTACTTCAGCACTGTTATACAAATTCAGTTGTCTATAAATACAACCCATTAATTGTATTTTTTGATCATTCTGACCACGCTGTAACAGACTGATGTGATGGATGCATTACATTATTTAGCTACGGACAGGGCAGTGCACGTTTTATATTCAGAAGCAACTCCATAAGGCTGTATCATTCAGGTTTTTTATAATGTTGTTGTTGTGAAAAACATGATTAATAAGGAATGGAATAATATGATAAAGCACTAGGGGGGTTTGCCCCTGCTCGCTTCGCTCGCCAACCGCCATGTCTGCGCTATGCACTAGCCTCTTTTTGCGGTTCTGTCACTCGCGTATGGGGATGCGGTTGTATAATTTAAACAGGTTTTTATTTTCATGGGAATTGTTACAATGCAACATATAACTGATTGAATTTTGTTTCTTTCTCTCTATTAAATAAAACGACTTTTTCAAATGTTTGGCTCTGAGATTTGCTAATTGTCTTTGCAAAAGCTATTCTAATGGTTTTAATACAAATGGTATATCAAGATCTCCTTTGTTGTGTATTGTTATCCACGGAATATATACTACATTACCTTTCTTGGATACATACTTCTTTCTACAGGAATTCAAGCGTAGGAAGACTGGACGGTGTTAACGGTTGTAGATATTCTTCATGATATTGTAAGTTGATGTTTTCATCTTCTGCACCATCACCACCAACTGTTTCAGCTCAGTCTATTGATATACATTTAACCAATTTGCCATGTAACCGATTGTCATTATTGGCGTTAAATCATTTGACTTCATCGTTTCTCGCTGCTAGGATTGCCTGTGTACTCATTTCTTCTGTTGATAACCCTTCATGATGAAATTCTTCAATAAGATTTGGACATAAAACGTCTTCTTTAATTTGGGAACTTCAAGTGAGAAAAACGTTAAAATTTATAAGAGCTGAAAGAGCACAAAATGTGTCTGTCAAAAGCATTCACACGAATGAGAGGTGAGAGGACCGTGTGTGTGGTTGAAATGGTTGAGAGGAGGGCGTGACTTGAAAAAAACCTCACAGCCAAAGTCTCAACTCGCGGGACTTGAAAAAATCTTCCAAAAAGTCTTGTCTCGTCTCCCAAAAAGTGTCATCTCATCACAGGATTTTTTTTATTATAATAGAGAGATATCTATTTACTATGCACCATACACCAAAATGGAAGCCATACACATGACAAATTTGACATGAACAATAAGTAAAACATTTTTTTATTTGCAAGTAAAAAGACTTGCCGGCAAAATCAATGATCTTTTAGATATTCTTCTTGAGACAAAAGTCTTGCTAATTTCATAGTACTGTAAGCCCATCTTAAGAATTTCGTTCAATATATCACTTTGCCCTTTGACCTTTTTTGTTTTACCTTTGCTGCACTATCTCTCCATCTTTCTATTATATCTATCTACACATATACACACACACACACTTATATGCAGTACACATATTTAAAACATAATATACTGTGTGAACGGGACTCAGACACAGACAGGCAGACATGTTGTAATTCCACCACCACACGTTTATTTACAATATTTACAAGGTTAATTAGTGCACACAAACCCCTTCAAGTCCCCCAAAGTCCAGGCCTCTCACACAATGCCTTTCTTCGGGCCACCTTCAATCTCGCTTCTCCTGCTTCGTCCTACTTCCACCCGACTCCAGCCTCGAATGAAGGGAGGCGGCCCCTTTTATCCAAACCCGGAGGTGCTCCAGGTGCTTCCTGGCAATCTCCCGCCGACACGCCCCAGTGTGGCGGAAGTGCCGGCTGTACTCCTGGAAGCACTCCGGGTGTCCCTGCTTCTCTTCCCCCCAGCACTTCCTGGTGTGGCGGAAGTGCTGAGGTCCGGCGCCGCCTGGCGGTGACCACGGGCCCCTACAGGGTTGGGCTTCCAAGCCCTCTACCCGTGGCCCCCAAAGCAACCAGGGTGGCGGCCCCCATGTGGTCCGAGGTGGGCACACGCCCTCTTCCGGTCCTCCAAGGCGTCCCGGCCGGGTCGTCGCCCCTGGCATCCCTGACAACTGTAACATTGTCAAGCCCAAAGTGCAGCCAGAGCCTGTCTGGTGTTACTGATTCTTGTGCTACCGTTCACATTACTTTTTGCCTATTTTGGGGAATTCTGAAGGCAACATGAAACTGTGTGCATGTCATTCTCTCACATAACTTACCATACAGTGTTTCAGTGTATGAGATTCCAATTTATTTAATACTGGATATACTCCAGGGTGGTCAGTTGCCCCCAAATCCTACACCTGTTTGTGCTCGCTAATTGTAATAACTTGGAAGAACTTTAATTTATTTATGAAAATGGCATCAGTTTACCATTTGAGCAAAGTCATCACCTTCATGTGCGCCACTGTCACTATAGTTGGAATCTACTGCATAATACCGTCACGGGCCACTTCTGAAGAACTGTCACTAGCATGACAAATGACTTTCCTCTTAACGGGCTTTACGTTCTGACAGCCTGCATTCCTGCTGCCTCAAACGCCATGTCAAGAGCTGCTGTGAACTGAAGATTTAACTTGGGGAAGGCAGCATGCATGCGGCCAGCAGTGGACAAGCTATCTCAGGAATTAACAGTAATGTGGGACGGGGTGGAGACGGAGGTCAGGGGGGTGAGGACAGGCAAAAGCGGGCTTAGGATTTCGGACCCACTGGCAGTGAGGACTTTCTCAGTCTAGAGGCAAGAATATTTTTTTCATACAACTTAACAAATTTAGCGTCCCCTGTAGCCCAGGTGCAGAAGTCTGGCCATGCAAATACTCCGTTATTCTCAAAACCAAAAGGGTCACCCCCCCCCCCCACCCCTTCCCATGTCCTTGCTGATAAAGAACAGATTACATTGTTCTTTTATTTACAGACCCATTCATTCAAATCCAGCAAAGTGTTTAGTAATAAAATTGCATATTATTTGAATATGAAATTTCAGAGAAATCATTTTATGTATTACGTGCAATATTTTTTACATTTTGTTTTTTAAAACAGAATCATTGTCAGTCAACAGCAATGCAGCAATTGTTCATAAAGATATTTGCACATTGAAACAATCAACTGATATTGCCAGCTAAAAACTTTAAAATGTAGATAAATATTTATGCATTCATCTGTTTAAATTACTGCCACTCAAAATGGCACATTTATTGGCCAATTGCCTATACAGTACCTAATTCAAGGTGTAAAAACACTTGCAGCTAATTTCTCCACATAGATAACAGAGCTGCTGCTTCTTCTTCTTCTTTCGGCTGCTCCTGTTAGGGGTTGCAACAGCAGGTCACCTTTTCCATCTCTTCCTGTCCTCGTCATCTTGCTCTGTCACACCCATCACCTGCATGTCCTCTCTCACCACATCCATAAACCTTCTCTTAGGCCTCCCTCTTCTCCGCTTTCCTGACAGCTCTGTCCTTAACATCCTTCTCCCAAAATACTCAGCATCTCTCCTCTGCACATGTCCAAACTAGTGCAATCTTGCTTTTCTGACTTTGTGTCCCAACCGTCCAACTTGAGCTGATCCTCTAATGTCCTCATTTCTAATCCTGTCCATCCTCATCACACCCAATACAAATCTTAGCATCTTTAACTCTGCCACCTCCAGCTCTGCCTCCTGCTTTCTGGTCAGTGCCACCGTCTCCAGCCCATATAACATAGCTGGTCTCACTACCGCCCTGTAGACCTTCCCTTTCACTCTTGCTGATACCTGTCTGTTACAAATCACTCCTGACACTCTTCTCCACCCACTCCACCCTGCCTGCACTCTCTTCTTCACCTCTCTTTACACAATCCCCATTACTCTGTACTATTGATCCCAAGTATTTAAACTCATCCACCTTCGCCAACTCTACTCCCTGCATCCTCACCATTCCACTGACTCCCTCTCATTCACACACATGTATTCTCTGTTGTTCTTACTGACCTTCATTCCTCTCCTCTGTAGAGCAGATCTCCACCTCTCCAGGGTCTCCTCAACTTGCTCCCTACTCTCACTACAGATCACAATGTCATCAGCAAACATCACTGTCCATGGGGACTCCTGTCTAGTACAAAAACATTACATTCATTTGGAGTGATGGCCCTATGTCATGCACACAACGCTTACCTAAATCTGCTTTAGGTGTGAGTCTGGGTGCTGTATGTGTGTAGAGTGCCCCCTTGTGATAAACTGGCTTCATTGAGCTGTGTCTGCTAGAGTGACCAATTAACTTAATTTGTTACGGTATGCATGAATGTACCTTGTAATCCGATGGCTTAGTCTGCTTTCTCCCTGGGGTTGCTGCTACATACTCTCTTAAAAATAAAGGTGCCAAAGTGTTTTTTCAGAATGATGCTATATAGGGGAAACACTTTTTGTTATGAAAAAGGACCATCTATATCAGGGCTGGGCAATGTCGGTCCTGGAGGGACACAGTGGCTGCAGGTTTTTGTTCCAACCCCATTTCTTAATAATAAGTCAATTATTGCTGAGTGACATTTTGATGCTTCATCTTAAGTGGTCCTGCGGTGGGTTAGGATTGGTTCCTGCCTTGTGCCCTGTGTTGGCTGGGATTGGCTCCAGCAGACCCCCGTGACCCTGTGTTCGGATTCAGCGGGTTGGAAAATGGATGGATGGATCTTAAGTGGTCTCACTTCTTAAGATTTCCATCCCTTAATTGCTTATTTCAGTCTTAAACAGCTGCATTCAGTGTTTTTAATAGCTCCTTATTTGCAATAAGATGCAAACGACAAAGGAGCTCGCAGTTCTCCATCTAACTTGTTTTCATTTGCACCTGTGTGGATTCATCATGCACAATTTGGTTTAATAAAAAACTTAAGAGAAAAATGTGGCAGACTGCAAATTATCCATTTTAGGCTTTAAATCATTTGGATGATTTCCTATATATCTACGATATAAGAACATTCCATTGCAGATTAACAAGCCATAAAATTAAATGTGAGCTGAGATTGGCCAGGATTGGTTTCTAATTTGGGTTGGTGCAAACTTTTGCCGCCACTGCAGTCCTCCAGGACTGACATTGGCCACCTGATCCATAGGAAAGTTCCAGAAAAAACCTTTAATTATTTAGATGTGTAAGAGATTCCATAAATATCCATGAGTAGATGATAAGCGATTTGTAAAAAGTCCAGTGGATTTATGGTTTTAAAAGGACTCTTTGCTGCAAACAATGTGAGAGCCTAAGGCGTAGTTTTTCTTGGTTTGTTAGTATCCTGCACCTACTGTACATTAAACGATTTCTGTTTATTATAAACTTTTTTTTTAATGTCTAAAGAACCAATTTCATATTCACAGAACCTTTCACAGAACGAAATGGCTCTTTGTCAATCAGTGGATCTGCAAGAAACCACACAACTGCCATTAAAGAACCAGCGTTGTTAAGGGTGTACAATCCTGTAAAGATTTTTAAAGATAAAGTGCGGATGGCTCAGCTACATTGTGTAAATGTCTGATTACTAAAACTATGTTCTGCTTAAATACACGTCAAATACCAGAGTCATCTGCGACACAGAAAAATCAACTCCGGGATGCTCGTCTAACAGGCAGAGTTTCAAAGAAACAGACATATCTGAAGCTGGAATAGAAAAGAGCAAAGAGGACAAAAGAACACAGACACTGGACGAAAGATGACGGCATAAAGCGTATTACGGTCAGCATCCTGGAATCGTCTTTTTAGACAGTACACTGGTAATGCAACTAAACATGCTCCTGGAATATGCCTTTTATAAACTGTTCATTTAGACATATAATTTTAAAAATATCATAATAGTTTTCATATAAAAAGCGAACCTTTTTTGCAATTTTAACTGATTTTGAATTAGTATTTCAGCTCATTGGTTGTGAAACCCAGACACACTTGAAGCTGTCGACAAACAGTTAATCCGTGATGCTTTCTTTCAGTGACGTTCCATGCGAGCCTACAATGCTTGCGTCAAACATTGCTGAATAAAAAACGCCACGAAATGGGAGAGACTTGTGCTTTTCCTTCGTGCATTTCCACCGCAGACCAAATCTCACCTCAGTAAACTGGAAAGATTTTTGGCTGCAGCGGTACCCCGTAGTACGGAGCAAACCCCGCCCCTCCCAGAAGGCGCCTGCGCAATGCGTCTTCAACCTCCTACAGCTGTTGTGGCTTCACATATTTGAAGTACGTCTTGACGTTCTGCTTTATGGAGACGCCCAAAGCAGCAACTGGCAATACCAACTTGGAAAAGCTGAAAGAATACGTCACGCCGGGTGAGGGCTGGCGCTTTTTTGGAAACATTTAACCCGTCCAAGGTGAACATGGCTGATCTACTAGACAGACACGTGCAAGTCGCTGTCGTCCTTTCCTTTGCCGTTGGCTTCTTTGCGGGATGGCAGGCTAACAGAATGAGAAGAAGGTTTCTAGACTGGAGGAAGAAAAGGCTCCAAGACAAACTATCAGAAACGCAAAAGAAGCTGGATTTATCGTAACTTAACAACAAGTGACTGGAAATTGGAGGTACAGCATTTTCTTGAATTTCCCCTAAACAGTACAAACGTGTCTTTGATGCACTAAAGTGTATGGACTGTTAACTGTAAATTTGGACATGTTTTATAAATGCGCAATGTGAAACGACAACGAATCTGGAGACTTTTTTTCTCCTAAACCTTTGTTGTAACGAAATCATGAAAAGCAATGCGAATATCCATGAAACATGGTTACACTCTTGTGCAAGGGGATATTCTAGCAAGACAGAACCTTTTATTCCGTTGGAATCCTAGCACTTCCAGGCAGGTGACGCAAGTGCATTGAGAAGGGTGGAGACGACATTGAGAAATGACATTACCAGTTTTGTTAAGGTTCGTTCTATTTTCTAATAAATCCCATTTTCTAACTTTAGCTTGAGTCCCCCTCGTATACAGTTTATATGGTTTTATGGTTGTTCCTAGGTCAGGGGAGAGATATAATTTCTCTAGCGTATCCTGAGGCCCAGCATCTTCAGTAAAATCCCAAACCACAATTTGTTTCTTTTAATAAAGAGTAGCAGTGTCATGACTCTGAGGTTCTCCTGGATTATTGTGCTTCACAGTTCATCATGGTTCTTACCAGTACTGAGAAGGAAGTGTTGCATAAAGACTGGCATCTGCTAGGTATTCCTAGAACACCTGCATCATCTGTTTTAGTCACCCAGGTTTGCCCAGCCAACATCCTTGTCCCCTGAGCCAGGGTGCAGCTCATCCACTCTTTTTACCGGAGTATCCACAATATATGGCCCTCCAGTGATGATTCTCACAATGATCCTTACATATCACAGAATTCTAACAAGAGTATGTGGTTTTGATGAGCCATCCTAGTTCAAATCAGATCATGCCCATTGATGTATCTCTGTACCCCACACGAACATTTAAACCTTCTAGTGGGTTTATTCTTTCCAGGTCCACGCTCAATACTGACTGTCTCTAAGAAGACTTTATAATCTAATTGGTTAAGGATACATATAGTCCATCCATCCTTCCAAACCTGCCTGTCCAGGACAGGGGTACAGAACAGCTGGAGCCCATTTCAGCAATCATTGGACACAAGGTGGGAACAACACTGGGACGAGGTGCTAGTCCATCGCAGGGCAAACACACACGCACTAGGTCAATATACTAACTGCAGTTCACCTAACCAACATGTGTTTGGACTGTGGGAGGACGCCAGGGCACCTCGGAAACCCACACCGACACGGAGCACCTAGGATGTGAGCCCCAGTCTACTTACTGCACCACCCCAACTCAAAATAGTGTTCTCTGCAACTCGAAATCACACTGTGCTCATTCTCTGCTCCCCTGTAAACTGCACAGCACTTTAGCTAATGGGATTTTCTTCCTACAAATAAAGACTTAATATTGCTGGTTGTAATATATAATTATAGGGTGGAGTGGTGGCTCTGAGGCTAAGGATCTGTGCTGGTATCCCGTAGGTTGCCGATTCGAATCCCCGTCACTGCCAAAAGAGATCCTATTCTGCTGGGCCCTTGAGCAATGCCTTTAACCTGCAATTGCACCAGGGGCACTGTACAATGGCTGACCCTGCGCTCTGACCCCAAGGGGTATGCGAAAACTAACAAATTCCTCATACAAGAAATTGTATAAAGCAAAATTAATAATGTATGTATATTCATGTATTTAATATCTGACGTGACTTGTCTTAATTTCAGCCTTCCATAGCAATGCAAATAAATAAATAATTTCAGTTAAGTATGCATAAACCTTTGACAATCACTTGAAATAATGTTTAGATGTTTTATAAACCTTACTGTATGCAGAACTGTGGACCATATCTTTCATTATTCTGCTTTAACCTGTTTTTTATGTACTGCATATGAAACTTGTCAAAAGAACGCTCCAGTTTTTTCAGTTTTTATGGAAATGCACACAGTTTAATGTCTTAACATTTCATGTAGAGGAAAGCCAAGCAAAATGATACCTTTTATTGGCTAACTAAAAAGATTACAATATGCACGCTTTCGAGGCAACTCAGGCCCCTTCTTCAGGCAAATGTAATCTAATTAACATTTCATGAAATCAAGGCATAGAACAAATAAACATTGGCAAATTACAAAAAATAAGGAATCATTAAGTGTACAAAGTTTTATTTAGGTTTTGATTCATCAAAGTAGCCATCTTTTGCTGATCTAACAGCCAAACTGTGGTAACCCTTTTGATTCAGAATGCCAGTCACTCTGTGCAAGTCACCAACTCTGCCTCCAAACCATCACACTCCCTTCTCCATGCTTGACGGTTGGTGTCACACACTGAGGAGCCATCAACATCACCAACTCGACGGCGTACAAACAACCCTGCGTGATGAACCGAAGATTTCAAATTTTGATGCATCGCTCCATAAGACTTTTCTTCCAGTCTGCACTAGTCCACAGCCGCAATTGCAAGGCCCTGTTTTTGTCCTTTAAGGAATGGCTTTCTTCCCGCCACTCGCCCTGTCACACCTGCAGCACAACGTCTCCTCTTCACGGTACAAAACTGACACTTGCATTTCTTGACTTGCGCTGTTAAGCTGAGCTTGAAGCTGCTGTGCTGTGAGGCGTCTGTGATCACGCAAGCTGGTGACCCTCAGAAACTTGTCTTCTGATTGGCTTGTGACTTTGGCTCTGCCAGATCTCTTCCTATCAGAGCTTCTTCCAGTTTCCAAGTGCCTTTGGTTTGTGTAGGACACCATTCTCACCGACACTTTTATTTTTACTTTTTGCAATTTCTCTAAATGAAAGGCCTACATTTCTAACGGTAATAATGTTCTGCCTTTTTTAAGTAATCAACAGAAGCTGAGACACCTGTGCAAATTGATTGCTTCAACTTGCACGACTTAATTGTTTTTAATTGCTGCAGAATATCAGTAGGTTGTAACCTATTAGTTGTTCCCTGAAGAAGGCCCATTTGTAATATTCTGAAATGTCCTTCTTAAGTTTTTGCTAACCTAAACTTAAAATTTAAACCTCTGGCAGTTTACTGCTTACCTTTTCACCATTTTAGATCATTCATTGCATATTTCAACTGATTAAATATGAAGAAAAACTGGAAAACCAAGGTGCTCTAAAACGTTTTGACCAGAAGTGTACATGAATACTTTACCTAATGAAATGTTAGTGTAATGCCTTTTTACTCTGTTTAACATCATCATTAATAAAAATGAAAGTTCTATAATGTAAAAGCATATCTTTTTACTTTTATTTTTGTTTCTTTTCTCCAGGTCATATAAACACTAAACAAAGAGGATATATTTTTCTTATGCAAAGACTTGGATTTTCGATATTTTGCAGTGTTTACATATAGCACGGGAAGACCATTTTAAAGCAAATACGTTTTAAGAAAAAACGGCTACCATTTTTCATCATGACGAATTTAAGCAATGTGCTGAAGATATTATTTTATAAACTTTTTGAAACTGCTTTTGAATAAAGTAAATCATTAATATAATAAAAATAAGATACAATCCATAAAACATGTTTAAAATATACTAAGAACTGTTCAGTTTTTTAACCAGCTGGTTATCCACTTCATTTGCATTGTTACTTTCTCTTCATGCTTTGAAGAAGTAATTCCTGGCTTCCATCTTAAATACAAATTTACTTCAACCTACATGGGTGTCTCTCCTCAATAAAGATTTTACTGATTTATATGAAAGATTTCTGTTCTGTTGATTTTACTAGTCCTTTTATAATCTTAAGGTTTCAGCCCTTACATTTGCAATTTTCTTTGTTCAATGGTGAAGTTATTCACTTAGCCAGTCTGAGTAATACGTGCTTTTTAGTCCACAAATGTGTGTGGTTTCTGTTATCTGCAAAACATCAAGTGTTAACATGTCTCTTTTTTCGTCATTGTGACCAGAATTACAAATATATTTTTGTTGCTTATAAATGCAACTGTTCTTATATAAGGTGCTTAGTTTTTTTCTGATTATCAACACACAAAAACTGATTCTTGAGAAAAAAAACTACACACAATTTTTTACATTAGACACAAATACTAAAATTGAAATTGTCTTTCTTATAATTTGGAAATTACTGCCACTCAAAATGGCACATTTATTGGCTAATTGCCTATACCTAATTCAAGGTGTAAAAACACCTTCAGCTAATTTCTCCACATAGATAACAGAGCTGCTTCTTCTTCTTTCGGCTGTTCCCATTAAGGGTTGCCACAGTGGATCGTCTTCCTCCATATCTTCCACTCCTCGTCATTTTGCTCTGTTACCCCCATCACCTGCATGTCCTCTTGTCACCACATCCATAAACCTTCTCTTAGGCCTTACTCTTCCCTCTATCCTTAGCATCCTTCTCCCAATATACCCAGCATCTCTCCTCTGCACATGTCCAAACCAACGCAATCTCGCCTCTCTGACTTTATCTCCAAACCATCCAGCCACTATAAATGAGCAACAGGTTAGTTATCTTTGTTTGGACAACAATGGAAGCAAATATTGAAAAGATGTGAGAATAAATAGAGGACAAATACAAGTACATGGAAGGAGACAAAAGAGAGCCATTATTGATAACCTGGTTGAGCTTTCTCATCATAGAGGTAGAAGGTGCACGATTGCTGGCCTTGCAGACACCTTCTACCCCTTCTCCAGGCAATGAGGAAGCCTGGGCTTATATAGGTGAGGGGTGGACTTGTCACTCCAGACAATACTGCCCTTGCTGCCTTGGCAGACAGAACATTGTGATGTAAATGAAGTGCTGTGGCCTGACCTAAAAAGGAGACTGGATGTGGCATATTATTTTCTCATTTCTCCTTCTTTCCTTTCTTTTTATTCCCCTGTAAAAACCTGTTTCTTGTATCTCCTTCTGTGTTTGTTTTGTCTGTAAGCCTAGTGCTGATGCCCACGTACTGTATAGTTCTTTGTATTTATATAGCACTTTTCTCACTACTCAAAGCGCTCAGCAATTGCAGGTGAAGGGCCTGTATGGGTAAAATGTATTGTTTTTAATCAGATTTTCCTCACGTATTTGTGTTTTATATCGACTACATGCTTTTGCACTTGGAAAAAATGCTTGAATACATCTGGGACATTTTACAGCAGTCTGCTGCACACTACTCACTGGAAATGCATAGGGAATTGCAGTGCTGTGCATTTAACCCATCAATATGTACCTGGTTTGATGGTTTGTGTGCAGAGATCTCATGCAAAAACACCACTTTAGAAGAGTTCACATGGTGGTGAATAAAGTCTGTACTTTTGTAAGAGATGACATTTTTCATGTTTTGTAAGTGTTTTTGGGAATCGTGTAGAATTAACAATAAAATGACCTGTAGTTTCAGAAGCTGTGAGGAAGCATTCAGAAAAAAAAAATCTGTAAGTGGATTTCTAGTTAATATGATATAAAGAAAAATAGGGAGTCGTCTCCCCTAGACTTTCTTGTATACTCCGATACGGAGGCCGATATTTGAGGAGTAAACAGCAAGACAATGATTATATTTGTACATTATATGTACATTAAAGAACCATAAACAACAAATCAGATTAATAATATATTGAACAATTATTATAAGAGTAAAATCGGACTCTGCAGCTGTATAAATAAAAAAAAAAAAATTGAGTACGTGTTCAGGTAACGTACCACCTCCAGTTGATGGACTTGGCCCAAAATTTAATACAGATCTGCAGTTTTGGTGAAACATGTCAGGGCAGCAGGGTGGCGCAGTTGGTAGCACTGCTGCCTCGCAGTTAGGAGACCCAGGTTCGCTTCCCGGGTCCTCCCTGCGTGGAGTTTGTATGTTCTCCCCGTGTCTGTGTGGGTTTCCTCCCACTGCCAAAAGACATGCAGGTTAGGTGCATTGGTGGTTCTAAATTGTCCCTGGTGTGTGCTTGGTGTGTGTGTGTGTGCGCGCCCTGCGGGGGTTTGTTTCCTGCCTTGCGCCCTGTGTTGGCTGGGATTGGCTCCAGCAGACCCCCGTGACCCTGTAGTTAGGATATAGCAGGTTGGATAATGGACGGAAACACATGCCAAATTTCATCCATCTATCTCGTTGCGTTTTTGAGTTATCCTGTTTACACACACGCACACACAGACATAATTCCAAAAAACGGAATTTTCCGATTGGGTGTCTAAAACTAAAATCTCCAAGTCGAATTTGTTCATGATTACTACAATATTTTTATTTATTTATTTTTTTGATAATCTCAGTATATAACCATCAATTCTTGACTCTTTGAAGGCTGAATAAGCTGAAAAGCACGCAAAGCAATGGTGCAGTGGCCACCAGTTCTCTGCCATGCTGTCTTGTCGTGGTGGGATTGGCAGCGGCGGTCGTGGTCGCGGGGCATCGCAATCTGGTTTGTAATTGGCGGTCCTACCAGGCGAACGTTGACATAGGCGTGTGTGCTACACAAACCTGTTTGGCACCTCGATCAGCTGATGGTACCTCACGTTTGTTTTCGATCACTTTTATCAAAATCGGAGTCCGACAAAAGGTTGGGAGCATGCGCTGATTACGCGTTGCCGCACCCACCACACGACGAACCACCTGGATTGGGACCCGAGTGCAGCGAGTGACACTTTAGCACCACACTGGGACAGTCAGACCAAACCCCAGGTTTTTCCCTGCAGGTTGGAGGGCCTACATGCAGGGCTGGATGCAGATTAACGTCATACCCAGGACGGAGCAATTGCAGGTTAAGGGCCTTGCATTTAAGGGCCCAATGGAGTAGAGTCACTTCTGCTGTTTACAGGATTCAAACCGGCAACATTCCGATTGCCGGCACAGATCCCTAGAACTAGTTTGGCAGAGATTTCGTTGAAGGATCTGATCAATATAATTCGGATATTCATACAGTATTTATTTTATTGTATTCGTTTTAAATGTGATTTGTTCAAATTGCATTCATATATCATGCTTTTTATTATTTACACACACACTACGCTTGGTCCTGAGCATATCTATGATCCGTTCGTTTTTACGGACAGACAGTCTTTGCTAAAACATTGACAAACACCGGATTTTCCCTCGACGAACGCTATAAGATTCGTTTTTCTCACATTTCATGAATGAGACCCATTACCTCCGAACCAGTAACGTCGCACTGCACGTTACACTTGACTTGAGCATTCATAGTTTTCATCCTCTTTCTTTCTCTGTACGTTTAGCATTCGTTTGCTCAGAGGTTGATGCGCTTGCTGCTTCCTGAGCAATTGTTCTTTTCTCCACCCTAACGGCCCGGTACTTCTCTTCTTCCGTAGGTATCTTTTCGCGTTAAAACTGATTAAGTTAGTTTTTCTTAATTTTTCACTTAAGATGGCACTTAAATCATTCTTGAGGCAGATTGAAGACTTAAGATATGAAGAGGTAGGGGAAGTAACCGCGAAGGTAGTAGGGAATGAGAACGGTACATGTACGCATGCGCCGTACAGCCGCCCAGCTGCGCGCTGCCGAGAGTTGATTATAAAGTAAAATAAATTTTAAAATAAAAAGAGTAATAAAAATCATCACCCCGAAAGCGGATAGTAGACGTCACGTAGTATATGTGTACCAAATTTCAGGTGAAACAGTTTGCGAGCTACAGGTGATTTAAAATCCTGGACAATCGAACAGCCACGGTAGCGTATTATATAAGAAGATGTTCTTACGTAAGCACCGTTCCACAAGCCCTTTCCATAAACCCCGTTATGATTCTCGTATTCCCGACTGGTGGAAAAATATTAATCTTTCACATTACCTCATAGAAAAAAATCCTTCTAACGTGAAAAAGTTGCCACATAAAATAATTATGAATCGGTGGTGGGTAGATTGTTGTTGTTTACATCGCTATGGTAACGGCGCTGAGTAGCAAGCAGTATCCGTTGGCATTCCGTTATACAAATGGACAGCTTTATTGTCAGCTTTAGAGAAGCCTAGAAAAACAGGAAGTCTGCCAAAGTCTCAAATTAATTCCGACTAGTGCGGCAGCAGCAAGCGGACCTTCTAAGGATAAGTGAGCTACCTAAAAGAGTGATGTAAGGCGCGGGAATCCATCAGCGCTTAGCGCAGGTATTCGCTGGTGCGGTGCTACACTATTCCTAAAGGCAACACATTACACAACACATCATTAGAACTAATAACCAAATAATTATCATAAGATCAAAATAAACACAAAGACTGCACCTGCCCGAATGTAACTACAGGTATGCGACCAACATGGGCGATGGCTACTTGGGCCGGGTCGGGCTCGTAACTGCAATGATTTCTGCACCCCACAAGATGTCACTATTTTCAAAGCTTTTGGATCTTTTTTCGGCACAATCTGGAAGAAATTTCAAAAGCTTCACGGGCTTCTTTCGACGACTTTGCCAACCCATCACTAAAGAAAGCCCAATCGCCCACAAAAAATACAGAGAAAGGAAACTTAAATATTACCGACATCGGTTACCTTTCCGCTCCGTACTACAAAATGGCTGCTCCGCCCGGTCTGGTCACGTGTCGCACTCTACTGACATCATCTAGTTGTCGCGACGACTGTCTTAGCGACCAGAAGCGTCTGCATGGTTGGCAACTTAACTATATAAAGGCTATGGTTTTAGAAGTTCTTTTTTTCTAATTTTTTTGTAAATATATATTTTTTATTTTACTTTATGATTTATAACTGAGTTGTGTTAAAAATGTCTATGAAGAGACAGGGGCCGCTGCAAACTCTGCAGAGAGCTGCAGATGAACTTAAGAAGCAGGTAATGTTTGTGTTATTTTATGCTTATTTTATATTTTACAGACATTATCAACTGTAGCCGTGAAGTACAGCATTTCACCCTTTTTCACAATCTTGATTATACGGTGTTTTGTCGGAATACTTATTTAATATTATCTCCGGAGATACGGATTTTACGCAGCTGCTTCGTAGTACCAGGGGCTGCAGTCCGAGCCCCGGTTCAGGCATTTCGTGGAGAGCTTACACACTGTCTCCTTTGCAGGTTGAGTTTTTGCAGGAAACCTTTGTTAACTTAAAAAGACATGTCTTTAATTCTGCTTGGTGTGAGTTTTGCATTAATATAACGGCAGGGCCTTTCTGTCCCAGGCAAGGAAATCTGTCTACCCACCCCCACCCCTTTCACACCACCACACACACACAATATGCTACTAACACAAGTTAATCACTTATTTAATTAAAAATAAATACATGTAAATAGAATAATAAAACAATATTAATAGATCTATGCGTGTAGTGTATGCATTGTTTAAAAATAATTTGTGGTGAGATCGCCACAGTCTCCCTGCTCCTGCCTCCAAGACATCCTCTCCTCTGGCTCACCTTAGTACCTCCCGACCCGACGAACAAGCCAAGCAGGCGGTGGCGATAATGACAGGAGAAAGCTGCCTGGACTCACTGGAGTCTGGGCTGCACCCTGAGGCAACGTGTTTTGAAGAGGAAAAGGGGACTGGGACCCAGCTGCGCATGCGTCCATCTGGCAGCCGACGCATCACGTGGGAAGACCAGAGGATGAGTCCTGACTCCAGAGCCGTCTTACCCATAGACATATATAGGTAGACGCCGCATTCACTGTGTTGCCCAGTCGACACGATACGTCTGTGCGTCCGCCCTAGTGCGAGTGGTAAAAGTGCCATTTGCACTACTACAGGTAGACATGGAAACCGGGTTTTCTGATGAGAAAACAATAAAGTTTAAAACAGTATCGTTTACATACAACAGATTTTGGTGAATCGTTTAAATGCAATTATTTATATCCATTTATACACTAATAATGGCAATTATTATTATTATTAAATAATTCCTTCCATATAAGTAACATTTCTCAGACTGCCTTCTTCCATCTCCAAAACATTTCTAGACTTTGTCCTGTTCTTACGCAACACAGTACTGAAGTATCGGTTAATGCCCGAGTCACCTCACGTATAGATTACTGTAACGCTATTCTATCTGGCATCCCACAAAAACGTATCCATCACTTACAACTTCTTCACAATTCTGCTGACAGGATAATAACCTGCTGTTCTAAATCCACAGAATATATCACACCGATTCTCTCTCAACTTCACTGGCTCCCTGTTAACTACAGAATACAATACACAATCCCGCTCTGAACATTTAAAGCTCTCCACAACCTCACTGATCTCCTCCAGACTGACACTCCTCTCACTCACTCAGATCCTCATCTTCAGCTCCACTTTCTGTACCACACGTCAGACTCAGTGCTATTGGAGCTCGAGCGTCTCTCATTGTGCTCCTCAACTCGGGAATTCTCTTCCCTCTCATATTCGTCAGCTCGATTCAATAACGCATTTTCAAACTGCCCTCAAAACTTATCTTTTCAAACTGGCATACCAATTGTGAACTTTGCATGGTTACTGCCAGTTATCTTTGTTTGTTTGCTAATTATTGCTTTTTGATTTATCATTCTCTTGTTTTAATTTTACTAATGTTGTTTAATTTTATTGTAAGGTGACCTTGAGTGCTAAGATTATAAAATGGGATTTTCTAATGGCCAAATATAACCAAAACAATCGTTCAGCCTTACCTATGAAATGTAATCCCCCGGGATCTAGTTTGGAGCGTACAGCGGTTTGTACAATCCCAAGCAGTATATGCATGAGGCATCTTTATCCATTACTTCACTCCACAGCAGTGCCACTCGCAATATGGCGGCGACGTTGACGTACGACTCTGCTGGTCATCCGGCGTCTAGTAATTCTATGTCTGTGGTCTTACCAGCATCATAGGCCCCCAGACAAAGCAGTGCGCAGGAGCTCCTGTTTTGATCGCAAAACAGAAACATATATAACAGAGTTTTCCTAATTGCCAGATGATGTGCCTCAGCCCTGTAACTTCAACTATATTTAGAGGTCTGTAGTCTGATGCAATCCATTTTGCAATTAGTAGTAGTAGTTAATACTTTAGGTTTTGTCTCATTCATGGACATAAGTCAAAGTGTACATTGATGGACTATAATCTGCTCCAGACTATATTTTGATGCCTAATGTTAAGAGTTTTTTTTATCAGTGGCACCATGTGCGTTCTGCACTTAAGCGATATGCCAAAGATGTTGTAATTCTGTCATATTTAAATTTACCTGCACTAAGTTTACAGGTACCCACAATTTTGCCCTTTGAACGATATAGTAGTGTTTTAAATCAATGGCAATATTCATAAATGCAACCCTTTTCAGCCATTGTTAATGAAGTAGTTTAGATTAGTAGTTTCCACACTTTAAGTCAAAGGTCCCACAAAATGTTGGACCATCTGCTCAGGTCCCCCTAAACTGAACACAATGAGACAAAGCATGATCTTGGATCTTGGTTACTTCTAACAGTAGTCACACTGATGATTTATATACCGTAATAGTAAGCCTATTAATCAAAGCAAAGGCTTAACTACAGCAGTCTTTTGACAAGTACAGTATTTGATTAAATTTGACATGGAGACCAGGCATCTTTGACCTTTTTTCTTTGCATACCACATCCAGGAATTGAAATATTTTGTAGCATCCCCATTTTCTTTCAGTCTTGAATTGTTAAGTACTGAATCTCCTAACTCGGCACAACTAAAGGTAAGAATTTTCAACTCCCACCCTGTTCCCAAAATTACATTAGGACAGTGGTGGGCAATGTCAACCTGGAGGGCCGCAGTGGCTACAGGTTTTCATTCCAACCCAATTGCTTAATTCGAAACCAATCCTTGCCAATCTCAGACCTTATTTAATTTTATGGCTTGTTAGTCTGCACAAAGTAAGTTCTTTTCCTTTCCAAGAATGTCATCCAAATGATTTGATGCCATAAAATTGATCATTTTCAGCCTGACACATTTCCTGTTGAGTGTTTATTAAATCAAATAATGCGTGATGAACATACACAGATGTAAATGGAAAAAAGCAAGATGGAGAACTGCTGGCTTTTTATCATTTGTATCTTATTGCTGATAAAGAGCCATTAAAACATTGAATGCAGTGGTTTAAGATTGAAATAAGCAATTAAGGGTGGGGGAACCTTAACAAGTGAGACCACTAAAATGAAACATCAAAATGTCACTTGAGCAAGAAGGGCTTCATCAGCAATAATTGACTTCTCATTAAGAAACTTGGTTGGAACAAAAACCTGCAGCCATTGTGGCCCTCCAGGACCGACATTTCCCACCCCAGCATTAGGTGATTTAAGCAAGTTATTACAGAGATTTTGTTGTTTGGTTGTCTTTTAGTTTTTCATATTCACATCATATACTTTTAAATTTATTAGTTTTAAATGTAAGAACAGTACTAAGGTTTGATAAGAAATAAAAATTAGAAAGCCTAAAATTTCGGGATTTTTCATTTACAAAGCATATATGGTTACATAAGAGATCCTGATCAAAAGAACAGAAACATAACTCAAGTTACATATAACTACAGTTCAAAATAGAAGAAAGTTTACTCAAAGTCAGTTGTGAAGGTTGACAGTTGTTATGTTTTATAGGATCATTATTGTCAATGTTGAGTTCCAGTTTTGATAACTTTATAGTTCTGCTTTTAAATTCAGCCTACTTCTATAGTTTATCTTTCAAAATAGGGGGAAACGTTACAAAACCAGAAAAAAATTATGTCTGAAACAGTAGCTTCCTGCTGTTGATTAATGTTAATAATACTACAATGAAATGTTAAAAACATTGTGAAAGGACTCAGACCACTCAGAACAAAAAGTTTGGGGCAGCCACTTGTATACTTGAAACTGGCTGTCAAAAGCTAAGATTTGGTTTTACAGGTCTTTATAGACATCAGTCCAAAACAGAACTGGCAGGTAGATAAAAACATAGTGGTTTTAAAGCTGGGCAGGGGGAATGACATCATCGAGGCAGGAAGCAGAAGTGATGTCGTCCGGGCCGGAACCAGAAGTGATGCCATCGAGCCCAGGTGGATTTTCCCGTGTTTGGTCTGAAAAGGAAAAAGAGAAGGGATCAGTGCACTCTGCCATCCTCTGGTCTGGCATGGAATGATCCTTTTTTTGAGCTCTTTAGCTGCCTCCCATGTGCACAAGAGTGACAACATGCATTTCTCTCTATTATAAAAAAAAAATAAATCTTGGCGAGGCAGACTAGGGAGACGAGACATGATCTTCTCAGAAGACAATCTGAAGTCCCGCGAGAGACACTTTAACTTGCTCCCAGCTCTTAAAACAATGACAAGCGACAAGCAAAACACGCAGCTCGCAGCAGATGATCCGACAACCTCTCCTGGCGTGCATTCAGCCACCCTAACCCCCGCTCTTCACAACGTGAGCAGAAGACACACGAAGTGGCAAAAAGGACAGCGACTGTACAGGCTTTAAAATGATCGACAGGCAGCACAACAGCATCTGCCCCCCCCCTTCACAACGCGAGCGTTATACGTCCTGCGATAAAGAGATGTAACCATGCCCGGGGCCGGAAATAAAGGACATGTATTGTTTTTACAACGTCACACGAGACAAGGCAGTGAGTCATCATTTAAAACGGACATCTAACCTAGCAGTTGTTGGATTGCTTTTGGCAGACACGCATCATGTGCTCCTAGCTCTTAAAACAATGACATGTGACAAGCAGAACAGGCAGCTCGCCAGCAGCAGCAGAAAGCCAGCAGATGATCCGACGGCATCTCCTTAGTGTGCATTCAGCCACCCCTTTTCACAACGTGAGCAGCGTTATACATCCTGCGAGAAAGAGATGTAACCACACCCAGGGCCGGGAATAAAGGACAAGTATTGTTTTTACTAAATTTTTTAAAGTAAAAGTGATAATAATGCATATGTAACAATTCCCATGAAAATAACAATCTCTTTAAACTGAATATCCGGTAAACCAAACACGGGGGTGGGCGAGCGAAGCCCCCTAGTTATTATTAATAATTGTTAAAATTCATCTTTATTGTATTTTATTCTGCTTTAGTCTGCCAATTTCTAAAATTGTTCTAAAAATTATCGCAGAAAATGAAAAAAAATCTCGTAACGTTGGCTGACCGGAGCTGAGAGGCAAAAAAGAGGCAGAGACAGAGAATGCTGTGCAGGCTGCTCATGAGGGTGGTCAGGGGTGAGAAAAAGAGCACACACCCGAGACCCTCACTTTCACAGAAATCCATTGGCCTTAGTGTAAGATGTGGAAGCGACATGGAGCTAATCTCTTGAAAGACTTTGATTTGGAAAGACAGGAGTGGAGTGTTACAGCAGGAGCACCGGGAGAACTGAACCACAGCTGAGCATGGAGATTCGTGTTCAGTCACTGTGTGTCCTTTAAAGTCCCACTTTTTACTTGTTATTCTTTGTTTTTTTTTTTTTGTTCCTCCTGACAGCTGTTTGTTTTCCATGATGCTCTCATGTATACATTTATACAGTATAAGACTACATTTATGTAACAAGTGAAGAACACCTTCAGTTATCTGTTTGTTTATTTAAAGACTAGGCAATTTAAAGGTAATCGTGAAAATTGGAATTGAGGTCTTTAATCATGTTAATCTTGTTGGGTCCACGGCCTTCAGTTTGAAACTGACTGAGATTCTTTGTTCTGCTGAACCTTGATGACTGATCACATAAGATTTACAGAAACAAAGTGGTATTTGAATCATGTTAAAACTGAACAACTGATAACTTATCAATGGTCTTGTTATTTTCCTGTCTTTACTATGTAGCTAATACAATGATATGCTAACTAAAAAGGTCTCAACCATTTATATCTTCTTACATGCCTGTACATACTATTTTATCTTAAGCTTAAATCTTGAACAATCTCTTAACCCTGACATGATATAAGTGAATCCTTGAGGTTGCTTTTAAGTATTTGCATATATAACATCAGTCTGTTCATCAGTCTATATCCCATCAGCCCTCAAACGGCCTTCTCTCTGGAAACGCTTGCTCATCCCAGCCATATTCAATTCTCAGCTTTTTCCTATAAGAGCTTCCAGTGTATTATATTCTATTAACTTAAAAGCTGCATATTATCTAAATAATCCCACATTCCTATCTCAACACATCATATAAATTAAATATTATGAGCCTTATTTAACAAACTGTGAAAAGCAATATTTTTACACCCAATACAAATAGTCATTGGAATCTGCAAAAGATTATTAAGGCAAAAAGTATGTGAGTGAAACATTGTAATTATTTAGTTTCTAGCTAACTGAACAAGCTTTAACAACTGAATAGTTTGTTCTCATTTATTATACAGTACTTATTATGGTTTGCATAATAATTTTGACAGTATATATTTAAGTGTCAAAAATAACATAACCTTAGTGTTTAATTGTA
>JANRMT010061414.1:14726505-14758704 GCA_026402145.1 Polypterus bichir lapradei
CATTCCCATTTTATTAAGGTGTATCCATATAAATGGCCCACCCTGTAGTTCTAAGTTAGTTTAATAATTGTGTTAGCTTGACTTGCCTTCATTTGCAAAGCTTTGGTTTATATACCACTAGAAAGCAATACAACTATAACTGATAGCAATGTTTTATCTGTAACTTCAAAGGTTAAGGCTGTTTAAGTAGCATGTGCTCATAATAAAACTTCAGAGGCCTAGTAGGTGTCTTAACATGTGTCACATACATAATATTGCATGTGCAACCTCGGAGGCTAAGTGCCATTCTTTGGCATGTGTTTTAGAATAAAACCACAGAGGCTAGTCATCTTAACATAAAATGTGTTTGTTGCATTTAATTCAGTGCCTAACTATTAAATAATACTCACTGAGCAGGAATTTTCATGCTGTGAACCTCAGGGGCTGAATCCCAGCATATGTCCACAATTAAAGGGGCTCTAACTGTTAACAATGATAGAAAAGAGATAGCTAGTACAATTATTGGTGATCTATTAATAGCGAACTTAAAATTATATACAGTAATAAAATTGAATAAAAGTATACAAAAGGCAAAATAACGAATACAGTGAAACCTCGGGTCACGACCGTAATTCATTCCAAAACTCTGGTCGCAACCCGATTTGGTCGTGACCTGATTTAATTTCCCCCATAGGATTGTATGTAAGTACAATTAATCTGTTCCGGACCGTACGAGCTGTATGTAAATATATTTTTTTTTAAAGATTTTTAAGCACAAAAATAGTTAATTATACCATAGACTGCACAGTGTAATAGTAAACTAAAAGTGAAAACATTGAATAACACTGAGAAAACCTTGAACAGAGAAAACTAACCTTGCAGTCTGTTTAAAAACAAGCCCAGTGCATTCTTTAACTGCTCGCTCGTCCCTGCACAGGGAGAGACTGAACACGTGAGGAAATCATCGGCACGTATGAAACTGGCTTGTTCGTCACCCGAGTGTGTGGTCGTCAACAGATGCAAAAGTTTGGCGAACTTTTTTGTCGTAACCCGATTTGTACGTTTTCCGAGACGTTCGTGACCCGAGGTTCCACTGTAGTAGAAATGCATGGACGGCATTCCAGAAGAAAGACATACTTATCTTCCCCTTGGCATTTGGAAACTTAACCTTATATATCCTAAAAAACTAAAGTTAGTCAGGGATCAAAGCTTATCCAGTGGTACAATGTGTGGTTATAAAATCTACAAAAGAGAGATACAAACAAAGGGAGGAAGAGGATGACACTTTAAATGCCATAAAACCCACAATTTCACCACGGGAAAGCATACCAGGGATCTGCTTCATTAATATGCATAGTTATAGAAAGATGTAGAGACATGACAGGGGAAATATACCCTTCTGAAAATATCCCAGAAAGAGTCACAAAAACATTACATGTCATGTAAATTCTTAAATTAATTCCAATGAAATGTTAAGACATACTGCAAGTCTGGTTGAATGTCCATGTGGTGAAGTGATGGAAGCCTTTTATTAGCTGTGCTCTTGGGGAAAAAACCCCTGTATTTCCTGAACTCGAACTGTTCTCACAAAGTAACAGGAACTCCTCCTTTACAGACAAACAGCAATTTATTGCTGATGCAGATGTAATTTCCTTATGCCATATGCTCCAATGTCCTACATTTCTATCAGAAGTTTATTATAGGGTGTAGCAGTGCTACAACTTTGATGGACTCCAATTCCCAGTTGCCCTGAGGGTATTGCCCTGGCTGGACATTCACAATGGGCACAGGGGCTGCTAGGGACAAGAAGGGCTGGCGGGAACTTTAAAAGAGAGCCATCTGAACAGAGCGAGGAGCCCCGTTGTTTGTTTGTCAGCACTATTGCTGTTTACCTGTGAGGATATTATGTGGAGCGCTCCATGCATCTCAAGACGAAACGCTTTTATTATCGGTAGGACAAACTTTATCTTCACCTCTACAGTTCACAGGATATGCCACCCCTCCAAAACTTTTATTTGCATCCGTCACATGTGACTGATTCATGGACAGTGTCGTAGGTGTTTATTGTTGTGTGTTGCATTTGTTATCATCATAGGGGAAGGGGAGGGTTATCTGATTATTTGTAGTTTATATTCACTTTCCATGTAATATATTATTATTATTTCTTTATTTATTTCATTTATTGGATTTTGTGTCTCTGTCTGTGAGTGAGTGTGGGTCAGGCCAAGACTGGGTGCGTTCCTGGAATCCCCACAAAAAAAAATTAATAAATCACCGTCCCTGCGACGGTGTGAATCTGAGCAGCCCGAACCGCTACAAAGGAAAACCACCGAATACAGCCAAGACTTACCTAGAACATGCGTGCACGATTACAGTATAAAGTAACACCCTCCCCATTTATTTATTTAGTTGTGAAATGCTAAGAGTCTAACATGACATTAAGAACACAAAAAAATATTAGGCTCTTCTAAACAGCTCTTATTTTTTGCAGATGTATGCAAAGCCTGTAAAAGTGGAAGAAGAAGAAGATGATGATGATGAAGAGGATAACAGTGATGATGAGGAGATAGAAAGCGAAGAAGAGAGTGCAGTGGAAGCAGAGAATAAAGAGAAAGCAGCTGAATTTAATGAAACATCAGTTAAAGAAAGGTATTTTTCATGGCCACTAGATGGTGCAATAATTAAACTTAAAATCCTCAGGAAATCAGTAAGCAGAATAAATGATTTAAAATGATTTACATATGCACAAAATCGGGAGTGGTCTCCCCTAGACTTTCTCGTATACTTAGATATGGGGATGGATATTTGAGGAGTAAACCGCAAGACAATGATTATATTTTTATATTATGTACATTAAAGAACCATCAACAACAAATCAAATCAAATTAATAATATATTGAACAATTATTATAAAAGTAAAGTTGAATAAATCGGACTCTGCAGCTGCCTGAATAAAAAGAAATATACCACTTCCGGTTAAAGGAAATAGCTCAACAGTTGACAGAAATCTACGTTTTGTAGTTAATACTTGTATTGAAAATTTGGCTGACCTAAGTGAAAGTGTACTCAAGTTATCATGTTTACACACACGCAGACATAATTCCATAAATGATATTCTCAGACTCAGGGAGATCTATAACATTGAGATTAAGCAAAATCTTGACATCGAATTTTTGGACAATTACAATACTTTCCCTATACTTTGTATACTAGAAAGTAAAAAAGGACTTTATATTAGTGTTTGTCTTTGAAAAGGTGTTTATACTTTTAGATGTCTTGGAAGATTGGCACTTAAACTAGTGTGGGAATCATCAACTACACTAATGATCAAATCCATCCATCCATCCACTATCCAACCTGCTATATCCTAACTACAGGGTCATCGGGGATCTGCTGGAGCCAATCCCAGCCAACACAGGGCGCAAGGCTGGAACAAACCCCAGCCAGGTCACGCGCGCACACACACACACACACACCAAGCACACACTAGGGACAATTTAGGATCGCCAATGCACCTAACCTGCATGTCTTTGGACTGTGGGAGGAAACCGGAGCACCTGGAGGAAACCCACGCAGACACGGGGAGAACATGCAAACTTCATGCAGGGAGGACCTGGGAAGCGAACCCAGGTCTTCTAACTGTGAGGCAGCAGCGCTACCCACTGCGCCACCGTGCCGCCCAAGTGATCAAATCTTTTTGCATAATTCTATCTCCAGTTTGCTTATTCCTGCATTGAAAATAGTCTGCCAATGAAAATTTTGGCAATTTCTAAAATGTAATTTGGAACGGGATTGTCTTTATATAACACTGTTCACAGTGGATGGCCTCAGAGTGCTGTAGAGTTTCAATGATTTTAAAACAGTAATCTGCAATGTTGCTTGACATGCAGTTACATACAATTGACATGCATTTACTGTACACATACAGTATTGATGTCCATACATTATTAACACTAAAATTGTCCAGTAATTTAGTTAAAGGCCAGTTAGCATTAGAAGGGAGGAAGAGTAAAAGGCAAATTTTAGACTTGTTGATTAAGGTGAACTGACCACCAGTTTCTTCACTTTTAATTTTCCCACATACATCAATGCAGAGAACAATACCATACAATATGACTTTTTTTTTTTTTTACAGTGCTCTTCACTGAGTGCAGGCACAGACTAGTCCTCATGATTGTCTGTTAGCATTAAAAGTAGCAGTGGTGGAGTAATAACTAATATCACAGAAATCTACAGAAAAAAGACAGGTAATGTGAAAGGGTTAGTAAGAGCTGGTCACGATAAAAGAAAACAAATTAATACAATTCTCAATCATTAGAGTTTAATGGTAAATAGGTGAAAATTCATTCATGAATTTATACATCGGAAGGGAGAATTTCAGGTCAAAATTGAATTTTATTCACTTTAATACTAGAAAAAAGGAGACTCTTTAAACAGCCTGAGGGTGGAGCATTGCATGCTTAACATGAATGAATAAAGTAGGTTTCCAGTGAGCAAATTATTACATTTTCTTGCATGAACATAAAAACAGTTTTCATGAAAAGTCCATTCAGCCCAGCATAATTTACATATACATGGGTGTTCTAAGGTGCTGCTTTCAGCAACAGTAGCTGGCAATAACAGTTCTGAAGGCCAAACATTTTATTTCTTTGCACAGTGGTGCAGAAGGCAATGTTTATGTCTCATAAAGTTTCTTCCATGATTACGTTTGGTTTAATAAGAATATAAAAGTTATTACCAGTAGTAGAGAAAGTTGGTGCACAGATTATTTTTTTCAGTTTGTATGAAAATTATTTGACTGTCTAGATGTAGAAATTTTTTGTATATGTCAATTTTAACTTAGAAGTCATATACATCTCTCTATTATAAAAAAAAAAAATCTAGGGAGACAAGACGTGATCTTCTCGGAAGACAATTTGACGTCCCGCGAAAGACACTTTAATGTCACGCCAGACAAGGCAGTGATACAAGATTTAAAACAAGTTCACGGACATCTAACCTGGGAATGCTTTTGGCAGACACGCTTCATGTGCTCCCAGCTCTTAAAACAACGACAAGCGACAAGCAGAACACACAGCTTGCCGGCAGCAGCAAGCCAGCCAGCAGATGATCTGACCGCTTCTCCATAGCGTCCGTTCAGAGCCCCCCCTCAAAACGTAAGCAGCAGAGATGCGAAATGGCAAAAGGACAGCTGCTGTACAGGCTTTGAAATGATCGAAGAGCAGCGCAACAAGCAGAAAACGCAGTTCGCCAGCAGCAGCAGAAAGACAGCAGCTGATCCGACGGCATCTCCTTAGTGTGCGTTCAGTTGCCCCTCCCCCCACAACGTGAGCAGCGTTATACGTCCTGCGAGAAAGAGATTTAACCATGCCCACCGACGGAAATAAAGAACAAGTATTCTTTTTACAAAAGTTTTAAAGTAAAAGTGAAAATAATGCATATGTAACAATTCCCATGAAAATAGCAATCTCTTTAAATTGTATATCCGGTAAACCAAACCCAGGGGTGGGCGAGCGAAGCCCTCTAGTACATTATATAAAAAGGTTGTGTGATAGTACCACTCTTTGAAAGTGTTTATTGTTTATTCTTTTACCTTGTAATATTTATAACTAGTTAATATGTTTTGGTAAACACTACAATTAGCTTAGGATGTCAAAGCAATCATTCAGAAAGATGAATCCCTGTTTTATCCATAAAACATTTTTATATGAGAGGCAGATCTGTTTACATACTCTGAAGTACTGAATGAAAATATGTTTTCAATCATAAGATATTTTTAGTAAAAATGACTTATTTTCCTTTTTTTTGTAGAGGAGAAAAATCTAAATGGACTGCCGTTAGAAAAGCTGTAACTGAAGTAAGATGCATGAATATTTTGTCATAACTTCATGGTATTACTGAAACTTCTATTTTGCACCATAAATAGACGTGTAAAAGTTTGATTGGAGACTTGAAAGCAAAGTTTTTTCTTCAGGATTTGAAAATTAAAATAAAAGTAAAACTAAGATCTTTATGTTTCAAAACCATTTAGTTCTCATAAGTACTTCATGTTTCAAAACCCCCAAAAAATTGAACGCTTTCTAAAGAAAAATATTTATAGCCAAAGGAAAAAAAATTATAAGCAATATGGGCATTTATGGCAAATATACAACATGAAGACAACCAAATTAATCATTCTTTATTTAGTCTTTCATATATCAATGGGCATTGGTGGAATTTTGGGATGATACAGACTATACAGTGTGGACCACCATGGGATGTAGTGCTCCCCAAACCCCAACACAGACAGGCTGAGACACAAGGCTTGCCAGACAACACACCTTTATTTAAGTGGGGAAGCATTTTTCTTTTGTTCCCCACTATGCAGTACAGTACACAAGCCCCAAATAATATGGCACACAATCCTTTCTCTCTCTATTTTGCCACCACTCCTCCTCACAAGCTTTATCCTCCACCTCCCGACTCTGGCTCATCGCTGTGAGGCTGGCAAGTGCTTTTATAGTGGCCAACCCAGAAGTGTTTCTGATCTTCCGCCCACGTGGTCTGTAAGCAGAATCCCTATGCCATATGCCTCCTCCATTATTACAGTACCCCCTGGCGGCACACACGGTATCCAACAGGGCTGAGATAAAGAACTCCAAATGCCATAGTGCCCTATGGGAATCTGGGGCACTTCTGCAATCCAGGGGAGCTGTCATCTAGCATTCTTGCGGAAGCAATGCCCTAAAGAGACTGCCTTCCTCCATCCTTCCACTCCTTGGGCATCCCGCCCATCTCTTACAACAGAAAATGGAGTTCCCCTACTTCAATCCACTTCTTGTAGCTAGTGCAGTAAAGATTTGTGGTATGGTTTAAATTTTCCATTCTGGGCACTGGTATGGAGATATCTTTTCCATGCCTAAATGAATCCAAATGAAACGGGGACAGAGTGTAAGAAGACACACCAAGTGTCAAATCTTTGATTATTTTGATACTTTCTTGCATTCTGGAAAGTATACAAATCTGTAACTATGTTAGAAATGTTAAGAGACCTGTAAATGGAGTAAGCTTCTGAAGACACACAGACTACCTTATTTTCGTGTTTCTTGTAGCTATTTTGAAACATCCTTCACAGCATACAATACAGAACTGTAACTTAAAGGGCAGAGATTTATATCAAAGTGACATTTATGGGAGATAAAGAATTATAATGTAATTTTAAAGTAATAAAAACCCTGGCTTCAAAGACTTCAGGTAGTGATCAACTCAAAGTATAAATAAGAATTTACAGAGAGTAGTTAGGAGAGAATTTCAAGAAGTTAGGAGAAGTTATATAACATGGTGTGGTAAAACTGATATGTGCACTATTATTGTTCATTAACATATTTCAAAGCTCTTTTTATTTACAGTTATATGCATGGACAGTTTTAGAACATTAAGGCAGGTGTTAACATACGTTGAGCATGGTGGGAGTTCAGATTTTGGTGTTTCAAGCAGCGTGATTGAAGACTGAGGGGTTCGCCTTGGCATTTCAAACAGTGTAATCGAACAGTGGGAGGGTGGGATCCTCATTGGAGTTTTAAGCATTGAGATCAAATAGTAGGTGGGTGGTTCCAATTAGCAATTTGAGAAACGCAATCATGAGATTCATAGTTGAGGAGGTGAGGAAACCTTCTGGGGAGAAATCGTCCCTTCCAGCACCCTCCTAGAGCCATCCTTGATTGCAGGTGATACAGTAATCCCTCGTTTATCGCAGGAGATAGGTTCCAAGGCCGGCCGCAATAACTGAATTTCCGCGAAGTAGGGACACCATATTTATTTAATTATTTAATGTGTATTTGGACATTTTTAAACCCTCCCTGTACTGTTTACAACCCACCCTTTACTCTATTAATAACAGGGACCTACCTAACATTTCCTGGGGCACCTCTTCCACGGTTTCCGAAGGTGTATCCGTAGTAGTAGTAGGAAATGGCTCTTTTTTGCGAGGCTGCAAAAACATTGTGATCGGCAGTTGCTGCCGCTGCTTCTTTTTCCGGTCGAAGAGCAGCTTGTAGGCGGTCATGACGTCGTCGAACTTGTTGCAAAATTGGACCGATCGAATGCCGTTTAGGCTCAGCACCAGCCTTGGAAGAAGGAGCACGTTTGGGAGCCATTGCAGGGGGTGAAAACTGAAGCGAAGTTCAACACAAAGAAACCACAAAAAAATCACACACAGTACAGTGTAAAGTAAACCATTCGGCGAGAAAGCTTGAAGCGAAATGGCCGCGAAAGAGAGACAAGGGGAGATGCTGTGGGATCTGGGCATCAGTCAAAGCACCAATCACGGGCCCAATTAGAAAGCGGGAAGCTGTGATTTGTCGTCTCCCTCCCATGTACCAATCACAGCCTGTTTTACAACGCACTTAGTCACCGAACTTGTTTTGTTGTTCTTAGACTAGGAAATACTACTACTATATTTAAAAACCTGTGAAGTCGTGAATCCGCGAAAAGTGAACCACGAAGTAGTGAGGGATTACTGTATAAGTAAACTGTGGTATAGAGTTTAAGCAATATGTTAGGTCAAAGGTTTACTGCATAATTAACTGTGCTACCTGTCTAGAAAGGATCAAAATCTAAGTAATTGATGTACATTTCATGTGTTTTATTTGATACATGTGTTGTCCGTTTGGTCTGGTATAATAATACAGACCTGATCCCTTTCGCTTTTGGCGACCTTTTCCTCTTCAGATAGTGCGTCCCCTTTTTCATCGCTTCTGCTCTGTGCCACTCATCAAACTGACCACTCTTCTAGTTGAAGGGAAAAATGCAGTGGTGGTCATTACCACATTGGCCTGGTTTAGTGACTCTAGCCTAGTCGTGTTGGGGCTTTGGTTTCTCGACACGCGTGTCGATATATCATCATTTTTGCTCATTCATTGCCCATCTTGCAGAATTAAGCAGTCAATGACTACAAACCTCAATCACATGACCTGTGCAAGTACTAGAAAGTCATTACAATGTTGCTGTTGCTGGCATATAATGTTGGAGAACAGAATAGGCTGACAAGACAAATTTTCTTATTTTTATACCTTTATTTGGTATATTTTTTATCACATTACCTTCAATATGTTTTGGATATTTTTAAAAATTTCTTTCCTAACCCTAGCAGCTAGATGGATACACAAATACACACACACAGACACTTGTCCTTTTATTAGGTGAGTACACAAGTTGGGTCATGAAAGCAGTATACATTTTTGGATGGTTTTCATTGTGACAAATGTGACTTGACTGATTGTATGACTGCATTATAAATGCATTAGTAAGTAACATCTGTTTGAAATTTCAGGTTAGTGCTACTGATGTTCTGACAAGCATGGGTGCTATCCCTGCAGGATTTCGACCATCTACATTAGCACAGCTGTTAGAGGGAGGTAAGTATCATTGTAATGTGTATCAGAAATTATAATACAATCCATTATCATCGCACTGTCTTGTAAATACAACTGTACAAACAAACACATGTAACCCCCCTGCACGGCCTTTCCTTCTTAAGAAGTGTGCAAGACCCTGAGTTCTTTAGTATGGTGTTGCCACCCAATAGTTGATTTTTCTATATCTGTCACCTCCAACCATTTAGCTCATAACAAATCACAACTTACACTCAGTTTAAAGGAAACAAAACCTTCTGTTTACTTGAAATTAACAACAGGCAACTAAACATTGCATGTTATAACTATGTACAGCACGAAATAAAAAAATCCAAGAGCGATAAGCTATTTACAAAACTATATGGCGTCATTTCAACACTACTGGTGAGCTCACTGTTAGTACCCATACCCTATTAGAGTAATTAGTCATTCCGTCAGGGGCTCCAAACGTAGCTCGGGTGCATAGTGCCCAACAAACAAAACAGCACAGGCCCCTTTACTTGAGCTTTACCTCAAGCCACATAACACATAACTCAAACAAATAAAAATATGAAAAAAAACACACACACAGACCTTGGGTGGATGATCTTCTCCTCCTTGTGTTCCTCCTTTGGCCTTTCATCTCACCTCTGTCTTGGATCGGAAAAACTCATCAGCGGGTTGCACTCGCGTCCTACCATCTTTCTCTTCGTTTATTCCCTGCACGCTCCATCCACCCCTGCTCCAGTTCTCCTACTCTCCCGACTATCTTTGCATCTTGGACACCTTCTGTCTGATAGTGCCTGTTTGGGATTTGCCTTCACTTTCGTCCCCCTAAATCGTTTAGTCGACTTTGGTTTTCTCTCTCTCTCTCTGTCTCTCTGCGCACCAGCGTTTTGCCGTACATTTCTTTTTCCACTTTTTTCTTTATGTTTCAATATATTATAGCTTTCTCATCCTCATCACTGTTATGCTGCTACTTCTCTTCTATCAGTTTAGTGTTTTGCTAAAGCTGTCGTCTTGTATCTGTGTGTCTCACTTCAGCGTTCTGCTAAAGTTATCTTTTTTGCTCTTACGGCATTCAGGTCTACTTCACATTTCCTCCCTCTCCTCTCTTTACTTCCATGTATCTGCAGTCCTGCCTTTTCCCTCCAATCTTGTCCCTGTATCTACCTGACATAGCCTGAGGATGGACCAATGAGGGAGCACTGTCTGGTATCAGGCTAAGCTTTATGCCCCTGCTCTATTTAGGGTTACTACCCACAACCATACTTATATTTTCAGTTATGGAATTAACTTTATTAGCAAAATACATTCTGTCCTGTGTTTTTTTCAATATCTCTTAAAATATACCCTGGTTACACACATAATGTGCAAAAGCTCCATTCCATTTGCATTTGTTTCAACTCCCTCACATTGAGTATCTCTATCTCTCTATTATAAAAAATAATCTTTGAAGGAGACAAGACGTGATTTTCTTGGAGAGACACTTACACGTACCGTGAGACAAGTCTTTGTGCCAAGAGGTTTAACCACGCCCGGGGCCAGAACGTTGTAAAGAATTCAAAAATGTTGGAGTGGTACACATGCAGAGCAGGTTAGAGATAATGGAAGTACGAAAATTCGAAACTCTGAAAAAAAAGGATAGTAAAGATAGCATTAACGCAAACGAATGGAAATTATTACTAGGTGAAATAACGGAACAGCGAAAAGAGATTGAATATATTGTTCGGATTTAAACTTTAAGTCGGAGACCTGTAGATCATCTAAGTTGTGTTGCCAGCGAGAATTAAAAGATTCCAAAAATGTTGGAGTAGTATGAAGACCCGTGAGACGGAGACTTTTAACATGAGATTCTTTCAAGTCACGCCATACTTACAACCTTTTTCAAACAAGACCACGGTCATCAAACCTCAGTCGTGAGAATGCTTTTGGCAGACACACTTCCTGCACTCTCAGGTCTTATAAATTTTATCAGGACAATAATTTTATATGTTCTAGATGACACGTCAATAACTAATCGAAGAAAAAAGATCATGGACAAACATTCAAAAAAGTATTTTTATTTATTATAGAGACAAAGAAACTATATTCACTCATAGGCAGTTATACGTTGTGTTGTCACAATGTAAGTCCTAACACAGAATCAAAATTCATGCGATCTTGAAGAAAAGTTAATTCCAAATATTGTTTTTACTAAAGTTTTAAAGTAAAAGTTAAAATAATGCATATGTAACAATTCCCATGAAAATAACAATCTCTTTAAATTATATATCCGGTTAACTTGTGGGTGGGTGAGCCCCCTAGTGTGTATATATGTATGTATATAGTGTGTATATATGTATTTATATACAACGAATATCTTTACAACGAAATTTGCATTACAACAAAGTATTTTTATGGTCCCGACAGTTTTCCCCCATATGACGCGAGTCTATAGAAATGTTCTTACTACGAAGTACATTCAGCAGATACTTTCATTACAACAAAGTGCCCAAAAGACCGTGAAATGCCTGAATGAATCATCCACAGAGCAGTTAGTTCTGTGGCTGCAGCTCAGTTGTGCACAACGATCCCCCAAACAGAAACATTGTAATTTTTTTTTCTTTCTTAGAACTTTCCTCATACTGTTTTTTTTCCCTTTTTTGTTTCTTGCGGTTTTCAGTGATACCTTTTGCTTATTGCTCATCAGCATTTGAAAAACATCCATTGGAATTTAACTCATTGTCACCATCCTATAGAAATGACAGACACGGAAAAATGATAACAGTTCATATTAGAAAAAAAAATTACATTTTTGCAGCTCTCAAAAAAAGACGCCAGTGAATTTGTGAATTCTATGAGCCTGTTTTTGCCCTGCCCCAGCAACGGAAAAACAATCTTCCACAGATGCTGCAGTTGCGCTTTGGGACGCACTTCAGTGTGTCGTTCCCGTTTGGGAGGGGTGGTCTCAAAAGAGTTCAGAAATCTCACAATATGAAGAAGAAAAGGATGATTCAGCTCCTGATTGATAACTGTGCTGCCCACAACATGCTTCCACATTTAGATAATGTTTGCGTTGAATTCCTCCCACCCAATTGCACAGCAGTGCTTCAGCCATTGGATTTGGGCATCATTCGCACCCTGAAAGTGTATTATCGCAAGGAAATGCTGAGAAAAATTCTCATCAGCATAACTTGTAGGCAGGAGGAGATTAAAATTAACGCAAAAGAAGATATTGAAATGATTGCAAACGCCTGGGTGCAAGTTAAAGAAAGCACTATAGTAACAAATACAGAATCTCATTACAATGAAATTTTCGTTACAACGAAATATTTTTTAGGTCCGTGGGAGTTCGTTGTAACGGAATTTTACCTGTGTATGTGTGTGTGTGTATATATATATATATATATATATATATAGTGACAGATGGGGGTGCTGTTGTCTCCTTGAACCCTCAGCCCAGACACCAGATAAAAGTCCCAATAATTTTATTTTTACAATAATAAAGTGCCCAAAGCACCTCCACCTCCACTACACAATAAACAATCAATAATCAATCACAATCCTCCCAGATGCGTTGTCACCCTTCCTCCCAACTCAGCTCCACTTCTGGGATCTCCCACAGTCCCTTTAAAGTCCTTGACCCGGAAGTGCTTCTGATCCCCCCAGTCCATGTGATTTTTAGCACTTCCGGGTCAGATCAAAACTCCTCTTTTCTTTAGCCCGGAAGTATATCATCTCTTCCGTTCCCGTGATTGTGAATTACTTCCGGGCTATATAGAAAGTTCAAATCCCAGTGTCCCCTGGTGGCCCCCATGGTATCCAACAGGGCTATAAAGAAAAACTCCAAGGTCCATGATGCCCTGCTGGAATTCGAGGCACCTCCATGTTGCTGGGAGGGCTCCATCTAGCGGCGTGGGGGTATTGGCCGGGATGAATGGCCAGCCATATACCACAATATATAAAATGTAAAATCCAATGTCTGTCTGTCTGTCTGTCTGTCCACTTTTCACAAGAGAACTACTTAACGGATTTAGATCGGGTTTTTTTCTATAATTTGCTTGTACAATCCGGTTGATTTTGCAACCTCTCATCATGCTAAGTATCATAGTTCGCTTGCGGTACAGATTTATTTTATTATCAAAAACATGCAAATAATTGAAACTTTGAAACATGACTTATAATGCATAAGGAGAGAGCAGAAAAAATAGAGAAGTTTACTTTTAACAATAAAAATTTAATAGAAAATTGTAAGCATCTTTGGCCAAGGGTTAGGCCAATTAAGAAAACCTAAATACCTTATTATAATTATGTATGAAGCTCTCAAGATGTACAACAGCAAAAAATGAAGTGTATATTATTTTCACCTTTCCAGCTGCGCCGCACCTTTTGTGTGGTAGGTGCTATGCTTATCTGATTTATCATAGAAGAAATATAAAAGGACTCGTACACAGTCAGCCATTGAGACCTGCAAAATTGAATTCCTCGAATCTGCCTGTCATAGAACAGTAGTGCTCATGAGGATAATGAAAACTTCAATTATTTTTTAGTGCGGAGGAGGTAATATGGTCGCCTTAAATTCACAATCAATTTCACAATCTCACTGTTCTAATCTCTCGATCACATGTCTCTTACAGATGCCCTTTCTATGACATTTAGCCCTCATTTAAATAAGATCCTATCTCTGTTCTCACATGGTCTCTGAAACAAGTGAAGTTATGTTTTATCTTTGGAAACCCTATTACAAGTAAAGGGGAGAATGATCCAAAAACATCCATGTGTACTGTGCTTTGGTTTTCTCTGATTGTCTTAGCTTGTGACACATCTTTTAATACAAGTGTATTATTTAAAGGGACACATGCCCAAGATCAGCACCCCACATGTCTTTTCCCTGAATACTCCTCTTTTAAAAACACAAACACTGACCTCAATGTACTTTCATTCTTGTTGACCCCTTATGTGGTTCATAAGCTGCCTAGTCCTTATGCAAGCAAGTTCACTCTTCCTAAAAAATATGCATAGGACCCACCTCTAACTCCATTTTGGAAGACACATACTCCTGGTCAAGTGATGTTGCATTCCCAAAAATCAAAGACATTATGATTCATGGAATCTCTATTCCTGTTTCTTTTTTTACTGTCCTCTAGCAGCAGAATGACTACTATTCTTCCTGCAAGTACTGCGGATTCATGAAACAGAATCGTTAGCTTGCAAAGAATTTAAGACAAAAATTAACTAATTTAGCACATCTGCAGTTTAATATGAATCTACTATCACATAAAAAGTACCTTTAGTATATGGTGGCACAGCGGTAGCACTGCTGCCTTGCAGTAAGCAGACCAGGGTTCGTGTCCTGGGCCCTCCCTACATGGAGTTTGCATGTTCTCCCCATATCTGCATGGGTTTCCTCCCACATTCCAAAGATGTGCAAGTTAAGTGCATTGGCGATACTAATTTGTCCCTTGTGTGTGTTTGGGATGTAGGTGTGTGTGTGTGTGTTTGCCCTGAAATGGACTACTGCCCTGTCTAATGGACTGTCCCTGCCTTGTGCCCTATCTTTGCTGGGAAAGGCTCCAGCACCAACCCCGTGAACCTGTTCAGGAATAAGCGGGTTAGAAAATGACTGACTGACCTTTAATACATTTTGTTTGAAGACCTGGAAGCATTCCGTGTCAAGAATTTGTATTAGTAGAGAAATCAGAAAGAGGAGCAAAATTATTTTTACTACATATTCATGGAAGTAATGTGGCGTGTTTCTGTTTCTAATTTTTTTTTTTCCTTTAGGATTACAGTTTAGACCCAGCTACTATCTTCAGCCTGAATTCAGTAATTCTCAGTTGGCATTTAAAGATCTGCTGTGGGATGCTGAAAAAGGAAGTGTAAGTAGACTTGTGTAATGTAATGTTTTAGAGCAAATACTATTTCCCGTATACACTCAAATTAGGAACACCTGTACTGTACATCTGCTTATCCATGCAATTTTCTAATCAGCCAATCATGTGGCAGAAATGTGATGCATAAAGTTATAGAGATACAGGTCAGAAACTTCACTTAATGTTCACAATACCAGAATGGATGAAAAAAAATTGATCTCAGATATTTTGACTGTGGCATGATTGTTGATGGAAGATGAACTCGTTTGAGTATTTCTGTAACTGCTGATCTCCCTGGATTTTCACACACAACAATCTCTACAGTTTACTCAATAATGTGCGTTAAACAAAAACATCCAGTGAGTGGCGCTTTTGCAGATGGAAACACCTTGTTCATGAGAGAGGTCAGAGGAGACTGGCCAGGATAGTATGAGCTGAGACAAAAGCTACAGTAACTCAGATATCCACTCTACACCTCTGTGGTGAGCAGAAAAGCATCTCAGAATGCAACATGTCAAATTTTGATGAAGATGGGCTACAACAGAAAAATACCACTTCTGTTCCACTCCTGTTAGCCAAGAACAGAAAGCTGAGGCTGCATTGGACACAGCATCACCCAAACTGAGCAGCTGAATACTAGAAAAACGTAACCTGGTCTGATGAATCTTGATTTCTGCTGAGGCACACAGATGGTAGGGGTCAGAAGCTAGGGCCAACAGCATGAAGCCACACAACTGACCGACCTTGTATCAAAAGTCCTTGCTGGAGATGGAGGTGGTATAATGGTGTGGGGAATGTTTTTTCTGGCACATTTGGGACCCGTTAATACCCATCAATCATTGTTTGAATATCACCGCCTATCTGAGTATTGTTGCTGACCACGTGGCTAATGCACCATGTCACAAGCATGAGTGTTCTCAAACTGGTTTTATGAACATGGCACTGAGTTCAATGTCATTTAGTGGCTGTACCAGTCATCAGACCTGAATCTAATAGAACACTGTTAGGATGTGGTGGAACAGGAAATTTGCATCGTGAATGCACAGCTGTCAAATCTGCAGAAACTGTGTGATGTAATCATGTCAACATGGACTAGAACCTCAAAGGAATATTTCCAACATTTTGTGAAGTTCATGCCATGAACAACTGAGGCTGTTTAGAGAGTAAAAGGAGATCCTATCCAGTATTAATATAGGGTTTCTAATAATTTGATCAGTGACTGTTGTGAAGCCCAGGAGCGCGGACAGCCGCCCAAGCCCAACACAGACAGGCAGAGACACGAGTTTGCCACACAACACAGTACAGAAAGCACCAAATGCACAGTCCAACACAAAGCCTTTCCTTCTTTTTTCTTCTTCTTTCTTCACCTCCACTCCTCTCCCAGCAAGCTTTGTTCACCTCCTCCAACTCTGGCTCCCTAAGTAATGGTGGCTGGCTCCTTTTATAGGACACCAGGAAGGACTCTATGTGTCCAATGAGGTTCTTCTAGTAGCACTTTCAGGTGTGGCAGAAGTGCTACTACAAAGAGCACGGAAAAGGTCCAGGCGCCCCCTGGTGGTGGCCACGGGCCCCAGCAGGGTTGAGCTTCCAAGGTCCGTACGTGTGGCCCTGCTGTAAGCCGGGGGGCTGCCCTCTAGCATTCCAGGGGAGATAGTGTCCAAAATAAGCCCTCTCCCCCAGTCCTTCTATGACGAACGCGCCCTGGCGGTCCATCAAACTGTATATATAGGATGTTTCACCCTCTCATAGGCTTATATTGTTATGATTTCATAAAATGTAACATTTGTGTAGGTTTTCTTTATATATTTTAATTTATGTCCAGATTTTAATGTGATGATTTTCTTCAGACTTAATTTTGAATAAGCTTAGACTGGTTAAGGCAGTGTTTCTTAAACTTTGGGAGTGGACATGTTTGTAACGAGTCACCACATGGCTGGGTAATAAAATTTTACTCCAAATGTGAATACCATGGTGAGGGATAATACTGACCTCTATTAAGCATACTGTTTATTTTGATATTATGTGATCCGAGACATAGTCTATAAGCAACGTTTTCTGACACATCACAGATACGACGATACAAAAAATCTGATAAATATTCCCGACGTTACCAGCACCCCCTCACGCAGCTTGTGAAACAATCAAACTGAGATGACTGACAATCAGAGACACGTATAAGAAAGCAGGAGAAAGAAAAACTTGAGAGGTGAAATCCTCCTGGCACCTGCTTGAAATAGCGTGTGAGGGTTGAGGCAAAAGGACGTGGGTATATACAGAACACCATAAAAATATTGTAGGCTAAGTGGATTTTCAGTGGCCATGGACATCGCAGCATACGTTAAACTCAAATCTGTAAGTGAGACACAAAGAAGATTATGTGTTAAGTTTAACATCTCTCAGTGAGGGGGATTTTTTTTTTCTTGTAACACTATTTTGAAGTGATTCAATAAATTTCGATCTACTGATAGTGTGAATTTTCTATTTTTTTATCCTTTGTAGTTAAGAGCCAGGCCCACACGTGTTTCCCTCAACTTTACTTTGTGGAGCTGTAAGATGATTCCTTTGCCTGGGACAAGTATTCAGGTTCTTAGCAGACATGTAAGACTATGTGTGTTTGATGGCACCAAGGTATGTTTGTTTTTGTTTTGTTTTTTTCCAGTAAGTCCTGCCTTTGACGCTATTTAAATTTTTACAGTATCATGAGGTTTTCTTTTGTCCTGTATACTTGATTAGCTTCCTAGTAGCTTTCTGCTTCATATTCATAGGATGTTAACCTGTTTCTCCCAAATGGTTTGAGAATTACAAAACAACAGACTTTTACCATTGATGTAATAAAATTTATTACAAAATAGGGTTACATAATGTATACAAAACATTTTTAATAAAGGAACATTAATACTTCTTTGCACCTGTTCATGTAAACTTTAGCTTAACTTTAGCTTTTTTTGATGAAATAAATGCACCATGTGCCTACCGAGTTTGAAATTATTTACTGAAAAACTTTGTTCATTCAAGACTAAACACCAAAGGAAGCCAAAGTCAAATAGGGGTGTTTTATTGATGCAAGAAATACACAAGGAAAATTATTAAGGAAAGTTAAAGAAATGAAATAAAACTGACAGAACAAAACCCTCACACTCCCAGTGAGCAGAGATAACACACTTGCTCACCTTTAAACACTACAATATCCTTCTCTGTCACACGTCTCGCACATCTTCGACCCCCATCAGTTGGATCCTTGTTTGGGATTCGTCCACATCCAAGTCCACCTGCTGACTATCCAGAGGGGCATTTAAACCCTGTCAAATAATTATGGTATTCCAGGTAGGTACCACAGGTAAATTCCAAAGTTCAGACTGCCCTCTGAAACAAATGCCTGCAGTCAAACAGCTAGAATTACACATAGTTGACCCAAGTGCGACTGCAGTCCTGAGTCTCTGCTCTCACTTAAAGGGCAAGGCACCATCCATGCTGTGTATCTTACAATGCATCCGGAAAGTATTCACAGCGCATCACTTTTTCCACATTTTGTTACGTTACAGCCTTATTCCAAAATGGATTAAATTCATTTTTTCCTCAGAATTCTACACACAACACCCCATAATGACAACGTGAAAAAAGTTTACTTGAGGTTTTTGCAAATTTATTAAAAATAAAAAAACTGAGAAATCACATGTACATAAGTATTCACAGCCTTTGCTCAATACTTTGTCGATGCACCTTTAGCAGCAATTACAGCCTCAAGTCTTTTTGAATATGATGCCACAAGCTTGGCACACCTATCCTTGGCCAGTTTCACCCATTCCTTTTTGCAGCACCTCTCAAGCTCCATCAGGTTGGATGGGAAGCGTTGGTGCACAGCCATTTTAAGATGAACCGTCGCCCCAGTCTGAGGTCAAGTGCACTCTTGAGCAGCTTTTCATCCAGGATGTCTCTGTACGTTGCAGCAGTCATCTTTCCCTTTATCCTGACTAGTCTCCCAGTTCCTGCCGTTGAAAAACATCCCCACAACATGATGCTGCCACCACCATGCTTCACTGTAGGGATGGTATTGGCCTGATGATGAGCGCTGCCTGGTTTCCTCCAAACGTGACGCCTGGCATTCACACCAAAGAGTTCAATCTTTGTCTCATCAGACCAGAGAATTTTGTTTCTCATGGTCTGAGAGTCCTTCAGGAGCTTTTTGGCAAACTCCAGGTGGGCTGCCATGTGCCTTTTACTAAGGAGTGGCTTCCGTCTGGCCACTCTGCCATACAGGCCTGATTGGTGGATTGCTGCAGAGATGGTTGTCCTTCTGGAAGGTTCTCCTCTCTCCACAGAGGACCTCTGGAGCTCTGACAGAGTGACCATCGGGTTCTTGGTCACCTCCCTGACTAAGGCCCTTCTCCACCGATCACTCAGTTTAGATGGCCGGCCAGCTCTAGGAAGAGTCCTGGTGGTTTCGAACTTCTTCCACTTACAGATGATGGAGGCCACTGTGCTCATTGGGACCTTCAAAGCAGCAGAAATTTTTCTGTAACCTTCCCCAGATTTGTGTCTCGAGACAATCCTGTCTCGGAGGTCTACAGACAATTCCTTTGACTTCATGCTTGGTTTGTGCTCTGACATGAACTTTCAACTGTGAGACCTTATATAGACAGGTGTGTCCCTTTCCAAATCATGTCCAATCAACTGAATTTACCACAGGTGGACTCCAATTAAGCTGCAGAAACATCTCAAGGATGATCAGGGGAAACAGGATGCACCTGAGCTCAGTTTTGAGCTCCATGGCAAAGGCTGTGAATACTTATGTACTTATGCTTTCTCGATTTTTTTTTTTTATTTTTTAATAAATTTGCAAAAATCTCAAGTAAACTTTTTTCACGTTGTCATTATGGGGTGCTGTGTGTAGAATTCTGAGGAAAAAAAAGAATTTAATCCATTTTGGGATAAGGCTGTAACATAACAAAATGTGGAAAAAGTGATGCGCTGTGAATACTTTCTGGATACACTGTATGTAACAGGTACAGGGGCACATGCATAGCACCTAGTAATTTGTAGTATTCACAAATATGAAATATACATATTTTTCAAAGAGAATTTGGTCAAATCTTTATTTTTGGTACACATAGGAGAGTCTTGGAATAAAAACCAGATTAAAGTTTGTTGCATTTTTAAAATTTTGATGCTCAAGTTAATAGAATGTGGCATTTTTGGGTGTAATAATGTTTTTTATACCCCTAATTTATTCACCATAATTAACTCTTTGAGGGCTGAATATTTTTTCCAAAAAACAAATTTTTTTGAAAAAGCACACAAAGCAATGGTTTTACACTTAAATCAACATAAAACGTCTGTTGCTGCATGCTGTGGATACTGTTGGTGCCTGTTCGGCGTCTCAATGGACAGCAGGGCTGGCTGCCTGGCTGTTTTTGTGTGGCAGGTGGGCAATGGTGGCAGTTGCAGTGCGACGCAATCTGGTTTTTACATCAGTGTAGTAAGTGACAGTCCTCCCAGGCAAATGTTACCGTAGGCCCATCAGATACATGAATATATTCAGCACCACGATCAGCTGATGCGAGTACATCACTGTCATTTTCGAACTTCATCTCCAGATCACTTGCATCAAAATCAGGGTCCATGAAGTCAGAATCCAATTCAGCGATAATACACAAAATGTTTTGCACAGAGTATTTTGCTTTGCGCGTTCGCTTTGGTCTCTCGCCAGGTGTTGATGCCATATAGATTGTTTGCTCTTTGCTACTCCTGCCTGCACAGGGAATCGAGGTTCAATGAATAAAGCTAACTTTACTTCTAGCAAAGAGAATCGAACTAAAACGTAACGGTGAGTTTTTGTGCAGTTTACAGCTAATTACCGTCTTCTAACTCTGAATTTCAACAAAAGTCGACATCTGCCCTGAAAGAGTTTAATGGATATTTGATATTAGTTGTGTGAAATTGTTTGGTTAATAATCAGACTTATTTTAGATCACTTCTATTTAACAGAACTCTAACTAACTATGGCCATTTCAATCAGACTGAAGTCATCACTATACACACATTCTAGAAGCACATTATGCCACAATCGAAAAATAAAATCCTTAACACAAACTACAAAACTGTTACTGATGTTTTGCAGTTTGAAAAGCATTATAAAAGTGTTTTGAAGGCTTTCGGGCCCAGAGCCATGGTGTCCAAGGTTAGAACCATCATAGCCATCCTACCAAAATCAATTCTAGGAGCAAATTGTAATGATTTTAATGGAGTCATAATGAAACTAGAAATAGTATCTAGAGTTCAGCAGATTTCTTTACACTTGGCCAAAAAAAGAGGCTTGGATTTTTGAAATGGCCTAGTCAGAATCCTGAAGTAAAACTTTGCTAATTCTGGTATGTGGTACAGTTGGCAACATACAGAGCTGGACCAATCAGGCTACTTTATTAGACTTTTTTTTTCAGGCTCATCCTGTGGAATTCCGCCCCTCTTATCCCCAAATCCTGGCTCTTCTCTCAGAAGGTTTTTCTTGGTACACCTAATGTGAAAAGTACACAGGGTATACCAAAACTATATATGTAGGCAAATTCACCTGTGTCTTCTAATTCCAGAAAAGCTGCAGTTCTTCAAATAAATGAAGGTTTTATCTGCAGATTTATTGTAGGTCCCACTTAATTACCTCAGTCTGAGAAATTATTTCCACTGCAGTAACTTATTGGGTAATGTCACTATCAGTTCTATCTTCACTTGTTAACTAGAGGCTGAGGTACTTCAACTCCTCCACGTGGGGCAGATGCTCACTACTTCACTGCAAGGAATAACCCACTCATATTAAGGAAAAGGCCTTGACATCTAGTTTGGAAAAACAGCATCACACTTGTTCTAAACCATTTCAATGAGTGCTGGAAATAAAAATCTGTTAGGCCCAAAGGACAACATCATCTATAATCCTTTGGTGCCCAAACTAGATACCCTTCAAGCCATGGATACAATTTTAATTCTTGTTCAGGAAAATCATAAACAGTGTTGTGAATGTTTGAGTTTTATACATTGAAAGGTTTTACTTTTCAAACTTTAATTTTATGTATTAATTTTAATTTTATTTCTTTGAAAATGTTTGAACTCATTTTAAGTTTATTCCTAACTGTGTTACATCCTAGATTGAAAGCCACTGTGAGTGGTGTCACAAAAACCGGACATTAGAGTCATAAAAAGTTTTGGGGCAGCCACCCGTATAATTGATTTCCTGGCTGCAAAGTTGATCAAATGAATACAGCACTGATGTGCACAAAACCGAGTCCAAAACAGAACTGAGGGAATAGGGAAAAGGTGGAGAAAGGTAGAAAAAACCCGATCCAAATCCATTAAGTAGTTCTCTCGTGAAAAGCAGACAGACAAACAGACGTTGGATTTTTTATATATATATACTGGAACCTTCTGGCCTAAAGCTGACCTAATTGATTTTGCAAATGCTGAAGCAAGTGTTTAGTAAAGATCATTCATTCAGCCTGTTTAAATGGAGAAAAGTCATCACTCTGCTTTTTGGTATTAATGCATGTTCCACAGTGAATGTGGACCATCGAGAGCAAAGGAGAGAGTTGTCTGAGGAGATCAGAAAGACAAGAATGTTAAAGGCATAGGCTAGAAGACCATCTCCAAACAGCTTGATGTTCCTGTGACAACAGTTGCAAATATTATTAAGAAGTTTAAGGTCCTTGGAATTGTAGCCATCCTTCCTGGATGCGACTGAAATAGGAACCCCAGAATGGGCAGAAGGATAGTGAGAATGGTAGACAAAAAGTCAAGGACAACTTCCCAAGAGATAAAATCTGAATCCCAAGGCCAAGGTCCATCAGTATCTGATCACACTACCCAGTACTTTTTAAGTGACAGTGGACTCAGTAGAAAATGACCCAGGACTCCACGTTTGAAAGAAATAGAAAAGCCAGACTGGAATTTGCTAAAATGCATATTGACAGTGCTTCAGGGAGAATGTCCTTTGGACAAATGAGACATCAGCTCTGTGAAAAAGTGAAGCTGTCAAAGAAATGAACACCATACCCACTGTGAAACATGGAGGTGGCTTGGTTATGTTTTGGGGCTGCTTTGCTGTGCCTGGCACGGGATGCCTTGAGTCTGTGCAGGGAACAATGAAGCCTCAAGCCTTTCAAAACATTCTGGAGTGAAACGTACTGCCCAGTGTCAGAAAGCTCTGTCTCAGTCGCAGGTCATGGTTCCTCCAACAGGATAACGGCCCAAAACACACAGCTACAAGAACCTAAGAATGGCCAAAAACAAAACTTTGGAATATTATGAAGTGGTCTTCTATGAGCCCTAATTCGAATCTATCAAACATTAAAGGGAAGAACTAAAACATGCAGTCTGGAGAAGGCCCCCCTTCAAACCTGACACAGCTAGAGCAGTTTGCTCAGGAACAGTGGGCCAGATTACCTGTTGACAGTGTCATCGAGAGCTCCAGGAATCACTTGTTTGCAGTGATTGACTCTAAACATTGCACAACAAAATATTAGGTTAAGGGTCCCATCAATTTTGTGTCCATGCCATTTTCATTTCTGTTATCATTTGACATACTCTGTTGTATCAAAACTCTAAAGAAAAGTCAGATTTTTTAAAATACTGAATAAATAATGATGGGTGCCAATTACTTTTGCAAGTTTCAAGTTATTTCAGAGACAATTGTGGGTTCTTCATTTTTTTGTGAGGGGGTACCAACAAATTTGTCCATGTCTGTAATGTGTGGGGGTAAGTAAATGAGATTAATTTGTCTATATTTACCCTGGCAAAGATGCTCTAAACAAATTTTACAAAACTGTATCTGTGAAAATGAGCAGTATAGATATACTGTACTCATATTATTCAGTGATTTAATTCCACTGTCAATCTAATAAAATACATTTGTTTCTAGTTATAGTGGAATTGTTAGTTTTTGGTGGAAATTCCATGGTTAAAATCCGGACATTTCAAGGCTAACCTAACCATTACCTTAACCTGCGTTTTCAAGTACAAAGTGTAGGGAGTCGGAGATCAACCAAATCCTTATGTCAAATTGAAACTGTAAAGTATTTTTTGTTCCAGTATCTTTCTTCTTGATTTTCATCAATCTAACAGTGCTCAGCTTCATACATTTTGATTTATTTTTGGCATTTATTTTTTCTTTAATATGTGTTTAAATTCTTTTCACTTTTAGGTTTTGAGTAATATTCATACTGTGAGAGCCACATACCTGTCAAAAAATCCTAAAACCTGGACTTTTTCTCCAAGAGTATGTAATAACATTTTTTTTATATAACAAAGTAAAATAATTAAATACCAATTATTATGCTTTTGCAAAAATCTGAAGTTGCTTTAATAATGTGATGGGTGCAGTAGTTAATGACAAAATAATCAAATCAATAAAGAATTATAAAAACATCAAAATAATTTATATTTCAAGCATGACAGAAATACTTTGTTTTACGTGGCAAAGTCGTAACCAGAATGTAAATTCATTTACTCCGACTACTGTGCACTAGTGCCTCAATAACTAATAATACATTTGAACAGATATATATCCTCATGTTTTATGGATATAAAACAGAATTTACAAATGTTCTTCAATTCTAGGTAACAGGAATACTTCCTAGCATTCTTGATGGAGAGTGTTTTGTCAGGTCAAATTCCCAATCCCAAGATATTGGAATTCTATTTGAGCTTGGGGTCTCATATATTCGGAATGTAAGTGTCCTTCATCTGTATAGAATAATTCTATATTATTACATTAATTACATTTTAACCTCTAAGGATTTGTAGCTGAAAAACCCAATTAATGTTCAAGTGGGTTTTTTAATTTCCTACTTCACTTTTTGTTGCTAATGTGGAGGCCAAGAGACCAGGTCAAAGTCAGGTAGGTCAATGAACAGCTTTATTAGAAAAGAGGAACAGACCCCATGGCAGTCATGATAGCAATTCTGATTGACTGATTAAACATCAGGTTTTTCATAAGGTGATGCACCAAAATTCAAAAGAAGCTAGCTTTCCTTAACTAATTTTGGGAGATTGTAAGACATTACTTCCTCCCTAATCCCGTGAGAATACGGAACCTATTGTTGGAACATTCTGGCTTAATGCTGACCTATTTGATTTTTGCAATTGCTGAACCAAGATTTTACTATAAAATAGATAATCACATAAAGCATTGCTTTTCTTAACATGACTTAGTACTTGACGTGACTTTAGTTTTCTAATATAAAACTAAACGTCATCAGGCCTACATGCCTTGCAGTTACACAGAAGCCGAAGAAACATTGCTATTTTTCCTCTACACTAATTAACTAAATTTAATTTGCCGGCTGTTTATATTTCTTCTGTAGAACAAAACATGCAACACTATGTACAGTATGTGACAGTTATTCTGTGTTTTCTTGTTTTAGGCCACAGGAGAGCAGGGGGAGTTAAGCTGTGGCTGGTCTTTTCTGAAGCTTTTTGACGCAAACAGCACTCTAATACCAAGCAAGTAAGATATTGCTTAGCATTTGCTTCTATTATGAGTTCAACAGTTTTGCAGTAAGTTACATTTGAAAATGCACGCTACCTCAGTGTTATCAAGAATATATGAAGCACAAACGGAATGGGCATTGCATTTTTAAACTAACAGCAACTTCAACTGATTGTGCCCTGCAATGAACTGGTGCTTTTCCAGGGCTGTGATACACCTGGGGTAGGCTCTGGTCCCTTCAAGGCACTGAACTGTATTGGGTGTTGTATTGTTAATGTTTTTAAGAGAGAGCAAAATTCATTACTTAAAAAAATACAGACTTTAATCAATGTACATTAGGATAAATGTGTATTAAAAATGCTGAAGTGAAACAGAATAGTGAAAGTAAGTAAACTAAATCCTCTAGTCGTAGTGCTACCCCAGACCAGGATTCCCAATAAGTTAAAAAAAAAAAAGTTTTGACGAGAAGAGGCCAGTTTCAGTTCAGGTTAGCCCATATTTGCAAACCTGTATTCAAAATGTGGGAAAGCGGAGATTGGAAAGTCTGTAAAGTACGGCTGTCTACTACACTACTTTGTAACGTATTCCATATATTTACAGTCGATTCAGAAAGGCCCTTTCACTTTCTGCACACTTTATTGTGTTGTAGATTTAATTTTAAATGGATAAAATTTCTAATTTTTTTCCCATCAACCTACACTCATATTTTCATCTACCATACGTCACCCTTTAATGGTCTGAAACATTTCTATTATGTTGTCATAATGTGTAAATAATATGTAACACCATATTCCCATAGTAAAGGAATCAACAAAGTAGCTCTTTTTCTAGTGCTGTTATGTCCATTTTCATTCATCACTCTTGCCTTAGATGTTTTACAAATATTTTTAACAAAAATGCTCAACCTAAGTTGTAAATTCTAGGTTTTTGGATTTCTACATATTACCATAATATGAACATTTTTTTTCTCTCTTTTTATTTTCAGTGCTCATTTAAAGCTGTATTAGGAAGATATGTCATTGTCATGAGATTAGGATCAATTGTGTAATTTATAGTACCTAAAATCAACCAAAGACAGTTCACTTATACTACTGCCTTGAAAATCATTTTACTTGTCCCTGTTTCCAGACTGCATATTAACTGATTTTTAATTTAAAAGCCAAAAATATAAATGTGTTTGCTGTTATTACAAATATTTATGTTTGACTGCAGAACATATGAGCTAAATGTGAATGGAGGTACACCATATGAGAAAGGAGTTGATGTGGATCCCTCTGTAGCCAGAAGAGGTATTGATGTGAATAATTTAATTTTGTCTGAAAACTGAAGTAAAATGATGATGTTGAAAAAAAAATTCTCTTTAAAGGAACATTTGTATTTTACGTTTATTTCACAGTAGCAAGGTGATACAGGTGTTATTGATGCTGCCTCACAGCTCCAGGAGGTGGGAATCGAATTCTGGCCCAGTCACTGCCTGTTTAGTGTTTCCATGTCCCCCCTGTCTCTGCGTGAGGTTGTTTCCATTTGGTGCAGTCTTCCTACTTGCCTGCCTTCAAAGTAACACCAAGTTCTCCTTTTTACACTTTCCATCATTTTCTCTGTCTCTCTTGACTCTTAATCACTCTTTCTTCAAATCTTCTATCACATCTTCAGTCAATTCAAAACTCTGCTGCAAGAGTCCTTACACACAACACAACACCCATCCTGCTTCACCTTACAGGATTGAGCATAAAATTCTATTAATAACCTACAAATCTTTAAATGGCCTTAGCCCAGACTACATCAGTGACCTTCTCCATTGCTATTTTCCTGTTTGCCCACTAAGGTCCTCTGATTCTGAGAATCTTGTTGTGCCCCACACTAACCTGCACTAACCTGGCTGACAGCTTTTAGCTTAAGCTAACTGTTTGTCCCTTCTTTCAATTTACGTCTCTGTCCAAATGCTCAGGATAATTTGTATTTGTGTTATATCATAAATTATGTGATTTGGTCAGGCATTTCTGTTAGTATTGTATTTAGTAAAAGAGAGTGCAGGCAGGGTGAAATGGGTGGAGTGATTTGTGACAGACGAGTATCAGCAAGAGTGAAAAGGAAGGTCTACAGGACGGTAGTGAGACCAGCTATGTTATAGGGGTTGGTGACCTTGGCACTAACCAGAAAGCAGGAGAAAGAGCTGGAGGTGGCAGAGTTTAAGATGTTAAGATTTGCTTTGGGTGTGACAAGGATGGCGAGGATTAGAAATGAGGACATTAGTGGGTCAGCTCAGGTGGGACGGTTTGGAGACAAAGTCAGAGAGGTGAGATTGCGTTGGTTTGGACATGTGCAGAGGAGAGATGCTGGGAATATTGGGAAAACGATGTTAAGGATAGAGCTGCCAAGAAAGAGGTAAAGAGGAAGGCCTAAGAGAAGGTTTATGGATGTGGTAAGAGAGGTGATGGGTGTAACAGACAAGATGCAGAAGACAGGATGATATGGAGAAGGATGATCTGCGGTGGCAACCCCTAATGGGAGCAGCCGAAAGAAGACGAAGAAGATTCTATTCTGGTTTATTATTTATTTTGTTCTATTTAATGCTTTTGTATATCCTGTGTTTATTGTTGTATGCAGAAACTGTATCATTTTGTTTTAAGTGCCTTGAGCATGGGAAAGGCTAGATATAGATACAATTTATTATTATTATTATTATTATTATTATTATTGCTGCTGCCAGTAACAGTTGCTCCAATTAGTATTCCTTACTCCAGACCTGGTGAGGCCTTTAGCTCATTCTGTCTTTAAAACTCTGCTGGGGTCAGTTCTGGGGGCACACTTTTGATTCCCTGATATTAGACTAGAATTCTCTTTAGCAGCCTCTTAAAGGATTCCTGTGTGTGCCAGAAACATTGGACTACCTGCCTTAAATAATCAACATGATCTCCTTCCAGTTAAGGACCGTTTACTGCACCCTAAAGAAATGTAGGGCTGCAGGTGACCTGTTAACAGTCTCCACTCTTAAAAGAGACAAGGTGCTCCCAACTGTCCTACCTGAGAGCATGTGCTGCCCCATCAGCCTCTCTGCCATTCTGTGTGAAGGATTCCTTTTCTCTAGCATCATGGAGCAACATTTTCTTACATTTTGGGCTAGGTTAGGTTTAACAGACTTTATTATCCTAGAGAGAAGTTTGTTTGTAGCAAGACTGTACATAAACCAAAGGCATTGCTACACAGATAAGCCAAAAGCGAAAATCTGATAACCAGTGGTATCATTAATAGAAACATTCAGGATTTCCGCAGATAACGAGTAATTACCTTTAGTAGTTCACAGTAATGAGAATTCAGAATTCATTCAGTGGGATTTCTACAACAAGTAATAGAATTCAAAATGTTTACAGCTGTGGGAACATCTGCCACCGGTTACCCTTAGGGACCCAAATCTGCAGCCTGATGGCAACAGCTGAAATGTATGAAAAGGGGTGTGGCTAATGTGATAAAACCGAGTTGGCTTTCTACCTGACTTGTCTGTAATACAACTCAGTGACAGAGATTATTACCAGGCCGCATCTCTCTTTCTCTCGCTCTTCCATTGAAGGCTCTGCCTATTGCCCTTCACAGCCTTCGCTGTCTCACAATCACAAGCTTTCTCTCTCTGTGTTAATAAGGGTCGCTGTCTACTCCAGAGTTTTTGTTTGGGACTTTCTCTGTTTATTGTGCCATTCTGGTTATTCTGTTGCTCCTGAAATTGCCTTGCTAGCTCTGCACCCCTTCATGGCTGCATTTGTTATTTGTGTTGATGGTTCCAACTTCCCATTGTTAAAGTGTATTGACTAGGAAACACATTTTACGTCATACTGCATACTATCCTTTGTGACAGATAATTATGGCCCCTGCCTGGCTGGGAGGCCAAATATACCGGAAGGAATGAGGGAGCAGATATGCACAGGACACTGCCTCCCCTGGTTTGCTATGGCTCCATGGATTCCTGCAGGGCTTCATGGGAGTTGGAGTTCGGGGACAGCCCTGTTGGGTTATTTGGGGGCTGCCACGTGGGTGCGTCCATCACACCTGGAAGTGATTCCAGATCTGGCTAATTAGCCACCTGGTGCACTCCCAAGAGCAGTATAAAAGGAGCAGCCTCACTTCACTCAGAGAGTCAGAGTAGGGAGGAAGAGGGACGAAGCTTACCAGAGGAGGAGTGAAGGCGGAAGGAAAGAAGTGACTGTGTATTGTGTTTGATGCCTGGATACGGTGGTGCTGTGGAGAGTGAGCAAAAGTCACTTCCCCACGTGAATAAAGCCGTATTATTTGGCAAGACTTGTGTCTGCGTCTGTCGGTGTCATGGTTTGGGTGGCTGGATCTCCCTCTGGTGGCCACACCTTGTAAACATTTTACATATGAATCATAGTAAAACATACTTGTTTTGATCACTGTTTGTTATCAGATGCAAACGAAAGCTTAAATATGACTCATAAATACTTCAGTCAAACCTAATTTCTAATTGTAGGTGTAGTCCTGCTTATAAGCAATAGGCTGCAGTTTGGTAAATCTGCTGGTTGTCTCTGTTGTATATGTGTACTTTATCTTAAATATCTTCTTTTGACTGAAGAGGAGTAAAAGACATGAAAAGAAATGTCTTATTTTAAATCAAGCCATACCTGCAAGAGAAGAAAGCTGCTAGGGGTCTGTTTGTGCCATCATTAATCAACTGTCCTTCAATATATCCTCTAGAAATAATATTATGGTAGTTATGAATTAATGTAAATAAATTGAGATCCTGGTATTGGGACAGCCTTGTTCCATCTTTTGTAGCAGTAGGAAAACCCAGAAAGGGGATTCCTGGCACCTTCCAGCAATAGCATATAGGTGGTCTCCAAGAAGAGTGAAAGACAAGGGGGAACAGCAGGTCAGTGTCACTGCTGATCCGACTCACACAGGGAATCACCTGCTCTGAAAACTTCACTCTGGCAAACGTCTTTGTGTAGTGAAAACTAAAACAACACGTCACCTAAACAGTTTTTTTTCCATGTGTAGATATTCTTAATAATCAGGTCTGAGCTTCTACTCAGTATCTACAGTATGTATATTTGCATACTAGACTGACCGGACATTTCAATCCTACTGTCTCTTAATTTTTTTTGTATTGCCCTTGTATGCTGCATAATATTTTATCATTTTTATATTTACCTTTTGTATTCGGTGTTGTCCTTGTACCTTGCATCAATACTATCAAGTCAAATACCTAGTACACCTTGGTGCACCTGCCCAATAAAGTGAATTCTGATCATTAATCCCACAAAGTGCTGTCACACAGAAGCAATCCCTGTCCCTACATACATGTGAGATATCCTTAAAACCCATAAAAAAGGAACTAGTGCTCAAACAGAAGGGAGGAAGAGCAACCACAGTTTGAGTTGTTAGTGAAGCATTTAGATTATTACGGAACCTGGGAACACAGACGGTTACTCTGGGGTGGTTAGCACGACTGCACTGTGCAGGGACAGGTCTGTTTGGGGCAGCGGCAGGTTTTATGTCTTGTGTTGGGAGTGTCGTTGTTCGTCCTATGATTCCTTATCTCAATGGGGGCATATAGAAGTTCATGATATTTGAAGCAAGAATAAAAGTGTTTTTGACAATTTATTTCAGGATTCTAGTCACTAGCAAAAAGTGGAGTCATGACCACAGTTAATTTACGTTGATACTTGTTTTTTCTTTTTAATTTTGCTAGAACAATGTGATTAAGAATAATCAGTTTGTATCACTGACACATGTCCTGGCCTTTTTGAAAAATGGAAGACCAAACTTTTAATGTAAATATTAATATTGTTGTTTTATTGTTTTTTTATTTCATTCTTTACAGCCAGTAACAGTGTTTTACACCAGATGATAACATCAAGGAAGCTTCCTAAACTGCTGATAAAACTAAAAACACCAAGTGCTCAGACAAGGACACAATTAAAGTATGTATACACACACACACATATGTATTGTAAACAAGAGAACAATTATAAAGGTTTGGGGAGTTCACAGTGTATATTGTCACTACCAACACAGTATGGTCACAAGTAATCATAAAAGACTGAGACATATCAGACTGATCTGTTGAGTGATGGGCTCATTCTTAAAAGAGGCGGGATAGGAAGGGAAGTGAGGTCAGTACAGGGGAGTGGTCTGGAGCCAGAAGTGGGTGGAGTTTTTTAAGCAGTCTTCCCTTCTGATATTCTGTAGAAAAGGGAAAAAAGACATTAGTGCTGTTCATCAACCCCAATCCCTGTTGCTTACCCTGAACTAAGCCCTTAGACTGTCTCCTATACATACATACTATTATATTGTACTTATTATGGTAATAAACATGAGGACACACGTAGCAAAAAATACTCAAGGGAGAAAACAATTCACCACTTACTGAAAGTCATTTTAAAATCATTTTGTATTTAAATTTGTATATGAATATTTTCTATATTTATGTCTTTATATATGAAGTAGGCTAAAGGTTTTATCTATCTATCTATCTATCTATCTATCTATCTATCTATCTATCTATCTATCTATC
>JANRMT010061414.1:14759232-14778267 GCA_026402145.1 Polypterus bichir lapradei
ATCTATCTATCTATCTATCTATCTATCTATCTATCTATCTATCTATCCACTTTACATATGTGTTTATATATGGGAGACATTATAAAACAAAGTGTTCCTTTGTTGTGCAGATGAAGTTTATAATTGAATCATCAGATTAGCTGTTTATTGAATGTGGTTTCTATCACTGTTCAGTGGGTGTTTAAAATGTTTATGTGTAAATATATAAATTGTGTTTCTAGAATTTCTGTTTTACTGTAGATTTAAAATAAGTTTGTTTTTGTTCATGGCTGCAGTTTTGGAAAACTCATTCACTTTTGGACAGTTTTACATGATTACATTCTATGACTAGTGTGTGTGTGTGACGTTTGCAACGTAAAGGGTATGTAAATCTTTCTAGTGTAGCCACTAAGGATGTAGTTGTAAGACAAGATTATGTAATACATCTCATATTTTCCAAGACAAACCCAAACTCAATTGAATAATTCACTTTTGATGCTTTTGAACATATCACAGCACTTTTCACCTTCATTTTGATTGTATTTGTATACTTTTGATATCATGACCCTGATGCATTGGCCATTAATTTTGCAATGTGTTTTTAAAGAGCAAGTGTAATGGTTAATTACTAAATGACATTTGCAACACTAGATTTGTATAAGAAAGCTTGTAGATAAATTGCATCAGGTCTTTGATTTCATTGTAATAAAAGCCATGAGTCTGTGGTGGGTAAGTCTTCCAAAGCTGACCTGATACCTGTAACTGATGCTCTGTTTGTCAAATTGTTATTTTGTTATTTTTTATTAAGGATTCATAAAAGTTGGAATAACCCAATTTCCCAAGGAGGATTATTTTTAATCATCAGTGCCATAAATGAATGATAAATAATGATCCTGTTATCTGCTTGTTCATCTTGCACACACAAGATCTTTTATTATCTGAAAAGTTGTACCAATTATCATTTGCTTATAGAATATGGGGTTGCTTACAGGCAGACATTCATAATAAAAGTTGAAATTCAACTTGATATACATAAGTGAAGAAAGTGTTATGGGCTTTCTCTGTTAATACTCTTACATTTTACTTACAAAAGTTGCATTTTCTTTCTTAATTTTTAACAGCCTTCTTCCTGATAACTTAGTGGGTGCTACATGTTGGATTCATTTATTGGTGTTATATAGACAAGTTCTTGCTGATGCACTACTGAGAGATCGATTCAGCATCCAGAGCGCAGGTAAAAAGAAACTATTCACCATAATCCGGACATTTGACAATACTACTACTACCTATTATGTCAATGTTTAATATGCTATCTGCTTGATGTGATTTACACTTTGTAATTTGTACTTTTGTTAGGCACTTTGGATAAAAGCATCTGCTAAATGAGTAAATACAGTCCTGATCAAAAGTTTAAGACCACTTGAAAAATGGCAAAAAATCATATTTTGCATGGTTGGATCTTAACAAGGTTCCAAGTAGAGCTTCAACATGCAACAAGAAGAAATAGGAGTGAGACAAAACATTTTTTGAGCATGCAATTTAATGAAAACAACGATTAAACTGAAACAGGCTGTTTTACAGCTGATCAAAAGTGTAGGACCACACCTCCAAAAAAACCCGTAAACCCCCCCAAAACAGAAATCAAACTTCCAAACATGAACTCAGTACTGAGTAGCTCCACCGTTATTGTTGATCACTTCAAAAATTTGTTGCGGCATGCTTGATGCAAGCGTTTCCATGAGGTGAGTGGGAACATTTCTCCAAGTGGTGAAGACGGCCGCACGAAGGGCATCTACTGCCTGGAACTGTTGTCCATTTTTGTAAACTTCCCTTGCCATCCATCCCCAAAGGTTCTCAATTGGATTTAGATCAGGGGAACAAGCAGGATGGGCTAAAAGAGTGATGTTATTCTCCTGGAAGAAGTCCCTTGTCCTGCGGGCATTGTGTACTGTAGCGTTGTCCTGTTGAAAAACCCAGTCGTTACCACACAGACGAGGGCCCTCAGTCATGAGGAATGCTCTCTGCAACATCGGGACATAGCCAGCAGCCATTTGACGCCCCTGCACTTCCTGAACCTCCATTGTTCCACTGAAGGAAAAAGCACCCCAGACCATTATGGCACTCCCTCCACTGTGGCGCGTAGAAAACATCTCAGGTGGGATCTGTTTGTCATGCCAGTAACGTTGGAAACCATCAGGACCATCAAGGTTACATTTTTTGTCATCAGAGAATAAAACTTTCTTCCACCTTTGACTGTCCCATGTTTGGTGCTCTCTTGCAAAGTCCAAATGAGCAGTTCTGTGGCGTTCAAGGAGACGAGGTCTTTGAAGACGTTTTTTGTTTTTGAAGCCCTTCAGTCTCAGATGCCGTCTGATGGTTATGGGGCTGCAGTCAGCACCAGTAATGGCCTTAATTTAGGTCGAGGATCGTCCAGTGTCTTGACGGACAGCCAATTGGATCCTCCGGCTCAGTGCTGGTGAAATTTTTTTGGGTCTTCCACTTGACTTTATTGTTCCATAACCCTCAGGATCATTTAAGAAATTCCAAATGACTGTCTTACTGCGTCCCACCTCAGCAGCGATGGCGTGCTGTGAGAGACAACAACAACAACATTTATTTATATAGCACATTTTCATACAAACAGTAGCTCAAAGTGCTTTACATAATAAAGAATAGAAAAACAAAAGACACAATAAGAAAACAAAATAAGTCAACATTAATTAACATAGAATAAGAGTAAGGTCCAATGGCCAGGGGGGAAGAAAAAACAAAAAAAAACTCCAGACAGCTGGAGAAAAAAATAAAATCTGTAGGGATTCCAGACCATGAGACCGCCCAGTCCCCTCTGGGCATTCTACCTAACATGAATTAAACAGTCCTCTTTGGATTTAGGGTTCTCACGGAAGGACTTGATGATGATGGTCACGTAGAATTCTGCCTTTTAATCCATCCATCATTGTTGGAGCATCATGAAGCTTTGAGTAGGTGGAGGTGGCGCAGGCCACCACCACAAAGAAACCGGAAAAAAGAAACAGAAGAGAGAGTAGGGGTCAGTACGGATTTTAGAGCCACCATGAATAGTTATTATAATGAATTGAACATACAAAGTATCAGGATTAAGTTAAATTAAGTTAAATTGAAGTTATAAAAAGGTCATGTTAAAGTAATGTGTTTTCAGCAGTGTTTTAAAGTGCTCTACTGTATTAGCCTGGCGAATTCCTATTGGCAGGCTATTCCAGATTTTAGGTGCATAGCAGCAGAAGGACGCCTCACCACTTCTTTTAAGTTTTGCTCTTGGAATTGTAAGGAGACACTCATTTGAGGATCTAAGGTTACGATTTGGAATATAAGGTGTCAGACATTCCGATATATAAGATGGGGCGAGATTATTTAAGGCTTTATAAACCATAAGCAGAATTTTAAAGTCAATCCTGAATGACACAGGTAACCAGTGTAGTGACATCAAAACTGGAGAAATGTGCTCGGATTTTCTTTTCCTAGTTAGGATTCTAGCAGCTGCATTCTGCACTCGTTGCAAACGATTTATGTCTTTTTTGGGTAGTCCTGAGAGGAGTGCGTTACAGTAATCTAGTCGACTGAAAACAAACGCGTGAACTAATTTCTCAGCATCTTTCAAACATATAAGAGGTCTAACTTTTGCTATGTTTCTTAGGTGAAAAAATGCTGTCCTAGTGATCTGATTAATATGCGATTTAAAATTCAGATTACAGTCAACAATTACCCCTAAGCTTTTTACCTCCGTCTTGACTTTTAATTCTAATGTATCCAGTTTATTTCTAATAGCCTCATTGTATCCATTATTGCCATTATTGAGACCCTGCTTATGCAGTTCAACAACCCGACCACGTTCAAAAAGGGAGAGTTTTTTTGCCTTTGCCATCAGAATGTGTGACTACCTGACAGAAAATGACAATGAATCCACATCTTTGCACAGATTTGGCCTTTTAAAGGCATGTGGTCCTAAAATCTTGATCAGCTGTAAAACAGCCTGTTTCAATTTAATCGTTATTTTCAATTAATTGCATGCTCAAAAAATGTTTTGTCTCACTCCCATTTCTTCTTGTTGCATGTTGAAGCTCTACTTGGAACCTTGTTAAGATCCAACCATGCAAAATATGATTTTTTGCCATTTTTCAAGTGGTCTTAAACTTTTGATCAGGACTGTATAAAGGTTAAAACTACAACACATTATAGTAGTTCTTGTAGTAAGTAACAGAAAGTTAGCTGGCCACAATGAAATTTAAGGAAAATTACTTTGATTTATTCTATACTAGCTGAAATACCCAGCGTTGCCCAGGAGGAAAATAAAGTTTTTTTGTTTTTTTTTTTTTAAATTGTTTGAGAAAAATACACAAAAAAAAAACACACAACTTTAAAAATAAATTAACAAACAATGAAGACTCACTAATGTGCTTGTCTTGTGGTCTTGTATGTATGTTATCATCCAGTTGATGCACAGAACCGGCCAACTCTAGTTAATTTCAAAAGCAACAGGGGTGCGGTGGCGCTTAAATATGAAGAATGCTGGCAGTCACCTCCAGTTCGCCCTCTGGTGGTCATTCTGAGTGTCAACTGGATGATAACATGCATATAAGACCGCAAGATCACCCCCACTCTACCCAGAAGGGGGTGGGTTAGGGTTGATTTCACCCTATAGTATTTTAAGTCAACCAATGAGAAACATGTGTATCAAGTGTCATGAAAATCAGTTCAGTCGTTCAGAAGTGATGCTGAAACATACATACATATACACACACATACATTAACTTAATGAAACAGAAAAAACTTTAAAAATCAATAGACGTTGGCACTGTATCTGATCGTTTTCAGCTCTGATGGGAAAGCGTTCCCTGCGTGGGGAGAAAAGTATATGCCCGTGATGTCTCTGGAAATCAGCAGCTACCTTGTAAAACACACATAGCTGTTGATCTGTCTCTCAAAAATGTCAAACGTTACTCCTTAACAATCTGTAGATGATAATGTCTGTTGAACAAACAGGTATCGCTAGCTAAGCGGAGGCAGGGTGCACTGCAACACATGGTGAGACGTAGACCAACTCGAGCAGAGGTTGGCGAGGGAATGAGGAAAGCCCTGACCCCTTGCTCTCGGCCCACAGCCACTCTGTTGGATTTGCATAAATACATCGGTACCGCAAGCGAACTATTGTACTTAGTGTGATGAGAGAAGTCACAAAATCAACTGGAAAGTTCAAGCAAATTATAGAAAACAACCAGATCTAAATCCGTTAAGTAATTCTCTCGTGAAAAGAGAACAGACATACAGACAAAACGTGCTTGGACCACGAAATTTTTAAAACCATTTCTTAGTGAGTAGCGAGTACCTATGTGCCAAAGGTAACCTACATTCCAAATTTCAAGTGCCAAGTCCTCATGGTTCAGAAGATTTCATGATGAGTGAGTCAGTGGTATTTGGTTTTTATTTATATATATATATATACACACACACGCTAACAGCAGCACGGGATCCTAGAAAGTATTGAAATCATCAGTACTACTCTGGGCATCTTTCTCCTAGGAGGATTTGTGTTGCCGACGTGCTCGCATCATTTGTGCATTGCCAGCTAAGCGACTGTCTTTCTTCTGAGGTTTCGTTTTGCCGGTGTGCTGGCCTCGCATGCGTATCCTCGGAGCTGGAGCTCTTACCCCGACTTTACCTCTCACTTCCAGGCCGGACAAAGACACACACTTCCACGTGTAGACGTTTATATATAAGATATATATGTGGCTGTTCGAGTCACAAAGACAGAATGAGTCCCAAAAATAGTTGAGATGCCAACCCAGCCAACTCTATTTAAGTTCAAAAGCAACAGGGGCTCGGATCACCCCCACCCTACCCAGAAGGGGGTGGGTTAGGGCTGACTTCACCCTGCAGTATTTTTAGTCGACCAAAGAGGAACATGTGTACCAAGTTTCATGAAAATCGCTCCAGCCATTGGGAAGTGATGCTGGAACATACATACACACATTGACTTATATATATAAATATATATATATAGATATAGATAATAAGCAGTATTGTGATGAATGAGTATGTGTTTGCAAAATATACTCCATAAGCATGCAGTTATCAGCACAAAAATGAAGTCGCAATATTATTGTCCTAGCAGTAATAGTTCCAACATTGCAAAGCAAAAGACTGTATGTTGTAGCACTTGAACTATACTTGGATTTGCTTGGTCTTGGGATGAAAAAACCATTGCAGTTGTGCACCACCAGGGGGTGCACCAGCCACCCTGACACAGACAGATGTGAGACACAAGTGGAAGTACACGCTTTTATTGTTCTACTTCTTTCTCTTGTGGGAGACGCCCTCCCGCGTTTCCCAAATGTACAGCGCAGTCAAGAAGCACAGAGCACACTTCTCTTCTTTCTGTCTTTTCCTCCACTCCTCCTGGCAATCTTTGTCTTCACCCACCCGACTCTGGCTCCTTTCATAAGGCACCCGGAAGTGCTCCAGATACAGTGCCTTGGTTTCATTCATCCATCTATCCATCCATCCATCCATCTTCCTAACCTGGTCATCATACTGGTCAGTGCTGCTGTCCACAAGGCCTGTCAATTGCTTCTGCTGCGGCCTTCATTTCCGTGAAGGCTTCTTCTGGCATAGAGCAGAGCATGTACATTAGCATAACTACAGCATTAATATAAATACTGACAATAAAATGTTATTAACAAATTGAAATTTGGGAACATTATAGGAAAAAGAAAATTTGTTTTTTTTTTTTTTAATCAGTCAAAGCATTTTTGAGATTTCTGGGTATTTAGTTTTTCGATTGTTGGGGGGGGGTTACCCTTAAATATTGATATATCAAAATGTCATTTCTGAGTGGATACCAACTGATGTAGATGTACAATCCTGCCCAGTTTCACCTTTTTACAAATAAGAAACAAGAAATAGTGTTTTTGTTGATGAGTGAGTCAGTCAGTCAACAGTGCATTTTTATATATGTGCATTTTAAATGGAAAAGTGACAGTTATTTGTGAACCCACGGTGCTTATAATCACTTGAATATTTTCAGTCATCCGCCTTTGCTTTACTGGAAGGATATTAACTACAACATACTCAGTAGAACTACATTTAAGTGGGTGTCTTTACTAACTAAGGTATAATATCTTATTATGCATTTGTTTGTTTCTTAGTTTTGCAACTGATGTTCTTCTGCCCTCCAGAACTGTACATTTTATATAAGCTTGATTTTTTTTCCAAGATTGTGACTATGATTTGAATTTATGTCTCTTTTTATTTATACAGATTTGATTTGCAGCCCACTGTTAGCAACATTTCCTCTGACTGTAGAACAAACTGACTTGATGGATGCACTCAGGGTATGTTTTTTTAATGTTTATCAATTTTTGAAACAAGCAGCTGTTAAAGTTATAGGTCTTCATTACACGTGACTAAGCCAATCATTTAAATTTGCACCACGTGACATTCTCGAACTTGTTTAATTCAATCATGGGTCATGGAGTCCCAGAGCACCGATCGAGTTTGGTCATGATTTTTAATGCTATTTTTCCTTTTAATTCTTATTTACTGAATAATACACAGAAAGTAAAATGGAAATTGAATAAACTGTGGAAACCAGATGTGCTCCAGCTGCCCCAACCCACGACTGGCAGAGAGACACGAGTTTGCCACACAACACACGTTTATTCATGTGGGAAATGCTTTTCCCTTACTCCCCACAGCAGCACAGTACAAACACTAAAATAGCTCAGTCCCTTCTTCTTCTCTCCTTGCCATCTGTCTCCACTCCTCCTCCTCCTCTTTGCAACCTTTGTCCTTCTTCCTCCCGACTCTGGCTCTCGGAATGGAGTGAGGCAGCTCCTTTTAAGCCAACCCTGGGAGTCTTGCAGGTGGCTCATTAATCAGACCTGGAATCACCCCCAAGTGTAGTGAAAGCCCCCTGTAGGGCTCTACAGCTCCTCCTGGCAGCCCCAATGGAACCCAACAGGGCTGCACCAAACTCCAACTCCCAGCATGCCCTGCAGGAATCCATGGTGCCACAGCTGCCCAGGAGAGCTGCCCTCTAGCGTCCCAGGGAAGGTAGTGCCATGCCAATACTCTCTCCCGTTACAGAACATTTGAAAAATTATTAGACATTTAATAGGTAATACCACTTTGTGCTTTTCTTATGATTTCCTGCAAATATATCTATAATATCTTGCCCCTGTGCTACAGCAGTTTAGGCCGTACAGGACCACTGCCTTTTAGTTTACTGCGCTCAGTACAGCCTGGTGCCTGAGGGATTGTGTTGTAGCTAATTGCATCCACATTTTCACTTTCTGCATTTATATGAAGTCTGCCATTTTTAATCCTCAGTCACAGCCAGTGCAGAGGGTGATGAATACTTGGATGTTTCCAATTATATCACTAATTTAACTCCCATTGCGGCAATTTATAACTCTGTCCTGTCAGTTGTAATAGTCTCTTGCATGCAGTCCAGGCTTGTTGCTACTGCATGTTCTCAGGTAGACAGAGGGGAATGTGTAAGGTTACAAAAATCCAAAAAGCTTGCATTAATTGGAAGATCATTGGGTAATCATAGTCTAGAACAAAGCGGGCCTTTGAATTAAAGGGCTGGTAGTATCTTAAAGCTTATGCCTTATTATTTTTTTCCTGATATATTTTTATTGTCTTTGTTCCATGGATATTTGCACGGTGTAACAGAGCTACAGTTATGTGGCTAATGCATAGCCAGCAGCTTTGCTTAACTGCCATACCTTAGCACCACCACTGAGTAGACCAAAAACTTAAAAGTGTTACCTGAGCAAAGTAGCCGAAGCAGAAGTCGAGGTCTATTGACAGTCCAGTGGTACATTGGAAATTTGAATTATTTAACAATCTTAATGAGGTTTTTGTTGAAGTCTGCAGTCAGAAATAATGCACATGTTCAAAAAGTTGTAGTTTCAGCTTTCAGTACCTTATCAATGAAATAACTTCCTGACACTGGCCAGTGCTGACGTGCTTGCTACGCTTGTGTGTTAGCGGTGGGAGGAAAAGTAAAAGGATACTGTTTTCCAGATGTGCTTGCCTCACTTCCATATTAGCAGCTAAGCGAGTGACTCTTTGGAGGTTTCATTTTGCTGACATGCTCGGCCTCGCTTCTGTATTAGGGGCTAAGCAAGTTCTCGTTTCCTCGGAGGTGGAGCCCTTACCCGGACTCCACCTCTCACTTCACTATAATTAAATATCTTCTTGGTGCTTTTACTTTGTGTCCTAAGCCTCTGTCTGTTGGGGTGAAAGGGGCAACAGCGACCCCTAGCGTTCACACTATATATATTCTTATATAATATGTTACCGTGGCTTTCCGCTTCTCTGCTAAGGATTTTAAATCATCTGTAACTCGCAAACTAACCTACTAACCTGAAATTTGGTACACATACTGTATACTACTTGACGTCTACTATCTGTTTTCAGGGTGATGATTGACCTCCAAGGTTATTCATCTTTTTATTTTATTTTATTGTAGCATCAACTCTCTGCAGTGGCCAGCAGGGTGGCCGTGTGGTGCATGCGTATGGGCGCCGTTCTCATTCCCTACCACCTTTGCCGTCACTTCCCCTACCTCTTCATATCTTAAATCATTCTTGAGGCAGATTGAACACTTAAGTGCCAGTTTAAGTGAAACATTAAGGAAAACATACAAAGTAATTGCAATGCAAACACTGACTTAATCAGTTTTAATGCGAAAAGATGCCGACAGAAGAAGAGAATAAGCGGACCATTAGGGTGGAGAAAAGAAGAGCTGCTCAGGAAGCAGCAAGTGCATCAACCTCTGAGCAAACAAATGCTATATATATATATATATTGTCAGGGATGCCAGCGGCGACAACCCGGCTGGGACGCCCTGAAGGACCAGAAGAGGGTCTATGCCCGCCCTGGATCACGTGGGGGCTGCCACCCTGGTTGCTTTGGGGGCCACGAGTAGAGGGCATGGAAGCCCAACCCTGTGGGAACCCTGGACCTCAGCACTTCCGCCACACCAGGAAGTCCTGGGTGGAAGAGAAGCAGGGACACCCGGAGAGCTTCCGGGAGAACAGCCGGCACTTCCGCCACACTGGGGCGTGTCAGCGGGAGATTGATGGGGAGCACCTGGAGCCCATCCGGGTGCGGATAAAAGGGGCCGCCTCCCTTCATTCGAGGCTGGAGTCGGGTGGAAGAAGGACTATGCAGGGGAGAGTGGAGGCGGCCTGAAGAGTGAAGGCAGTGTGTGAAAGAGGCCTGGACTTGAAGGGGTTTGTGTGCACTTTAACAACTTGAATATATTTGTAAATAAACGTGTGGTGGTGACTTTGCAACATGTCTGCCTGTCTGTGTCCGGGACACGTTCAGAATATATATATATATAATATATATATATATACAGTAATCCCTCGCTATATCGCGCTTCGACTTTCGCGGCTTCACTCTATCGCGGATTCTGCGGACAATGTGTCTTTTTACTTCCTGTATATGCTTCCTCAGTTGGTTTGCCCAGTTGATTTCATACAAGGGACGCTATTGGCGGATGGCTGAGAAGCTAACCAATCAGAGCACGCAGTTAAGTTCTCCTGACTGAGAAGCTAACCAATCAGAGCATGCAGTTGAGCTCCTGCGTGCTGAATGCAGTGTTAACCAGGAAGTCTCATCTCGCTCATTCAGCATCAACGTGTTTCGCTGTGTAAAGAGTTGTGCTCTTTAGTGTTTATCTTTGTGCATAGTCAAGCCCTTCATTATGGCTCCAAAACAATCTGCTACTGCTTCAGGGGCCGTGCCCAAGCGCAAGAAGAAGATGTTAACGATTGCCGAAAAGGTAAAAGTTTTGGATTTGTTGAAGGCTACGATTCTTTTTATTTAAAAAGTAGGAAAGGAATATAAGATCTACGGCTGCAGTGTCCTTTTAACCAGGGTGCAAAACGAGTTGTAAGTGGATGTAATAAGGCAGTAGTCTGGATGGAATCTGCTTTAGGGATTTGGATTGAAGACTGCCAGAAGAAGAACAACGGCAGTGCTACACAATCGCCTGAAGTGGCTCCTTTACAAGGGCTGTAACGCTCTCCTTTGTTGTGCGGTAAAATTAAACTCATTGTTATCGGACAAGTCATCGTGTCATTGTTGGTGAGTAACCATAAATAATTAATAAATTTACTGTATACTATTTTTCTTGCAATGTACGTATTTATTGCTGGTGACCTGTCTATCGTAATGGCTGTAACATATGTGATATCGGAGACACTCAATATCTTTAAAATAATATTTAGGTTTTACTGTATATAAACAGTGTGTGTTTATATACATAATTTCAATGAATCTTACCTAATATCTAAGAGAATACAAAGGGATTATGCTGTATAACGCTGCGGGGAATATTTATAAACAGTGCGGGAGAGTTTATAAGGGCTTAAAATATATAAAAATAACCATACAAACATATGGTTTCTACTTCGCGGATTTTCACCTATCGCGGGGGGGTCTGGAACGCAACCCCCGCGATGGAGGAGGGATTACTGTATATATAATATATAATATATATATATATATATTGTGGAACATGGCCCGGACATAGACAGGTAGACATGGTTAAATCGCCCAACATACGTTTATTTACACAAGTAATATTTACAACAGTGCACACAACCCCAAAACTCCCCCAAAGTCCAGGCCTCACAATGCTTCTCTCTTCTCTTCAGGCCACCTCCACTCCTCTCCTTCAAGACCTCGTCAACTCCGCACCCGACTCCAGCCCTCGAATGGAGGGAGGCAGCCCCGTTTATCCCCACCCGGACGTGCTCCAGGTGCCTCCTGTTTAGCTTCCGCTGCCACACCCCAGTGTGGCGGAAGTACCGGCTGCGCACCCGGAAGCACTCCGGGTGTCCCTGGTCTTCTTCCCCCCAGCACTTCCGGGCATGACGGAAGTACTGACATTCAGAGCTCCTCAGGCATTCGGGCGCCCCCTGGCGGTGACCACGGGCCCCTATAGGTTTGAGCTTCTAAGCTCTGTTCCCATGGTCCCCAAATCCACCAGAGCGGTTGTCCCCACATGGTCTGGAGGAGGCGTAAGCCCTCCTCTGGTCCTCCTGGGCGTCCCGGCTGGGTACCACCCCCAGCCACTTGCCACAATATATTTAGAGATATATATATCTATCTATATATCTATCTATACACTTTTACCCAGCTTGCTCTGTTTCCACCCGCTATTCCTCTCACCTCCCCAAGAAAAACCAAATTCATTTGAGTAGTAACGGCACGCTATACCTTTATTGGTAGTTAATTGCACCAATCACATCTCTCTCTGTTCCTGCTTTCCCAAAAAAAAAAAAAAAGTTGTGTCACTGAGGCTAACTACTGAGTTTACTATTATACCCAACTAGGAGGGCGCTGCATAACATACACTACATTTTTTTCTTCTTACTTTTTAAAACAGCTCAAAATACCAAATATATATTTCAGTTTTAACTCAACAACATAATTTGCAACAGTCTTTTAATTTCCAAAAAAATAATATTAGCCCAAATGAGTGATGGAATTGCTGATCTGGCGGGTCCCTAATTATGCTGCACTATTACCTGCATAATTACAGAGTAACTAGGTGTTGGTATCTTGTATTTATACTGTGTAATGCTATAATTAAGTACTCCATTGTAATTGTTATTGCACAATTTTTATAAGTACATATGTATATAAATTGTTGGATAACAATTACAATGGAGTGCTTAACCACACCATTAAATTGTGCCACACAGTAAGTACAAGGTAATAACACCTAGTTACTCTGTAATTATACAGGAAATTACATAGTGGGTACAGGTATTAATGATACCAACATTTTAACCTCCTTAGAGTTACATTTTTTTCTCAAAAATTGGGAGTGGTCTCCTCTCTACTTTCTTGTATACTCAGATATGGGGATGGATATTTGAGGAGTAAACCGCAAGACCATGATTATATTTTTATATCATGTACATTAAAGAACCTTCAACATCAAATCTAATTAATTACATATTGAACAATTATTATAAAAAGTAAAGTTGAATAAATCGGACTCTGCTGCTGTATGAATAAAAAAAAAAAAGAGTATGTGTTCAGGTAAAGTACCACCTCCGACTGATGGATTTGGCCCAAAAGTTAATACGGATCTACAATTTGGGTGTAACAACCACATGCCAAATTTCATCCATCTATTCCGTTGCGTTTTTGAGTTATTGTGCTTACACATGCACACACACACACAGTCACGCGCACACACTAGCATAATTAAAAAAAAAAAAAACTGTATTTTCAGACTCAGGCAGGTCTAAAACATCAAGATTCATCAAAATCTCGAGGTCATATTTATGGATGTTTACTATACTTTTTCTATACTTCGTATACCAGAAGGTAAAAAACATTAAAAGCATTGCATTTTTTGGCTTGAAAAATGGCATTTTTATTAAATCTCATCTTTCTACTGTAAAACGTGCAAAATACTAAAATACAAAGTCAGATATGCAGAAAGTATAATAATGGTAAAAATAAATAATAATAATAATAATAATAATAATAATAATAATAATATGAACTGCACATGTACGAGGGACGCGAAGGTCACTTTTGGATTCATCCGAATCATTTTCGGTTTCGCTGACCGTTTCAGTGTCACTGTCTGGAGACAGATTCACTTCGTCATCGCTGCTGATGAGAGGCTCCATTATGAGACCAAGAGAAGACACGTCTACACCGTTAACACTCGGGCGTGCCACTTACACAAGTCGTGCCTAGGCCGTTGCCCACGTAGCGCTCAGCACTAACACTTTTAGCACACTTTTTACAGCCCAAGTGAGCTCAAGTCTAATGCTTAGGAGGCTAAAATGAGATATTGTTAGACATTAATGAAACAGTTATCAATCTATATGCTAATTATTACTGTGCATTACAACATGGTTTTGGTTCAGTTTTAACTTACGTTACCTGTCATTTGGGTGCTTTATATTATGGATTTATTTTAAAAACACTAACATTAGGACAGAGTCATTTACTGTAAATGTTTGTTTTTATTGTTTAGAGTGTTTGGTCTGAAAAGGAATTGAGTTTGAAGAGATCAGAAAAGGTATGAAATGTCATTTCTTTAATATTCCGTCATTCAGAGTAAAATATTTCAGTGACAGTTCACTGCATGACAATTTAGTCATTGTTTTCTTTTTCACTTCTGACTTGCATTTACAATCCGTTTTTGAAGACAGAATCCGTGTACATCGTTGTGTTTTAATGGAATTTTTGTATTTTACAGAGAGACAATGAGCTTTTGAAGTCAGAATTTGCTGCTCTGTATCTCAACAGCATTTATCCCCTTCTTCACTCCCGATCCCTGCCCACGGCCAAATGGGCAGATGATGATGTTGAAGCTACTCGGTGGAAGGTTATCGCAGAGTTTTTAAGACTTAACAAAGAAAAACGCAGTTCTCTGTTTTATTTGCTCTCTCCAGACTCCACCCAAGAGGCTTTTGATATATCCGAGATAACTTATGATTTTCTCAGTATGGGAAGAGAGGCGTCTGCAATAGCGTGAAAATCTGAGATACGCAGAGCCATTTGGCAAAGGTCTGATTAGAAGCTGAAGTTATTTGTGCTTTTTGAAGAAATGATAATTGCATCAGCAACCCTTTTTTTACTCAACAAATTTATAAATGAACAGTGTGAATAATTGAATTGCTCATGCATGTTGCACAAATGAAAATATGTACATATGTGAATTTATATTTGTTGCATTTAATTTTCTTTTGATATCGTCATTTTGGTAAATTAAAGATTTTCTTGTTATTTTTCTACACTTGATACTTTTCATTTTAAGCTTTGCCTCGCGTGTCCTTTTATTATTTTGTAATGGTTCAGATTAGTGTGCTATGGTTTCCACTTTGCTCTTCTGCTATGTATTTCATTTTTCATCATTGTCTTCCACTGGCTTTAATAACCAAGGAGAAAGATACTGGCTAACACTCCCTTTTAAGGCCCTCTGGCCCTCCAGTTGAGAATTACAGTGCCAGTCTATAACAAAACTGATACAGGAGTACTTTCATACAAAAACTACAGAATATTTTCAGTTTTATTTATTTAAAAACTATTTCAAAATTGGAATGGTGAGCACAGTGTGTGTCCTTTTGAAAATCATGACTCATTGGTATTTCACAAATCTATTTTCATCTGTTCATGATTATGTACTGTATGGAAGCTGATCTGATCTACATAAATAAAAGATTCTTTCTGGAACCTTGATGCGGATGGGTCTTCAGAGATCCAAATATGGTTCCCCTATGGCATTGCAATGAAGATCTTTTAAGAGTGTAGGGTGGATGGAGAAGAACAGTCCATCCAAGAGATCTCGAGAAAATGAACTTTGTTTCCTTGAGATAAAGGGAATAATTTTAATGCAATCTCGAGAAAACGAAACTTAACCTTTGCTCCTGACATCAGGCTCGCTTAGACTGCGACACCTATACAGTTGAAAGTTTTTTTTACCGAAGATTTACAGTAAAAGTGTAAGTTTAAAAAGTATTTGCATGTTAATTTCAAAGCCAAACAGAAGGAAATTGTATTACGAAACATAATTTACTTTAAAATTATTACGTTTTATATTTTTTAATATGGTTAACTACTTGCTGTAATGTAAAATAGTTCTATTATGCATATGTAACGATTCCCATGAAAATAACAATCAGTTTAAATTGTACATCCCATACCCATACGCAAGCAGCTGAACTGCAAAGTGGCTAGCACTTAGCACAGGCCCGGGGGTTGGCGAGCGCAGCGAGCAGGGGTTAAAGCCCCCCTAGTAATATAAAAATATAATCATTGTTTTGCTGTATACTGCTCAAATATCCATCACCATATCTAAGTATATGAGGGGAGATCACTCCTAATTTTTTTCCTACTCACCTTCGCTTCACCTACTGGTACAAACTCCCCTTGCTCTTCAGTTGTATTTTATTTACGAGTTGAAATCCTCTTGGATCTACCGCCACCAGAGGATCATCTTCCTTCTTCACATGCAAACCGTTGCTGTATAAACACAATAATTTTCCCCAATGTTGCTATAGGCCTTACGATAGACGTTCAGACTTATAGACTTCAGATAGATAGATAGATAGAACTGAAAGGCACTATATGAGATAGATAGAAATGAAAGGCACTATATGAGATAGATAGAAATGAAAGGCACTATATGAGATAGATAGGATACTTTATTAATCCCAAGGGGAGATTCACATACTCCAGCAGCAGCAGGATGGGTGGAGGGTGTATCCATGACGAGCTGCAAGAACAAACATTATGTCTTTGTGCTTAAGACCAAGCTGAAAGTATACTGCTATAAAGTCTCCTATTTCCATTTTGCCTAAGTGCAACTATGAAACAGAACTATTATGCATCAGAATAGGTATGGAGCCCCTTTTCCATTACTGTGCGGTTGAAAGTATCTGGAGCGCACATCAAAATATTTGGTTTCCACTTAAAAGTACCTGGTGAGCATGCGATGGCATCCCCAGAAAAAAAAAAATTAAACATTTTCCCCTAAGGAGCTCCGTATCTGGTCATCTTAAGAGAGAAACATACCTTTAGCTCTAGTGTAGTGGGTTTAGTCTGATATTTTCTTTTGAATAAAAGACCTTTAAATATAGCTGGGTAGAAAAGTTAGCTGCAGGAAGCCACTTGAAATAGTTGGCGTCTCATACTGTGTATGTCCTTTCAAACACATCTGGGCTCTTTTCTCCTTTTGTAGGTGTTGTGCATTGTGGCCACATTGCTGTATGTCGTGCACGCGATCTTTTCTTTCCGAAGGTCGTAAGCGGTTTGAATCAACTCCCGTCGGAAGACCAGAATCTCTAGCGCCATCTGCTGGATATATGCATCTACTGCTGCAAGAAAAGATTTGCAAGTCCCAAAAATGATGATTTTCTATTACTAATCCCTATACACACGCTATTACCTATGGAATGTAATTTGTGCCAAAATGAAATAGATAAAATTGCAATTATGAAATAAGTAATCGCATGCAAAAGTACAGAGCCATAGTTAAAGGAGTCAATACATTGTGGAAAAAAATGTATAATTAAATTAAAATAATGAAATAAATAAATTATGAAATATTTATTTTTTTAATTTTCTTATTACACGTTTTATTTCAAAATGATCTTACACATTTCACATTTCCGAATCGCTCTTTTAAAGCTAGCACCATTTATTCAAAATGCTCTTTTCGGGATGGTTTTGTCACTTGTCAGTCAAGAGTAAGACCATCCGGCTGGGCCCGTTCCTATTGGTTAATCCTTTGCAGTCAGTTACTTTTCCCCGAATGGATATAGTTAGTTTGAAAAGACAAGCGAACATTTAAGACAAACTGACACATTTTGGAAATGCTCAGACATTTTATATCTGCACAACCTTGAGACGGTGCGGTGTTTTGTGCTGTCTTTACATGTGTTAATAAATTACTGAACTATTCATAAGTCTGAACCGCAGTCTTGTTATTTGAGTGGTCACCTACCAAGTAACAATTGTGGTTGATCAGCCATTCGGCAAACATCTCCCACGTCCTTTCAGTTGCGAGAAGCAAATCACAAATATGTGATACAGTACCTGGCAAATAGTACAAGGTGTACACGACACGTGTTTCACCCTAATTGTACGCACTTACGGAGAAGGGTCTAATGCAGCCCGCGATACATATGACGTCAGACACGGAAGTTACGCTTATTGGTGTGTTGTGCTGTTAAGGGCGTTCCGTGACTGACGTCAGAGGTATTGCGGTCTGCAGTTACACTCTGTTGATACTTATGGGGATCAAACCTTGGACTTCAGTGTCTGAGGCGAACCCTTTGAGACAGCACCACAGCGGCTTATTTGGCAGGGTGAAGATAGGAGTGTTACATTCGTTGGTCTGAATCGCAATCTGATTATTTCGATGGTTGCAAAGTCAAATCTAGGTAATGCATATGTACTCATGAAAAAATTCCAGCACCGTTTTCGACCCCCCTAAGTGCGAAAATATAATTTTAATATAAAGTGTGATTATAAACAGAGATAAATAATTGTGTATCGATATTATCAATTAACAATGATGAGAAATAAAGACAAATTATATTTGACAAATATTGAGCAACTGGACGTGGTTCTGATGACCTTTTCTTCTATCTCAGTATACGAGGAAGTCGAGGAAAGCGCACTCCCGATTTTTTTTTCTGAAAGTGCAAGTTTATTTTCCTTTTACCATACTTGAGATGTTCCTATTTCTTAAGAGGTCTATAGGAGAACTCCATACAGTTCTCCCATATAATCATGCTATAGTGCCCTCTGGTGTCGGCCGATTAAAACCAATGAAAAGAAAAGGGGGTGTGACTAAGGAGTGGATTGACATACAAGAGTGACATTCATTAATCCTCAATCCCACAAAACTCATCAAGTCCTTTAATCTGCTTGTACTTCAGCAGTCACACCTGAGCTGCGCTTTAGGACAGAATACACCACCTGGTTCACACAACATACTAGGAAAATGAGAGCAAATTATCTCTTATACTTTACTAGACTTCCTCTTGAGTGTTGTAAAATTAAGACAAAATAGAAGCACAAGCTAGCAGCATCTTGGTACTTAGAGGCATATTTTATTATACATCTCTATAGTGAAAAGAAACTTTATATAAATGCATCTCTTCATTTTGCCTGCTTGCTTTTTTTAGGTCTTAGGTAACAGGAAGGCACAGTCTATATTCAATAGGTAGTAGAATAATTACAAAATATTTGCTATCCTTTGCTCTATGTGTTCCTTTGGTGCCTTTCATCTGTATTTTTGCATGTGAGCATCTCTTCAATTGTGCTCCCTTCCTCAAGCGCGTCCCCTTAAAGCCCACTTCTCAGACCCTGTCTTTACTTTTGAGGCACCTTTCTCACCTCCTGTCTACTTTAATACCATCTGTCTTTGAAGTCAACTCTCTATCTATCTATCTCATATAGTGCCTTTCATTTCTATCTATCTATCTATCTATCTATCTATCTATCTATCTATCT
>JANRMT010061414.1:14778277-14791914 GCA_026402145.1 Polypterus bichir lapradei
CATTTCTATCTATCTATCTATCTATCTATCTATCTATCTATCTATCTATCTATATCATATAGTGCCTTTCATTTCTATCTATCTATCTATCTATCTATCTCATATAGTGCCTTTCATTTATATCTATCTATCTATCTATCTATCTATCTATCTAAGGGAAGATTTCAAATTAAATGCATGTTTTAAGAGAAAAAAAAATGTACAGCTCAAAAAGGATTTTATTTGTTAGCTAACAGTTTGAACAGATGAAGAAATATAGTGCTGATGTTGAAATTATATTTTTCTTCTATGGAATTTTATCATGGGATGTTGAACTACTTAATGTCAAACTAGAACCAGTGTGGACGTCGTAAAAATACTTTGGTTATTTATTTTATTTGCAAAGCACTTTTCAAATTGTTACCTGTTAAGCGTGTTATCTCTTCCTAACATGCAAATGACTGCGTGTACTGTACATTCCAAAACCTTTTTGCCATTTAATATGACAAGAAACATTTTGCAAAACGTATTTGTGTTCTTTAAATGATCGCCCAGGTTCGGTTTCTGCTTTTCAGTGTCGGTCGAAGCTCTCTTGGGTCCTTGGCGGAGAGGCCGTTCCTCGGTGTCCGGAGCGCGGGCTCCCCTCTGTGTACATAACAAGGACTTACATTACAAAGCTTTAATAATGGATTGGCCGCCTTAGACTGTAATCGCTATTCCGATTTATTTTGCGAGGGCGCCCTGTGCGGCTGCCCATACCGCCCATACCTAAATCCGCCACTGCCGCTTTGTCCCCAAAGGTTCTAAGACTTCCTCTGGGCAGCCACAACCCATCAAACTGGATAAAGTGTACGGTGAACAACCATGGAATGAACGGATGAGAGTAGTCGTCAAAGGATTACAAAATAATTATTTTCTTGACATCAGTTTATTTTAAAGTGTTTTATTCACAAGCACTTAAAATACTCTGTTTTCACCCTTTAACAGGATTCCCAGCCCCGTAGTCAATTCCTCCGTGACTCCTGTCTCCCCTGAGTGGAGGTCCCGTCTTTGACAGCTGTATTTTGGGGCGAGGGATACTTGTCACCCTGACATGGTGTTTCCATGAACTGCTACCTCCTAAAAAGTCGCACGATGTGCCCCGTAGTGTTTCTTCACGTGTCATTCTCCTGCTTCGTGTTTCACCGCACTGCGCACGTGCACGCCAGGGTAGACGCCAAGCCCCGCCCTCAGTTCCTAGCTGTTTTCGGTTCATTGGCGTCGCATTTTCTCTTTCTCTAGAGCTGCAGCTCGCTCCAGGAGAGTTTCTTTTTCTCAAAAATTGTAAAATAATTTATGTTACGGATTTTGCGTACCTTTTGCTTAAATTACTTCAGTATAAAAGCTGTGCTCCAGGTGAGGCTCGAACTCACAACCTCGGCATTGCTCGCAGGGATACTGCTATATAAGTACCGCGCGCTAACCGATTGCGCCACTGGAGCTTCGCTAAATACTGGCCGCCAAAGTGTTCTTCACTGGCTGACGTTGTACTTAAACGTGTATTTATTTTTGTACGCTGTATTTTCAAATGTTATGATTCCGTAACTGAGGGTTTCGTTTTTATTTGAAGGAAAGCCACACATTCCTAGGTATTAGCATTGTTCAGCTCATCCAATTATTTCTTTAGGATAGGCCATATGCATTTCAGTTGCGTTACATTTTTAATGTTTGAATCCGCCCGGTGTATTAAAAACGCTGGTTAAACGATTTTGGGTTAAATTTAAAGTTCGTATATCAGATAACGGTCGATGCATGTCTACGTACGGGCCCGTGACGTTTATCTCCGTATACGAAGACGTTTTGAAATGCACCCGTCATTACGGCATCAATCCGCCAGAAGTCGCTGTGTCTCCTTCATTCTGGTGGTTACAAGCAATGAGGGTGTTTGCGAAGGTAGCAAGGCGCGGAAATCGTTAAGACCCGCGATTTTATTATTGAATTACGCATTTAATTTAATCTTTTAGAACTGTTATTAAAACACAAGCATCATAAAGAACAATGCTGTGAATTAAGAGAATGAAACACGCCTTATCCGAAGGAATTCTTAAATGGGACGACCCCGATAGCCCCTTTGCTTTGAGTGAAATCATCAACGGCAGATCCGTAGTTTGAAACCTGTAGTGGAGCCTGAAGGTTTGGATACCGAACACTGATTTAACATATAAGAGATAGACTTGAAAAGATGCGTGCTTGAAAGGCGACATTTCAGAAGACATGTAGGAATTCGGGGGTATTAGTAGGCTTTACTTATTTGTTGGCATGTAAAGATTCTTTAAAAAAAATGGTGTCATGTATTTAAAAAGAGATATTATCTGTTTAAACCACCAGACTAGATATCTTACGATGACGGAAACAATTTAGTTAAATTCTTATGCTCCCAAGCTCCTTATCAAGTTAGTCTCATAAACACATGCATTTCATTCGTGTACTAAAATAAATTGACAAGCTTAATATAAGGACATCCATCCATTCATTATCCAACCCGCTATATCCTAACTTCAGGGTCACGGGGGTCTGCTGAAGCCAATCCCACCCGACACAGGGCACAAGGCAGGAAACAAACCCCGGGCAGGGCGCCAGCCCACCGCAGTAATATAAGGACATAATTCAGTAAACTGAAGTATAATGATTACCCGTAAACATATACCCGTTATTCATTTGTAACCCATCGTGGCTAACGTATGCAAATAACGCAGTGTAACTATCCAATCAATGCACGACCTTTCTGTCCAAGGAGAGATGGACTATGGAGAACTTTTTTAGCGGGTCAAGAACTAAAGTCATAGATGGTGGAGAAAAACACAGAACACAATTTCCTTTTAATGCAAATGTAATCTTATTTGAGAGACGAGTATAATTTTAAATTGAATTGGCCTTTAGCAATGCATTAAAAAAAACTGTAGTCTTGTTGCACTCTTGTTGTTTTGATTAATTTTATTTTGCACATCTGCACATCCAATGCTTTATCATTTTGAGGATTATTATTATTATTCTGTTGCAGCCTATGATTCCTGTCCCCATTTGGGATTTGGTGGGCCACCTGTAATAGTGATGGCTCATCTAGGACATCACTTAAGACTAAACATTAAAATTCAAAGCAATATACAGTAATCAGGTTGGGGTGGCACAGTGGCGCAGTGGTAGCCTGGGTCCTCCCTGTGTGGAGTTTGCATGTTCTCCCCGCGTCTGCGTGGGTTTCCTCCCACAGTCCAAAGACATGCAGGTTAGCTGCATTGGCCATCCTAAATTGTCCTTGGTGCTTGGTGTGTTTGTGTGTGTCCTGCGGTGGGTTGGCACCCTGCCCGGGATTGGTTCCTGCCTTGTGCGCTGGGATTGGCTCCAGCAGGACCCTGTGTTTAGATTCAGCAGGTTGGAGGATGGATGGATAATCAGGTTGATAGGAAATAAACAGTCATATTCAGTCTGAGTGTTTGCATGTAAGTTTGCATTGTTTTAAAAAAATCACCAATAACCCCCCCCCCCCCGAACAGGATATTGAAACCCTAGGCAACTGCCAGCTTCGTGTAAATGGTAGTGTTGGTGCTGGCTCTAACCGATGTGACTTTGTCCCTCTCACTAACTCTGTTTTCAAGTACCAACATCCATCCATCCATTATTCAACCCGCTATATCCTAACTACAGGGTCTCAGGGGGTCTGCTGGAGCCAATCCCAGCTAACACAGGGTGCAAGGCAGGAAACAAACCCCAGGCAGGGCGCCAGCCCACCGCAGGAAACACACACATACACACACACGGGACAATTTAGGATCACCAATGCACCTAACCTGCATGTCTTTGGAGTGTGGGAGGAAACCGACACAGACACGGGGAGAACATGCAGACTCCACGCAGGGAGGACCCGGGTCTCCTAACTGTGAGGCAGCAGCGCTACCCACTGCGCCACTGTGCTGCCCAGTAACAACATTATTTATTTATGTATTTATTTATTTTAAATTGTTAGGTACTGAACTCATATTAGATTCAGAGTGAGAGAGTGAGTGAGTGTGTGTTCCCTTTTATATGCTGGGGAGCAGTGATGCCTGATGCTCTCTCCAGGCTGAAATTAAGACAGTCAAACTGCGGGCACATGCCAGTGGGGCAATGTACTGGCGGCTGATTGCTCTCGCCTGTTCCATTCCCCAGCGTGAGTAAATCAAATTATCTACTTATTTAATATGGTCACTTTTTTTATGATCCGCTATACTACATTTTCTTTCATTATGAGAACTGGCTAGCCATTAAATGTTCACTGGTAGCTTGAGACTCTCACGCACAAAGTGTAAGGGACTCTTAACTCCACAGACCTCTGATTTTTCAAGATCCTCTGTTTCCATATCTTTCTGTCCTCGTCATCTTGCTCTGTCACACCCATCACCTGCATGTCCTCTCTCACCACATCCATAAATCTCTTAGGCCTTCCTCTTCTCCTCTTCCCTGGCAGTTCTATCCTTAGCATCCTTCTCTCGTTACACCCAGCATCTCTCCTCTCCACATGTCCAAACCAACGCCATCTCACCTCTCTGACTTTGTTTCCCGACCATCCCACCTGAGCTGACCCTCTAATGTTCTCATTTCTAATCCTGTCCATCCTCGTCACACTCAATGTAAATCTTAACATCTTTAACTCTGCCACCTCCAGCTCTGTCTCCCGTGCCATCGTCTCCAACCCATATAACATAGCTGGTCTCACTACCGTCCTGTAGACCTTCCCTTTCACTCTTCTGCTGATAACCGTCTGTCACAAATCACTCCTGACAATCTTCTCCCCCCACTCCACCCTGCCTGCACTCTCTTCTTCACCTCTCTCCCACAATCCCCGTTACACTGTATTGTTGATCCCAAGTTTTTAAACTCATCCACCTTCGCCAAATCTACTCCTTGCATCCTCACCATTGCACTGACCTCCCTCTCATTTACACACAGAGATGGAAGAGATGGAGAAAGATGATCCACTGTGGTGACCCCTAATGGGAGCAGCCAAAAGAAGAAGAAGAAATCTGTAGCAGTCTCCACACAGTAAATTACCACGACTAGATAGCAGCAGAATTGTGCAATACCAGGGAGTCCTGATTTTAAAAGGACTCTTGCGACATGAAGTATGTATAGTTACACAAGGATTTCATAATCTCTTTGTGTCCTGCTAGCCTACCATAGAGTAAAGAATTCCATCCATCCATTATCCAACCCACTATACCTAACTACAGGGTCACGGGGGTCTGCTGGAGCCAATCCCAGCCAACATAGGGAGCAAGGCAGGAACAAACCCCGGGCAGGGCGCAAGCCCACCGCAGGGCACACACACCCAGCACACACTAGGGACAATTTAGGATCATCAATCCACCTAACCTGCATGTCTTTGGACTGTGCTTTGCTGGCACGAAGTCTCCTCAGCTCTCTGCTTACCTGGGCTGCTGTAATTGTGGGTGGGGATGTCTCTTCTATGCTGGTATCAGCAGAAGGATGGGTGGAGGGTGCAGTACTCTGAGGTGAGAGTGGGTTAGGGTGGTCGAACCTGTTAAAGAAGTTGTTCATTTGGTTTGCTCTCTCCACGTCTCTCTCGATGGTGGCACCCCGCTTTGAGCCGCAGCCAGTGATGATCTTCATCATATCCCACACTTCCTTCATGCTGTTATCCTGCAACTCCTGCTCCAGCTTTCTCCTGTACTGCTCCTTCTTATCATTCCCTGCCTATCCTGCTTTTTCTGACACTTTGATTTATTTGGCGGGCATGTGATGCTGTTGTATTTAATTACAAAAATTCCTTGTAATTCCTTATTAAACATGTCAGTGCTTTTCTGTGTTGGTTTGGTTACATGGACTATGTTTTCCCTAAACGTTAGAATGGCAACTCTGCTTCAATTGAGTTAGCTGGGTTTGAGAATGTTACTCTACAAAGAAATCGTCTTTATAAAACCGAAATTGACTAACAGATGCACTTCAGGCTGTTAACCGTCATTAGCTGTCGGTAATTTACACCTCAGCAAGTCCTAAAAAGGAGTTTGTCACGCGGCCGGAGCTCCTCGGCAGCCACACTTCTGGCGTGATTTTGTTTCACTGTAGTTCTGACAGTGTGCCCACCTGAGGGTCTCGCTATTCTCGGCACCACTAATTGACGACCTGCAAAAGTGTTAACCGAAATAATAATACAGAACTTCCGGTGGGAGAGATTGTCTATAATTAACGAATCGTTCATTAGTCTGTATGGTTCTGTATCCTCTAATACTGCTTGATCGTCGACAAGTGACACGAAATCTCTTATTACCAAACCCCCACCCCGCACGCTCCTCCCATTTTCATTATTCAGAGTTTGCTTTAGAAAAAAAAAAAAAAAAAAACTTGCAAAATATGCAGCGGCCCTCCCCTTCTTTCCCAATTAAAAGCAGTGGGAGTGTGGGCGGGCGAGGAAACTGTCCACTTCTTCTCGGTACAGTGACGATGGACGCTCTACTGGTCAATGTCGACAAATGGATCCAGGAGAACGAGGCAGCATTCCTCCCCCCAGTGTGCAATAAACTCATGTGAGTAACGTGCTAAGTAAGGGTTACAGATGTGCAGGTGCGGTATATCGGGGCTCCCAGGGGGGGATGATTCCAGGGGAAAGGGAAGGGTGGGTTTGATCAGAGTGGACAATCGTGCGGCATGGTACGGAATCCACAGTAAGCGCGCCGCTGGTTATTTTTCCGATGGCACTGTAACCGCGTGGCACCCTTTAAAGTTTTCTTTCTACTTCCTCAAAAAACAGTTTCTTAAACGCAAGGTGTTAGGTACAGTAGCCAATAGAAACGCAACATCCAAGAAACGTCATCATGTGACAGGCTGATTTTTTTTTTCGATCCGATACTGATACAGATCTCAGTAGTGATGCAGCCAGAGTGTTGTCTTGCAATAATCTTTTGTAAAAACTTACAGGGTAAGTGTGGGCCTCAAAAAGTCACATTTTAAACACTTTACATTAGTAGACTGTAACATATAGTTCCAAAGATCAGACTTCTTTGCTTGTTTTTTCACAGAAATGATTAAACATGTTGAGTTCCTGCAAATCATCTGTGGAACATCAACAAGCGTTAGTGTTACATTTTTGTTCACGAAAAAACATGTAAAAAGCATTGCATTTTTTTGGCTATTTTTTTTGTTTGCTGTAAAACCTGCAAAACACGGAAAGTATGTAGTCAGAAGTGTCAAAAGATTTAACAATAACGCAAATACCGAACGAGCGTCGCTTTCGGCTTCACAGTCCGTTTCAGTTTCACTGCCTGAAGATAAAAACCGCTTCGTCATCACTGCAGATGAGAGGCTCCTCAACATCACCGCTCCTATCACTGACAGTAGCGTGCAATACTTGGACTGCTTAGAAACTTTTTTTTTGTATTTGTACGAGACGTCTTTATTACTAGGAACGCCTACAGGTGATAGGACCTATACCGTGGCTTGGACTACTGCTTTTAGCACTGTTTTTACAGCCTGAGTGACACTCGGGTCTAATGCGAGGGAATAGGATTCAAAGATAATATCGAGTATATATATATATATATATATATATATATATATATATATATATATATATATATATATATATATATATATACAAAATGGAAATAGTAAATATTTTGAAAATGTGCTCTAAGTATGATGTTAATTCATCAAGCCATAAATGTAATATCAAGCTACCTGCACACTGTAGATGATTTTCTATTCAAACAATCACAACATCAGATTACAATACTAACATTGCCTGGGTACTGCTTGCCCTTATAGAAGGCTTCTTTCTGTAAGAGTAGACTGCTGACTGAGCGTCCGTGCACTCCTCTGATCGCCTCCGTTCTGACTCCGAGTGTTCGTTAAAGTAACTGTAGCTGCGTTTACCCAAAACTACCAAAGGTCTGCAGCTTTACTTTGTTTCATGGGATTTTAGCAAAAGTGTGATGGGTTGAAATGATTTCACAGACAAAATATCTTCGTTTTTAAAAGCTTTAGTAAAAATTCAAAGCAAAACAGTTCACACAAAAACATAGAAAAAAGTTGGCATCGCAAAGTAAAGAAAAATCCTTGTTTAAAGAAAAATTCCACTTATGACTATTATCATGGGCGGCACGGTGGCACAGTGCCTTGCAGTTAGGAGACCCGGGTTCGTTTCTCGGGTCCTCCCTGTGTGGAGTCTGCATGTTCTCATCGTGTCTGCGTGGGTTTCCTCCGGGTATTCCGGTTTCCTCTCACAGTCCAAAGACATGCAGGTTAAGTTCTAAATTGCCCCTAGTGTGTGTGTGTGTGTGTGTGCGCGCGCGCTTGGTGTGTGTGTGTGTGTGTGCGCGCCCTGCGGTGGGGTTTGTTTCCTGCCTTGCGCCCTGTATTGGCTGGGATTGAGTGACCCTGTAGTTAGGATATAGCGGGTTGGATAATAGATGGATGGATGGGCTTTTATCATGTTCGTTTCCGTTTCCCTAAATTTGCTCATATAGTCAAACCATTTTTAAACGGTCAGAAAACTGCATGCCTGTCCCATTTACAAACTGCAAACGGGTCTAACAGTCCAGCGAGCAATGAGACGAATGCCAAACTGACTTAATTAACACGCGGTTATACTGATATAGCCAAGACGGCTCGATTTCTGGGTGGCGCAGTGGTTAGCGCTGCTGCCTCGCAGTAAGGAGACCTGGGTTCGCTTCCCGGGTATTCCCTGCATGGAGTTTGCATATTCTCCCCGTGTCTGCGTGGGTTTCCTCCCACAGTCCAAACAGATCGCATTGGCGATCCTAAATTGTCCCTATTGTGTGTATGTGCGCGCCCTGCCCCAGGTTTGTTTCCTGCCTTGTGCCCTGTGTTCGCTGGGATTGACTCCAGCAGACCCCCGTGACCCTGTAGTTAGGATTTAGTGGGTTGGATAATGGATGGATGGTTCAATTTCACGTTTACTACTGGGGGTAAAAGCTATACCATAATCTATAGCTATGAAAGAAAATTATATTCTATTCAAATTAAGCACACACTAATATGAGTTTAACTTGAAGCGTTACATTTCTAAGATTGGCTCTTACAGTGATTTTTATATGTTTTACTAGATTTGTGGTGTTTGGTGTGGTGTTTTGCAATCGATTGATGTCTTTCTTGGGTGGTCCTGAGAGGAGTGCATTACAGTAATCTAGCTGACTGAAAACAAAAGCGTGAACTCATTTTTCTGCATCTTGCAAAGTTATAAGAGATATAACTTTTTCTATATTTCTTAAGTGAAAAACTGCTGTCCTAGTAATCTGATTAGTATCAATCCATTATCCAACCCACTATATCCTAACTACAGGGTCAGCCAATCCCAGGGCACAAGGCAGGAAACAAACCCTGGGCAGGGTGCCAGCCCACCACAGGGCGCACACACACACACACACCAAGCACTCAGTAGAGACAATTTAAAATCGCCAATGCACCTAACCTGCATGTCTTTGGGAGGAAACCCACGCAGACACGGGGAGAACATTCAAACTCCACGCAGGGAGGACCCAGGAAGCGAACCTGGGTCACCTATCTGCGAGGCAGCAGTTCTACCCACTGCGCCACCGTGCCACCCCCATCTGATTAATATGTGATTTAAAATATATTAATTCTTAATTTAATTCATTCTGAAACCGGAAGCTGTAGGTATCAGAGGTAACCTACAAAACTGGATCTCTAGTTGGTTAAAAGACAAAGAGTGCAGATAAGAGGAGAACGAGGACATCAGTGGAATCCCTCAGGAATCTGTCCCGGGACCGTTACGTTTTCTGATTTATATCAATAACATTGATTCTGGTATAGTTAGTAAACTTGTCAAATTCACAGGTGACACTAACTAGAATTGGAGGGATGGCAGACACTGAAGAGGTGACAAAAGAAGTCAAAGACCTCTGGACAAGTTTCAGAACTGGGGAGACACCTGGAGCATCCAGTTTAATGTAGAAAAGTGCAAAGTGCTACACGCTGGCAAAAGAAACATCAATTATACATACAAGATGGGAGACAGTGAGCTGCAGAAAGCAACCTCTGAAAAGGATTGAGGGGTTTATGTTGATGCAACATTTTCATTGAGTAAGCAATGTTCAGAAGATGTTAAAAAGGCAAATAAAGTTTTAAAATTGCTGAATTTGTGAGAAGGGACATTATGCTCAAACTATATAATGCACTAGACGACGGTGTCGCATGCGTTTTCAGTCTCTATGGATGGAGATACTTTAGCCAATAATGTCAAAACGCTGTCATACATGTGTGTCCTAAGGGTCACCTCCCTGGTTCATCTGAGGGTTAAGTGCTACCACTCCAGGACACCAGGGGAGGTGACCACTATCTCAACCGACCGTACCCCTTCAAGTCCTGAGAAGTGGCGTCTCATTCTGGAGAGAAGTGCAATGCCTTACAGAGCTCCGACCCCGTGATAAGACCACTCTCTAGAGCCTATCGCTGCCAGGCCAGTGGCTAAAACCTTAACATGTGCCACCTCTGCACTATCACACGCCTATCATTTTCAGTTTGTTTCAGGTAAACAGGATGACCAGCGGTTGGCATCCCGATTTTCCATTTGATTCCTGTCCTTCCCACTTCATCTGAAGGACACTGAAGACCCTACCCACCAACACATTTGTGGGCTCTGTACAATCACACTTTTATTTTGCTGGTTGCAGTTGCTCTCCACTAGGTGCCATGGCCACCGCTTCACATTAGGCCTCTGGGTTAATGGGCTCCTTTGCAGGATCATTGTCACTTCACACCCCGTGTGTGAGCATCTTCAGACGTGCACTGGTTAGGAGCTCACCTTACTTAGGGTAACTTTGTTATTTCCCCTTTCTGAGGTCAGTGGGCTAAGTCAGGGCTGCTGGTCAGTTAATGAATTAGGCAGTTTGGGCAGCCTGACAGGGCCTTAAGTAATTGGAGAACATGAGAAACCTCCTTTATCCAAAAGGCACTGGTAGGAGTAACGAGGCATCCAGTTGTTTGATGACCTCCGTCCCTTATCACTGTTTTTCAACAAACCACACGCAGATGACGTAAAAGTCTTCTTTATATCTTCTTTTTGCCACATCAGCTTGCCAGTAGTGGGCCGACGTCAGCACTTTTAACGTTAATATCTGCAGTAACACATTGTGAGGAAGTATGGTAGCTTGGACAGTGTAAGAGCCATTTGCCAGGTATTTAAGTTCTATTAAATATTTGCCAATATATTAATGCGTAGTCCAGTGTTTTCCAACCTCGGCCCTGGGGGCTCACTGGGGCTGCAGGTTTTTGTTCCAACCAGATTCCTAATCAGTGACAACACCTGACAGCACTGATCTCATTTAATTAGCTGGTATTATTCTTCTTTTATTCTGTATTCAGAAAAGCACAGCAGCATGATTTTTACATTTATAAGACATTTAGAAATATTTCTGCTTTTGCTGTAGGCTCTCTTTTGTTGATTTCATTATATTTTGCCCTTTCTCTGTGCAGTTTTTCCTCTTCGTTGTATCTTATTAATGACAATTAAAGATGAGCAGAGCAGACACGCTGACAAACAACACGGAATAATCAAAGGCTGCAAGTACTTTAGCACCAGACCCACTAATTAGTAAATAATGGATTAATTAAACAATTAGAACACCTGGAAAAGTAGAATGAAAATCAAGATGAAAATATTGTTAAAAAGATAAAAATACATTATTCCCATATATTTGCTTGGTACATTTTAATATATATCCTTATATATAATTTGATACTATTCATATGAATGGTGTTCGCGTCAATACCCCGTATGTGTGGTGTTCGCGTCAATACCCCGTATGTGTGGTGTTCGCGTCAATACCCCGTATGTGTGGTGTTCGCGTTAATACCTCGACTCAATACAAGTTAGAACCATGCAATGGGACTCTGCCTCTGTAGTTAGAACATAACGTGGCAAACACGGATGCAGTATTGCACGATTGGCTAAGAATGTTCGAATGCTTCAGTGACGCCGCTGGACTGCCGAGTATAGTAAGTCGGTGTTGGTTCGAGCAGATAACAGTAAGTTCGGTTGGTTTTTGGAACGTTGGTTTGGTCGGGCATACTTTCCAGGACTAACATCGTTGACTGACTTAAACCCTTCGACAGCTCCAGAACCGTAAGTAATTTAGAGCGTATCGCCATTTGCTTGGTACTTCGAAATCTATCTTTGGGCAGTTCGGTTTTGGCATCCGTCCTTCTGACATCTATTGACAAACTGAGTAATGACGGCTGGGTATTAACAACTGTCACTGTTTAAATTTTAGCCGATCTCAGATCTAAAATGACCACACCAACATAATTATTACTTCGGCTCTGATTAGAGTCGTAAAATACGGTTTGTTTAGAAAATTTGTTTGCTGGAAAAAATCAAATGAGGTGCGCCGAAGAGCTGAGTTCACGTCTCGCAGCCCCGTTTAAACAGGAAGCTCTTCATTACATCGGCTGAAAAGGTTTATTTTAAGGACAAATCAGTGCCATGATAACAAAATCATTTCAAGGACTTAAAAAAACAAATAATTCTTTGCAAAGAAAGTATGGATTTCACAAACATAGGATTTGTAGCCTAATTCAATCGGGCTCCCAGTCACTAGTATATATATATTGCCACACACGTGCGATTAGGAGGCACTCAAAAAGCCTACAGGTGAGTGAAATATTGCGAAACAAGGGGTTGTCACGTGGTGCTCACCTGAATCTCTTCATCTCTCAACAAGAAAACAGAAGAAAAATAATCACCTCCATTTCTGGGTTTCAAAATGGCCGCTATGACGTCACTTCCTGTGGTCCAATATGACATCACATCCGGCCATTAAGAATGACTTCACTTCCAGTTCCTCCATTATGACGTTGTTTCCGGGTCCTGCATTCAACGTCATTTCCTGCCAACCATTTCCTGTTCCCATAATGCATTCTGTATAAAAATGCCATCTTGTCTCATAAACTTGGTCAAATACTACAATACAGTACTTTTGATCATTTATTTCGCTATTTTGTTTCATTTTTTAAAACTTTATTTTTGTGGAAAACTAAGAAAACTAAGTTTGGTAATATATATATATACTCAGCAAAAAAAGAAACGTCCCTTTTTCAGGACTGTGTATTTCAACAATAATGTTTTAAAAATCCAAATAACTTTACAGATCTTCATTGTAAATTGTTTAAACAATGTTTTCCATGCATGTTCAATTAACCATAATCAATTAATTAACATGCACCTGTGGAATGGTCGTTAAGACCTTAACAGCTTACAGAAAGTAGGCATTTAAGGTCACAGTTCTAAACACGCAGGACACTAAAGAGACTTGTCTACCGACTGTGAAAAACACCCAAAGAAAGATGCCCAGGGTCCCTGCTCATCTGCGTGAACGTGCATTAGGCATGCTGCAGGGAGGCATGAGGACTGCTGATGTGGCTAGGGCAATAAATTGCCATGTCCACACTGTGAGACGCCTAAGACAGCGCTACAGGGAGACAGGAAGGACAGCTGATCATCCTCGCAGTGGAAGACCACGTGTAACAACACCTGCACAGGATCGGTACATCCGAATATCACACCTGCGTGACAGGTACAGGACGGCCACAACAACTGCCCGAGTCACACCAGGAACACACAATCCCTCCATCAGTGCTCAGACTGTCCG
>JANRMT010061414.1:14797953-14817520 GCA_026402145.1 Polypterus bichir lapradei
ATATATATATATATATATATATATATATATATATATATATATATAAAGAGAGAGAGAGAGAGAGAGAGAGAGAGATATGACAACAACACTCATATCAATGACAAAACAATTACATTAACAATCATGTTACGTTATTTTTAAAATATTTCCTTTTCTTTTTCATAACTTCTTTAACACACTACTTCTCCGCTGCGAAGCGCGGGTATTCTGCTAGTATAAAATAATTAACCTGACACAGACAGGCAGAGACACAAGTGCAGCACACAAGGCCCTTTATTTCAGAGTTGGAGAAGTGCTTTTTCCTCGCTCCCCAGAGCACAGCACAGTAAAGCACCAAAGTGTGCAAACACAGTCCTTTCATTCTTTCCTTTTCCCACTCCTTCTGCCTCCACTCCTCTTCCGACAAACTTCGTCTTTCTTCATCCCGACTCTTGCCCTTTGAGTAGTAGCAGCTGGCTCCTTTTTATAGGGCACCCAAAAGTGCTCCAGGTGCTTGTCGACCCAGAAGTGCTACAGTCAAGGGCTCAGCAAATGTCCAGGCAGGGTTGAGCTTCCATGCTCCAAACCCATGGTCCCTCTGCAAGCCGGGGGGGGGGGGCTGCCCTCTAGGGTTCCGAGGGAGATAGTGTCCTGGATAAACTCTCTCTCTTGGTCCTTCCAGTACAAAGACATCCTGGCCGGGCAAGGGCCTCGGCCGACCACAACAACTGTAAAGATACTGCAGAAATAAAATGCTTTATTGTTTTTCACCAAGATATAACCCACAATAACAGTTTGCTACTTCCATCTCTTATTGGCTTTGGGTAAAGTTCCCCTGTCACCCCTGCTGCTTTGTGTGATTCACCCGATCCTCTCCTTAACTTGATTCATTCGATCAGACACAGCAGCATTAGAACATGGCACCTACTTCAACGTGTTGTGCCCAAACAGACAGGCTGTAATGGTCTGTGCAAGGAGCATGCTGAAGGTGGAGGTGGGTGGACATTTCACCCCTCAATCTGCCTAGCTGAGCCCTGGCAGACATTATAACAAGTGTTGCTGCCAGTCTGGTGTGGAAATGGGTGACGAAAAACCTTTGACCCCAAAGGAGTAGCCTTTGATGTCTGTCTGAGTATTATCGCATTATTGATCTGCTCTCTTTTTGGGTTCACATGAGGTGAATGAACGCTATTAACCCCTGGGGGTGGTGTGGGTGCCACACTGATAAATCACCAGGTCAGCTTCTACCCTCATGGATTCAGATTAGTGTTTAACTCTAGATAAACTGAACACAAAGTGAACTTTATCCCTGACATATCTGGCTTACAGCTTTTTTACCAGATAAGAGGAGACATGTGTCTGAAGGTCATTGAGAATGGCAAGCACAAGGATGTCCATATTCGAGAAGGCGAGGTGAGTCCAACTGTTCCCAATGGCTGATTCCAAGTCCACAGGCACACCTCAAATCAGTCCTCTTGTCTCCTGTTTCACAGATGTTCTTATTGCCAGCCAGAATTCCACACTCCCCTCAGCGACAGGCTAACACAGTGGGTCTGGTCATTGAAAGACAAAGACTAAAGTCAGAGCTTGATGCGCTCAGGTAGGCTGCACCCAGTTTAACCTGATGGGGTTTTGCAGGGGTTTGGAGCCTGAGAGGGGTTGCTTTTTGATCTTGTTTTTTTTATTAACTTGTGGTTGTCTAGATGAGAAGGATCTAACTGCAGCCTGCAATACGTATGACACAGGTCAGGTAATGCCCACAACGTCAGTCACGAAATGCCCTTTGAGTCAAATAACCCTCCTACAACACTAATGTTAACCATAGTGCAACAAAGCCCTAATGTTAACCATAGTGTAGCGGGTCCCTAATGTTAACCATAGTGTAACGGGGCCCTAATGTTAACCATTGTGTAACTGGGCCCTAATGTTAACCATAGTGTAACGGGGCTCTAATGTTAGCCATAGTGTAACAAGGCCCTAATGTTAACCATAGTGTAACTGGACCCTATTGTTAACCATAGTGTAACTGGGCCCTAATGTTAACCATAGTGTAACGGAGCCCTAATGTTAACCATTGTGTAACTGGGCCCTAATGTTAACGATTGTGTAACGGAGCCCAAATGTTAACGATAGTGTAACAAGGCCCTAATATTAACCATAGTGTAACGGGGCCCTAATGTTAACCATAGTGTAACAAGGCCCTAATGTTAAACATAGTGTAACGGGGCCCTAATGTTAACCGTAGTGTAATGGGGCCCTAATGTTAACCATAGTGTAATGTAATGGGTGTTTTGTGACTGACGTTGTGGGCATTTTGTGATGTAGGCACATTACATGACTTACCTCATAGGTACTGCAGCCTGCAATTACACTCTGTTGGTCTAGACCATGGGTGAGCAGTGTCGGTCCAGGAGAGCCGCAGTGGGTGCAGGTTTGTGTTCCAATCTAGTTTCTTAATGAGCAGTCAATTATTGCTGATGAAGCACTTATTGCTTAAGTGATAGCTTGATGCTTCATTTTAGTGGTCTCGCTTGTTAAGTTTCCCCTCCCTTAATTGCTTATTTCAATCTTAAACAGCTGCATTCAGTGTGTTAATGGCTCCTGATTAGCAACAAGATGTAAATGAAAAAGCGGCCAGCAGTTCTCCATCTAGCTTGTTTCCATTTGTGTTCGTCATGCACTTTTTGATTTGATTTAATAAAACACTTAATAGAAGAATGTGACAGACTGAAAATGATCAGTTTTAGGCTTCAAATCATTTGGACACAAAATAAGAATCTAACATTGTAGAATAACAAGCCATAAAATTCAATAAGGTCTAAGATTGGCAATCATTGGTTTCTAATGAAGCAATTGGGTTGGAACAAAAACCTGCAGCCGCTGCGGCTCTCAAGGACCAACTTTGCCTACCCCTGGTCTAGACACACATGCTGCAGGTGTGCTAACTGCCAGCAGAGGGCGCAAAGGGCTGCCTGGCCTGTTCTTAGGGCTGCGTTCTTGTCTCTTGCAGATACTACATAGATGGGACCACAGATGTGCTGTTTGAACGATGGTTCTACTGTGAAAACCTGGGCGTGCAGCTGGTTCCAGTCATCCAGGAGTGAGAGATTTTCTTTTTTTAATAATCTTTCATTTGTTGGCCACCCTGTTTCATTAATCTGGTTGATTGTGTGTTTGGAAGTACACTGGTGTTGTGTCCTCCAAGCTATGGCTAACATTGCCTTCTAAGCTTCTGTTTAGTAAACTTAAGACTATTGGGTGGGAAAGAAAAGATGGTTTTTGACCATAAAGAGTCCATCAATCTATCAGATTCAAAATCCTTGTCAGTGTTACATGATGCTATAACAAAAGACAGTAGCTGGAATAGAATGAGGTACACAGGTGCGCAAAGTCAAAAGGCATGACAGAAATTCTGTAATAATAATAATAATAATAATGCATTTAAAAATTAGTAACAAGATTGTAAAGACACAAACTAATGGAAGATAGCAAAATAAATTGCATGAGTTAAACAGGCTTTTGTGTTAGAAAAATTTAGAGAAAACCAAGTGGCTCTGAGGCTAGGGATTTGGAAGGTTGCTGGTTCGAATCCCATAAATGCCAGAAGTGACTCTACTCCATTGGGCCCCTGAGCAAGGCCCTTAACCTGCAATTGCTCGGTCCTTGGTATGACGTTAATCTTCATACATCCCTGCAAACAGGGAAAATGTGCAGGGTTGGTGGCAGGATTGGCTCTCCTGCAACCGTAAAAAACCTCACACTGTTCAGTGCACTCAGGTTCCAATCCAGGTGGTTCATCGTGTGGTTGGTGCGCCAGCGTGCTATCAGTGCATGCTTCCAACCAAGATTAGTGTAAAATTAGGGTAAAACCAGGAGATTTAACCAAAATTACTAAAATCTACAGCCACTGTCCATGCCACAGAGAAGTTGACTCTGGTCCAAGACATATCACATATGGCCATGGCTGCCATGTGCAGTGCAGTCATTTTAGAAAGAAAAAGAAGCATAATACATAAATTCAATACACATTTAATGCAGTACCTTTCACATCATGTTATATCTGTGCCCATGTAGACAATGTAATGTGCTGAAGCCACACCAATGGTTTTAGGTGCCATTCTTTAATAACAGCTGGCACAACTGCACCACTCTGAAGAGAGTACTGTACTGCAAGATGAGCATCCCTCTGTCTGTCCTTCTCTTTTCCATGCCTCCTTCTCTGTTCCCGGACTGAAAAGAGATGATCTCAGTGGTTTAGGCAGTAAGCCTGTGCCAGCACTGAACAGGGCAACAATCAGGTCAGGTTGGGGAGCATGCACTGGTACAGCATGTTGCCACACCCACCACACAACAAAACAGCTTGGGGTCCTGGTTGGCAACCCCCCAGGCAGACACGCGGTCCAGTCCCATCCTCTGAAAATAACCCTCTATCTGCCACAGCCAGCTGTAACAATGGATGTCCCCTTGGCCTGGTCCAGCCACTCGGGTCCCCAACAATGAAGACCCTGTGAGCCGGATCACCCTCGGGGAACTGAGCCACATGGCTATAGTGCCGTAACTGACGCTCCCTCACAATGCAGGTAATGTACCTCATTTGGGACTCCATGTGAAACTGCTCATTCGACACAAAGTCAGACCAGCGGTACCCAAAGATTCACAGAAGAGATACAGTACCAAAGGTGTCCAGTCTTTGTCTCAGGTCACTGGATAGCATCCATGTCTCGCAACCATATAGCAAGACAGGAAGCACCAGGACTCTAAAGACTTGGACCTTCGTCCTTTTGCAGAGATATTGGGAGCACCACACATCCCTTTCCAACGACCTCATGACCCTCATGCTTTTCCAATCTGTCTACTGACTTCATAGGACAAGTCACCAGAAAAATGAATGTCAGTGCATTCGGGACAACAATGCATCACAACAACGCCCACATTGATGCACACCAGTCAATGCTAGAGTGACTAGCTAAACTAACATCCAAGTTTTTCAGGTGTGGAGGAATGTGAAAAAGTCCTTGTAAATTTCCCATCTGTGCCATAACTAGACAATGAATAGAACCCAATTTAACAAATTTGTTAACAATGCCACCCTGAAGCTGAACTTCCATATAATATTTTTCAAGCTGATGAAAACGATAGTACCTGCTTACCCAAAGGCCCACAGTTTTACATACTAATAACAATAATTCTTTACATTTATATAGTGCTTTTCTCACTACTGAAAGTGCTTTACATAGTGAGTGGGGAGCCATCTTCAACCACCACCAATGTGCAACATTCTCCTGGGTGATGTGACGGCAGCCATTTTGTGCCAGCATAACACATTAGGTGTTTAAGGGGTGAGAGATAGTTAGCCAATCAGAGACAGGGGATGATTACAGGTCACTGCACTGGGGAACTGGGATCCACATTCAGACCAGAGGGTAAGCGCCCCCTGCTGGCCTCACCAACACTTCTTCTAACAGCAACCCAAGCTTTTCCTGGTTGGTCTCCCTTCCATGTACTGGCCGGGCTTTAGGTGGACTACCTATTGTTCTGGTCATTTTGTTTTCATATTCTAGTTATAGTTTTCATGTTTTCTAATAATAAAATGATGATTTCTTTTAGATATAGAACAAATCACTTCTCCAATTAAGATTAAACATCTATTTGCATTTTGTTTGTTTTCTTTCACTTACAATATGATACATATTTTCTCACACCTCATACTCTTGGATTTTGCCAGGTCTCTAAAGCTATGATTCTGGGAAGCTTGTGGTACCATTGTTCTGTGTGTGGACTGAGGTGTGAAAAGTTTGATTTTTAGCTGTCTTGAAGCTAGTGTGTATGTGTTTGAATAGAGAAGGTGGGATGTGCGAGAGGTGGTTCATTAAACAGCTCTAGCTGTCAGTGTCATAAAGAGCAGCTCCTCAAGATGCCTTCATTCTGTTCCCTTCCAGGTTTTTTAACTCCAAGCAGAGCAGAACAGGCATACCAGATCCAGGTATACTGGCCATGTTGGTGCACAACATGAGAGGAATGCAAGCACGCAGCATTTTCTATTTCAGTTTTACAATGATCGTAGGCTTCAATTGTCCATTCTGGGAAGCGGCTGTGCAAATTTCAGTCACTCCTTTCCATATTTTGGTCCAGCTCCTCATTGTTAGAATTTTAAGTATAATTCTTCCAAACAGTTTGACGTATTCAGTCCAACTCTGACCCACAAGAGCTTATTCGTTCCTTTTGACTCACGGTGCTGGCTTCATAGACAACTTCAGCCCTTCTCGAACTTCTCTTGTCTAATGAGTTTTCAGCTATTTTATTTTAACTCCCCAAGCAGCTTCTGAGACTACTTGACCCAAATTTCACTCCTGTTATCGAAAGACAGCTCTCTAATTTCTCGTGATCCATGGCCCAGCTCTTCAGATCACTTGAATCTATCTTCCAGTTCCTTTTCTATATTGCCAATTCAGTCATTTATTTTAATTCACGCTTCATCTCCTAACACTACTTGACTCACGTCTCACTCCTCTTGTCTAAAGACAGCTCAGTCATTCTCTTGACTTGTGGTCTGGTTTCTTGGACCACTGTACTCAACTCTAGTGTCCCAAGTCTAACTGCCTCAATCCCACTTTTCATTAATGATCCAACCAATCAGGACTGAGCACTGGCCTTGTCTCATTTGGTCTTGCTGGTAGTTTGCCAAGTCTGTCTTGAAATCCTAAGGTCACAGGAGCACAATCAACTTCTCATGGCTGGATAGACCATGACAGGCGTGACAATTAAGTCTGAAGTTCCCCAACCACCTCTCGTGATAGTCGCTGTCTTCAGTGGAGCTTGTCTCATTGTGTTCCAGAGGATCTTCGCAAGGAGCTTCCCTTCCCCTTCAACAATACTCGCTTGATGAATCCTTTCTTGTTAAAAGAGTGGATTGTGAAGCACAAGAATGATTTGGCAAAGAAGCCCGTGGACATGTTTGGAGTTCATTTTGAAACTGAGGTATACACTTTTTTTTTTTTCCTATGTGGTAATGGGTGTTTTTTGGGTATGCCCAACTAAAGCTTATAGAATCCCCCAGTTGGGAACTGTGAATGAGGAAAACTGTGATTTCCCCAAAATTTCTCAAATGGTTTGTGTCCAATAGGTGGTGATGTATGGCGAGGGAGAGAGTGAAGGACAGAAACGCTCAGACATCTGGATCTGGCAGCTGGTAGGTCAGCCCTTTACTGTAAGTTGTTTCTTGCAAGGTGTGAAGAACCGGAGGGGCGCGTTGCTTTCTCTTCTTTGCCTGATCATGTGAATAATAATTTGCTTCCTGCGTCTTGTTACATAGGTGTGATGCACACATCAAACAGAACTCAGAAAAATGAGTTTTTTGTCGCTTTCCCTATTCGTCTGGCCGTGTTAGTGGTCAGCACCTTCTATGAAGTTCATAATGGGTTTGAATAGCAAATCAGCTGCCACGTGTATTGAACTCCATTTCAAGGGGCTGCAGGTTTTTGACCCAACTGGAATTACGTTTAATTAAAGGCTAAGTCTAGTGGACTTAGTGACTGGACAAGTCAAAGGTTCTGTCGGCAGGGGAAGGGTGGGCAGATGTGGGGATGTAGGTGAAACAAACTAGAGGGGCAGCATTGTGTTACGAAATGCTATCATGACTCAGTAGGTGGTTTTAAAAATAGCCTGCAGGATGTCACTGTGAGTTTCACTTTAGCACTCAGATCTGAATTCTGTCTATTCAGTGCTTCTGCTAAATGTTTTACTTCTGCTTTAATAATGATTGGTACTTATGGTGAGTATAAAAAATACACATTTTATTGTTACACAATGCTGAATCACAATGGATTTCATCTGGCTCTTTTGACACTGATCAACAGAAGAAGAATCTTTAATGTCAAAAACAGATCTCTGCCAAGTGGTCTAAATTACAAATATAAAACACAAAATAATGAACTCTCATAAGTATTCACCATCTTTAATATGATGCACCTAAATCAACACTGGCGCAGCAAGTCAGTTTTTACGTAGAAGTTCCATAATTTGTTCAATGGCGGTCAACTGTCTGGGGTTTCAATTGCTTGCAGTATAAATGCAGTACAAATCAAAGGTGAGTCAGAATGGTGGCCTAACCAACACAATGAAGACAACTATGTGAAAGGTGATGGAAAAACAGGCGTTGGAGACAAGAAAATATCCAAGTCTCTGAATGTCCCTAGTAGTCCAGTGAAATCAGACATTAAAAGAAGAGTCTGACACAGTTGTATATCTGTCAGAGCAGGCTGTCCACGAAAAGTGAGTGATCGTGTAAGACCACCCAGAGATGTGACAGCTCTGAGGGAGTTTCGAGATTTATTGGATGAGTCTGGAGAAACTGTGCAGATAACAGCCGGGTACCAGTTGTTTCATCAGTCATAACTTTGTGAGATAGTGCCAAAGAGAAAGCCACCGTTAAAAACAACAAAAACAGAACGTATGATATCCTTGCAGAAATCACATGGGGGGACTCCAAATCAACTGGAAGAAGGTTCTGTGGTGTGATAAGATTAAGACAAACCATTTGACCATCAGACTAAATGTCATGTTGAACACAGCACACTATCAAAAACATAATATGACCACTGTGAAGAATGGTGGTGGCAGCGTCAAGCTGGGGGGATTCTTATCTGCAGCAAGTCATGGAATTGTTGTGAGGGTAAAGGATAAAATTAATGTAATAAAATACTGGGATTAGGTGTCCTTAATTACACTGGATTTACCATGGGATTACCTGTACAGTAAACCCTTGTTTATCGCAGTTAATCCGTTCCAGACTCTACCACGATAAATGAATTTCAGCGAAGTAGGATTCTTTATTTATAAATCGAACATTTTCATAGTTTCTGTAGCCGAGGATCAGACCACCAAGGTCCCCGCCTTCGGCCACCACCCAACTCACACTGCACCTGACCTCCTTGGCCCCTCCCATAGGTGGTGAGCCCATGAGAAGGAGGACCCACATTAACTCTTCGGGCTGCACCCGGCCGAGCCCCATGGGTGCAGGCCTGGCCTCTAGGCGCTCGCCATTGAGCCCCACCTCCAGGCCTGGCTCCAGAGGGGGGCCCCGGTGACCCGCGTCCGGGCAAGGGAAAACGTTGTCCAGAGTTTTTGCTCATCATTGTAGGTTTATTGAACCGCTCTTTGTCTCATCCCTCACCTAGGACCAGTTTGCCTTGGGTGGCCCTACCAGGGGCATAAAGCCACGGACAACATAGCTCCTAGGATCATTGGGACACGCAAACCCCTCCACCACGATAAGGTGACGGTTCAAGGAGAGGATGAGGTGGCTTGGGCAACTGATCAGGATGCCTCCTGGACGCCTCCCTGGTGAGGTGTTCCGGGCATGTCCAACCGGGAGGAGGCCCCGGGGAAGACCCAGGACACGCTGGAGGGACTATGTCTCCCGGCTGGCCTGGGAACGCCTTGGGATTCTCCTGGGAGAGCTGGAAGAAGTGAGCGGGGAGAGGGAAGTCTGGGCCTCTCTGCTTAAGCTGCTGCCCCCGCGACCTGACCCCGGATAAGCGGAAGAGGATGGATGGATGGATGGATATTTTCGCAGTTGCGGTGGGCTGGGGTTTGTTTCCTGCCTTGCACCCTTTGTTGGCAGGGACTGGCTCCAGCAGACCCCCGTGACCCTGTAATTAGGATATATCGGGTTAGATAATGGATGGATGGATGGATATTTTCACAGTTAGAGCATAGAAAACCTGTTTACGACCTTCTAAATACATTTTTTAACATTACTAGAACCCTCTAGACATGAAATAACACCCTTTAGTCAAAAGTTTAAACTGTGCTCCATGACAAGACAGAGATGACAGTTCCGTCTCACAATTAAAAGAATGCAAACATATCTTCCTCTTCAAAGGAGTGCGCGTCAGGAGCAGAGAATGTCAGAGACAGAGAGAGAGACAGAGAGAGAGAGAGAGAGAGAGAGAGAGAGAGAGAGAAAAGCAGACAATCACAAATCAATAGGGTTGTTCGGGCTTTTAAGTATGCGAGGCACCGCCGGACAAAGCAGCTGCAAGGAAGGGAGCAATTTGAAGGTAGTCTTTCAGCATTTTTTAGAGGAGCATCCGTATCCTCTAGGCCAGTGTGCGAACAGCCCCTCTGCTCACACCCCCTCCGTCAGGAGCAGAGAATGCCAGAGAGAGTGAGAGAGACAGAGAAAAGCAAACAATCAAAAATCAATACGTCCTGTTAGAGCTTTTAAGTGTATGAAGCACCGCACGGGAAGCATATCGTATATCATTGAGGAGTTTTATTTAATACATAATACGTGCTCTGATTGGTTAGCTTCTCAGCCATCCGCCAATAGGGTCCCTTGTATGAAATCAACTGGGCAAACCAACTGAGGAAGCATGTACCATAAATTAAAAGACCCATTGTCCGCAGAAATCCACGAACCAGCGAAAAATCCGTGATATATATTTAGATATGCTTACATTTAAAATCCACGATGGAGTGAAGCTGCGAAAGTCGAAGCGCGATATAGCGAGGGATCACTGTATAATTACACAGTAACTAGATATTATTACCTTTCACTTACTGTGTAACACAATGCAATGTTATAGTTAACAACAACAACATTTATTTCTATAGCTCAGCGTTTCTCAACCTTTAAGTATTTGCGACCCGAGTTTTCATAACAGTTTTAATCGCGCCCCCCTAACGTTTTTTTTGAAAGGAGCCCACTAATACCAATTTGTTCTTTTTTAATTAATGGTATATCATAGATGCATATTTTATTATACCTACTTAACTTTTATCGACATTTATCTAACTCTATATTTATTTTTCTAGTATCAGAATGTAGTGTAACTTAATTTGTTTTGGTTTCAATAGAAGTATTTTTCATATTTTCGATTCTTGTTTTCTTTTTGTCACATCTTCACGCCCCCCATTTTGTTACTTCGCGCCCCCATAGGGGGGCCCGTCCCACAGATTGAGAACCACTGCTATAGCTCATTTTCATACAAATGATGTAGTTCGAAGTGCTTTAAAGATGAAGAAAGAAAAAAGAAAAAATATAAAAATAAAATTAGGCAGTACTAATTAACAAAGAATAAAGTAAAGTCCGATGGCCAGGAAGGACAGAAAAAAAAAAAAACTCCAGATGGCTGGAGAATAAAATAAAATCTGCAGGGGTCCTGAGACCACGAGACCACCCAGCCCGCACGAGGCATAGTTAAGCACACAGTTGTAATTGCTAAAGGAATTCCATTAGCTCAGTTCTTTTCCTGTTTTCTTTCGGAAGATGGTTTCTGATGACAAGTACTCCAATGGCAGTTTTCTGGTTAAACGTGTAGCTGTGCTTGTCCAAGATTTCCATAATTCTGCAGCTTCGTGTTACTTCATAAAACAATTCAGGCAATTGTGTGACGCACATTCCAATAATTCGTCATTTTAATGAGTTTAGTAAAACTCAAAGCAAAAACTGTTCACACAAAAATAAAGAGAAAAATTGATATTAAAGAAAAAATGAAAGTCCTTGTATAAGATGTTTAAGGCTTTAAGGTTACTTTCCTTAACTTTCTATCGTGTTTTTACAGGACATTGATCAGGGCTTACCTTCATACGATTTGACAGTCCGAAAACTGCTTGCTATTGTTCTGTTTGCAAACAAATCTAACAATTTCTCCTTCTAGCAGGGAACAGTTTGGTCATGGCAGAGTGCTCTGTGACTCTGCTTTCCCCTTTTGTACTCTTATGGCGCTTTTCCACTGCATAGTACGGCACAGCACAGTTCAGTACAGCTCACCTTGGTTCGGCTCAGTTTGGCTCGGTTTGCGTTTCAACTGCAGTTTAGTACCGCTTTAGAGTAGGTGGGATTATTCACGTGTCGTTATAGTTGCGCCGCCTCTACTGCCGTGACATTTTTTTTAACTTGTCCCTACACTGTTTGTAAGTCCGATGGTAGCCGTGTGCGCCCAAGAGCTTAGTGACCTCCTGAAAAACTTTTTCATTCCGCGTCGCCCCATCCAGCTCTTGCTGGATCCGCTCCTCGGCTACCAATGAGAGGAACGTCTGTACTTCCTCAATAGACCACGAAACAGCCATTTTTGGTTAAAACAAAAATGGTGCGTCCGAACCTTCGCTGGCTGTGCTAAAAATCTAGCGGGTCTGTTGTGTCTGGTGTCGCAAGTTCAGTGACGCAGTAATGACGATTTTCTCCGGCCAATCAGTGACCAGCAGAGTTTACACGTCACATTTTGGTAACGGTTCGGCGCACTTGGAACCTCGGCTGAGGTGGTACTAAAAAAAGGACCAGGTACCAGGTACTGTTCCCAGTGGAAAACCCCCCAAAAGTGAGCTGAACTGAACCGCGTCGTGCCGTACTATGCAGTGGAAAAGTGCCTTTAATTATGTAGACTTTATCGGAATGCCTCAGATCCCACCGACTTACCATTGTTTATAACGTGTTGTACTTTTTAGCTTCCCTCCACCATCCCTTCTACATCTATAACCTTAGGTAATTAGACAGAGTAAAAGGACAAGTAGGAATTAAGTTTTAACTTTTAATAATGTATTATTGCTAATATTCATAAAATAATAATAATGAAGCAAAGTACTGTACATGTGAATATTGGCAACCATACAACCTGACAAATCCTAGTTGTGTGATTTCAGGTGGCACACAGACGTGTAGTTACTCAAATGTCTCTGGTCAGATCATCATTTCTAGTCTGCTTTCTTCTGGACACGTCGCATGCCTGTCAGAATCTGGCTGCTAGGTTGTGCTCCTCATTGTGTTCTCTTCATGGCCAGGTTGTGTGTGTGTGATAATGCGACCAACTTTATACAGGGAGATTCACTCGAAAGAGGCCCCAAATATTCTGTTGTAACTCCTGTTAGGATGAAGCAATCTGAACCAAAAAAAAAAATACGCTCTATACTTTGACGTATGTGTAATCAATTGCATTACATGCAATGCTGGAAGTGGTTTCCGTTTTCTGCCAGACACATTTCGACGCAGCGCTCAATGTTCCTGAATGTATTGGCAAGCGTCTTGGTAGCAACAATTTCACGTTGGATGTTTTCCTTCAAATCTTCCATAGTGTGAGGCTTGTTCCGATACACTTTTCCTTTGAGCATACCCCAAGGGAAGAAGTCTGGTGGTGTCAGATCTGGCGACCGTGGTGGCCAAAGCCCCTGTTGCCAAAGAAGGACTCAGTTTCTGCCACGCTCCTTGCTGATGTGTGACACGTTGCTCCATCTTGCTGGAAGTAACCTTCCGTTAACTCGTGATCATCCAGTTGATTCTGACATTGCTTAAACGAATTGGTGACCCAATAGGTTTGCGCCATAAAGACTGTACACCACCATCCTGATGAGAGGTCGAATGACTGCGTGAAGAGGTATGGGCTGTATGCACCCAGAAGTTGCAAACGGAAGGTTAAACGTTACGATGGCTGTCCGGCGCATACCTCATCACTCTGACGCAGGGGCATCCCGGCTTGTTTTGAAGCTGCATATACTGAGGAGCACACTGCACGTTCTGCGGTGGGCTGGCGCCCTGCCCGAGATTTGTTCCTGCCTTGCACCCTGTGATGGCTGGGATTGGCTCCAGCAGACCCCTGTGACCCTGTGTTAGGATATAGCGGGTTGGAAAATGACTGACTGACATTACACGTTGTTACTTTCAGATTGTTTCGTCCTAGCGAGAGTTATTACAGATTATTCGGGGCCTCTTTCGAATGAATCTCCCTGTATAAAGTTGGTCGCATTACCCCTCCCTCTCTCTCTCTCTCTCTCACACACACATACATACAACATGGCCATGAAGAGAACACAATGAGGAGCACAACCTAGCAGCCAGATTCTGACAGGCATGCGACGTGTCCAGAAGAAAGCGGACTCCCTGTACATTCCTGTAGACCAATAGGGTCTTGTGGTACAGAACGGCCTCTGATTCAAAACTAATCCCAAACAATCATACTTCAGAACAATGGGTGCACACATTGTCTTTTCACACCTGCTCTCAAGTAGTGGATACCATTGGTTCAGCTGAAGCTTGCCAGCTGGGTAGTTTTATGGCCTTCCTGCAGGGGTTTGCTTTATAGAATGTCCTGAACTGAATCATCCTTGCCAAACCAGTTTGAGACGCACCCTCCAACCCTTCAGCATAATTCACAGTCCTTAAAACCCGAGGGGCGGTTTGGTTAGTCAGACATGAAGGTGCAACGAGCCTAAAGAAACACTAATACCCAGGGTGAGTCAAAATGATGTTAACACTAATGGATTATTTTCATCTCGACCACACCTTTCCAGGTCGATGGATAGGTCGTGGTGGGCCATTGCCATGGCCTCCACACTCCCCTGATTTGACACCCTGTGATTTCTGGTAATGGGGTATGGTGAAGGAGCGCGTGTATAGCAGGAAAGCTCGTGATATCAATGACCTGAAGGACAGAATATGGGCTGTGGTATCAGTTATTCCCCATGAAATGTGTGTCCGGGCTTTAAATGGTACTGTTGCTTGTTGGTTTTTGCTTGTAGAACATGATGGCGGACAGGTTGAGACATTCCTGTAAATCATCTTACACATATGAAGTATGTTTTGTGAATAAATTGTTTCCGCCATTCAAGTGTTAACATAATTTTGACTCACCCTGTATTACAAATGGTATGTCTAGCTTACAAATAAGGACATATTTATCAACTTATATGCAAAATATCACTCCACCATAGGGACTGTTGCTTGATGGCTAAGTAACTATGTGAAACTTATATTTGTAGTTTAGCGGGTCCATGGCTCAGACAAACTGGCAATTTTTAAGAAATAAATAATAAACTCATTCGTGCTGGGGAGTGGAGCAGGTGCAGAGACGCATCGTCTCCGGGTTGGTATGAGGTGGTCAGCCATCTGGGTGTTGCCTTGCTGGCACATGTGGGCAGTCTGATTGCCTTATTATCAGCCCAGGGTGCCAATCAGGCGATCGTACCTGTAACAGCTCACCAGCATGTAAAAGGAAGCGCAAGGTCAAGAATAGGAAAAGAGTCAAGGTTAGAGTGGAGGTTAAGGGAGGGAGACGCAGGCAGGAGAGAGACAGAGAGAGAGCGCGGAAACAAACTGGTGAACAGAATGGAAGCAGGTGGACGGGAGTGAAGCCCCAAGGAGGAGCGAGTGGCTATAGCTCAGGAAGGTGGATTGTGGGTAGCTCCTGTTAAGCGTCTTTGGGACTAGGAGTGACCAATATGCTCTGGAGGTGCTCTCGCTGGGAGGAACCTTTGAGACGGCAGTGGTGGGAGTTCACAGCGCCCGCGCCGGGTGGAGCCTGCATTGGCAGCGGGTTGGGTGGAGCAGGACTCAGTGGTTGTCTTTGGACGCCGCGGGATTGGCAGAGGGGGACGCGGGCCAGATGAGATGGGTGTCTTCACCTGTTGGTTGACGTCTCTCCGAGCTGCAACGTCTGATGAGGATAAGCCGGAGAGGCGTCAGTTTTAAAGGAAGGCACCAGGGCTTGCGGGTTTTTAATGAGTTTCCTGCACTGCATTTTTTTATCCTCTTTTTTAGTGGATTTTTCTATTTATTGATTTTAACTTCCACAGTACTGTACTGTACAGTACTGCTGGATTATGTGAATTTCCCCTTGGGATTAATAAAGTATCTATCTATCTATCTATCTATCTATCTGTACACTTCATTTTGCGGATTATTTATTTATTAACAGTTTGGATCACTGCACATTGGACACTATTTGGATTTGCTTTTGTTTTTTTTAATAAAAGCACTTTGCACCTTCCCCTTGCTCTTGGTGTGTTTTGTCCTCATCTGCCACACTCATCTCAGTTACGGTACTGACGGTGTTGGGGTCAAGAGGCTCCCATTATACAAGAAGGAGCATGGAGCCGACCCGCACCATCACAGTACTCAATTCAAATTAAACAAAAGCTTATGTAAATTCTAACATTAATAGGAACTTTCTAAAATTGGCTCTTACAGCATGCAAGAGACCCTCGATAAATGGCAAGGTTGGAATTCAACGCTAAAGCCATCAAAATTGTTTTATTTTTATTTTTATCCTCTCTCTCCCTCGCTCCATATATATATATATATATAGTAAAATAAACAGACGAGAAAGTCTGTAAGTTTTGGGGAATCCGTCCCCCATATACTGTAAAGTTCTTCCTTTCAAAAACCACGTCAAGTTTGTCAGTACAACACTAGACAATAAAGAAATGACAGCCGGAGTATTTAGGAGATGGGGACAGAAATTGACACAGGATACTGGGAAGGAACCGCTGTGGTGGATAGATAGTGGTGACGTCATCAGATGGGGACCAGAGGGAAGGAAGGAACCTGGAAGTGGCCGGCGTCTTTGCTTACTTTTTTCGGCGTGAACCCCGGTGGTGGATTTTCATCTTTCCTGAAGGAACAAAGAGAGAAAAGTTAGTACTCCGCCGTTGTCCCCGACATGCGATTTTGCAGTACTCTTCGTATATATATATATATATATATATACAGTGGTGTGAAAAACTATTTGCCCCCTTCCTGATTTCTTATTCTTTTGCATGTTTGTCACACAAAATGTTTCTGATCATCAAACACATGTAACCATTAGTCAAATATAACACAAGTAAACACAAAATGCAGTTTTTAAATGATGTTTTTTATTATTTAGGGAGAACCTACCACACCTACCTGTGTGAAAAAGTAATTGCCCCCTTGTTAAAAAATAACCTAACTGTGGTGTATCACACCTGAGTTCAATTTCCGTAGCCACCCCCAGGCCTGATTACTGCCACACCTGTTTCAATCAAGAAATCACTTAAATAGGAGCTGCCTGACACAGAGAAGTAGACCAAAAGCACCTCAAAAGCTAGACATCATGCCAAGAGCCAAATAAATTCAGGAACAAATGAGAACAGAAGTAATTGAGATCTATCAGTCTGGTAAAGGTTATAAAGCCATTTCTAAAGCTTTGGGACTCCAGCGAACCACAGTGAGAGCCATTATCCACAAATGGCAAAAACATGGAACAGTGGTGAACCTTCCCAGGAGTGGCCGGCCGACCAAAATTACCCCAAGAGCGCAGAGACGACTCATCCGAGAGGTCACAAAAGACCCCAGGACAACGTCTAAAGAACTGCAGGCCTCACTTGCCTCAGTTAAGGTCAGTGTTCACGACTCCACCATAAGAAAGAGACTGGGCAAAAACGGCCTGCATGGCAGATTTCCAAGACGCAAACCACTGTTAAGCAAAAAGAACATTAGGGCTCGTCTCAATTTTGCTAAGAAACATCTCAATGATTGCCAAGACTTTTGGAAAAATACCTTGTGGACTGATGAGACAAAAGTTGAACTTTTTGGAAGGCAAATGTCCCGTTACATCTGGCGTAAAAGGAACACAGCATTTCAGAAAAAGAACATCATACCAACAGTAAAATATGGTGGTGGTAGTGTGATGGTCTGGGGTTGTTTTGCTGCTTCAGGACCTGGAAGGCTTGCTGTGATAGATGGAACCATGAATTCTACTGTCTACCAAAAAATCCTGAAGGAGAATGTCCGGCCATCTGTTCGTCAACTCAAGCTGAAGCGATCTTGGGTGCTGCAACAGGACAATGACCCAAAACACACCAGCAAATCCACCTCTGAATGGCTGAAGAAAAACAAAATGAAGACTTTGGAGTGGCCTAGTCAAAGTCCTGACCTGAATCCAATTGAGATGCTATGGCATGACCTTAAAAAGGCGGTTCATGCTAGAAAACCCTCAAATAAAGCTGAATTACAACAATTCTGCAAAGATGAGTGGGCCAAAATTCCTCCAGAGCGCTGTAAAAGACTCATTGCAAGTTATCGCAAACGCTTGATTGCAGTTATTGCTGCTAAGGGTGGCCCAACCAGTTATTAGGTTTGTTTTGTGTGACAAACATGCAAAAGAATAAGAAATCAGGAAGGGGGCAAATAGTTTTTCACACCACTGTATATATATATATATATATATATATAATCCTAAGCCTAAAAGTGCAACGATTTTGTGTGACTTTTTGTGTCACGTTTTTTGCCACACTTTAAAAAGGGCTTATTTCTAAAGCTAAATATATATGTTTGGTATCATTCTTTTCAGAATTTATCAAACTTTACTGTGATGTTGTTAGATTTTCAGATTCTTATTCCGTTTTTAAATTATAAACTAAAAAAATATCAAGAACTTACGTCCCTCAAGGCGAAACTTTGTGCCAAAAGATTTAACCAGCCCTGGGACTGGAAATAAAAGACAAAGAGTAGGACAGCTGCTGTACAGGCTTTTAAATGTTCAAAGCGCCATGCACCAGGGAGGCGGCCCCTTTTATAATCACCCAGATGTGCTCCAGGTGCCTCCCCATAATCTTCCGCTGGCACTCCCTAGTAAAATTTGAAAATAAAGAGCACATCATCTAGTAATGTACTACTCTGTTTGTTATTACGGCTTTTTAAAATGGCTATCCTTGCTTAGCCAAGTAAATAATTTAAAAGTTGAAGTTTTGATTTTTTGTTATATTTCATGCCCCAAATTAATCTCTGATCATTAAATGTAACAGTAAATTTTTCACATAATTTCCAAAAATACAAAAACAGATTTTTCACTCTTGTGCAATATAAGAATAAATGATAAGCGGTTTCTTTCTCCCCACAGAAGGCACATTTGTCGGTCACATCACTTTGAGAAATTTTGAACTGTAAATGTAAAGAATGAAACAATAAACAAGAATATGAAAAGACTTCAGTTAAAAGACAAAATTGGCATCTGATCAATAAGACTGGCTGGATCAAAAAAACAGCAGTAATGTCGTCTGAAATGTCTGGGCTAAGGGGATGAGTTATACATATATAAGTCAATAAGAGCTTTTTATGAATAAAGGGAAACAACATCTCCTTGTGGCCGAGAAAACAAAGAACCAGAACAAAACGTGACATAGTACTGTATATGTTGAACTGGAACCCAGTGCCAACACCTTGGTAGTGAAATGTCTCTCCAAAGAGCCTGCATTTAAACTCTTGTCCAACTTGTTTCTCTTACAGGAAGGCAGCTCTCAGGTGACCCAAGCAGGACAGAGTGTCACCCTGGCCTCAGGAGACAGCCTTCTTATCCCGGAACACAACAAGTGAGTAAAATAGTGAAAAAAAAGTCCAATTGAGAGCATTTCTGTAGAAGGGGCTGGCTGAGATCTCATTTCTCCTTTTCTTTGCCTCGTTTGACTAGTTTCACTTCTCCTTTCATTGCTTGCGTTTTTCACACTCAAGTAATGCTTGCCATGCAAAGTAATAAATCTCCCCATTTCCTGGAGATACTATTTATGCAGACCACTTGTATGTGTTGGTTGCCCTTGTAAGAACGCGCTAAGAGCCTGAGGTACAGGCAGACGCGTGGGTGCTTTAATGTCTCTTAGCCAAACTGATCACAGGGACGCAGAAGGAGAGCGGCTCCATCTGACACATTTTTAACAATCACAAGGCCATGTCTGTTTGGTGGCCACATTTTCTAATCCCCCCCTTCAGCATTAAAACAAATATCCAACTGCAATGGTGATCAGCAGCAAGCCTGGAGATTTTTGAGGTAATCATACACCCCAAAACAGTGCTGCATAG
>JANRMT010061414.1:14825812-14865846 GCA_026402145.1 Polypterus bichir lapradei
TCGACTTTTTAGACCTCCCTGAGTCCAATTTACTTTCTCGTAGGGAACGTATTGTAATTGTCCAAAAATTCAATTTGCAAGATTTTGATGAGTCTTGACTTTTTAGACCTCCCTGAGTCCAATTTACTTTCTCGTAGGGAAAGTATTGTAATTGTCCAAAAAATTCAATTTCAAGATTTTGATGAATCTCGACTTTTTAGATCTCCCTGAGTCCAATTTACTTTCTCGTAGGGAAAGTATTGTAATTGTCCAAAAATTCAATTTCAAGATTTTGATGAATCTCGACTTTTTAGACCTCCCTGAGTCCAATTTACTTTCTCGTAGGGAAAGTATTGTAATCATCCAAAAATTCAATTTCAAGATTTTGGTGAATTTTGATGTTTTAGACCTCTGAGTCCGAAATACCATTTTTGGAATTACGTCTGTGTGTCTGTCTGTGTGTGTGTTTGTGTGTGAAAACATGATAACCTGAGTACGCTTTCACTTAGCTCAACCAAATTTTACATACAAGTATTAGGTACAAAACTTAGATTTCTCTCAACCTTTGGGCTATTTAAGCTAACCAGAAGTGATACTTTACCTTTTATTCATGCAGCTGCAGAGTCCGATTTCTGTGGTCTCCACACAACGTGTAGAAACATGTCAATGATCAATAAAATTGAATGCACCAGGGCCATATTTCAAGTGTCATAGAGAAGGGTCTGAATATTTTTGTCAATGGGAAATTTCAGTTTTTACTTTCTTGTACAGGGAATGTACTGGAATCCTCCAAAAAGTCGATGTCGAGATTTTCATGAATCTTGACATTTCAGACCTCCCTGAGTCCAAAAATACTATTTTTGGAATTATGTCTGTGTGTGTATGTAAACACGATAACTTGAGTACTCTTTCACTTTGGTCAACCAAATTTTGCATACAAGTATCAGATACAAAATGTAGATTTCTATCAACTTTTCAGCTATTTCCGCTAACCAGAAATGGTACTTTACCTTTTATTCATGCAGCTGCAGAATCTGATTTATTCAACTTTACTTTTATAATAACTGTTCAAAGTATTATTAATTTGATTCGATTTGTTGTTGATGGTTCTTTAACATACATAATATAAAAATATAATCATTGTCTTGTGGTTTACTCCTCAAATATCCATCCCCATATCTGAGTATACAAGAAAGTGTTGGGGAGACCACTCCCGATTTTTGACAGTGTTTGCTGCTCTCTAGCAGTGGTCACCATAAAAAGCCTATTCTATAAAAAATTTTGCTATGTGTTCTGTATAAAACCATAAGATTAAAATTTATTTGCCTGTTGCTACAAAATACTTAAGGTAAGGAACATTAGATTAGATAAACTTTATTAATCTCATGGGAAAATCAGATGTAACAGAATAGCAAATTCAGATAGCAACAGAAATGACAGTCAATCCGTCGCTAGATAAATAAAAATAAACTTAATGAGTACATTCGGTGGAAGCATTGAATTATCTGATAGCAGTTGGCAGAAAAGACCCTGAGAGATGCTTCTTGGCACACCATGGTGGTAGTGAGCCAGTGGCTAAAAGGTGCTCCATGACAGCGCCTCCTGAAGGGGATGGAAGGGATTTTTCTTGATGGCTGCCAATTCTGTCACCATCCTCTTTTCTGCAATAGCTTCCAGTGTGTTTGGTTTTCACCCTGTGACAGAGCAGGTTCTCCTGATAAGTTTGTTTAGGCCTTGTGCTTATTTTGAGCTCAGGTTGCGTCCCCAAGAGACTATAGTGTAGAACACCACACTGGCTACTATGGACTTGTAGAACATCTCCAGCAGTTTGCTGCACACATCAAAAGACCTGAGTTTCCTTAGCAAGTTCAGTCCTCTCTGGCCCTTCTTGTGCAGCGCCATTGTGTTGTCAAACCAGTTCAGTTTATTGTTTCTGAGGACCCCTTACTTGTAGCTCTGCACCACTTCCATGTCCTCCCCCTGACTGGGCTTCTTGGGGTATCCTTCAATAAGGGCACGTAAATAAAGGCGAGCTTCAAAAGGGCGACCTCAATTAGGCGCAGCGAAGGCGAGATGAACATTTTCCAACCTATAGTCAGTGCATTTCCAGATGTGTATCCCGTTGATAGTTTTCTCCTTTCTGAATGTGTAGCCTTCGACTACGAGTAGATCTGCACCTTTGTTGCTCTTCACATATTCCAGAGCCATTTGAACTAAATTATCTACGAACGCCTGTATTCGCCGCGCTCAATTGAGGTCGCCTTTTTGAAGCTCGCCTTTTTTTACACGCCCTTACTGAATAGAGCCGCTTCTTGGCACATTGGACGGCCACCACCAGCTTGTTTGTCTTGCTGCCTTGCTGATGCTGAGTTGTAGGTTGTTGCCCCTGCACCACAACACGAAGTCCTTCAAAACCTCCCAATACTTTGACTCATTTCCATTGTTAATGTAGCCTAAAATGGACGAGTCATCTGAAAATTTCTGTAGCTGAAAAAATATCATTTTTGGGTGGAGTATTCCTTTAAGTGCCCATTCAGATTGCTACCTGTTCGGTGTTTCACAGTCTCATGATGTCTGCCAGGATGGTCTTCAGGTGTCCTAAATAAGTATGACTGGGTATGAGTGTGTGAGCCTGGTGAAGATGACCATTCACTGCTACAATCAAGCATTCACCGGAGAGAAATATTTTATTTGTTGCAACTATGACAAAATGCGCTTGGAGGATTTTTCAGGTAGAGAAACACAAAGGTTTTCAAGGTAAAGTAGTTCTACTGACTCATCATGGTGCCGAAGAGTGGCAATGGGTTCAATGTTAATTGGCACATGCAATTAAAAATGTCACTGTACTCTGTACAGGGTGGTCCAGATCTAATTCTGCAATTATGAAAAGGCGAACACCTCGCACCTGCTGTTCGACTGACAACCGTCTCCCCGCCATTTTGGAATGCAGGGCAGGTGCTGCCATCTATTGGCAACAAAAAGAATTTTTTGTGAATTCTCTATGTGATAAACTTAATAAGTTATAGCGTAATGAAAATTGCATAATTAGATCTGGACCACCCTATAGATATGACAATCAGGTCCTAGCAAATCCTAGCAACCTAATGTGTTTCTTAACTGTTTTATGCAAAATATCTTAGCTTTATAAGCTAAAATATCTCCCATATTAACTTAGTCTGACATAGAGAACTGAGCTGTACGTATGCTAGGCTCCCACAGGCTTGTTGTAGTAGATGACGTCCATCTTGGAAACATCAGAATAACTAACTTTCTGCAACAAACATACAGGTCCAAAAGCGGTGTATGCTGCTGATAAACTCTTATAAAGCAATGTCCCAGCCTTGACAAAATCTTCTAAAACTCTTTCTCTTACTACAACCCATCATTTTGTGATGTTAAGCATAACCAACAGAGTAAGATTCAGGTTGCCGGGCAAGGACAGTGGTATCCTGCTCTGTGGTGGTCAAACATGCAGATAGGAATTTCATCGCATTGTGTATCCATGGCAAAAACTTACATTACCTTAGCGTGGTGTAGATAAGCCATGATAAAACGCATGCTGAGTCGTTGTTCACAATATGGTAGAAAGAGAAGAGCTAAGGACGACATGACTGTTTCTTGATGGCAGACATTTTATGGAAAGCCAACCCCCGGACACAGACAGACAAACACCAGAATGTCCAAAACACACATGTTTATTTTTATAGAGCACCACAATGCCTCCTTCACCAACTGTCTCTTTCTCTGTCACCTCTACTCCCCTCCTCACAAGCTCCATCTCCTTCATCCCAACTCCGGCTCATCTACTGGAGGGAGGCGGCCCCTTTTATAATTACCCAGAAGGGCTCCAGGTGCTCTGTCCAATGACACTTCCTGGTGTGGCGGAATTTTTAGGTGAGCACCCGGAAGAACTCCAGGTGCCCCTGGGATTTTTTCCGGCAGCACTTCCTGACGTGGCGGAAGTGCTGCCATCCAGGGTTCCAACAACGTTCGGGCGCCCCCTGGCTGTGGCCACATCCTCCCATAGGGATGAGCTTTCCAGCTCTGTTCCGGTGGCCCCCAAGCAGACCAGGGCGGCTACCCTCTCGTGGCCCAGGGAAGGTATATGTCCCTCTCTTGGACCATCCAGGCGTCCCGGCTGGGTAGGGTCCCCAGCCGTCTGCCACAATTTATTCAAGATCATTTTATAATGGAGCACTTATAATTTTAAGGTTTGATGCCAATAGAGCATAGAGATATTGTATGTAGCATTTACAAATCAACTTTGAATCTTCTTCATAACTTCATCAAATATAACACAGAGACCTCCAGTAATGTTTGTGAACCCCATTACCCCCGGCATCCACTACTGTAGATGGCATGCATGGTCCATTATTCAGTTATTCAGCAAGTCATCCAGTTTGTTAATGTGGGATTAAACATCGATTCGTGAAGCCAGACTAAACCAGGGAATGCAAAGAAGTTGTGTTAACTCAGCAAGGAGCTACGGCAATTATGAAATCCACTCAAACATGAAAAGAACAAATGCAGAAAACAGACAAATTAACAGAGAGGTCATACAGATGACGGGTGAGACACTGCCATTTCAGCCAGCAATGACAATAAAGTCAATACAGTGGACCCTTGACTTACGAACTCAATTCGTTCGCGAGGGCTGGTTATAACTCAAGTTGGTTGTAAGTCAAGACTATTTTTCCCATAAGAAATAATGGAAATACCCATAATGCGCTCCGAACCTCCCACTGCAACGCTTACTTAACCTTTCCATAAAAAAGGATTGTATAATGTGCATAATTTACCAAAACACCAATAATTTTTCTAATGTACTAACCAAAAAGTTATAAAAAGTGCCTAGCCTACCAGAAACAACAATTTCATACTGTACTCACCATTTAATTTAACATCTCTGGGCTGCAGGAAGGGAGGAGGAGGAGAATGAAACGGAAAGTGGTTATTGTTTAGAAGGAGCCTCCTTATGCAAATCTTTTCTTTGTAAAATTATCGAGATGGTGGATTTCGACTTTTTGTACATACCGTATTTATTTCCCAAAAATTAGCATTAGAAAATCAGGTGCGTGTCATACACGAAGAAACTCCTTCTGCTTGGGCTCGCTCGTGCACTCACGCTCTCTCTCGCTCACTTGCTCACCCACTCACGCTCTCTCTCTCTCTCGCTCGCTAGCTCGCCCACTCGCACTCTCTCTCTCGCTCGCTTGCTCACCCACTCGCGCGCTCTCTCTCTCGCTCGCTTGCTCGCCCACTCTCACGACAGTGCTCGCTCTCTCTCTAAACGCTTCCTATACAATCACAACGCGCATCGTACACGGGGCAAAACTTTTTTCTCAATTTTCTTTGTAAAAATTAGGGTGCTCGTCTTACACGAGGGTGTGTGGTACATGAGTAAATACGGTATTAGCGGGATCGGTCACATGAACACCACTCTCATATTTCCGCACAATTTCCTTATTCGTTTCGATTGTGATCGCTTTCTTTACCTTCGTTACCTTCTCTTCCTTCCTTAGCAATTATGCGTCTTGCTTGCCATGGTCTTAGTGAATTATATATATCGATAAATCACTACACTGACCGAAATTATGTCCACAAACACATGTATCTGGGCTCCAACTGACGCTTACGAACGCGCTCGGCAGTTTGTTTACAATCGCACAAGCGGATACACGTGACCGCATTCGGGTCGTAACGCAAGATGTTGGTCGTAAATCAAAACAAAAATTTTGGTCATAAATCAAGTTGTTCGTATGTCAGGCCGGTCGTATGTCAAGGGTCGACTGTATTTGAAATTTTATATATCATATTATACATATTTATATCATACATATTATATAAGTATTTGCTTTCTGACTTTATTCAAATACAGCATACTTGGGCAACGGTGGGTACTTTGGCTAATAAACCTAAAAGCCTAATTGCAGTGTGGTCCTAAATAAAGTGAAGGCTTATTCAGCGTGACCCTAACTACAATGTGACCTGACAATGTGTCACCCTAATTGATAAGCAAATAGGAGTCTAATCAATTAATTTGTAACTGCCTTGACTGTCACATCTTTCAAAAATGAACAACTCCCTGTTGTTGGCATTATTAAGCACACTGCCAGTATCACGTCAGTTGATCGACAAACGTCACTTTTGCTCCAAGCCAATCTTTTAAACACCATTCCAGAAAGAGGGTCACACAGAAAAATCAGTTGGACGCTGATGACTATGAGGAGAGCAGTGACCTGAGCCTGATTTACTGTACAAGCAAAGGGTCACAGGGTGTATGCAATAAACTTGGAGAACAGAGTGCCACGAACACATTCCATTGATTTTTGTTAAGCTCTCTTTATTGTGTGTTGGTTCTGAAAGCTGCACAGTTTGAAACACAAACCTGATCTATAGTACTTCATGTTTTTATAGGCAGGTGATAACAAAGGAGACAACAACAAAACAAAGAAGCATTCATTTAGCAGTCCATGTCCTTGTAGAAAGTTCAATGCCAGAGACCAGAGGACTCAGGCCAGGTGGTCACACTACTCCTCCGCAGCTTGCTGTGCCCACTCGGACACTGTCTCATATCATGGAGGATTGTGCAGGATGTTTCACTTAGCAGTGTTTATTTTATATGATATTTATCATTGGGTTCAAACCTTGTGGCTGAATTTTGTGTACTCAGATGCTACAAAAAGGGATAAGACCATATTGATTATTATCGGGATGCGATAGCATCACAGCTGTTACTACAGCAACAGATGACAATACTCAAGGACATATAAAGGAGCAGGACTTTCCTGGCTGCTGGGTCAAGATTGTAATGCAAATATCAGAAAAAGCAGGAGGTGATGCAAGTGCCAGGAGACCCCTATCATGGTCATTGTGTCACTGTTCTCTTGATACCGATTATTATGATGCAGCCTAGCATCACAGCAGTTTCTGATACAAGGGAAGGAACTCACGAGGTATTCCTATCACTGTCAGTGCCATAAATAGGTTTTCTTTCTACATCGAGTTGACAGAGTCCCATTGAATTGATCGACTTCTTCAATGCATTTAAGAACAAAGAGCTAGAGAAGCAGTAGATGATTGGATCCAGGACGCTGTTTAGGTATGTAAAAGCGATGGAGACGCTGAAGAGCATGGCAGAGATGTTATAGGCCTTGCAGGCACTTGGGAAGAACTTTATGATCAGAAGGGTAGTCAGTCCTGACAGAATGCCTGGCAGGAAGCAGATGGTGAAGCATAGTAAAATGAGCACAAGTACCTTAATAGCCTTCTGGACCTTGTTTGACTTGTCTAACTGGCGAATCTTCAGTATCCATATGATCCTAAAGGTGCAGAAAATCAGGATGCCAAATGGTATGAAGAATTCAAAAATGTAGACCCCATAGTGCAGCTTCTTTTCAAAAGTCAAGTCAGTTGTGTGGCTAAAACTCCGGCATAGAGACATATTGCTGCTGACATGAATATGATTCTTGCTTAATAATGGACACCTCAACGCCAAGACCAGTGCCCACACAATAAACGAAATGCCAACAGAATACTTGATGGACAGGCGATTGAGCCGGTGATGTGGTAAGACAATCTTGAAGTACCGATCGACCGCCACTAGAGTCATGAATCCAATGCTGGCGGAGCGGTTCATAGCCAGCATGAAGAGATTAATCCGACAAAAAATGTCTTCAAAGACCCAGTGCTCTTTCCTCATGGAGCTGTCAATCCTGAAGGGCAGGGAGACAATAAGCAGGAAGTCAGCCAGCACTAGGTTCAGCAGATAGACGGTGAGGGGCTTCCGTTTTTTCAGGGAGGAGCCAAAGATCCAGAGAGCCATTGCATTTCCAGGCATCCCAAATATGAACTCTATGATGAGTACAGGGGTCAAGATAATGGCTGCATTGGTCTGTTGGATCAAGCAGTGAGTTGTGTTATTCTGGACGGACATGGCTGAACACAAAAACAGACGTTCTTCAGAAGATTAGAGGTGCCCTCAGATTTCTCCTTTGCTCATCTGCAGATCTGGAATTAAGGAGAGACAGGAATTAGAAGACAATAGGTTGACAGGTCAGGGGCTCTACCAGGAAGGCAGAAGGTATTGGAATGGTCAGTGAGAGACGTCTAGGAGATTGAACCACACTAGCAAAAGGAGAAATTTTATGCCGAGGCCATTAGAGGGCAGAATGGTCTGTAAATGTGCCGGAAATTCTAGAAGAAAGTAGGGAGGGGTAGCAGTACAGAGAAGAGAAAGCAGCCAGTGGACGGAAATGTGTCATGCTCACCAAGCACACTCGAGGGCAGGTGTTCCTGCACATGTTAGGGACGTCTAACCTTCTCCTTAGAGACTGAATGAGACCTAGAAGGGGTACAATAAGGCTGTCTGACCTCTAGCCAATCAGGACCATTTCTTCTTTCAGATCAAAGGGATAAAAAGAGCTATACGATTTTATGAGAGCGAGTGGTGGAAATTATTTTAAGGTTGAATGAGAGGCGTAGCCCAGTGGAAACCAGTTTCAAACAACCAAAAGGGTAATTTAAACATTCTAATTCGGAAGCAAGCAAAAAGTGAAAACCAAAGCCTCAAACTGAAAAGAAATTCATTCAAAAGCTGGCTCTCTCTTGAACAGCCATTCTTGCCTGTATTGAAAAGTAAATGCCGATGCTCCTTGGTCACGTGGTGTGCTCTTTTAAAAGACGGCAGCCAAGAAAACTTGACCATACCTGAGATCACATGGTGGTCATCATGTTGGTCTGTCTGTCTGTCTGGAGCAACTCAATAAAATTTGGTACAATTATTCTTCAAGGAAATTTATTTTTTAAAAAAACATTCAAATATCTTTATATATATGTTTGTTTGTCTGTCCAGGATTTTAAACCACCTGCAGCTCGCAAACCGTTTGAACGATTGACCTGAAATTTGGTACACATACTGTATACTACGTGACGTCTACTATCTGCTTTCAGGGTGATGATTGACCTCCAAGGTTTTTCCTCTTTTTATTTTTATTTTATTTTATTGTAGAATCAACTCTCTGTAGCGGCCAGCAGGTTGGCCGTGTGGTGCATGCGTATGGACGCCGTTCTCATTCCCTACCACCTTTGCCGTCACTTCCCCTACCTATTAATATCTTAAATCATTTTTGAGGCAGATTGAAGACTTAAGTGCCAGTTAAGTGAAAAATTAAAGAAAACGCACTAAGTAATTGCAACACAAACACTGACTTAATCAGTTTTAACTCAAAAGGATGCAAATTGAAGAAGAGAAGAAGCGGGCCACTAGGGTGGAGAAAAGAAGAGCTGCTCAGGAGGAACAAGCACATCAACCTCTGAGCAAACGAATGGTAAACGTACAGAGAAAGAGGATGAAAACTAGGAATGGTCAAGTCAAGTGTATTCACTGCATGTTATCGTGCAGTACGCCATTACTGGTATTAAATACTAGCTGTGTAAGCCCGTGCTGTAAAAAGCCTGGGCTTCTAGAAACCATGGATTCTGGCACTTCAGTCAATCAGTCAATTGCATCGGTTGTGCATTAGCGAGTACGTGAGGTTCTCTCTCCTCGGAGGTTTCGTTTTGCCGATGTGCTCGCCTCACTTGTGTATTAGCAGCTAAACAAGTTTCTCTTTACTTGATGGTTTCACTTTGGCAACAGAGTTGCTTTCTTTGAGCTTCATGCTATACCCTTTCACTTCTGGGCCGGACTGACAGACACACTCTCTTCCACGCGTAGACGTTTATATATAAAATAGATGTTCTGTATACATTTTTGACATATGAAAAACTCTAATTTAAAATACATTGACGATTTTTTTCAAAATGGTCTATTGTAAAACAGATCGGTTACTGATTCATTTTATGTTTTTTCATTTACCTTGCGAAAAATTATTTCAGTTTATTTCAACTTGTATATTTTGTCGATTTTCCACTTTTACACAGCCGATATTCACTTCTTAAGCTAAAATGGATCCCTGGTAAAATTTATTGAAACAGTAGCAGTGCCCGGTGCATAGGTGGGTGTTCTGCTTGTTTAAAATGGTCGACGCACAAAACATCAAGATGGAGGAAAGAACAAAGTCCAAACGAGCCAAGGTCATTTTCAGTCCAGACAAAATCTTTTTGGATCAGACCTAATGAAATTTCCGACCAACGTCAATTTACTTACTCCTAACTTGCATTGATTGCTCTTTGACTTGTTGCTTTTAATACCTTTCTCAGTCTGCAATCATGTTCTTGATTAGATTTTTCCCATGTGCAGTAATTGTGTCATTCATTGACATTTTTGTACCATCCAGGTACTCACAAGTTGTTTCATAATACACTCCAGGTGCTCAAACAATGCCAAATGGTAGTCTGAACAGCCCGTATCTACCTTATGAAGTACTGAATGTGCACGGTCTTGAATGGACTTCGGCCAGGCTTAGCTGTCAGAATCCGGATGACACATCTCCTGTAACTTTCTAGAATATTTGGCATTTGCAAACCATGATATTCTTTCCTCTCTTGCTGGTGTCCTTAAGTGCTCTCTTTTTACTACATGGTTCAAGTCACTTAAGTCCAGGCATTTCCTTCATTTTCCATTCTTTTCGTCCACAATGACTAAAGAATTCTCCACCTATGTATCTTCTCTGTCACATTTATCTTTTCAGCTCTGATTTCAGCTATCTTAGAGAGCAAATGATACCTTTCTACAATAAGTGAACAACTGACAGTAAGTTTTTGCCAATTTTTATTGTGTGATCTCCTGGTAGACCAACCTAGTCCTTAGAACAAGTCTGTGTACTCCTGCATCAGCACCTCATGGCCTGTTTCTGCCTGCCTGGTCTTCTCTAGCAAGGCTTCTCTTTATTCAGTTCAGTCGGTCATAGGATGACAGCCTAGAATTGCTTTTACGTCTTTTCATACCACCTTATACTGTCACTTTCACTTTTGTTTGGAGCAGTTTGGTTTGGGTGGCGAGCTTTTGAAAGTTGTCTCAGAAATAATATTTACCTGTATATAGCTTAAATGTAAATTGGTTACTTTCAATGCGCACAGATCTCTGGTCACTCCCTGATTCCTGCGTTTCACTGGATTGAGATGCTTTGGCAGACGTACAGCTGACTTAGGTTGAGTCCGGTTTGTAGCAACGGGTCATAGAGGTACTTATTTGTTTCCGTGTTGGCCTAATGCTGCCAGACAATTAGTCTTTTAAGTTTGTCTGCTGAAGTACTGGCTCCATGCTCCAGTCACATCCAGGAGCCTGTTGAGCCCGCCATCATATATACTGTAAATGAGATGAGCCAGGCAAATGAGGACACACGCAAAGCAAGGGATAAGTGCAAAAAGATGATAGAGTGCTTTTATTAAAGTCAATCAAATAAGCAAACAGTGTCCAAAAAGTGCAGCGCTCTCAGAAGTAATATTCAACTGTATCTAGCTTAAATTTAATAAACGTTTTGGTTACATTCAACGTTGGAGTCCATTCACGTTCCTGTTCTGATTTCTTTAATACTGCCTCTTCATTTTCTTGAACTGCATCTGTTTAAAACTTTCTGCAACAAACATACAGGTTCAAAAGTGGTGTATGCTGCTGATACACCCTTAAGGAGCAATGCTCCAGTCCCGACAAAGATCTTCTGAAACTCCAAAACACCGTTTTTAGTAATTTTTACGGTTGCAAAATCACATGCAAAATAGAGTAAGCCGGACTCTTTCTCTTACTATGACCCATCATTTTGTATTGTTAAGCATAACCGACAGAGTAAGATTTAACAGTTTAAGCCCACATGACGATTGGCAGATAAATTGCTGGAGAAAAACTAACCACCTTAAGGAACTGTCTCAAAAAAGAGGAAAAGGAGTAAGATTCAGGTCGCCGGGCAAGGACAGTGGTGGCCTGCTCTGCGTTGGTCAAGCATGCAGATAGGAATTTCGTCACATTGTGTATGCATGAGAAAAACATTGCATGTACTTTCAAAGCAAAACCTTACATTACCTTAATGTGATAAAGATAAGCCATTATAAAATACATGCCAAGTCGATGTTCACAATATGGTAGAAAAAGAATAGCTAAGGATGACGTGACTGTTTCTTGATGGCAGACATTTATTCAAGTTTCATTTTATAATGAGGCACTTATAATTTTAAGGTTTGTTGGCAATGGAGCGTAGAGATACGTAACAATTATAAATCAACTATGAATCATCTTCATTGCGTCATCGACCTCCAATAAGGTTTGTGAACCCCATTACTCCCGGCATCCCCTACTGTAGATGCTATCCATGGCTCATTATTTCAGTTAATCAACAAGAGATCAAACACTTTGATGAGCGTTATTCGTTATCAGGACAAGGTAGCCAATCAAATGTGTGTAATGTCACATGTCCCGAAACCACACATGTCTATTTTAACATAAATATGGCTTGTATCAGGGATCAAAACAAGTCAGAACATTGACATCTGAGATCAAGAGACGTGAAATCATCTGAATTGGACATCAGAAAACGTAACCTTTAAATAACGACAATCGCTAAACCAAAGGCTGTCCTGGACAACATCACCCCTTGACATTTCCGAGCTTTTCTATGACTATTAATATCCAGACTTTGCTATTTATTTTATGTGCTATTATATTATTTTTCTTATTTGGTATTGTTTTCGTTAATAAATGCCAGTTTTGATTTTCATATTTTCTCTGTTTTGTCAAGAGTGATCGAAATAATTAAAGGGCACCAAGTGTGAGTTAGATGGTTTCTGTCTCATTCACAGGGTTTATCAAGGGTACTGAGGTCGCTCCTCAATAATTAGAACGACTGCAGTAAAAACAAGACATAATTGGGTTAGTGAGTGGCATATGATAGAGAATTCCAGTATCAAGAATCTTATATAGAATATAGCCAAGTGACTGCCTATTGGCAAAAGTCGAGACTTTGTCTGGATTGGATCAATGTGTATCTGTGTGTGTGTTGATCTTCAGTAAATGACACTCAATAAAAAATTCCTGGTAAGTCTTACAGCAATACAGGCCATCTCCTGAGATGAGAATGCTACTAGCAGTTAAAGCAATGAGTTAAGTGCAAAGACCTCTGGTCACTCCCTGATTCCTGCATTTCACTGGATTGAGATGCTTTGGCAGACGTACAGCTGACTTAGGTTAAGTCCTGTTTGTAGCAACGGGTCATAGAGGTACTTATTTGTTTTCGTGTTGGGCTAATGCTGCCAATTAGTCTTTTAAGTTTGTCTGCTGAAGTATTGGCTCCATACTCCAGTCACATCCAGGAGCCTGTTGAGCCCGCCATCATATATACTGTAACTGAGATGAGCCAAAGCAAATGAGGACACACACAAAGCAAGGGATAAGTGCAAAGAGATGATAGAGTGCTTTTATTAAAGTCAATCAAATAAGCAGTGTCCAAAAAGTGCAGTGCTCTCTTCATCAATAAATAATGCTTTAAAGCAGTGATGACCTGCAACTGGAAAATACAGAATAAAATGAGAGTAAAGCCAACAGTTATTGCATCCTTAATGTTCCTTTTTGATCTTAGACAGGTCCAGCACAAGTCCCTCTTCATTTCTCCGGCTCCCCCATTACTCGTTCAGCCGATGGAGACAATCAGCAGCTGCGGTCCTCACCTTAGCTGCCCCAAAGCTGTGCCGGCCAGACTGCTCGGTGTAGGTTGTCCTCCCGTCTTTCTTCTCACACCCCTAGTGTGTCCTGGACCCCTAGGGTATGACCCTCCCCTCAATCGCACCCACACCACGACAAGAAATCCATGGGGACGATCTGCCCCTAGAGCACCAATCCTCTGCTCCTTCGCAGGGCCATTGAGTGCGCTGCCTCTCACCAGCTGGCTAGCAGGCTTGTCCTGCCTCTCCTCCCGATGCTATTTTCATGGCTCTCTCCTCTTTCTTCGTTCTCTCCGTTCTTTCTTGCTCTCCCTTTCCACCCAGTGTAGGCTTCTTTTATCCCACCAGTTTGGTGTGACACGCTGATCCACCTGATGAGTGGTTGAGACGCCCAACTGATCTGCCTGCCTCCACACATGTATGCGACCAGTTACCCCAATTAACCTCAGAGTGAGGTGTGTTTGTAGCCCCGCGCACGATTATTTAATTAAAAATATGCCCTGTGCCAGAGACCACTCAACACAGTATGTGCAAACTGCCTGCTCAGTTTTAACAGGATTTTTCTACCTTTTGGTCATGTTTTCAGTTGCCATTAAAATATCAGATTCTTGTATGCCATGTTTTTGTCAGTGTTTTTCCATTTTCTGTGTATTCCTTGTTTAAAATATCAATACATTAGTTGCCTGGGGGTATTTAGCTCTAAGTAAGCTGTCTAAACATTGCACTTTGAAATTTTTAACTTCATCTCCAGCTTTCTTAATGGATGTCTGCTTAGGGTATGTCCACTGGGACCACCTCAGTTTCAGTTTGACATTTTGTTTGTCCTACTTTAGTGGGGGATTTTAATTTCTTTTAGTGAAATGTACCACTTCACCATCTCCAGACTTACAAGGCCTCCCACTGGGAGGGAGTAAAAGGCAATTTAATGGGGTCACTTTGATGGTGTTCACTGTTGTAATGGTTTAGCCAGTTGTCAGAGGGGGGCATTTTTTGTACACTGGGCGGTTTCTTTTTTTTCTTAGGCAATGAAACATGTAAATATTATATGTAAAATACAGTAGATGAAGGGGCAGTAGGCAGGGCCGTCCTAACAGCATTATAGTGTGCTGGGGCCCCTACCTACACAACCACTCAGCAACTCACAACATATGTAGATTAGCATAGGGCCCCCGGGCAACTGCCCAGCGTGCCCATGCGTTAAGACGGCCCTGCTGGCAATAGGCACCCATTGTTGGGAAAATTTCCTGAATAATCCTGTTATTGATTATCGTGATGGGTGTCTATAGGACATAGATAATTGCTGTCTTGCAAAAGAGTCACTGCTTTGAAGTATGAACTGCTTAAACATACAAACAATAAAGAATTGTAATAACAGAACTGCTCCTTCCTAGGAAAATGTTTGTATTTACCTGACTTAGAAATTAACATGTCTAGGGAAATTGGTTTCTAATCAGCATATGTGTACTCATTGATAGTTGGCAACAATCATTTTTGTTAACCTGTGTTACGTTATTTGTTAAGCCCAGGAAATTCGGTTATGTGACATTGTTTAGTCCATCGTCATGTTGATCTAGGCAGGAGATGGCAGGGTGTTTTTCAGAGGGGACAGTCCACTAAGAACGCTGTCAAGAAAGACCACTCACACAGAGCACAGGGGTTTGCTGGCAGACAAGTGTATGTGGCTGGTACGAAGTGAGGCACAAGGACAGCAACACTTACCTCCAGGAAGGAAGAGACAGTTCCACAAGGAGACGCTGGTCGTGGGTCCAGCGAGAGGGGAAAGTCGCATTGAAAACCCGAGTGAAGCTGGCGGACGAGAAGCGAAGCGTGCCTTGGTCAATACAGGGAACCCAGAATGGACAAAAAGAACGACAAAGAGGCACTGACGGGGATTCAACTTCTGTTTGGAAATGAGCTTCCAGTTAACAGACTGCTTCAGTGGACAGTTAGACGATTAATTGTCGGGGTATCACAGTGCGCAAACTGGACTCTGCACCACTAAAGGATCTATCCTCCACTTCATGTTTTAGAGTATGGACTGTGTACTTTCCTTATTAAAAAAGGGTTTTCATCCCTGGTATTGTTAGGTTTGTTTATCTTTTTAATGTACTTTATATTGTCTTGTTATGGGGTACAAAATCTGTACATTTTGTTCTGTATTTTCATTTTATTTTGCTGAAGACAACAGATTAACTATTTTCAGGGCAAAGCAAAGCATATCCTCTTCCTAGTTGTACCTCACTTTTAAAACAGCTGTCCCAACAAAGAAAGGAAGACATGATGGTGCCTAAGGCTATTGATTAGTTTTTAACCTGGGCATCAGGGACAACAAGCAGCTAAATTATTTTACAGCCTGGGAAAGGAAGACATGCCGATACCACAGGCAACAACAAAAAAGTTTTATTGTTTGGGAAAACGGACAATGAATTCATTCATCATATTGACAGCCAGCCAACAGAATATCTAACAATCACATCTTGCAAAACGCAACGGTAGAATTTTATAATAAATATTCCTCATCTGAAGAGCAACATAGGAGGGAGGAAAAAGAAGGGACGAGAACAGAGCGACATCAAAAGAGGGCCCCGGCAACGTGGGGCCATTTCCATCTGATTGTCAGAAAAGCATCTCATGCATAACAACGAGTGCTAAGATCACAAGCCACTTGCGACATTTATCCTTGTCATCTTTACTTTTTCGTAAGCTTTTTCTAAAGACTATATATATCCAGACTTTACTATCAGTCCTATTTTCTATTCTTTATTCTACTGGCATTATTATTCCTGCAACAAATACCATCCTTGTTTTAACTTTCTAAACTTTGTCTTAATGTCTAGAGTGATTGAAGTAACAAGGTAGATTTCTTTGAGCACCTGGTGCAGGCGAAGATTTGTCATTACCTCTGTGAGGCGAGGTTTATTAAGGCTGAAGGTGACAGCTTCACCCAATAGTAGGGAACAGTACGTAAAGTAAGGTATTCTTGGCTGATAAATGGCCTTTGCATGTTTAAATGTATTCTTGGAGACCAAAAGTAATATTTAGGTCTGAGATATCATTAAAACATCGTATGTTGTTCGTGCCGATAATAAGTAAGTCTCTTGAAGTGCTGAGAGAGTGACAGGCTGTGTTATTCATAAGGCACTTGTGTTGTTTAAAGTACTAGAGGTTAACCATCTGTGTGTGTGTCATTCATAGGGCACTGTTGAGTTTCTGTGTGCATGCGTATATCTATGTGCATCTAGGTGCAATAGTAGACCAATCCGGTAACGAATCTAGGTAAAGGGTAAGTAGAGGGGAATATCACGATAATACACTTATATAATAGAAGTTACTGGATTACATCTTGCCTGAAGAAGGGGCCTGAGTTGCCTTGAAAGCTTGCATACTGTAATCTTTTTAGTTAGCCAATAAAAGGTGTCATTTTGCTTGACTTCTCACTACATTCATAATGGCTAACACGGTACAACACCCTGTTGCTTTTCCTGAAATTGCTGCTGTGTCTTTCTTTATGTGTGTTGACTCACCACCCAATTTAAAGAAAGCTGTGCACTATTATCGGTAAAATTTCAAGAGTTCCCAGTCTCTTAATTAAACATTACTCGGATATTTTAACGGTGTCTAGGTGATATTACCTGTAAGTGTGACCAGACACCTGTCACACATTTTTCACCACACAGAACAAAAAGAGTCTCAGCATCTAAACTCCTAATGCAAAAGAGTCACTTTAAATATTTCCATTTTTTCACTGCTGCAGTAAATTACACATACAGGCTTTTGCTTAGTGAAAGTGTTTCAGTAAGCCAGGCGTTTTCTTCTTTTCCTGTTTAGGTTTAGTTCAGCTATCTGATCCTGGAGACATACGTTACTTGTTTTTTCCTTTCAGTGAAAAACTGCTCGGCTGTTTCACTTAAGTAGTGCTTTGATAAGATTTGATAATGCCCTCAATATTTTTCATGGAATCAAATACGAGGCTTGCGCAAGTGTTCAGTGCTATCTGTTCATCTTTACCGTCAAGACACATCATATCTAAAAGTTTGTGCCGTATCTGTCAGGTCCATATTGTTCCCACGAGTGCAACAGTACAGTATCTCTAGTCAAATTCAGAAATGAATCCTGATGTGGACATCAAACCACAGATGATAAAACTATCTGAGCATGTACACCTCACAGGCATGGTCTCTCTTCTCTTTCATAAGCAATTTCTGCAAATTGGTGAGCACAGTGGCCAAGGCCTCATCTGGGGTTGGATTTTCCATTTATATTCTTGCTTTTTGTGATCTTGTTGTTATATTTTGTACTCATTTTTCTGACATTTCCAATCAGATCAAATTGTTGCACACAGATTATACATACTCTGAATCAAAATAAAATGGAGGTGCTTATAGTGGGTCCATCAGCTAAAGCCCAAATTGGTCTTGGACTTCTCGGCTTTCTCTGTCTTTTGCAAACCTCAAGTCCGCAATCTTGGTGTTATCTTTTCTCTTTTGAGAAACAGGGTAATTCTGTAGTCAAGAGTTGCTTTTTCCAGCTTCGTCTATTAGGTAAGATCGAACCTTTTTTATCTTCTAGGGATCTTGAGAAAGCTACTCATGCTTTTATTTTTTCTCGCCTTGATTACTGCAACTCGCTGTATTCTGGGATTAGCAAATCCCTGATATGCAGGTTACAGTTGGTCCAGAATTTCTAGTTGGGGCGAGAAAGTCTGATTCTGTTTCTCCAATATTAGCTTCTTTACGCTGGCTGCCTGTCAGTTTTCGAATTGATTTTAAAATCTTGTTGCTAGTTTTTAAATCTTTACATGGGTTTGCTCCTGCCTATTTATCCGAATTATGTGTTTTACACCAGCCATCCAGAGTGCTTAGATCTTCTGGTCAGTTGTCTCTTGTTGTCCCTTGTACTAAGTGTAAAACTAAGGGGGATAGACAGGGCTTTTGCAGCTGCTGCTCCTCGCCTGTGGAACTTTTTACCTCATTACATAAAGGAGTCGTCTACAATTCAAAACAAGATTAAAGACTCATTTCTATTCACTTGCATTCCATGACCTTCAGTAATACTGATGGTTTCCTCAATGTGATTATGTAACATTACTTCTATTTATTACTTATTTTATTTACGTTCATTTTTTTATTTCTATTTATGTTATTCATGTTAATTGTATGTTTTTTCTTCTTTTATTGTAAACCACTTTGGCCACAGCATTCCTATGTTGTTTTAAATGTGCTATATAAATAAATTTGACATTGACATTGGAAATGTTTAGTTGCTCGAATCCAATGACTGTGCCTTTAATTAGAGTAACAAAAGGTCAACAGCAATAATATAAGACTTTATAAATATCCAAAAAAACATTCATAAATTTTAAATATGTGAAAGTAACTAAGTACTTAAATAAGTTATTGTAAGTGAGTTAACAATAGTGCCCGATGTAGTTCAGGACACTTTTCCTGTTCAAGGTGTGTATGGACTATGGACAGAAACTCCTCCTCAGTCTTTATGAACCAGACATTCACCTGACTACAGCAGAGAACAGTGGCTCTTGTTGGGACGGCTGGAATCATTTTCTAATTTTCTTTGCCCTGGCCGGACATCCCTTGGTATAGATGTTCTCAAAGTTAGTGAGTGCACAGCCAGTGATGGCTTCAGCTGACTTTCTGCAGAGCCCTGCGGTCCTGCTATGTGTCGTTCTCAGACCAGACTGTAATACTTTCTGCTGAGATACTTTTAATGGTGGATGTATAGACGTTCTGTAGTAAATGGCAGTGTGGCCGGAAATCCCTGCAGTATCTGAAGTGGTAAAGATGTTATTGTGCCTTTTTTACCAAGGTGTCATTGGTGTGTTTGGACCAGGTCAGGTCCTTAGTGATGTGGACACCGAGGGATCTGAATCTCTATTGGAGTGCTGTTAATAATGGGTGGGATGTTTTCTCTGTTGTTTTATCCCAATGTTTGCAGTTAGCAGCTTTGTCTTGCTGACATTCAGGAGTAGGCTGTTGTCCTGACACCAGTGTGACAGACTCTGCTTTTCATCCAGATAAGCCTGCTTAATGTTGTTAGATATCAGGCCGACCACATGTAACCTGACAATGCTATAATAGTCATGTGCAGCCACACAGGCATGTGTGTAGATGGAGTACAGCAGGGTACTCAGAACACAGCCCTGGGGAGACCCTGTGTTGAGATTGAGGGATAATGAGGATAATTCCAGCCACTGGAACCACCTGGGGTTTGCCTCTCAGGAAGTTAAAAATCCAGTTGCACAATGAATTGCTCAGATTCTTAGAACCAGCAGCCATATTACTTCAGAAAAGGTCATCCACCTGAAGCTAAGCATGTTCAGGCCTGACCGATACTTGGATGGGAGACCAACCTGGAAAAGCTTGGGTTGCTGCAGGAAGATAGTGTTGGCGAGCCTGCGGTCTGAATGTGAATCTCAATTCCCCAGTGCAGTAACAGGGACACTGTGCTGTAAAAATATTGCTGTCCTTCAGAGGAGATGTAAAATCAACGTCCTGACTCTAAGTGGTCATAAGAAATTCCTGGGCATCCTTCACAAAGAGTTGGGTGGCTAAACTGCCCACCTCAACCTAGTCATTCTGGCCCCGTAATCATGCCCTGTCTCTAATTGGCTAACTTTCTCTCTCTCACCCCTTCATCACCTAACAGCTAAGTGCTTTGGCACATAAAAGGCTGCTGTCACATCATCTAAGTGGATGCTACACATTAGTGGTGGATGAAGTGTCTCCCCACTCACTATGTAAAGCTCTTTGAGTACTGAGAAACGTGATATATTATTATTATTATTATTATTATTATTATTATTATTATTATTATTATTATTATTATTAGAGGGATTCTTCTTCTTCTTTCAGTTGATCCCGCTAGGGGCTGCCACAGAGCATCATCTTCTTCCATATCTTCCTGTCGTCTTCATCTTGTTCTGTTACCCTCATCACCCACATGTCCTCTCTCACCACATCCATAAACTTTCTCTTAAGCCTTCCTCTGTTCCTCTTGCCTGGCAGCTCTATCCTTAGCACCCTTCTCCCAATATACCCAGCATCTTAATTATCTTAATTGCAGAACGGTAGTCCGTAAATAGCATTCGCACATAATTCCTACTCCTGCTGTCCAGGTGGGCCAGTACTGTATGAAGGCTCAAGGTTATGGCATCCACTGAGCGATATGTGAACTGTAATGAATTCAGTTGTTTTTGGAAGAGAAGAATGTATTTCAATTATTTATTGTCCCTTCTGTGTTTTTTAGTGCATAGATTTCATTTTAATATTGGTTTTCAGTTTTGGATTTATTTAGACAATGTAATTTTTTTATTATCATAATGCCATTTTCCATGCTGCTAATTCCACCTTAATATTTGATCGCAAAAAATGACACCCATTGACTTGTTAAGCATACCTTGGTGGTTAAAACTCTATTTAAAACAATCTGAACGTAGATTAGCTTCCAAGAGGTTTCTGTTAGGTTTTGATTTTTGCTTTGCTCTGGATTTGCTGCGCCTGTTTTTTGACAACACATCCGCATCCAAATTTTGCGAGAGATGAAAATAACCAGGAAATGATTATGTGAGCTTAGAAGCGTCTTCAGAGAGACAGCAGGTCAGTAACGACAGAGTCAAAGTGATCAGGCAAACAAAATACAAGGGCAAAATGAAAAATCAGAGACCGGGCCAGAATTGAGTGGAATGAACCAAAAGGGATCCTGACAATAGGGCCTACTTATTTATAACCAAACTATTACTAGAGTTGTTTTTTTAGATATTTTATGGTGCAATGCGACCACCACCATATTTATATCATTTACAGCTGTGTTGAGAGGAGGACTAGGAGACCGAAAGGAACCATGAAGCCTAAAGGCATGCCAAGATCAAATGCCAAAAGATAAGCTCACCCAGGGGGGCAGAGCCTAATTGTTAATCGACAAATCAACCTAGCAGGGAGTCTTAGCCAATAGGAAAGCACTCTGTCACACACGTGTGCATGGGAGGCAGCTATAGGGCTCAATTGGGGGTAATTCCATGCCTGACTATTGGGTAGCGGAGTGCACTAACCCTTCTCTCTTTCTTCTGCAGACCAGTCGTTGGAAATTCCGCCTGGACCAGATGACATCACTTCCAGTTCCGACTCTGCTGACCCCATTTCTTATACCTAACCGTAAAACTGCCGTTTTGTTTCATCCAGTCAGTTCTGTTTTGGAATCAGATTGCATTTAATTGCTTACTTTGCAGCCTGATTTCAAGTATACGGTTGGCTGTCCCAAACCTTTTCAGTGGCAGTTGTCTGTTTATTTGACAACACTAAATGTTCATTTGCATGATTCTTAGGATTTGCCCACAAAATTGAATGAAGACTGCTCTGAGCTGATGTAATATATATAGACGTGGGGAGATGACGTCACAACAAGATGAACGTGATGTCACATGACTGCCATGAGGCACAGTTACAATAGAAACAAGACACGGCCATTCGAGAAAATACACAAGATGAGGCCGAAATGGACAAGCAGACAACGTGCGAATATATAAAATTAAAAGTATGCATTTTAAATCAAAGCAGAGTGGGTGAAAAGGGCAAAACATGCAAAAATAACCCATCCGTGCAAAAACCATAAAAGTCACGTCCTGTAACAAAGCTGATGCAAAGATCGAGGTCATACGAAGAAATCAACCACATCTCGTAAACATATAACACAGGCAAGTACAAGTAAAACTGTTCCAAAACAAATCAAAATGATAAGAAACGCTTCAAAACAGAGTCTGCTCTGTACTAGGAAAATTGCAATAATTACTACAATTTGAATCTGAGACATTTCAGTATTTGTACAATGCTTGCTGGGATAGGATCCAGCTTCCCTGACCCTCCGGTCTGGATTAGAAAATGGATGGATGGATTGTGGTTTGGGTGGTGGTTTGGATGGTGTTGGTCCTGTGTTTTCTTTTGATAATTCTCTTTGTCCACTCCTTTAGTCGTGTCATGGATTTATTTTAAATAAATGTTCCTAATGCACTCTGGCATGTAGATTTATTTATTGGTTTTTTGAACAGATCTGTTGGAGAACAGCAGGTGAACTCATTCATTCTGCCTGAGAAACTCTAACTAACACAAAGACATCCCGATTCTTTAAAGGCCAGGTAAGGACTGACAGCTAGAAAGCCATTTATCATCCAATAAAAGAGCTAGGAGCTTCATGTAAACCACTTATCACATAGCTAAACCCACGTCATCTGTTAGGTGAGGCTGAAAGAGATCTTTTCTTCTATAACAGCAATGCAAAATAGCAATAAAAATATGAAGGGAATTAGTGCAGCAGATCCATCCATCCATTATCCAACCTGCTATATCCTAACTACAGGGTCACGGGGGTCTGCTAGAGCCAATCCCAGCCAACACAGGGCACAAGGCAGGAAACAAACCCCAGCCAGCCCACCACACACACACCCACACACCAAGCACACACTAGGGACAATTTAGAATCGCCAATGCACCTAACCACAGCGGATCGAGACTATTATTTTTAAATGAGATCATCAAGAACATGGAGACACAGTTGGAAACTTGTTCAATGTAAATTTCATATAAACATCCGAATGTGGTGGAAGTGCTGCCAAACAGGGCCCTAACAACATCCATGCGCCCCCATTTTCATGACCTGGAAAACAAGAGGGCTGCCCTCTGTCGGTCCGGGGGAGAAACTGTCCTGGAAATACTCACACATCCCATAGTCAGGATGTCCCGGCCGGGGCCCTTACTCGCCACATCCAAGATGTAATCTTAGATCCTCAGACATTCCATGAGCTAAGTATAAAAGAAGTGGTGTGTTGGTATTTGGTGTTATACCAACAAAAATCTGAAATGCTTTACCAATAGACATATGCCAGGCTAGTACCATGGAATCATTAAAAAGCAACTCCTAAAAACCCACTTTTTTAAATTTGGGTTTTATTGAGCATTTTAGTTGCACTTCTAAAAGATTATACGTGTAATGAAATATCATATACTTGTTGGATTTGCAGTCTTTAGTAACTTTTACTTTTCAGATTTTGTTCAGATTTTCACTGGTGGTGTTTTGTGCCATCAGTAACTGATCAAAGTGCTTGTGATATTGGAATGAACGTGGATCTGTGTTGAATGTTCTAGGGTCGAGTTTAAAAACAATAAAGAACTACTTATATACTTTATCTTAGGTAAAATGCCCATATGGGGACAGGTGGTCTTTTGGCCTTGGAACCCCTGCAGATTTTGTTTTCTCCAGTATCTCACCAGCTGGAGTTTTTATTTTTTAACTCTCTTTGACCATCTGATGATATCATCGGAATTATCATTAGTAACTAAAAAATGAATTTATAAGTAATCTGTTTGGATATGCAGATATCCGTTATGTAAGTGCATACTGATTTATTCTTCCATCCATCCATTTTCCAACCCACTGAATCCAAACTGGAGCCAAACCCAGCCAACACAGGAACCAATCCCGGGCAGGGTGCCAACCCACCACAGGACACACACAAACACCAATTTAGAATCACCAAACCACATAACCTGCATGTCTTTGGACTGTGGGAGGAAACCCATGCAGACACAGGGAGAACATGCAAACTCCACGCAGGGAGGACCCGGGAAGCAAACCCAGGTCTCTTAACTGTGAGGCAGCAGCGCTACCACTGCGCCACCGTGCCGCCCTGGTTTATTCTTTTTTTTTATTAATCATTTTATTGATTTTATTAAACTCAAATAACATTCCATGCAAGAAAGTCAAGTTTAACAAAACTATCCATCCATTCATTTTCATGAAGTTTTTTTATCATTATTTATCCTAATAAAGATGTCCCAAACAAAAATTTACAAAGACAGCCATGTGCTTTTTACTACTCGTGGGACAACCCGCCGTTCTCATATTCTTTGATGCAGCCATCCACAAAATATCCCATCCATTCATTTTCTAACCCGCTGAATCCGAACACAGGGTCACGGGGGTCTGCTGGAGCCAATCCCAGCCAACACAGGGCAGGAACCAATCCCGGGCTGGGTGCCAACCCACCGCAGGACACACACAAGCACACACTAGGGCCAATTTAGAATCGCCAATCCACCTAACCTGCATGTCTTTGGACTGTGGGAGGAAACCCACGCAGACACAGGGAGAACATGCAAACTCCACGCAGGGAGGACCCGGGAAGTTAACCCGGGTCTCCTAACTGCGAGGCAGCAGCACTACCACTGCGCCGCCCTGATTTATTCTTTTTTTTTTATTAATCATTTTATTGATTTTATTAAAATCAAATAACATTCCATGCAAGAAAGACAAGTTTAACAAAACTAGGTCTGAAACAAATTAAATATTGATTTATTCTTATTTACTATTTTTGTCATTTTCATTTATTCATTCATATACTTTTTTTATGCCAAAAACAAATGTTAAGGGAGCTAAAAATGAAAAAAAAATACATTTTTATCATAATAGGTCATTAAACTCAGCTCTGGTTTGCATGATTTTTAGCTCGTGTAGTGGATTACAAATACGCGGGCGGGCAATTTCCAAATTACTCAGACTTTTCTTAAGATCGTCAATACTCCTGCATGCCGTACGGGATAAATTAGATGCAAACTCAATAGTCGGGCCTCGAATATGTCCTTTAATAGCCACCAAACATATGTCAGATCCTGAACTGAGTCTTTGTTTTGTGCTACAAACTCCTCAAGTTTAGCAGAGGTTTGTTCAATAAAGTCTGAATTCTGCAGTAGAGGGGTGTTAAAACGGCAACAAGGAGGTGTGGAGGACAGGGGAAGAAAAAGGCTGGAAATGAACACGCTGATGGTAGGATAGAGAGGACGAGGATAAAAATGCATTCATCGTGCAGGGATCAAGAGATTTTGAAATTAGGATATATTCTATTCTGAAAAAGAACTTGTAATGGGGAGAGAAGAAAGAAAATTCTTTTGAGGAGGAATTTACCTAATAATAATAATAACCTAAAGGAGTCAACAAAGTTTAGATCCAAACTAAATTTAGCAAGTGCGCCTGAAGACAAGGGAATGCGTTATTTAATCAACGAGGGAGATTTATCAAGCATGGGGTTGATAAAGTCATTCGTGTCCATACCAATGATGATTCATTGGTATTCAGAAAAGGAATGGATGTGTTTTGTAATATGAGCGAAGAACGCAAACGCTGAAATACAGGTGAACTTCCTTCCATCGATCACCATCAAAACATAGCGGATCACGTCCATAGCTGAGAAACCTTGGATGCAAGGCATACCAAACCGGAACCAAAACATTTCAAAACATGACAATCAAGTCAAACTTAACAAAACTAAATTCAATTCAACCACCACCCATGAGAAAGAGAGGAAGGCCAACAGCCAGAGTAAAACATTTAAGAGTAGTAAAGAGAGAAAGGAGTCTTTTCTCCCCAGTATAAATGCTTATTCTAAAATGTTATTGATTAGATCCTGACAGGTTTTAAAAAAAAGTTTTGCCCAGATCCTCTAAGTGAGAATTTAATTTTTTCCAATTTCAAAATAATGTATAACATCAGTTACCCACTGACTTAAAAGAGGGGAGTTAGGATTCTTCCAGTTGAGTGAGACAAGTCTAAGTGCTAATAGTGAAGTAAAGGCCATTACAGTTTGTTTGTCCTTCTCCACTTTAAGCCCACCTGGGAGTCCACCAGACACAGCTGTTAGTGGGTTAGGAGGGATTGGGACACCAAGGCTGTCTGATAGGCATTTAAAAATTTTGGTCCAGTATGATGTTAATTTGGGTGCAGGCCCAAAACATATGGCCTAGTGAGGCTGGAGCTCGATTGCGACGTTCACAGGTTTGTTTTTCCCATGGAAATATTTTGGACAATTTCAAATGAGACAAATGTGCTCGATTAAAGATTTTAAGTTGATTAATTGACTGCTTTGTGTATATGGAGCTCGAGTGAATTCTGCGCATGGTCCACTCCTTTTCTGAAATGTTGAGTATGAGATCTTTGTGATGATGCAGGTTCAACTCCACCCTAGGGTTCTCGGGAGCTCTCGAACCCGACACCATCGGTAATGTCACCGATGAGCTAGACAGTGACAACGAAGTCCAAATAAATAAGTGCAGTGTCTGAAATAGTTCTTAAATAAATAATCTGTTAAAACAGGTGGACTGTGGAGGTTAAAATCCAATAAATACATCCTTTTAAAATGAGGTTAAAATGATAATGGCTGAAAGCAGTCTTGTCTTAAAACTCTGGTGCTTTCTTCTTTCTACTGGCGGCTCCCCTGCTTCTCCCATACAGGCCCCACCACAGGGGAGTCACCCTACCAGCAAATGCAGCTCCCTCCTATTCTGCTTTTCGATCCCCGGCTACTTCGAGCTCCAGCCAGACCGAGACTATGGTTCTCTCTCCAGCAGCCGGGGAGCTCATGCTGGGGCTCAACACGCCCAAAGCCTCCTCGACTGCTGTTCCCTTCAAAGGCAAGTCATCTCCTCTGCCGTTTACTCCAGCTCCTCAAAACTGCTCAGCTGGAGTGACCGCTTCAATCTGCGATAGAGTTGGCCAAACACCCCTCCAGGGCTCTCCTACCAGCTGCATTCAACCTTCAACAAGCCTGCTCTTGCTCGCGCTCTCACTTGCTCACGCAGAGGCTTTCTCCTTCCAGCTGCCTTCTTCTCCCTTAACCTCTGTTCCTGTTCTTTCATTTTTTCTGCCCTCCCCATCCACTTCATACTTCTACTATATATTACGGGGACATGGATCAAGTGTGGCGATTAGCAACTCCCGGCATCAATTACGGATCCGGATGATCCCTCACCTGTGCACTTAAGCGAGGACCGCAGGCATCACGAAGTTCCCAGGAACTGCTCCGGCCACACTACCATGCCCCCTCTAAGCCGCGAGTGTGGCGATTATCTATTAAAATTGGCTTTTTCAATTTGAGCTGTGGACCCGCCTTACCACAATCCTTTTCCCACTGTAGTCTGAGATCTTAAAAGGAAGGGTTTTTATATATTATATTATATATTTTATATATTATAGAAATGCTGTCTGAGTCCCCAACACTAATCAATATCTCTTCTGGAATAGAAATAGGTGGGAGGTGAGGAAAACTAGGAAGATTTCATTTGGGGACAGTGGAAAAATGGTGTTGATGGGAAACCAAATTTAGAATGTAATTGTTCATAGGATGGAAAGATATTATTTATATAAAGATCCATAAATGATTTAATCCCATACAATGAAAAAAGTATAACCTCCATTCAACTTAAAATAATTAAGGTAATGATTCACACTTAATATTTTCAATCTGAACCAATATAATTCTTTTTATCTTATTGAACCCACAATTTTTAAGTTGAGCTAAATCATTTAGAGTGATTGGGTGTAATTCACTTGTTTTATACTGAAGTAAATCTGTTTTTTAAGTTGTTACAATTTAAAATGGTTTATTGGTGGTAACCTGTTTTTATGTTATTAGAAATATTATGAACATAACACATTCCAATGCTGTACTTTTTACGCTTATTTAAAAATCAAGTGCAAATGCACAAGCATTTTCCAGTGTAAATCTTAAATATACAACAAAAAATTATTAAGTGTTTCTACAGCTTTCTTGAAAGTATGTTTTATTACGAGTTCTTATACTTAAAATTAACAGTTGAGAAACAGGGTTACTTACCAGAAATCCTTTAGTTATAAAAGTCTGCTACTGAAAATGACCAGACCTGGATAGCCACGTCCACTCCACTCTGGAAAGTGTTCTTCTTTTTTGTCAGTTGGAAAGCCAGAATGCTGGAAAGTTCAACTGGAAGAATATACAAACGGCCCCTCAAACACAGCACACGAACAACCTCAAATATTAGGTTAACTGAAATAGGATTTTTACGTTTATTCCCTCCACCATAATTTACTTTGGTACAAACATTTTTTTTTACTTTGATTGAGATCTGAAACCAAATATTTCAAGCTACAACACTAAATGACTAATCTTAAGTTGTTTGAAAGAGAAAATTTACGTTGAATGAACAACATCAATGTTTTACTTTTTTCAGTGTACGTTTTCCAAACATTAAAAACTGTGCAAGTTTGAGAGGGTGGAAAAAGGTGGTTATCATGTAGAGGTGCCACAGATAAAACATTCGCTAACTTGAAGTGCCTCCTACTTTGGTTCCATATTTTGAGTGAATATGGACGATTGGATTGTTAGTATATTGACAATAACTCGTATTTACAAAACTCCACATTTTTTACTCGTGGCTGAGGAGGATGCCGCCACACAATAATGATTAGAGGCAGCCCTGTGAATGAGGGATTCTTACAATAAGGCTACATCCACCTTATTGCAAGATAATAAATCAGCAACACTGGAGTGCTTGCGAGCAGAAGAGAGGGACCTTACCGTCCTGGAAAAGACCTTTAGATCCCCATCAGGGAGGGAAAAGAAAAGATAGCAGCAGAGAAGAGTTGTAAGGAAATATAGTAAAGCAGCATTTCTCAACCTTTAAGTATTTGCGACCCGAGTTTTCATAACAGTTTTAATCGTGCCCCCCCAAACATTTTTTTGAAATTCAGATGCATATTTTATTATACCTACTTAACTTTTATCGACATTTATCTAACTCTATATTTATTGTTCTAGTATCAGAATGTAGTTTAACTTAATTTGTTTTGGTTTCAACAGATTTTTTTTCCTATTTTTGATTCATGTTTTCTTTTTTTCACATCTTCGCGCCCCCCTTTTTGTTACTTTGCGCCCCCCTAGGGGGGCCCGCCCCACAGGTTGAAAACCACTGTACCGAACGTGTTTATCCCATGACAACGTCAGTGGCAGCGTACAATGTAGACAATAGCTCCAGAATTCCACCCTCAAATCCGTTAGTATAAATTTAACTGAATCATTACAAAAAACTGAATCGAGATCTCTTGAACAAAAAACAGAAAGGAATAAACAAGTTGTACCCATAAATGAGCATGCATAGAAAGAGCATGGTGAACAATCCCACCCCAACCTTGACATCCACATCACATACTGTATATTAATGTAAAAAAAAATTGTGAGAGAATATATCTGAGGACGAAATTAACAGAGAGAAAGATATTACACAAGTGTGGAGTGAGAGAAACCCTTGCAAGTGACGCACTGTCGCCAGAGTACAGTAGGCCCGTATCCTAATCCCTCCTAACCTCCACAACTCTGTGACCATGACAATGAGTTTTAAAACCCTGAATGAAAACAATTATTCTTCAATATATATACTGTGGCGGATGGCCGGGGTCTTTGCCCAGCCAAGTCACCACTGTGATGGAAGGACTGGGGGAGAGGACAAATTCAGGGCAATACCTCCCTCGGAAAACGAGAGGGCAATCCCCCAGATTACACCAGGGCCACAGGTTTGAGAGCTTAGAAGCTCAATCCTGCTGGGGTCCATGGCCACCACCAGGGGGCATCTGGACAGTTCCAGAGCCCTGGACAGCAGCATTTCCGCCACAACTGGAAGTGCTGTCAGAAGAGAATCAGAGAACAACTGGAGCATTTCCGGGTGCACTATAAAAGAAACCACCTCACTCTGTTTAGGGAGCCAGAGTCGGGAGGAGGTGAACGAAACTTGCCCGGAGGAGTGGAGGGAAGAAAAGAGCAGAGAAAAAGAGAGAGAAGAAGAGTATTGTGTTATGCTGTGCTTGTGGGAAACGGGGGAAGGTGTTTCCCACGAGAGAAAAAAGAAGAAAAATAAAAGCATGTGCTTGTACTTGTGTCTCTGCGTGTGTCTGTGTTGGGTTTGGGTGGCCGTGTGCCCACCTGGTGGTCCACAATACACATCCATGAAACATATAACGAAAACAGTTAATTAATGCAGTTAGCCATTGCAGGTTAATGTTTACAGAGGTACTTGAACAGAATTGGAGAAGTGAACATACAGCAATCAAAGCAGCCAGGTGCCAGTGAAGGAAAATAAATCCAAGGCATTGAGCGCTTGCTGAGGGTTGTTGGACATCTGGTGCCCTCCTGGAAAGAAGATCCAAAGCTTCTACAGATAAATCAGGAAAACAGAGAGGCCGAGTTGTCAAGCCTTCTTAATCACTGGAGACATGGCCTTGCGTGTTTGTGCGGCGTGGGTAGAATAATCAACGTAGAAATATATCTTCTGATTTTTATAGGTTACATTTTAAAGTTTATGTGCCTCCTTCAGGATGATAGCTCCGTCTGAATAATGGAGAAGCTTCATTCTAATAGGACGTGGACGTACAGTGTCACTGTCCCTTGAATATAATGTGCCTGCATTACTTCAGGTCTAAAATTTGGAATAGATAGGAACCATACGGCCCCCTGTTTTTTCCAGGAAATCAAACATATTCCCCTTCTCGGCATTTTCCTAGACTCCAATAATTCTAATGTTGTCATTCCTAGCTCTATCCTTTTGTTCAGAGAGTTTCTCCCAGAGAGCTTGGGTTTCCATACTTAGGGAGTAATCTCGGCGGCGTGTTGCTCAGCCTGAGCACAAACTTGCATGAAGATGGAAGAGAGTTTCTGCTGTTCATTTCTGATTTCAATAAGGTCTGCATAAAAATTTGTGAAACTTCTTTGTATTGCCACGTTCAAGGTCGCACTTAAAAGGACGATTTGCTGCAAGACAAAAGACTTCAGTTGTTTGACAATCAAAATTGCCCCCATGCCGGCCTCGAGTGAAGTCCACTGGGCTTTCTTTACTGGTCTTAGCTGTAGAGAATCAGGGTGATTCTTTTGTCTTGAACAATCCATATCGAACATCAACAAAGAAGGTACGTAGAGGCTTAGATAGCAAACTTCTTGAGGTTAGCTCGTCTAGAATGCGGCCATACTCCACCGGCCGTCACATGATCCCCATTTATTCATATGCTGTTTATTTCTAATTTGTAGTTTTTCTTTTTTTTCCTTGATATCTTATTATATAATCTTTGCTTTTTCGTCGCCTTTGCTAACCTGCATTAAGGATCAAGTTAACCACACAGCCAAGCACCTAAACTACTTGGAAGGACACGTGCACACTATTTGGGTCTGTTGTGTCTCTGATTGAGAAAGCAAATTCAAATTCTGCAGGACTTAAAACTGTGCAGGTCAGAGAAGAAAAGAATAATGGCGTCTGTCCGATAATGGCCACAAAGAATCAGGTAGATAGTAGAGGCATCCATTAGAGCTGAGCAGCATTGTAAAAGAAGAGGACAGAAGATGTACGAAGAGCCAATGCTAAGCTAGACTGAAGACCCTGTGCACTAAGAGTTTATGCAGACCACCCCGAGTGTTTATTGTCAAAGGCAGGCAAATCCCATAACAAACCTATACTTTGAAACTACCTGTAAAGTAAAATCCATATTTTCCACTGCATTCATCCCCAGTAACTCAAAATTACGCATTGGATCAGTGAGAAAAACGTCTGTGAAGAGATTCCTCATATACGATTTATACCTTTTTAACGTATTTTCTGCTTCTTAACCAGTGTTTCGAATCAAACTGTCATTAGACTAACTTCAGGATTTTATTCTTGTGCTCTCTTGGCATCTCAACAGCCATGTTAAGATCAGTTGCAGGAATTTTACAAACAAAATGACACCTTTTATTGGCTAACGAAAAAGATTACAATATGCAAGCTTTCGAGGTAACAACTCAGGCCCCTTCTTCAGGCGAGTGTAATCGGAATTTTACAAGAAAGCCGACTGCCAGCTTTGGATGCCATCCGATGTCTGTACATGCGGCTGTCGATCAGAAAGTGTGTTTCAGCTCACTGGCATATTTGAATTCATTACGGGGTACAGGACAGCAAGGCACTGTACTGTATAGATAGAGAATTGTGTTCCAAAGCAATGACTTTCCTCATCTAAGTTTGGGAGTAGTGCTTCTTCATCTCCGGGCTGATCCAGTGAGCTTGTCAGCTTTGTTGTAAGGGACACTCTCAGCATGTATATAGATAGTGCTACACAGACCCCTGATTCATGAAATTAAAACCCAAATGAAAAGCTCCTAAAATTACCCTACCTTAAGTGAAGTCCCATCTGTTTGCTTGTGCAGGTCCTCTGCTGTCGAGACGTCCAAATGCTGATGAGGATAAACTACTGAGCTAAATGTAACAGCCAAGCAGGGGAGAGGAAACATCACGGGAGTTACAAATGACTCAGCAAAGGCGTCAGTTGTGGCAAAAATTGACAAGGGATTGTGTGTAGAGCATTGCCAGCACCCAGCAGCGCTCCACAAAAAAATCCCACCACTCAGTCAGGGTCCACCTTCTCTTGAAAGACCTGGCTTCCACCCTTCTTAGCAATTAATGTTTCATTGAGAAAGCCAAAATACAAAATAGCAATTAACATTCATTATATACATTACAACAAGCCAAGGTATCATCACTCTCCATACCACCAACAACATACTTTTCCTCAAAATCGGTTCCTTGCCTTTGGTCCTAACACTAAACTCCCGTACTCCTGGAACCTTGGATGAAACTTATTTCCATCTGACATGAATGTGCACTCCAGGAGGGAGACAAAGTTGGGGGTGAAACTTTGTGAGACTGCGATGCAAACTTCTGCACTGCTCTATGCAGAAGAGAACACCCTTAAAGGAACCAAAGCAATAGATGCCCCCTGGGGGAGTGTCCAGTGGGCAAGAGATTCACAAGGACAGTCAGGTCAGGTCAGGTTGGGGAGCATGCACTGGTACAGCACATTGCCGCACCCACCATACGACGAAACAGCTCGGGATCCTGGTTGGCAACCCCCCAGGCAGACACTTGGTCCAGTCCCACCCTCCAGAAATGACCCTCTAGCTTCTGTAGCTAGGCGTTACATGTGCATCCCCTTGGCCTGGTCCAGCCACTCCTGTGAGCCAGATCATCCTCGGGGAATCATGCCACATGGTCGTAGTGCTGTAACTGATGCTCCCTCACGATGCAGGTAATGTGCCTCATTCGGCACTCCGTGAGCAACACAAAGTAAAACCGCGGGTCTGCAATTCCGAAAGAATTACCGGGTTTTAAATACAAATATTTAAAATATTTTAAATTTTTTAAAATTTTAAATATAAATATTTTAAATATTTAACATTTTTAAATATTTAAATATTTTAAATCCATTGGCCATGTCAGTATCTGTTTGCACGTTCACATAGCTGATGAGGTAATTGGGGCAAGTTGCACCTGCATGTGAGGGTGCGATCTTTCTCAATTGCTTCATCGGCTTCCTGCGGTGCACGATTGAGACGCTGTACCAATGGAGCCGTATAAGTATGGGAAGAAAGAAGGGATGGAAAAGAAGAAACAAAAGAAACGGATCAGAGTGGTCAGGGGTCCCATGTTGAAGCGAGGGATCGGCGCTCGAGGGACAGATCGTACCCACTGATGTTGTTGAGCAGTGGGTGCGATCAAGGTGGTGTCCTCTCCTGGAATCCAAGAGACGACTGCGTGCGCGAGAAGGAGGACGAGGGGTCTGGCAGATGCCAAAGGAGGCAGCCAAAATGGGGGTCAGTAGTGAGTGGACCGCAGCCGTTGAAGTCTCCACCAGTTGAGCGAGCCATGGGTGAGCTGGGGAGACATGGTAGGAGTGGTGTTTGGGTCATTTGTCCCAATGACTATTGCTGGTTTTTATTTTCGTTTTTAGCCTGATGTTTAAACACTTGGATTTTCCTTGTTTTTAATGATTATTTATTTATTGATCTTTGAGACCTGCACTATTTATTTGACCACTGTTTTGATTTTTTTTTACTAATAAAAGCACGGAACACTTTTTACACCATCCACTTGCACAAGGGTGATTTGTCCTCATTTGCCAGCTCATTCAATTACATTACTGATGGTGTTGAGTTCAAGAGGCTCCCAGAAGAGAAGAGGGAGCATGGAGCAGGACCCACACTGTCACAGTGGTACCCAAGGATTCTTCTGAAGGGACACAGTACTAAAGGAGTCCATTCTTTGTCTGCGGTCACTGGATAGCGTCCATGTCTTGCAACCATATAGAAAGAACTTCGTCCTGTTGCAGAGATATTGAGAGTGCCACACACCCCTTTCCAGCAACCTCATGACAACCCATGCACTCCCAATCCGTCTACTGACTTCATAGGAAGAGTGGACAGTGGAATCACTAAAATGGGAACCAAATTGACTGCAGCCACAGAGGGAGACAAAGAGAGCGACAGTCACTCTAATGATAATAATTTTTTACATTTACATAGCGCTATTCTCATTGCTCAAAGCACTTCACTAAATGGGGAGCCATTTCAACCACCACTAATGTGTAGCATTCACCTGTTTGATGTGACGGCAGCCATTTTGGTGCCAATAAACTCACCACATTAGCTGGTAGGTGGTGAACTGGTGACAGAGAAAGCCAATTAGAAATAGAGGATGATTAGGTGTGAGACAGAATGACAAGGCCATGGTGGACTATTTAGCCTGGACATTGGGATACATCCTGTTCTTTACAACAGATGCCCAAGGATCTTTTATGACCACAGAGAGTCTGGACCTCGGTTTTATGTCTCATCCGAAGAATGATGCCATTTTTACAGCACAGTGTCACCATCACTGCATTGGGGTGTTGGGATCCTCATTCAGACCACAGGGCAAGCGCCTCCTGCTGGCCTCACCAACACCTGATCGAACAGCAGCCTAAGATTTTCTTAAATGATCTCCAATTCAAGTACTGGCCGGGCCTAAACATGCTTAGCTTCAGATGGACGAAAGAGCAACATGGCATGTCACCACTAAGGTGGTAGGTCCTGTCAAGTAAGACGTCCTGAAAGTGAAACTGTCAGGAGCAACAAAGAGAGAAAAAAGAGGATTGTCAGGGAAAATTTCACAAATCCAAGAGGGCAGTTAACTCTGCAGTTAACCAGCAGGTGCCATGTGTGTTACACTCGTTCCATGCCTAAAGAGAGAAGGACAGGCCATGGAGGGTTTGCAAAGGCCACAATGCTTCCAGGATTATAGGGGGCAGCTTAAGGACCATAGCTGGGGAAGCTTAGATCAGGTTGTCCTTTAAAGAGAGGGAGAAGTGCAACAAGACCAGTACTCTGCCATCTAATTCCAGCACACTCACTCTGTCATGGAAGAATGGGATTGTGTTGTGTGTTTGATAAGATGGACATGGAAACCTGGCCCTTTATACAGTAGGCAGCTGAAGGGGGTCTCCATACGATTCACAGTCCACTTGCTTGAATCTAGCTGTTGTTCTCCACACTGAGTAAACTGAGAAGTCTCTCAGGTAGAGTTCACATTGGGAGCCAAAAAAAAACTAGAATTCATCTGTGATAGGGTCATTGTTTGTGGCATTGTCTTCCCATGGGCTATAAAATTCCTAAGCACTCATTTATTTTAATTCTAAATTTTGACTGAAGAAATGCTAAAAACTGCAATTGAGCTGTAGTTAGAGGATTTTAAAGTTTAGTTAGTTTCATGGTGACATTTTCTTGCTTTGCTCCTTTAGCTTTGACTCCTGTTGTACCCTCTGAACCGACGACAAATCATTCTGACTTTCTGCTTCTTTAACTTTGGTCTATTCCAACAATTCATTTTATATGTTCCCCTGTCAGACATCAGTTCCTGGAGTGACCTAACCAGCTGGGATGCCCTCAGGATAGAAGGGCATTATCTCCCCTGGAGCGTTAGATGGAAGTCCTCCTGGGCTGCAGCAATGCCTCTGATTCCCACAGGGCAGCATGGGACACGGAGTTCTTTGACTCAGCCCTGTTGGGTTCCATGGGTGCTGCCAGGGGATGCTGCAAGGACTAGGGAGCCCTTCTTCATGGGGCTTCCATCTCACCTGGAAGTGCTTTCAGACCACATGTATGGAATACTGGCAGAAGATAAAAAGAGATACCTGCCTGACAGGGACGAGCCAGAGTCGGGAGGAAGATGGACAACGTTTTGCGAGGAGGAATGGAGGAGGCAGTGATCGAGAAAGGAAGACAAAGAATTGTGTGCTATACAGTGCTTAATTGCACTTGTGGCTGTGGTGGTGGGAAACGCTTGCTGAGAATAGTTTATCCACAGTAAAAGAATCATCATGCTTTTAAATTGTGTCCATGCCTGTTTGTTGTTGGGTGTCTGGGGAGCCTGGAGAACCCCCTGATGAATTGGACAACCCTTTGAAATGATACTTGGTTTGGAAGGACATGACACAGTATGTTTATGTTTTGTAAGAATAAATCACAAAAACAGATAAAGAGTTGGGGCACTGTGGTGAAACCCATATGACGTGAGTCAGCATTCATCTGGCTCAAGATGAAGAGCCATTTTTCACTCTGAAGGACAAGAAGAGGTTCAGGTGTGCAGGAACCGGAAGTGACGTCATTGGTGTTGTGACTGTCAATCGCTGCTTCAGCAGAGGGAGGAACAGAAAAGATATTAGGCAACAGCGCCAACCCCTGGTTGGGAGTGATAGTTAGATTTATACAGTATGAGCCTCGAAGTTGTCTTCCAAGCGCACTTGTGTGACAAAAAAAGCCAAGAACCGTCGGGTCAGGTGGCTCAAACTGTGACTTCATGTCTAAGAGAAAGTGTATCGGCGTTGAGGTCCAGGTACCATCTCGTGACACGTGGGTTTGACTCTTGCAGTGCCATCCACTGTAAAGGCACATGGTTGGTGACTAGGGTGATTTTACGGCCAAGAAGGTAGTATCTCAGCTAATTCATAGCCCATTTAATCGTGAATGCTTCCCTCTCCACAGTCGTTCCACAGCGGGTTCCACAGCACCATATTAGGAGCCTTTCTCTTTCTCAGATCAGTCAAGAGCATAATCCCTTTTGGAAAAGCACGGTCCAAGTCCTAAAAGGGCTTGTAGTTGCTGTTTGGTTGGTGGACAGGGCCAGTTGAGTTTGGCATTAACTTTGATACACTGTGGTTAAACCGTGCTGCCTCCAACCATATAGCCCAAATATTTTGCTTCGGTTAACCCAGAATAACATGTTTTTGGATTAATTTGAAGACTGGCATGCGAGGAGTACCTCTCAAACATGCTGTACATGTTCTTCCCATGATCAGATGACTATGTCACTCAGGTAGGTGGCACTGTGTGAGTTGTGGGGTCGTAGCACTCAGTCCACCAGACTTTGGAAGACTACCCAAATCAGAGGATACAATACTGCCAGTGACTGCTATGGCTGCTAGATCCATTATTTTCTTTGGCGGATTTCGTTAAGGGAATTTGCCAATACCTTTTCACCATGTCTAGGGTGGTCAAATATGATGCCTTTCTGAGTCATTTGAGGAGTTTGTCCACTCACGGCATTGGACAGGCATCGAAGTGGGATATTTGATCAATCCATCGCCTCGTGGAGACAGTTGGGGAGAATGTGTCTAATTTCTCCACACTTGTAACAGTGAAGAGTAGGAGGTGATTTTTTTTCGTGTATCACAATTTATATGTATCTACTATCTCTGCATTATTTCCTTTTTGTATTTTAAGCTCCATATTCTGAAGGTATATTGAGACTGCCTTTTAATTTTGTAACATTTTTGTGCGATAGCTTCTTTCCACAGGCAGACTGCTAAGCTTTCTGTAACATGCACATAAGTAGCCAGTTTTTATACACATAATCATTTATTTTTAGCAGTATTATTTAATTTACTTGTTGACATAAGTATAGGTTGGACTTTGTAAATTTATCACTGTCTTGGTTTACCTCTTTTTACCTTTCCCCAATTTTGCACATTTTCTGGTCAATTAGATACGGCTGGAATGACAGATAATATCTTGAACTTGAACTTGAATTATACACTCAGTACAACAGGAAGTGAAATGCTTAGTTTCTAACTTCCAACACAATGTGTTAGAAGAATATAAAAGGCACTAAACAATACGAATCAATATGTACAGTGACAGCATAAATAATAAATAACTTAATATAAGAGAATTTGTAATGAAGCATCATTAGCTCTAAGCACTGGCCCCATTTAGGATAATAATAATAATTCTTTACATTTATATAGCGCTTTTCTCACTACTCAAAGCACTCTCCCCACAGGGAGGACTCAGGAAGCAAACCTGCAATCTCTTTACTGCAAAGCAGCATCACTACCACTGCACCACCTGCATGGACATAAGGACTGTGGACAGAAGCTCCTCCTCAGTTTTTCTGGACTGGTCTTCAGGCCGTGGTAGAGTTTACCTGACCGCAGATCAAAGAATACACCATTGTTGGAATGGCTGGCATCTCTGATCATTTTTTTGCCCTGGTCCAACATCATGTGTCATAGATATCCCAGAAGCTAGACAGCGCACACCTAGTGATGTACTCAGCTGACCGTACCACTCTCTGAGAAGCTTTGTGGTCCCACTCTGTGCTATTTCCAAACCGGGTTGCAATACTTCCTGTCAAGATACTTTTGATGGTGGATATGTAGTTATTTAGTATCTGGTGGGTAGCTTAAAGCCCTGAGGCATCTGAAGTAGTAAAGACATTGTTGTGTCTATGTGTTTGGACCAGGTCAGGTCCTCTGTGATGTGGACACCAAGGTATCTCCACCTGAGTGTTGTTGATACTGAGAGGGTTGTAGTGCCTCTGCTGTTTTCTCCAAAGTCCACAATCAGCTCCTCTGCTCTGCCGACATTCAGAAGAACGCTGCTGCTTTGACACTAGTGCGACAGGCTCTCTGATGCATTCAGGTAGCCCTGCCTATCGTTGTTAGATGGTTGTGCCATCAGCACACTTGACAATGATGTTAGAATTGTGTGTAGCGATGCAGTCATATGTGTAGATGGAATACAGCAGAGGACTTAGAACACATCCCTGTGGAGCTCCTGTGTTGACAGTGAGAGATGATGAGGTGTGGCCTCCCACTCATACCACCTATGGTCTGACAGTCAGGGAGTTAAAAATCCAGTGGCAGAGTGAAGTTTTTAGACACTGGTTCCCATGCTTGGTGATGAGTTTAGAGGGGTTTATTGTGTTAAATACAGAACTATAGTCAATAACATTCTCCCTCTTCTGTTGTCTAGGAACCTTGTGGTCCTGCTACGTGTGGTTATCAAACCGGGCTGTAATACTTTCTCTTGAGATACTTTCGATGGCTGATGTGTAGAAGTTCTGTAGTAACTGGAAGTGTAGCCTGAAATTCCTGTGGTGTCTGAAGTGATAAAGATGTTGTTGTGGCTTCTTTACCAAGGTGTCATTGGTGTGTGGACCAGGTCAGGTCCTCGGTGATGTGGACACCGAGGGATCTGAATCTCTATCAGAGTGCTGTTAATACTTAGGGTGATGTTTTCTCTATTGTTTTATCCCAATGCCTGCAATCATCTGCTTTGTCTTGCTGACATTCAGGAGTAGGCTGTTGTCCTGACACCAGTGTGACACATTCTGCATTTCATCCAGGTAAGCCTGCTTAATGTTGTTAGATATCAGGCCAACCACATCTAACTTGACAATGCTTTTAGAGTCATGTGCAGCCACGCAGGCATGTGTGTAGATGGAGTACAGCACAGGACTCAGAACACAGCCCTGGGGAGCCCC
>JANRMT010061414.1:14875846-14904414 GCA_026402145.1 Polypterus bichir lapradei
CTATCTATCATATAGTGCCTTTCATATCTATCTATCTATGACTCTTTGGATCTGATGCAGGTCTTTTATCACTGGATCAGGAGAAGGCATTTGACAGGGTGGACCACAATTATCTTTTAGCAGTGCTGAAGGCCTTTGGCTTTGGACCTTCGTTCATTCGGCACATTGGACTTTTATATCACAACGTGTTTAGTGTCATGAAACTTAATGGAACACTAACAGCCCCCTTTCAAGGTTACCAGAGGGATACGTCCGGGCTGCTCTCTGTCCGGTATGCTCTTCTCGCTCTCCATTGAGCCGCTACTGCAACAGCTTCGCATCCACCTCCAAGGTTTGAACATCCCTCAGTTCCCGAGTTTACAACTTAAGGTGGTCGCGTATGCGGATGACTTGACCGTGTTTATCTGTCATCCTGGAGACATCAAGGAGCTGAAATATTACCTAGATAAATTTGAGAAACTGTCATCGGCAAAAATTAATTGGGATAAAAGTAACACATTTTTAATTGGCAACTGGAGGGATGGGGACCCACTAGGCCTGCCTTGTGGTCTTAAGTGGAGCAGGAGAGTGTTCAGATACCTGGGGAAGTTTTTAGGACAGGGAGGCATAGCTGAAGAAAACATGGCAGACTGGGTGAAAAAAGTTCAAACCAGACTGAAGAAATGGAAATACCTCCAAAAAAAGATCTCCTGTCGAGGCAGGGTCCTAATTATTAATAACTTGATAGCCTCCATGTTCTGGCATAAGTTGCAATGTGTTGACCCCGCAATATCTGTCATCAGAACCATGCAGGGCACTATTTTGTTTTTTTTTTGGGATGGTCTACATTGGGTGAAGCGAAGTGTCCTGTATCTGCCAGTAGAAGAAGGCAGTCAGGGACTCATTGACTTGTTGAGTAAGATGGACGCCTTTAGGTTGCAGGCGTTACATCAGCTCTTATACGGCCCCGAGCACCTGCCGTGGAGACAGCTGGCCTTTGCCTTATTTCGTGGGGAAAGAGGCTTAAATTTTGCCAAACATTTTTTTTTCTTACACTCTGCCAACTTTGTTAGGTCTGACCTGCTGGAGTTTTATCAGTCCGCACTTCAGGTCTGGCACAGAAAGAGGAGAACCAGGCTAAATCTGGAGAGCATTTTTTGGTTCATGGAAGTACCTTTAGTATGGAATCCTCTTTTTGACTGCCCGTTATTGCTTTCTGAATCATTTGTATCAATTCTTTTAAACAAAATAATTTTGAAAATAAGTCATTTAATTGATAGAAACATGAGGTGCTGGCACACCCCTGCTGTTTCCTTTTAAGGCATTAGCTCTGTGTTCTTTTGAAATTGCGGCACATTAAGTAACTAAACAATATAGTAATATGACAGAAAAGGCGATATCCCTCCCATCGTGATTACGGCGATACAAGAATCACATGAGAAAAATATACTTTAGCTTACATTTACTGACGGTTGACGCGGTTACAGACGGGAAGCTCATGACAGACTTATCAAGGTGGGAATCTTGATCTATGTAGTCTGCCATTTTTTCGTTACCATGCTCAGGGGATTTTCGGACGGAGGTCCGAACAGCTTCAAAGGGTTTGGCTGTTGTCCAAGCCTTTTATACTGTTCTTCTCTGGTCTCCAAACAAGGGCAGGTAAGGACTGAACTCCTCCTCCACAAAATACAGAAACAGCATAATGCCTACATGCCGGTTCTCATTCTCCCAACAAGGAAAGAAGATTTTGTACTGACAGAGGACAGAAATACTATTCTGTGTTTAGGCTGACTATACAATCCTCCAGTTGTCTTTGGCTATCTAATCCAATGCTTGGTTGGCAATTCTAAATGTTGAGCCCCTGTGTGCCAAACTTAGCATGCACATGTGAATGGAGCCTTTAACAGTGTTACCCAGAGACAGTGACATAAATATTAAAGAAAAATGTATTGTAAAAAACATATTTTAACACCTGCCCACCTAGCGGCGATCCCTGGGGATCAGATCGATACGCCTGGTTGAACTTTTTATCAATCAGTTAAAAACAGCACTGCGGAGGTCAGGCGCGAGTTCTCTGTGTGCCGAGTACTTCACAGGTGAGGAGACACCAGAAGCAGAGATGACATCGCCCGTCGTTATCATAAAGCCAAATGTCACTGGCCACACTGACAGACATTGACACCTTCTCAAGTTTGGTACTCTGGTTGAGAAAGACTTTGAACTGTTTGACAAAAAAGAACTGTATAAACTGTGTGTGAAAGAGACATTTTATAATCAACTGAAAGAGTTGCCAGATATACAGTGGAGGAAAGAATTGCAGGTCTCAGAGAACGTCACACCATTATGGAGGGCTTTTTATAAACTCCCATTGCAGAAAAGACTTGGGGATCTGCAGTGGAGGATAACGCACTTGGCCTTAGCCACAAACTCATTTCTGAATACAATTAAAGCTTCAGAGACTGACCAGTGCCTGTTCTGTGACACGAGAGAAACCATCTTTCACCTCTTTATTCACTGTGAACGGCTGAGGACGTTGTTCATGTTCTTAGAAATTCTTCTTAGTGGTTCTGGGTTCTGGCGACTCTGAGAATGTTCAAGATGAGCCTGAGGTGCCTGCAGACGTCGGTACTTTGAGTCAGGATGAAGGCGGCGGCTCGGGGACATCAGTGAGGTCCAATCTGTCACCTCAGCTGAGCTTCCGTGGTGGCTACAGTAACGATAGCATAATCCGTTTTGTGAAATTTATTGAGGGCAAGAGGGGTGTGAATGTTAGTCACCATTTCCCCGATCTTCAACTGTTTTTGAGCTCAGCTAAGGGGGACCTACGCCAGGCTACAGTTTTAGGCCTTAAGAGAACAGAAGCTGTGCGGCTAAAAAATGTTATGAGCAGGGTGAAAAGATCCTTAAATCCCAAGCCAGTATGATGCACTGCTGGACACGTCCTTCCACGTCTTTATTAAAGTTTTTTTTGGTGACCGCTTTTCTTTTTTGCCTTTTCATGCCTTTGTGTAATTTTGGCACAATTAACATCAATGGAAGTCGACATGACAACAAGCGGGTCGCGGTGTTCGATTATCTACTTAAACAGCTTGGAGTTATTTTTTTACAAGAAACTCACACAGACCCTGCTAACCAGGCAGACTGGCACAGAGGCTGGCAGGGACAGGTGTTTTTGAGTCACGGGTCGAGTGTTAGTGCCGGGGTCGCCATTCTCTTTTCTACTTCTTTCTCACCCGACTCGACTAGCGTGACAGAGGTGGTTAAAGGCAGACTACTGAAAGTGGAAGCCTGCTTAGGGGGCACAACGTGGGAATTCATAAATGTTTATGCACCCAATGAAGGAAGGGAGCGTTTGCAGTTTTTCTCTTTACTCCATGATTTACTTGTGCAGTGCAAAGATGAAGATCTTGTTTTTGTGTGGGGGGGGATTTTAACTGCACCGATGACGCCACCTTAGATAGAAATGGCCTGGAGCCTCACCCCAGCTCCGCGGCTCACTTGAAGTCAGTCCTCAGCAAGGCCGACCTTTTTGATGTCTGGAGGGCATTACACCAAGGAATTCGTCAGTACACGTGGGTGAAGGGTTCGGGGGGCTCGATCTCCATGGCGAGACTAGATAGAGTGTATTGCTTGAATCACCACAGCAATCTAATAGCGAACTGCTCCATTCATCCTTCTGGCTTCTCTGATCACAGTCTTGTCCTTTTCAAAGTTTCCCTTCCATTTCAATCTTCTTTTCCGTCGTACTGGCACTTCAATAACAGCCTACTGAAAGATCTCCGTTTCATTCAAGTTTTTGAATTCTTCTGGAAGAGGTGGAGGTTGACAATAAGTTCCTTTTCATCTCTGCGGCAGTGGTGGGACTGTTCAAAAACTGAAATCAAAGTGCTGTGTCAGCAATACACGCAGAATGTAACTCAGAATATGAGGAAGGCAATGGCAGAGTTGGAAGAGGACATCTTAGAGCTCTCTTCGTCTTTAGACAACTCTTTTAACGATGGCGTCTTTGAGAATTTAAAATCAAAGAAACAAGATCTCCTGGACTTATTGGACTGACGGGTGCATGGTGCTCTTGTGCGCTCAAGAATTCAGGGGTTGGCTGAAATGGATTCTCCTTCTCAATATTTTTTTGGACTTGGAAAAAAAAAGATCACAGAGTAAAGTGATTCACGCTCTGAAAAATGAGGATGGGCGCATCATCGAGGAGCCTGAGGCCATCAGAGCTATTGCTCACGATTTTTATAAAAAGCTGTTCTGTGCCGAAACAACAGAAGATACTTCTGAGACCAGGAGCCTCCTAGACAACCTGCTACAAATCCCCAAAACGGAAAAAGAGCTTCTGGATACAACCCTCAGCTTAGAGAACTTGACTACGGCCCTCGGCGGACTAAATACGGGAAAGTCACCTGGCACAGACGGCCTGACGGTTGAGTTTTTTAAGACATTCTGGAATTTATTAGGTGCGGATTTATTGGCGGTCTTCAGGGAGAGCATGATGAACAATGAACTGCCATTATCCTGTCGGCGGGCTGTTATTGCTCTGCTCCCAAAAAAAGGAGATCTATCAGACCTCAAGAACTGGCGTCCTGTTAGTCTTTTATGTACGGATTACAAGATTCTGTCCAGGGCTCTGGCTACTCGCCTGCGCAGGGTAATGGGGTGTGTCATCAGGTCAGATCAGACCTACTGTGTGCCAGACCGCTCCATCTTTGATAATATATTTCTGGTGCGAGACCTGATTACAACTTCAAAGCTTCTTGGTTTAAAGGCAGGACTGATCTCCTTGGATCAAGAAAAAGCTTTTGACAGAGTGGATCACCAATATCTGTTCAGAGTCCTACAAGCTTTTGGGTTTGGGTCCTCCTTCTCCAAATACATTGAAATGCTTTACTCAAATATATATGGCGTTCTGAAGATTAACGGTGCCCTGACAGCCCCCTTCTCTGTCACCAGGGGTATTCGCCAGGGCTGCCCCCTCTCAGGGATGCTCTACTCTCTGTCAATTGAGCCCCTCCTAGAGCAGCTCAGGCGTCGTCTTTCTGGTCTCAGCATCCCAGTTTGCCCCACTACTTCTTTTAAGGTCGTTGCCTACGCAGATGATGTGACTGTCTTTGTGTCTTCTACATCTGAGGTAAACACTTTAGTCAACTGCTTAGACGTTGTTCAAAGACTGACATCGGCGAAAGTCAATTGGCTCAAGAGCAATGCTTTCTTGCTGGGTGACTGGGGACTCGCATCTACTCCAGCTCTTCCTGAGACCCTCCAATGGAATAAGAATGTGTTTAAGTACCTGGGGGTGTATTTAGGCACAGATGGCACCGCTGTAGACAATTGGGTGGGGTGGACAGATCTGATCCAAGCAAGGCTGAACCGTTGGAAGTGGCTTCTGAGGGACATTTCATGTAGAGGCAGGGTTTTAATTCTGAATAACTTGATTGCCTCCATGTTTTGGCACAAGCTCAGGTGTGCTGATCCACCAGTAGCTCTGATCAAATCCGTACAGACGATCATCCTTGACTTTTTCCTGGGACAGTCTGCACTGGGTTCAGAGAGGTGTGCTGCACCTACCAGTGGCAGAAGGAGGGCAGGGTCTGATTGACGTCAGGAGTAAAATCGAGGCCTTCAGGCTCCAGACACTGCAGAGGCTGTTCTATGGTCCAGACGGCCTGCCTTGGAGAGACCTGGCGTTTGTACTTTTGCACAAAGTGAGCGAGTTAAAATTTGACAAACAGCTACTCCTCTTAGACGTCTCTAAACTAACTTTATCAGTTCTGCCAAAATTCTATCAGTCAATGTTGCTTACTTGGCATAGTAAACTTATGAGATCTCGTTTTGTTTTTGGCAATCTTCATTGTTTTTTAGAGGAACCTCTGATTAGGAATAATGTGCTGAAATCTCCTCTGCTCTTCTCTTGTCACTTCACCTCAATTCTTATTAAAAGTGGAATCACGAAGATTGGCCATCTTTTAAATAACCACACTTGCACATGGCACACCGCAGCACACCTCACATCGGTCCTGGGCGTGAGGTCTGAACGGCTCGTACATCACTTTCTGTGCCAGTTTAAGGAGGCCTTGGTCAACTTAGGCGCAGGGTCACTGTGCCAGAGCGTCTCTCCGGACAATCCGATCTTCAACTCAGATGTCACAGAGCTCGTCATCCAAGTCAAGCCCAACGTCACAGACTGCACTGACCGTCCAGGATCCATTTTGATATTTGGCAACTTAGTAGACAAGCAGTTTGACACAATGGGAAAAAATGAGCTCTACCAGGTGTGTGTTAAGATGACTTTTTATTAATTTCTTAGAGACTTGCCAGACACACGGTGGAGACAAGAACTGCATGTTGGAGTGAATGAAACTCCAGCGTGGAGAACTTTTTATAAACAACCACTGCAAAAAAGAATTGGCGACCTGCAATGGAGGATTCTTCATGGGGCTCTCGCCACCAACTCCTTTTTATCGGTTATTTTACCAGGAACATCAGATTGTTGTCCGTTTTGTCAACAGCGAGAGACTGTCTTTCATCTTTTTGTTAACTGCAAACGGCTCGAACCATTTTTTACATTTCTCAAGACACTTTTGGATAGAATAGGACTGTCATTGTCAACTGTTTGCTTTATTATTGGTATTAAGTATACTCAAAGACAGAGAAACAAGTGTGTGCTGGGAAATTATCTTCTGGGCCAAGCAAAGCTCTCAATCCTCAAAACCAGGAGGAACAAAGAGAAAAACTCAAAGACCACTGATGTGCTCCTGATGTTTAAAGTACTAGTGAAGTGCCGATTGAAGTTGGAGTTCACTTACCATCAACTCTTTGGAGACGTACAGACCTTCTGTGATTTATGGGGGCTTGGGGGGGCTTTATGTTCTGTTGAGAGGGGCAAGCTGGCGACTGGGTGGTGACTTCTTTAAATGTCCTTCAAAATATTTAAATACTGGATGGTTGAAAGCTCAGAATAGGAGACTCCTGGGGAATACAATGCTGTGTGTATAATGGAGAGCGATGTACAGAGTAGGAGACGAGTACAAGGGGAGTGATGGTGGAGTAAACTGATTATAAAAAGTGTACTTATTATGGACAATTATTTATATTTATATGTGGATCAGGAGGCATGTATAAGGGAATAGGGCGGTTTAATGAACAAATTATGTATTACTTATTTAATATGGAAATTCTGTACTTTATGTGTGGAGTAAGAAGTGTGCACGGGGCAATAGTAGTGGAGTAATGCAACATATTTATTAACTACATACTACTGCTGTGTTCATGTTTTTTTTGTCATTGCACAAAGTAAAGTTAAATTTTAATATTAAAATAATCTATTAATGTGCGGAGTGGGAGGAGTGTAAAGGGGGAGTAATGGTGTTTTTTGTGTTATAATGAATTAACATTTGATTTTCTTATTAATGTGCGGAGTAGGAGGAGAGTAAAGGGGAGTAATGGTGGGCTGCTGTATGGTTCTTTTGTTTATTCTGAATTTTGGCTTTTTTGTCATTTAACTGTGTATATTGTTATATTGAGGGGTTTTTTTATGTTCACAATAAAGGTTGTTTTAAAAATAAAAATATCTATCTATTATATAGTGCCTTTCCTATCTATCTATCTATCTATCTATCTATCTATCTATCTATCTATTATATAGTGCCTTTCATATCTATCTATCTATCTATCTATCTATCTATCTATCTATCTATCTATTATATAGTGCCTTTCATATCTATCTATCTATTTATCTATCTATCTATCTCTCTATCTATCTATCTATTATATAGTGCCTTTCATATCTATCTATCTATCTATCTATCTATCTATCTATCTATCTATCTATTATATAGTGCCTTTCATATCTATCTATCTATCTATAGTGCCTTTCATATCTATCTATCTATCTATCTATCTATCTATCTATCTATCTATCTATTATATAGTGCCTTTCATATCTATCTATCTATCTATCTATCTATCTATCTATCTATCTATCTATCTATCTATCTATCTATTATATAGTGCCTTTCATATCTACCTATCTATCTATCTATCTACACACATACAATTGAACATACAGACCATTCACACATGCTGTCACACACGTGTGCATGGGAGCCGGCTAAAGGGCTTGAGTAAGGGCAGTTCCGGGCAGTTTCTCCCTTTTCCTGCAGACCATTCACGGGAGATCCCACCTGGTCCTCTTGACGTCACTTCCAGGACCGAGCCTATGGAAGGAGTCCTTGCTGGCTTCGGCCCCTGTGATGTCATGTCCGGGCTCGAGCCTATGGCTGAAGACCATCATGAGCCCGGCCCCAGTGATCTCACTTCCTGTCTTCCCCTTTAAAAGCCTCCACCTTTTCCTTATTCCCTCAGTTCTGTTTTGGACTCGGTTTTGTGCACATCAGTGCTGCATACATTTTTATGACTTTTTCAGCCAGGATACCAATTACACGGGTGGCTTCCCCAAAACTTTCTATGTCTCTGAGTCAAGTTTGTGACAATGCATACTCATCAAAATCCACTTTTTTACACACCCACACTCTCATGTTAGCACACACAGCTTGTATATACAGCTCACACACTCATATACACATGCAAATGAGGACATGAACAACTCACACATCCACACCCATACAGATACGCTTGTATACACTGGCACACTTTTATATTCACACTCTCAAAAGTAGATATACTCTGACCCTATTAGGTGTCAATCCTATGTTGGACCCTTTCCCAGCTGGGACGCCATAATAGAAGGACAATATGGACCCGTCGGGGATGGGACTGAAGCAACATTCTTAAAAAGGGATTGATTAATGAACAAGGTGGGGGAATTGGCAGCACTCTACTGGCACAGACCCAGTAAGGACGCCCGGAGAGATATATGGGAGTTGTAGTGTGCCACGGTACCTTGAAGTATGCTCTGGTCTGATGTAAAAGTGAGCTGTCCATTATAAAATCTATCAGCTCCTCAGACAGCATTTCCAAGCTTCATTTTTGTAAGAAGTCATACCTTCAATTTGTTTCCTACACAGTCCCCCTGAGTTGGATCACACAAGCACAATGTAAAGAAATATATTGAAGCCAAAATGATGGATGGGAGCCACTAGATGACCATAAGGCGTAACAGTCTTCATTTTCACTGAGTTGTCCATTACCAGTTAATACGCCGTTCATTTGTCACCCATTCAGTGGCAGCCGGATACAAAGATGACACGTGGCATGCCACATTCTCACACTGCACGCATACATACAAATATAACCAAGCCAACGATCAGTCTGAAATCGCCTCTGTCACGGGATGATGAAAGAGATCCTAACAAGGCAACACAAGAATTGCTAAATCCAAGCACTTTAAGGCCGTGAGTGACACAGTCATCCATCACTGGTTAACAACCAATTAAACAATCGGCTACTGCCGGAAATGGCTACTTTCATAATATTTTCTTCAAAGCAGAACTTGAGATCTGATTAAATGCTGATCAGAACGGAAATTAAGCCGTCTGTCGGTTTCTTCTGCTTTTTGAGCTCTTCTGAACATTGAGGGTTTAGTTTAGCCATGTGCGAAGTCTGCAAATAGAAATGCAGAGATTCTAAAGTTTTAGCTTGCATTCTCTTACTTGGTTGTGTGAATTCACTGAATGAAACATCACATTTGAATGAGAGAACATCCCAAAAATTAGGATCTCAACAGGGTTCATTCATCCTTTACGGATGGTGTGTGAATGTGGAGAGCACACTCCATGTAGGGCTGAGCAGCCACCATCACGCAGCATGGAGGGTCTCATAAAGGGACACTTAGACAGTTCAATCAAGTGGTGCCCTTTGTCTCTTCATCTCTGTGTTGAAACGTCGATGAGCTCATTTTGGATGAAATCTTCCTTGATCAAGTGGCTAAAACATTCCCAATATTCAGCATATTGTAATTGAAAAACCCCTACTATGGTGTTTAATGGTTGACCCAAGCTGACCCATTTATACACCTAACTCTCAAGATGGTTATCGTTACTCAACTCTGTTATCTTGAAATCTGCCCTGCCCAGCATATCTCGAGGTTTGGTTCAGGCTGACTTTGTTCGGGTTATCAACAACATGCAGGGGCGGATGCCGCTTGACCACATTTAATATGGAGGGGGTGGCCGACTCGTTAGCACTGCTGCCTCCCAACTCCACAGGAATACTCACCCACAAAATGACGTATTGTAAATGAAACCTGCCACGGAAAGTTTGTAGTGATGGCTGCACAAAGTTTTTAAATGTCATGTTTAAACATTGAACAGAGATAACAAAGTATTGTGACGTACGGTGTTGTGCACGTTCACACCTCACAAGAGCTGGCTCAAAGTTCCGTTCACACAGCTTAAAATGAATAAATTCACGTTCACAGTTCACCATTTCAGTTTTGAACTTGTTCATGTTCAGCTCATTTTGTACTTTTTTTAAGGAGTGAAAATAAATGACCCATGAGTTTACTTTTTTCAGTTTTGCATGCCTTATACTGTGTTTCCCCGAAAATAAGATAGGCTCTTATATTAATTTTTCCTCCAAAAGACACGGTAAGGCTTATTTTCAGGGGATGTCTTGTTTTTCCATGAACAACAATCTACATTTATTCTTGAACAAAAATCTACATTTCTCTCTTTTATAAAAAAAAAAAAAAAATCTTGGCAGGCTTGGAAGGACACGATACGTGATATTCTCGGAGAAATTTTAACGACCCGCAAGACAAGGCAGTGAGACCGATGGACAGCTGCTGCACAGGCTTTTAAATGATCGACACTCAGCTCGGCAGCAGTAAGACAGCAGCTGATCCGACTGCATCTCCTTAGCGTACGTTCAACGCCCTCCCCTTCACATCGTGAGCAGCAGAGGTGCAAAGTGGCCCCGGGGGGGTGGACGAGTGAAGCAAGCCGGGGTCACAACTCCCTAGTATTCTTGAACAGAAATTTACATTTATTCAAATACAGTCATGTCATCATCTTCTGGAACATCATCATAACTCTCCAAACCCCATCATGAATTTCTTGCGACTCCATTTCCTTTAGAACAATTACCCCCAGTCTCTCATGTCTAGCAACAGAGCTTTCCTTAAATGAGCACCTCTTGTCCATGTAGCCTGCTCGTAGTGCATTCGGATATCCAACTTCTTCTCTTTGCAGAAAGCAGTAAGATTTTTGCCCTGGGACTCCTCCTCCACAATTCCTTTCTTGTACTCGACAGAATAGCTTTTTCATTTTGCACTCATCTTGTCGGTGGGTCAAAATACCGGTATTAATTCCTGTTCATCTGTGTACATACGGTAGCGGTAGGCGTTTATCGCTAATCCAAAAGCGCCTGCACGGGATCGTAACTAGGGCTTATTTTCAGAGTAGGGTTTATATTACGTGCATTCTGAAAAATCGTGCTAGGGCTTATTTTTGGGCTAGGTCTTATTTTCGGGGAAACACGGTAGTAAGTTGTTACAGTGTTCTTGAATAAAATACAATAATCATGAAGACGTTCTTATTTAAATACACTTTATTGAGTTATACAACAAACACTTACTGTATAACCATTGTCGCAAAAATCACAATGAGACATTAAGAAGGTTTGGGGCAGCCACCCATATAATATGTCCTGTCTGCAAAATGGATTTGAGAATGGATATACAGATCTTTCCAGATCAGAGTCCACAACTGAACTTCAGGTACAGAGACAAGATGGCCGCTTTAATGACTGTTTGTCCATTCTGATCCTACTTACCTCAGATCTAATAAATTAGCAATCTGTTTAAAATTCTAAAAAAATGATCTGAAAGATATAAGGTTCAAGTCAGTAAAGATACAGAATTTAAAACCAATCTATAGCGCATTATATACACAGTTATCACACACATGCGTTTGGGAGACAGTTTACAGGCTCAAATTAACCTACCAAACCAGGGGTTGGCACTGTCCTCTAACTCTTTTTCCTTTCTCCTGGAAGAACAACTCTAGGATCCACACAGTAACATCACTTCTGAATCCAACCCTCAAGATCCCACCTCTTCATGACATCACTTCCAGTTCCAACCCTCAAAAATCCCACCTCTTCATGATGTTGCTTCCGGTTCCAGAATGCCTTTCACCCATGACATCACTTCTTGCAAATCTACTACATATACCATCTTCATTTCCTTTTTTGTCAGTTACAATTTGAACTCAGTCTGTGAAGACGCCATTTCCTTTGCTTGTGCAACACTATATTTGGGATTCCCCCCAACCTCTCACAGTGTTGTGTCCTTATTTTATACAACTAGGGGGCTCTGCCCCCTGCTCACTTCGCTCGCCCACCCCCGGGTTTGGTTATCCGGATATACAATTTAAAGAGATTGTTACTTTCATGGGAATTGTTACCTACTCTTTCGATTCTATGTTGCACCGCTTCTCCGTGATGATAAATAAATATACACCTGACCAAATTGTGGTTTCTTTGAAATGATACTTGTCGTAGCTTTAATTGTTGCAGGACCACAGATTCTGATACCGTATGGTCCATTATTGTGTAAATCTACGTTCTGAGCATTGAATGATGCGATCGAGAAAAGTTTATTGTAGACTTGGATATTTTGCCTGTAGTGTTTTTTGGATTTCACTTTCACCTCTTCATTGGGAGGCAACACTACTTTTCCCTGATGGCAACACGAATTAGACGATCTACATGTCTCCAACTTAAACTTTAAAGCCTTACAATATCTATATACTTCTGACATATCACCTATGTCCATATATTTGATCTCTTTTTGCTGTTCCATTATTTCACCGAGTAATAATTTCTGTTTGTTTGTGCTAATGTGAACTTTACTTTCTTTTTTTTGATACTTCCTAATTTTACTACTTTCATATTCTCTAACCTGCTCTGCATGTGTATCACGCCAATGTTTTTGAACGTCTTTATGAAGTCTTTTATTTCTGACGAGTTTTTCAATTCCACTTGGTCCGGGTTTACTTAGTCATTGACGTGCCATCTAGAACGTATTAAAATTTTTAAGAGCTGGGAGCACATGAAGCGTGTCTCCCAAAAGCATCCCAACAACTGTGTTATTCCCTTCATAATTTTAAACACTTCAGACAGGTCTCCTCTTAATCTCAATCTGCTTAAACTGGGAAAGCTCAGTTCTTTTAATCTTTCTTCATAACTCATCCCCGCAGTCCTGGAATCGTCCTAGTCACTTTGAATGCTGCTTTGTATTTTTTGGTGCCTGGAGACAAAATTAATATGCAGATGACTGTAGTAGGACCCTTATTAATATGCAGGTGATTGCTAGGTAACCCTAATTAAGATATCCATGATTACAATATGATCCTAATCATTGCTCTGGAAATTAAAATGTCATTTCAATTAGTATGCAGTACTCTAGTATTTGGTTCAACTGCTTAACACACATGCACATATATATTTCTTAATATAGGGCTTACATCTCTAGGGGTTTTTAAGGTGATGTTGCGTCAAACCTTGAAGTTCATCCAGAGGTTTTCTTCACACCACATTTGACACTCTAGTTCTGTTACAGGCAGATTGTGGTTATATATTTGAAAATATCTAAGTCAAGCATCTCCACTTTGACTCTTTCCTTATCATTAGTGAAAAAAAAATTATACTTTCCTCCTGAGAATTTCTCAGTTTGTGATAAATAATCCGCATTTGGCATATTCTTTAATTTGCTGCTTCTAGGTTATGACAAATATGTTCTTAGGATTTTTCAGGTAAAGAAGATGGAAGTTTCCAGGTAAGCCAGTTTTCCTCCCTCATCATAGTGCCAGAGAGTGGTGACATGTTGCTATATGCAAGTAAAAATCCTACAATATGCTGTATATGTGACAATAATTATCTATCTATTGTAGAGGGGTGAATAAAGAGGCAGGGCAAAAGCCAAATGTTTGGACTGCCAACCGGGCAAAACCTCATTTAATTCAAATGACAAATTAAGAAAACCAGCAAAAAGGTTGCATTTCAGTGCACTGTTTGTATGGTACAATATCCCTCTGAGAATCGGTGGGTGGTAAGCTCAGGTCTTGATCGGCACATTTGCAAGGTGTGCACCGAAATGAGACACTGTCTTCTGGGAGCTCTCTGTTTTTATTCGGGAAGAGGCAGAGCTTCCTTGGCTTCGTTCCACTCAAGGAGCAGTTTCTCGAGGCTGTGATGGAAAAAAGGAGACAAGACTGTTAGTGATAGCACCTCCTCTCATCCCGGGGTGGTAGCACTTACTTTTAATTCATGATTGAGACCATTGACATTCCAGCTCACAAAAGTTTACTGTTTGGTCATAAAGGCATTGCTTCTGATGTTTTGTTGTCATTTTAGAATCTTAAATTAAGGTTGTACATTACTACATATGATAGCTTTAACCTTCATTTCCAATATTGTAAGGAGTTATGGCTATGAAGCTTATTGTTATGCTGGCACTTACAATTGTGGAATTAAAAGGATAGATCAGAAATAGCTTACTCTCTTTTGTCTCCTTCCCCAAACTCCCTGCTCCCCCCCCCCCCTTTTGCCTCCCCAAGTGAGTCTAGACCACACTTCACGAAGTCCTTGGACATGCCTAGATACAGAGAACGTCTAGAACAAAACCAACCCCCAAGGAGCAGTATAGAAGGAATAAAGTAGAGATATCTACTGGCAGTACACTCGAAGTGGTACCACTTACTTAAGGCGAACCTGGAAAGTGGCCCTCTGGCGTATGTCTATAAATTGTCACAGGTGGCTGGGGGGGGGGCAACCCGGCCAGGATGCCCCAGAGGACCGGAGGAGGGCTTACACCTCACCCAGACCACGTGGGGGCGGCCACGCTGGTGGCTATGGGGACCACGGGTACAGAGCTTTGAAGCTCAACCCTGTAGGGGCCTGTGGTCACCGCCAGGGGGCACCCCAATGCTTATGGAGCCCTGGACCTCAGCACCTGCCACACCCGGAAGTGCTGGGGGGGAAGAGGATCAGGGACACCCGGAGTGCTTCTGGGTGCGCAGCCAGCACTTCCGCCACATTGGATAATGCCGGTGGAAGATTGCCGGGAGGCACCTGGAGCACGTCTGGGTGATTATAAAAGGGGCCGCCTCCTTCCATTCAATGGCTGGAGTCGTGAGGTCGAGAGACAAAGTCTTGGAGGAGACAAGGAGGCGGCCTGAAGAGAAAGAGGCATAGTGGGAGAAAGGCCTGGACTTTTGGGGACTTTGGGGTTGTGTGGCACTTGTAAATATTAAGACTTGTAAATAAACGTGTGGTGGTGCCTGTCTGTGTCCGGGGTTCGTTCCACAATATGTATGTCTGTTCATCTGTTTGTTTGTTTACCAATCACACAAAAGCTGCTGAAGTGATTTTAATAACAATTTACATGTGCGCTGCCATTGGTCCAACCTAAAATATAGGCTATGTGGCATATCAGGGAGAGGAGTTGGAATGGGGTGCCAGCACAAAAAACCAGTGCCATCAGGAAGCAGGAGTGCACTGGGGGCTGATGGGAGTTTTACACTGCATTTTTTTTCTGAATTAACTTAGATAACAATTTGACTGGAGTTCACCTTTCGCCTATAAGAACGTCTTTTTTGTGTCATTGTGTGTTATGTTTAGCCATGTTGAATTTACAAAAGACTGCCCCGACAAATTTATTTCCATCTGGACCCTTTTCTGAGAAATGTGCAGATCCAAAGGGGTGTACAATGTTGCCAGACCTTAATGAGAGCTGTTCTTCTCTTTCAAACTCCCTAAAAACTTGTAAAACTCCAAAACACCCTTGTAAGTGAGTTTCGCAGCTGTGAAATTGCATATGAATCGAAGTTTAGTGTAAACTGTGCAAAACTGTTTGAGAAAGGAAAGTTGACCATTTCGCTTACCACAACCTATTATTTTGTGATTTTTTATTATACGTGGGTTTAGTAAATGGGTGGACGGACATTATTCATAATCAACGTAGCAAGATTTGGACTGCCTGGTGCGGATGGAGGGTGGGATAGTGTGTGCTGGTCAGACGCGCAGATTGAAACTCCATGTCCTGTGTACACGTGACAATGAACTGATGACCTCACATGTTTTTAATCAAAGCAAAATCTTACATTTTTAAAAAAGCCAGCGCTATCCTACACCTGTATATCGTTACTAAGTAACAAGGACTTTTATACCACAATGAAACAGAATGAAAGGGGATTTTTTAAACTGGATGTTAAGTCTCTGTTCACAATATGGTAGAAACAGAATGACTGAGGACAATGTTAGTAACTTTTACTCTTTCTTGATTGATAGACATTTATTCCATTCCATTTTATAATGAAGCAGTTATAATTATAGGCTTTGAGGCCAAAACAGCATAGTCAGTTGTGACAATTTCAAATCAATATTGAAAGAATCATCTTTATGACCTTATCAAGCTCTGGCACCGTCACTGTGCCCTGTAATAATATTGTACTACCTGACAGGGGGCGCCTGCTCCCTGGGACTGCTCTTTTTCAATTGCACCACAGACATACTGTATATCCCTTCCCAGTGACCACAGAGAAGACATTATGACAAGAGAAATAAGGTACAAAAGAAAGGAAAGATTTAACTTGCCTTAAGATGCATCTTTCACTCCTAATATACAGTGGAGTACAGTAGACCCCCATGAAGTGGCGGTTCAGAGTTCGCGGCCTCAGTTGTTCGCGGATTTTTCCTTAGAACCTAACTAGTAATTGTTAGCGAAAAACTGCAAATATCCTCTGCAATTTTTTTTATGGCTTTTTTCATTCAAATACTGTACTGTAAAGAGAACACAAAGCAACTGTAGAGGAAAATGCGGCTTGGGATGGTGAAAGTAGCCAATCCGAGAGCGTTATTCATTTCTCCTTGCTGCTGATTGGCTGCTGCCCTGTGACGCATCTCCGGCAGATGCAGCCCAGCATTCCCGCATCATAACAGTTTACCGCGTGTAGCTCGAGTGTTTCGCTGAGTGGTCTCATGTTTTTCGTTTTGCTCTTCTTAAAGCCCTAAGATGCTCCCCAAACACCCTGCACCTTTGCTGTGTAGTCATTATCTTCATTACATACCTTCATTGTACTGCACAGCTAATTCATCATCATTATCTTCAATCAATATCATTCATTGAGTACCCATACATTTTACTGTATTATTATTAAATTAAAATATTACGTATTTACCCTACTTATACCAAAGAAAATGCGCTTGCATGAATTATAGTACATATAGGGGCATTTTACATTCTAGCACTGCGGGAGACATAGCAGTACAGTACTATACAGTATACGGGTTTACCTTTACATTCTTTTTTTTAGGGTAATGTATTAAGCTGAGACTGAAATTGGATTAAAGTGTTTTGGGGACATATTTAGGGTTTAAACTATAAAAATAGGCATTTATTTTTTGACCATGTCCAAAATTCACAGTTTTTCACAATTTGCAGGTGCTCTAGGAACATAACCCCCACGAATTTCAGGGTTATCTGTATATCACATAATATTTACATAAACAGAGCCCAAAAAGAAGCCATTGCGACAATATAATTTTTTTACTGTCCATCAGTGTGGTTTTTGACGGTTGGGGTGGCTGTTTTTGGAGGAGTCTGGAGGGAGTCAAATCAGGCTTCTGGCTTCTTTAAGCTGTGAAGGGCTTTTATACCCATAATGCCCACTGACCAATACTATATATGGATTTGTAACACTTGAACACATCCAATGAGCTATTTTGCAGGATCTACTGACCAATGCTCTCTGTGGATTAGGCTGTGTAAGACTCTAACTTGGGACATTCTTTCATTACCTGCCAACAGCGCACTTGCTATAATCACTAAAAGCCTTTAACATCTCAGCCTGAAAGATCTGTCTGCTTGTGTGCCAAACATAAGTAAATAGGCTCACAGAGCACAGTGTCGCATGATTAATTTTCAGTTTTGGTTTTAAATTTGGAGATAGAGAGCAATGTTTGTGAATCCCGATCCTCCACAAGGCCTCCACTACTGTAGATGCTTTATATGGTCCATGGGTTCAATTATTCAATGTGCCATCCAGTTTATTAATGTGGGATTAAACATCTATCTGTGGAACCACAATAATCCAGAAAACACAAAGAAGTAGAGCTGATGGGTTCAGCCCAGCAAGAAGTTACGGCAATTATGGATTCCAATCATACACGACAAGAACAAGTTCTGGACTTGTGACAGCAAACACAATAACTGAAGTAAAATAGAAAATGCTAAACAATTTAAAGAATACAAAAATAGTTTCTTTCTTACCTTAACGCATTAAACAAATATACCCAGGCAATGGCAGGTACTAGGCTAGGAAACCTAAAAATCTAATTATAGTGTGATCCTAATTAAAATGCATGACCCGAACTACAATGTGAGGTCACAACTTGTCAGCATAATGAATAGGCAGAGGTGACTCTAATTAATTCATTTGCAACTGATTGTACTGCAGCCTTTCTTAATGTGCAGATAATTGTAGTGTAACCTTAATAAATATGCAGATGTGGGTCTAATTAATAGGCAGGTGATTTCAATTTAGGAATATTATGCAGGGGCGGCATGGTGGCACAGTGGGTAGCACTGCTGCCTCGCAGGTAGGAGACTCGGGTTCGCTTCCCGGGTCCTCCCTGCATGGAGTTTGCATGTTCTCCCCGTGTCTGCGTGGGTTTCCTCCCACAGTCCAAAGACATGCAGGTTAGGTGCATTGGCGATCCTAAATTGTCCCTAGTGTGTGCCCTGCCCGGGATTTCTTCCTGCCTTGCACCCTGGGATTGGCTCCAGCAGAACCCCCATGACCCTGTGTTAGGATATAGTGGGTTGGACGATGACTGACAGACTGACATTTATTATGAGAGCTATCAGAGCATTCTTGGAAATGGAAAATAACAGATACTAAAGGAATTTTGACCTATATAAAAATGATTCTTGGTGGGCAGCACGGCGGCGCAGTGGTAGCGCTGCTGCCTCGCAGTTAGGAGACTCGGGTTCGCTTCCCGGGTCCTCCCTGCGTGGAGTTTGCATGTTCTCCCCGTGTCTGCGTGGGTTTCCTCCCACAGTCCAAAGACTTGCAGGTTAGGTGCATTGGCAATTCTAAATTGTCCCTAATGTGTGTGTGCCCTGCGGTGGGCTGGTGCCCTGCCCAGGGTTTGTTCCTGCCTTGTGCCCTATGTTGGCTGGGATTGGCTCCAGCAGACCCCCCGTGACCCTGTAGTTAGGATATAGCGGGTTGGAAAATGAATGACTGACTGACTAAAAAAAATAAAGCCATCCAAATATATAGCTGGTAATAATTATATAATAAAAAGAATAGGGTAGCGGTGGCACAGTGGTAGCGTTGCTGCCATGCAGTTAGGAGACCCGGGTTCGCTTCCCAGGTCCTCCCTGCGTGGAGTTTGCATGTTCTCCCCGTGTCTGCGTGGGTTTCCTCCCACAGTCCAAAGACTTGCAGGTTAGGTGCAAGAGTGATTCTAAATTGGCCCTGGTGTGCGCTTGGTGTGTGGGTGTGTGCACCCTGCGGTGGGCTGGCGCCCTGCCTGGGGTTTGTTTCCTGGCTTGCACCCTGTGTTGGCTAGGATTGGCACCAGCAGACCCCCGTGACCCCGTAGTTAGGATATAGCGGGTTGGCTGATGGATGGATGGAATATTATGCAGATGTGAGTCAAATTAATATGCAGATGATTTCAGTTGAACAATAAGTGATATGCAGATGTGAATCTAATCGATATGCAGATGAAGGCGGCAGGACCCTAATTCATATCCTGGAGGCTGCTGGCAGGCCACATCACCCACTTCACGTTTGTTGTGTAGTTGCTGTTTCTGGAACAACAGGCATATCGGCATCAGTGCCAACTGTCTACACGTTTACTGTGAGGTGGCAATGTGATCTTTGTCCGTTTGTTTAAGTAAATTCATATTTTCATTGTGGCCCTATTCAAAGCCTTCAGCCTTACTTGTTTCCATCTTAGCATTGGCTCTTCTGTAAAACAGAAATAGAAGACGTCCTTGACTGTCACATCTTTCAAAAATGAACAACTCCCTGTTGTTGTCATCATTAGCACACTGCCAGTATCACGTCAGTTGATCGGCAAACGTCACTTTTGCCCACAAGCCATTCTTTTAAACACCAATCCAGAAAGAGTGGTCACACAGAAAAATCAGTTGGACGCTGATGACTATGAGGAGAGCAGTGACCTGAGCCTGATTTACTGTACAAGCAAAGGGTCACAGGGTGAATGCAATAAACTTGGAGAACAGAGTGCCACGAACACATTCCATTGATTTTTATTAAGCTGCCTTTATTGTGTGTTGGTTCTGAAAGATGCACAGTTTGAACAGGCGACATGGAAACACAAACCTGATCTATCGCACTTCATGTCTTTATAAACAGAGGAGACAACAATAAAGCAAAGAAACATTCATTTAGCAGTCCGTGTCCTTGTAGAAGTTTCAATGCCAGAGTCCAGAGGACTCAGGCCAGGTGGTCACACTACCCCTCCGCAGCTTGCTGTGCCCACTCGGACACTGTCTCATATCATGGAGGATTGTGCAGGATGTTTCACTTAGCAGTATTTATTTTACATGACATTTATCATTGGGTTCAAACCTTGTGGCTGAATTTTGTGCACTCAGATGCTACACCAAGGGATAAGACCTTCTTGGTTATTATCAGGATGGAATAGCATCACAGCAGTTACTATAGCAACAGATGACAACACTCAAGGACATACGAAGTAGCAGGACCCTCCTGGCTGCTGGGTCAAGATCGTAATGCAAATATCAGCAAAAGCAGGAGGTGATGCAAGTGCCAGGATACCCCCATCATGGTCATTGTGGCACTGTTCTCTTGATACCAATCATTATATTGCAGCCTAGCTTCACAGCAGTTTCTGATACAAGGAAAGGAACTCACAAGGTATTCCTGTCACTGTCAGTGACATAACTTGATTTTCTGTCCAGAGCAAGATGACAGAGTCCCAGTGAATTGATTGACTTCTTCAAGGCATTTAAGAACAAAGAACTAGAGAAGCAGTAGATGATTGGATCGAGGACGCTGTTCAGGTACGTGAAAGCAATGGATACGCTGAAGAATGTGGCAAAGACATTATAGGCCTTGCAGTTTTCTGGAAAGAACTTTTTGATCAGAAGGGTAATCAGTCCTGACAGAATGCCTGGCATGAAGCAGATGGTGAAGAACAGTAAAATGAGTATAAGCACTTTAATGGCTTTCTGGACCTTGTTTGACTTGTCTAACTGGCGAAACTTCAGTATCCATATGATCCTAAATGTGCAGGAGAGCAGGATGCCAAATGGTATGAAAAATTCAAAAATGTAGACCCCATAGTGCAGCTTCATTACAGAAGTCAAGTTAGAGGTGTGGCTGAAACTCCGGCATAGAGACATATTGCCACTCACAAAAAGAAGATTGTTGCTCAGTAATGGACACCTCAAAGCCAAGACCAGTGCCCACATAATAAAGGAAATGCCAGCTGAATACCTGATGGACAGGTGACTGAGCCGGTGGTGTGGTAAGACAATCTTGAAGTAGCGATCGATCGCCACTAGAGTCATGAATCCAATGCTGGCAGAGCGGTTCACAGTCAGCATGAAGAGATTAATCCGACAAAAAGTGGCTCCAAAGATCCAGTGCTCTTTCCTTATGACATTGTCAATCCTGAAGGGCAGGGAGATAATAAGCAGGAAGTCAGCCAGCACTAGGTTCAGCAGATAGACGGTGAGGGGCTTCCAGGTTTTCAGGGAGAAGCAAAAGACCCATAGAGCCATTGCATTCCCAGGCAGGCCCAATATGAACTCTATGATGAGCACAGGGGTCAAGATACTGGCTGCATCGGTTTGCTGGATCAAGCAGTGCATACTGCTGTTCTGGGTGGACATGGCTGAACACCAATACTTCAGTACTTCGGAATATCAATGGAGTCTTGTCCTCAAATTGCTCCTTGGCACATCTGCTGTTCTGCAATACAGGAGAGACAGGCGTTAGAAGAATCAGCCGGCATGTCAGCATGTGTGTGTATGAGTGCTTGAGTTCGTCTGGTGTGTTGCCTGCCCTTCTGTGACACAGTCTATAAATAAACCTGGAAACTGACGTCCTAAGGACATGTCATACTTTGACAGACTAAGAAAATCAAATCTGATAATTCTCGAGCAGAGGAGATTGCATGGGGGTCCTAGTCCAGGTCTTCAAGGTTCTCAAAGGCATTGATAAAGTAGATATAACAGAATTCTTTCAGCTTAATGGTTAATCATATACTTGAGGACGCCAGTGGAAATTCAGGGGAAAGTGTATTTAGGACTGACTCAGGAAGCACTTCTTTGTGGGAATGTTGAACAGACTGATGAGACATGTAGTGTAGAAAAGAATCTCTCTATTTTAAAAGAAAATCTTGAGACGAGACTATTGCCAAGAGATTTTTTCAAGTCCCGCCCTCCTCTCCATCATTTCCGGTTAATGGCCCACGCCCCACGGTACTCTCACCTCTCATTCGTGTGAATGCTTTTGTCAGACACAGTTCCTGAGCTCTCAGCTCTTATAAATGTTTATGTTTTCCTCACTTTAAGTTCTCAATAAATAAATACTTATTATGTCCAAATCTTATTGAAGAATTTCATCCCGAAGGCTTATCAGCAGAAGAAATAATTACACGGGCAATCCTAGCACAGAGAAATGATGAAGTCAAACGAATGAACGCGAAAACTGTCGATCAGTTACAAGGCAAATTGGTTAAATGTGTATCAATAGACTCTGCTGAAACAGTTGGTGGTAATGATGCAGAAGATGAAAACATCAACTTACAATATCCCGAAGAATATGTACAACTGTTAACACTGTCCGGTCTTCCACCGGCTGATTTACTGTTGAAAGAAGGATGTATCGTAATGTTATGGGGTTATTTATGTCTGAGTGATGGGCTATGCAATAGGACAAGATTAGATGTATTCAAAATTGGTCAAACAATTCTGACATGTCAAATTTTACCAGGCGACAAGAAAGGTAATGTAGTACATCTTAAAGGGACACCAAAGGAGATCTTGATATGTCATTCGTATTAAAACGTTCACAATTTCCCGTTAGAATAGTTTTTGCTATGACATTTAACAAATCACAGGGACAATCATTCGAAAAAGTCGGTTTATTTATTAGAGAGAAAGGAACGATATTCATTCATGAGCAGTTTTATGTTGCGTTATCACGATGTAAGTCCAAACACGGGATCAAAATTCAATGCGATATTGATGAGAAGTTAATTCGAAAAATTGTTTTTAATGAAGTTCTACAGTAAAAGTGTAAGTTTAAAAAGTACTTTGCATGTTCATTTCAAAGCCAAACAGAACGAAAATGTATAAAGCAACGAATACCTTTAACGCAACATGAAACATAATTTTCTTTCAATTTATTACATTTTACTATTTTTTACTATTGTTAGTTATTCGCTGTAATGTAAAATAGTTAGTTCTATTATGCATATGAAACAATTCCCATGAAAGTAACAATCTGTTTGAATTGTACATCTGCTTCCCACATACACGAGTGGCAGAGCTGCGAAGTGGCTAGCGCATAGCGCCCGCTCAGGGTTGGCGAGTGAAGCGAGCTGGGGGCAGAGCCCCCTAGTATTCTTAAAGTTAATGATTTGCATATAGTCAAAGATAATCATAGATAATCATAGGCATATATGAAATTAAGTATATACTAATGCACACTAGTATAATAAGGGTTAAACTATAAAAATCCCTTGCCTGCCCATTTTATTAATTAACTTTGCAGCTGCTAAGCTTAAAAACTTCAGTCAAGGACATTTTGTACTTTAAGATGGCTGAATGGGCCGTTGTTTTAAGAAATGCAGCCATTAAGGCTTTGGCCATGAAAGAAAACCAGATAGGCCGTTCGCTTCCATTTACAGCGGCTGGGCCTCTGCCTCCCTGTCTAACTGCCTGGACAGGTGATGACAAGTCAAGGAAAATGTAGTTTATAAGAAATGGCGTTGTCGTTTTAGGGGCGCAGCTGCCCCAACCTCTAGCCCAATATCTTATGTGTGGGTCCGCCTGATTCCAACTTACTGGTGGAAATCGATTGATAAATAAGTTTTGGACACCTGCGCAGGGTATGAAGTAATGATGGCAGTTTCAGTCAAGTGATGGACATTAGGTAAAGGTGGGAAGAGCCAGAAGGAGGAGAGTATTTGCATAAGTGATAAATTTAAGCTTGCTAAATTTGCTAATTGCTCATTTCAATTGATTTGGGTCTGTGTATGCATCACGCAATAAAATTGGATTTTGCTACCTTCCTGCAACTCCGCATGCCTTCTTTGAACAGCATGTAGTTAAAGCAGGAACCTTGAAAACCTTTATGAAGAATCTATATGAGATATTAGAACGTCTTACTGTATCTATTAGCTAAATAAATGAGCATGATGGACCAAATGGTCTCCTCTTGTTTGTCAAATTTTGAATGTTCTAATTGGCTTCAAATTCAGACCCTTTAAAACTGATGGCACTTGCATTCCTTACTCCTAATTGTATTTTTATGGCAAATGCACATTCTCAAGGTGAGGTCAGGTTGGGGGCCAAGCACTGGTACAGCGTGTTGCCGCACCCACCACACGATGAAACAGCTTGTGATCCTGGTTGGCAACCCCCCAGGCAGACACGTGGTCCAGTCCCACCCTCCGGAAATGACCCTCTATCTACTTGGGCGTCCCCTTGGCCTGGTCCAGCCACTCCTGTGAGCCAGATCACCCTCGGGGGAATCACGCCACATGGCCGTAGTGCCGTAACTGATGCTCCCTCACAATGCAGGTAATGTGCCTGAGCAACCGCTCATTCAACACAAAGTCAAACCAGCGGTACCCAGAGATTCTCCAAAATGAGAAAGTACCAAAGGAGTCCAGTCTTCATCCCAGGTCACTGGATAGTGTCCATGTCTCAAAACCATATAGTAAAACAGGGAGCACCAGGACTTTAAAGACTTAGACCATTCGTCCATTTGCATAGATATTGGGAGCGCCACACACCCCTCTCCAGGGACCTCATGACCTCCCAGTCCGTCTACTGACTACATAAGAAGATTCACCAGAGACATGAATGTCACACTGGTGTACTGTCTTAGAAAGAAATCATTTTTTAAAGAAGTTAGATTCAATCATAACCTCATTTATTTGGAGTTCAAAATATCCACGCATCCAAAGGGTGACCCTACAAAGACCTAAGGCAGAATGTGGCATGGCACTACCTAACTTTCAATTTTATTACTGGGTGGCAAATATAAACCTAGACGTTGACACAAATAGATGTACATAAACAGGGTTGGTCCACAATAGAAGTAAAATCCAGCAATACTTCTTCACATTCCTTGCTTTGTGTCATCGTCAATATACTAACAACTCAATTGTGCTTGTTTCACTCAGAATATGGAACCAATGTAGTAAATACTTGAAGATAGAGAAGCTTTTATCTGTGGCATCTCTACACGATAACTACCTTTTTTCCACCCTTTCAAACGTGTGCAGTTTTCAAAGTTTAGAAAATGTATGGGATTAAATCATTTAGATGATATCTTTGCATCCTACGAACGATTACAATCCAAATTTAACTTTCTATCAACGCAATTCATTCCACTACCTCCACATTAGAAACTTTGCTAAACAAAATCTGCCCAGTTTTCCTCACCTCCCACCTATTTCTATTCCGGAAGAAATATTGATCAGTCTTAACCTTTAAACCGCCGGAACTGGCTATAGTCGGTTCCCAATGCAATTTGCCTGCACGCCGGAGCCGAGTATATTCGGCAGCATACATTCGGTGACGTACATTCATTGAACTCCGCAACCGGCTAAATTTGTTTCCCATTGCAATTTGCCAGCACGCCGGAGCTGATCAGTCAGTGGCGTACATTGGTTGAGCAGCCAGCTCATGACCACTGCCGGCCCCGGCAGAACTGCAGCACCGCTGTCCCTAGGATTCAGCCGCTGCACTAGAGTAGCCTGCAAGCATCAGCGCTTACCTATATGTTCTTGCGTGCAGCCAGCTCAAGCGCAGTTGGCTCGGTGATTTACTGAATTTCATCAATGGCGTCAGTTGCACCTTGTACATGTAATAATAGATTGTTCCAGTAGTTACTTTAATTGTTTTTACAGTTTATTGGCAGTGTGTAAACTGATCAGTGTTGCAGTAATTGTGATGCTTTTTGCATGAAAAAAAAAATGTGTTCCATTAAAATTTCACATTTTCTTTGTGAATTGTGATATTTACTTAAAATGTGCAGGAAAAACTACTTGGCGTCCAGGGGGTGCACTAACCCCCAAATATGTGGCAGTTTAAGGGTTACGGGGACTCAGACAGCATTTCTATAATGTATACAAACATTTCAAAGTCCCTTCCTTTCAAAGATCCCAGAGTACAGTGGGAAAAGGATCTCTTACTCAACATTTCAGAAAAGGAGTGCGCACAGAATTCACTCGAGCTCCCTATTTTATTCTCTATATACCTTCACCCTATTGGAGCGATTTTTAGGAAATTTAACATGCTATGCTGATGATACTCAGGTTTATATTCCTGTCTGCAACTCTGCAACGAATCAACACCACAAGTGTCTGTCTGAGCTAAGATCCTGGATGGCTAATAATTTTCTTGATCTAAATCAAAATAAAACAGAGATGCTTATTGTGGGTCCATCAGCTAAAGTCCAAACTGGTCTTGGACTTCTCGGCTCTTTCTCTGTCTTTTGCAAACCTCAAGTCCGCCATCTTAGTGTTATCTTTGACAGTAACCTCTCTTTTGAGAAACAGATTAATTCTGTAGTCAAGAGTTGCTTTTTCCAACTTCATCTATTAGGTAAGATAAAGCCTTTTTTATCTTTTAGGGATCTTGAGAAAGCTACTCAAGCTTTTATTTTTTCTCACCTCGATTACTGCAACTCGCTTTGTTCTGCGATTAACAAATCCCTGATGCGCAGGTTACAGTTGATCCAAAATGCTGCTGCTCGCTTTCTGGTTGGGGCAAGAAAGTCTGATTCTGTTTCTCCAATATTAGCTTCTTTATACTGGCTGCCTGTCAGTTTTCGAATTGATTTTAAAATCTTATTGCTAGTTTATAAATCGTTACATGGGCTTGCTCCTGCCTGTTTATCTGAATTGTGTGTTTTACACCAGCCATCCAGAGTGCTTAGATCTTCTGGTCAGTTGTCTCTTGTTGTCCCTTGTACTAAGTGTAAAACTAAGGGGGACAGACTGGGCTTGTGCTGCTGCTGCTGCTCCTCGCCTGTGGAACTCTTTACCTCGTCACATAAAGGAGTCGTCTACAATTGAACTGTTCAAAACGAGATTAAAGACTCATTTCTATTCACTTGCATTCCATGACATTCAGTAATACTGATGGTTTCCTCTTTGTGATTATATAACATTATTTCTGTTTATTATGTATCTTATTTCATGTTCATGTATTTTATTTCTATTCATGTTTTTATGTTATTTGTTTTGTTTTTCTTTTATTCTATTATTGTAAAGCACTTTGGTCACAGCATTGCTGTGTTGTTTTAAATGTGCTATATAAATAAATTAACATTGACAATTAAGCAAACCATACAATTATTCAACTTAAAATCTTTTATCGAGCGCATCTGTCTCATTTAAAATTGTCCAAAATGTTTCCAAGGCAAGATCCAACCTGTGAATGTTGCAATTGAGCTCCAGCCTCACTAGGCCACATGTTTTGGGTGTGTACCAAATTAACATCATTTTGGACCAAAATCTTTAAATGCCTATCAGACAACATTGGTGTCACAATCCCTCCTAATCCATTAACAGCTGTGTTTGGTGGGCTCACAGATTGCCTTAAAGTGCAGAAGGATAAGCAAGCTGTAATTGCCTTTACTATTGGCATATAGACTTACAGTATCTTGCTCAACTGGAAGAATCCTAGCCCACCTCCTCTAAGTCCACAAGTATTTAGCACCTGAAGTATTCCCAGGCCTATGATAAAAGAAGCTTCTCAACCTCATTCATGTGAGCTGGAGTCGGGTGGGAGATGGACAAAGCTTGTCTGGAGGAGTGGAAGGAGAGGGAAAATAGAGAAGAAAAGAGAATAGTTGTGGTTATGTCATAGCAGATAAACTCTTTGTTCTACTTGAAACCCCTCTGACTAACACAAAGGGATGAAGAGTCTTCATAGACCAGACAGGAACTGACAGCTAGAAAGCAGGTAATCATCCTAAAGACCATGATAAGAAATTGAAACTTCAGGTGAAACAGCTAGGGAATCCATTCCCGGGAATTCGGGAATCCCGGGATGACACAGTGCACGGGCATCTCACATGTGAACGGTTTTAGAACGACCGACACTTATTTTTAATAAAACTACTGCAGTATGTCGACACCAATAAAAGACTAACCTTATCTACAAGCAGTTCATGCTGTTATATAAGTACATGTATCTAGTTCAGGGGTGCCCAATGCGTCGATCGCGATCGACCGGTAAATCGCAAAGGTAGTGCAGGTAGATCGCGTTGCATTCAAAAAAATTTTTTTTTTAAACGTTAGTCTATCATATATCCTCCCTATGGCATTTGCCACTTGATTGACATACAGGGCGGCCAGTCTGAGATCTCTTCTCT
>JANRMT010061414.1:14932438-14994765 GCA_026402145.1 Polypterus bichir lapradei
TGAGAGTGAGAGAGAAGGAGTGAGTCAGTGAGTGAGAATGAGAGTGAATGTGAGTAAGTGAGTGAGTGAGTGAGAGTAAATGAGATTGAGAGTGAGAGTGAGAGAGAAAGGGAGTGAGAGAATGAGAGTGAGAGTGAGTGAGTGAGTGAGAGTGAGAGTGAGTGAGTAAGTCATACGTAGCTTAGTCTGTCTGTCGGTCCAAGATATTGCTGAACGTATTACTGGTGCTGGGAAAAAACGTAGCACCAAGCAGAATTCAAGCAAAACATGATATTTAACAAGAAAACAAAAATCATGCTAAACGAGTTGTCCAGTTAAATCAGAAATTCTTTTAAAAATACAAGTTTTATTCTGAATAGGCAACACAGGAAAAAGAATTCATCCATACCCTGCCTTGAAACTCTATTCCCAACCAGACATGGCTTTCCTTATGCTCCCAATGTAGTAAATAAAAATTGTAAAAAGAACACACTGACCAAGTTAAAGGTTTGGGGATCCACCCCGTTTAGTTGAAGAATCTGATGAAGAATAGCGAAAAGATCATTACAGGCTGGAGGTCAAAATAGAGCTGGGGGTTCTTTAATGGTTCTTATTAGCAATAAGATGTAAATGACAAAGCAGCCAGCAATTCTCCCTCTCGCTTCTTTCCATCTACATCTGTGTGTGTTCATCATGCACTAGGAAGAGCTGGAATCTGTACTTGGGGACGGAGAAGTCTGGGCTGACCTGCTTGACCTGTGGCCACCCTGGCCCTCACTAGGAAAAACAATTTCAGAAAATGAGATAAGATAAAGGTGATCATTTTGCACAAATGGTGAACTATGAAGTTGCTTCTGAATGTGTGTGTTATCTCAGAAGTCCTAGGCAACTTTTAAAGTTGCCATTCAATAGATCTTCAGGGTGCAAACGCTTATTTATCTGATTCAGATAACCCCTTGTCATTTAATGACTACTCGTCCACTCAGAAACACAAGTAAGACATTGGGGTCAGGGAGCCAAGAGAGTCGGGGTCATCAGGCGCTATTGATAAATACAGTTGTGTGCCATCAGCATAGCTGTGGTCGCTCACATTATGACTTGAGATAATCTAACCTCATGGAAGCATGGAGATCGAAAAGAGCAGCGGACCCAGGAGATATCCTTGTGGGACACCAAATAGAATATCATGTGTTTTCAGACTATAACTACCACAACTATCAAAGAATTTTCTACCAGTTAAGTAAGACTCAAACCAATTTAAGACCCTGCCGGAGAGGCCCACCCACTGACTAAGGCGATTTATAATAATATTGAGATCAATGGTGTCAAATGCGGCACTCAGATCTAAGAGGATAAGAATAGATAAGCGGCCTCTGTTCGCATTAAATACTTTAACAAGTGCAGTTTCTGTACTGTGATTTGTTCTAAAACCCGACTGAAACTTGTCAAGAGGACTGAGAGGTCTAAGGGAGAAGTCGCCATATTGACTGACAAGTAGAAAAGAGCAGGAATTGCAGTCGTAAAGGCAAGCAAAACGTCTTAATGCTTACTTAGTTTAATTATCCCTAAATCTCTGACAATTAAGTGGACATAGTGAACACGATGAAGCAAATCCAACACTCAGATGGCAGAAGCAGTGTGCCACCATCTTATATAGGGAGACGAAACGATGTTTGCATGCAGTGAGTGTAGCAACCATAAGCAATACAACTGTAGCCATAGAGTGATGAACACCAAGTGATGGATACCGTACTGTGATAAGAAACAAAATGGCGTGTCTTGAATACAAATAAAACATTTCAGGACCCTCAAATACAAAACGTAAAAACACTAAAAACAGGAGTACAATAGGCACAAGGCTGGAAACGATGCTAGACAGGGTCCTGTCTGTTGCCAGGCCAAGATGCAAAAAATGTTAACAATGTAAAGTTTTGATTAACATAATCATTATTTATGTTGGAAAAAAAAATTAACTAATAAAAGTGACAAGAATGGTACCCCATCCTGATTTTGCCTCAGTTAAGTGAAATTGAACTAACTGTGACTCTTTCATTGGCCTCAGAAAAGGATATAAATTGAGCAAACTGCTTGCACTCATTCACGTGCTGCTAAAAATGTGACACTTCCGTTGCCAAAACTAGAACTAAACTTAATTAAACTGCAAAGCTCTAATTAAATAAGGGCTGTAGGCAAGAAGCCAGTGGACTTTAATAGGACTGAATGGTCCACTTCATCGCATACCTTCACTGCGGGTTATTAACTTAATCAATTTTAAAAAATATCTCTTTTCTTAAACCGGTTCATCCAGCCATCCAATTATTTTTGGATATCCTTAGTTGCATAAACATAATCCTAATACCGGCAAGCGGACACAATTACCTGGGGAATGTCCTGTTTTGGAAACTGTGTCAGAGAAAATATGTTACCTTCTGTTGGTTTTTATTCTTGTTATTCGGAGTTTTGCTTTAAATCGTCATTGTACATTTCACTTGACACTTGTCTGAGCAAGAAACATGCAGTGGCTGTTTGAACAAAGATGTGCTGCTGCAAAACACACAGACGCTTGGAGGGAACTGCGGCCATTTAAAATGGAAGAAGTGACTGAACAGGATAAGAGGAAGTCATTCAATTAAATGCATTATGGCCACTCATTCTGTCCCTGAGCCGCCCTCTTTAGACTGTCATTCACCTTCAAAGCCAATCAACTTTAAAGATTAGCCTATTCTTCTATACAAATGCATGTGTGTGTGTGTGTGTGTATGGAGCAGTCTGCCCTGTTCACGCTCAACCACAGCCACAAGAGTTGGTATGAATTCCACGGAAGATGCAGAAGCTTATACAAGTGTGATTTGGGGCATGCATGTACTTTTACATTTTTTCAGTACTTGCATGCACCTATCTTCTCATTCAACCCAAGCTTTGCGGTACATGGACGTCGTAAGTTCACACAACAAGCTGCCATACGTTTACTTGAGACAGGATCTGGCCTGTCCCGCTCAATTTGTGCCACAGCTGCACTCGACTACACGTCCGTCTGTCCCGGCCCACTTAGTTGACGCCTCTGCAAGTTCACCAATATAGTACAAGAGACATTCGAAAAGTTTCTGTACTTTTATATTTTTGTTAGAAACGGTAAGGCAGGAGAAGAAGTGATTGGTCGGGTCTGAGAGTGTCATGTGACTTGGAAAATTGCATCGCAAAGGAAGGTGACTATGTAGAAATGTGATGTCATTTTTTTTTTTAAATCTAATATATAAAGCAGAGTCGATGTATCTGTGTATGTATGTTTGTTTGTCCACCATACAAATCTGCACCGGGCGTCCGATCGCCACCAAACTGGGCATGGGGCTCTTTTGTGACCAGGAGAAGGTCATGGGGTATGTTTGGTTCGGAAAAATGTTCGTGATGAACCGCAGGGCACCTTTTCACTGACACAACGTTCGGCACACGTCCCCGTACTTAAGATGGCCACACGTTGCAACAGAACTTCACTGCGACGCCATCTAGCAGCGGCTTTGGTCCCTGTGCGTCGCTCTTTACCCATGTTTCTTTAAATTGCCAAGAGATGGCGCAAGTGTCCAAGTATGAGGAGGCCGACTGCTTTGATTGGGTGAAGGGGAACTGTTGTATCGATGTAAAACGTGAACGACCCAGTGCGTGTGACCGGCTGACACACCCAGTACCGCCGCTCCCTATACGCAGAGTACGCAGTCTGCGTAGGGCACCAACTCCCAGGGGGGCACCATCCCAGCTGCTCAAAAAAATCGTTTTTTATATATTATAATAATAAATTAATATTAATAATATACATATACAAATAAACAAAAATATTAACGTATATATTGCATTTTACGGTTAACGCAGAGTAGGCTAAGCACACGTGATGATGCGTGCGCTCTATTTGGCCAAAAATGATAATAATTGAACAATATGCCTGGTCCTGGAAAGAGACATCAACAGTCTGGCGCCAAGAAACGAAAGAAAAAAGAACCCAAGATAAAGCCCGTGCATGACTTTCAGGTACGTTCATAATCCTGTGAAACTTTATTTTATTCTGTCGACGTTAATAATGTGTTTTAATGTCAGTAATAATTTCACGACTAACGCATCTTTCTTAATATGAATACAAGCAGATCTAAATAAACAAAATGATTTAAAATGCATTGTATTAAAACACAGAGGTAATTATGATTATTGATTAATAATGACCATATGGTGTCATTAAATAACAGTGTTAAAAGACATAATCTAATACAAAATTAACAGTTTACATAACAATTTTAATAGAAATGCCTGAAAAGGGCACCAAAGGCCTGGTAAATGCAGTTGTTACACTTACATGATCTGTGGCACAAGAGCGCATGAGTGGTCTGGCAATTGTCAGCATCAACTCTGAATTAGCAAAGGCTTTATCATATGAAGAGCTCATTTACGACTTTGCCTCAAGAAAAAGCAGAAGTGTGCCTTTGTAAATTTTGAACTTTGGAAGCTCCAGCAGATGACAGTGTTGATTTTATTTCAGTTTATTATTGTTTATTTTATTTATTATAAATGTTTTATTTAAAGTGTAATTTTAGTTTGTATTTTTTGCTGTAGAGCTACAATTGTAATTTATAAATGATACAATTTATTTATGTATTTACTTTTATTTGAATAAAGTTCTATTTTTGGCCCCTATAGTAGGTGTTTTTTTTATTATTTTATTTTTACTTCCGTAATATTTGGGGGAGGGGGCACAAAAGTAAATTTCTGCTTAGGGCACCCATTTGGCCAGCAGCGGCCCTGGACACACCCGCGTTTCCGCGAGTCACACTCCCACACGCACTAATAGTGCGGTGTTTCATTCACCAACGTCCGTCATATGGCAGCACGTTTGAAGAGAGGCTCGCCTTAAAAACACAGCATTCTTCCACCGCCATTTTCCACACACGTAGCAGCGGTTGTATGTCACTTCTCTGTGTAGTTACCATCGTCAACGTCTGTTAGATACCAGCACACTTCAACACAGACGCTCCTTACTGTGTAACACCACTCGCCTTTGTGTCAAGACTCTCTATCCAAATATTATTGAAGCAACTATCATGACACGTTGCGCAAGACGTAAAGATGTTTCCATACCAAGAATACCGCTGATTCCGAATGATTTACCCTTTGATTTCAAACTGCTTCAATATTTTTTGTTAATAAATCTGTTCATAGAGATTCATCCTCATCCTCTCTCCCCTTTATAAGGCATTTTAAACTTTTTAAGCCAGCTCCCCGTTTATAAGCCCGTCTAGGCCAAAGCCTGCACTTAGCTGTTACGGGACTGGCTGGTTTCAGGTGAGTTTTTTTTGGGCTGGCCGCTGAAGGTCCTGGCCTGTTTTTGTGGCTTATTTAGGAGGCCTCAAACTCTTTTGCCACAGCCTAATGGGTTGATAATTGTAAATATTGCCGCGTTCACGTTCTCTTTTATTTCCTGGTGAATGAAAACATTCCTTTGATCTTTAATATTACCAAGTTTTATTTTCAAGTAGGCCCCAGTGACAGGTTTTGACCTCTTTTCTGTATTTTTTTTTTTTTTTTGACTTCTGATTTATTTTGCCCCTTTTAATCTTGTTGCACAGTTTTGTTTTGACTTTCCAGTATTTTGACCTTCACCAGCCTGGTGACCACAATTGTTTCACTTTGTATCATCAGCTGGTTATTTTTCTACACTCAAAATAATCCGCAGCACCCTATGAGTCACACATAACATGATCTTTATTCCTGATTTATTGGTTTTGACTTTCACGTATGGGAAACTTATGTGCTATATAATAAAACACTAAGGTCTGTGTGTCCGGTCCCTTGGAGCAATCTGATTGGTCAGTTTGCCTTTAGTGACAAGACAAAAGAGGAAGTGTAGCAGCCCTTGTATTAACGAATCGATACGCAGAGAGTCTTAGACTGGTTGCCTTTATCTTTATTCACATCGCCAACTTTACATTCTTTATTAACGTTGTTATACCGTCACAAGCACCGTGAAGACTCGCTCCACTTACCAAGGGTGCAACAATTTTAAACATTACCATTTTAGAGATGTGCCTTCCGTTACTTCCTCACAGTTTCTCCACACTTTCGGTATTTTACGTCATTACGTCCCCTACGTGCGGAATGATTTCGAGGTCATTTACAGGAAGTACGAGTGTGAGACACGCCAAGACGAGGAGTAAAGGCACACGCTGAGGGGGTCAAAGACAGAAAGTATAAAACTGGACAGGAGGTGGGAAAGAGAGAGAGAGAAAGATAGAGTTGGGCTCATGCAGTGATACTTCCTGGTTTCCAAGAATGAAGAGTTTGTTACAGTGGTTAGGAGTAAGAGTTTAACACATTTATGAAGGCAAAACATCAGAGTCGGTTATTTTCAGCTTCCATTTTTGACCGAAATTTGGCCAGCTTATGTCTGTTTTTATGTTTTTCTTTTCAACCTCTTTCTTATCCCTTTACTACAGTTTTTGCCTTACGCATCTCCTGGTCTTTAGTAAAATATTTGTTCTTTGAGTTATATTCCACTCTTAGTAGGAACAAGGCAGAATAAAAGCAACGGTTATTTATTTGTTTTCCATCTATTCGGATTACCTACATTTAAGCCTGTTGGGCAAAGCCTTTCAAGCTTGCCAGTTAAATTGTGCCGCGTATGATCTGTTAAAATTAGAAGATATGAACATAAGAAATGTAACAAACGAGAGGAGACCATTCAGTCCATCCTGCTCGTCTGTTTAGCTAATAGCTAAGCTGTCCCAATATCTCACCCAGATGCTTCTTAAAGGTTGTCAAGGCTTCTGCTTCAACTACATGGCTCGATAGTTTTTTTCCCAGATTCCCATGACGTTTGGCATTAAGAAGTGCTTCATGGCTTCAGTCCTAAATGCACTTCCTTTTAATTTCTGTTAGTGTCCACAAGTAAACGATTCACCGTTTGAGAATTTCGAAGGGTTGAATTGGGTCCCCACAATGTCTCCTCAGCTCGAGAGGAAACGGGTTTAATACTCCGAGTCTGCCAGAGTTTGACATGTCCTTACGTTCCAGGATGTACTTGGCTGTTATTCTCTGTACACCTTCAAAATGATTAAAGACGTTTTGATCACTGTCAGCATCATCTGTTCATATGAATAAGACTTACTTGTCAGGTATGCAAAAATATGATACATACTGGTGTGAGATGGAGTCTTAAACATGGCAAAATGGATGTGAAGCATCCAGAAATAAGCTAAGAAGTGGGCCAGCAACTTCACTGGCCGACGCAGTAGAGTCTTGTCCAGTCCAGCTTGCTTAAAACAATGACAAGCAGGCTTCTGGCCTAGCAGGCTCCAACCAAGGAGAAAAAGCAAAAACATTACAAATGTTCCAAAATAAAGCAAAAGTCTCAAAGGTGAGAAGATGATCATAAACTTGTGCACAAAAGAGCAAAAATAGGAAAAAAGATTTAAAAAACTAAAAGGCAGTTCTACAGTTGTAATACACAATACAGAAGCTGTGATCCTTAAACAGAAGGAAGAATTTAGAAAAACCAGAAGAATTCAAAGAAATTTACAATACTCCAAATACAAACTCAATGACCTCCTACTCCTGAGCCTTCTCAGCTCTGACTTAAATAGCCAGAAGGAGGGCTCAGGAGTGGTGATGTCAGGGTGGCTCCACCTCCAGGGGCTCCACCCACAAAGAACAAGGAACATAGACAAACTTAAAAAAACCAGAATCCAAGTTACCAATTATAAACAAAATTGACAAAAATGGCAGAAACATAATAATTCAAAACTGGCAACAAAACATAAAATACACATAAATGCAGATGATTACATAACTTAGGACTTGGGACTTGTCATCCCTATCTGGAAAGGGAAGACTGATTGCCTGGATTGCAGCAACTACAGGGGGATAACAATGCACTTGGTGCCAGGTAAGGTCTTTGCTAGGGTCATCCTCATTAGGATTCGTGATCACTTGTTCCCCTACCAGCGACCGGAACAGTCTGGTTTTACGATTAAGTAGTCTACCATCGACCGCATCCTGGCACTGAGGGTTCTCATAGAGCGCAAACGCGAATTTCGGTAGAGTTTCTTTGCAGCCTTTGTCGATTTTCGTAAAGTGCTTGAATCAGTTGATCGAGCTGCCCTGTGTCCTGAGACCTCAAGGTCCTGGATATCATGGCAGGCCTGTACACTTGTACTGTGAGTGCTGTGCAGAGTGGAGGCAGAACCTCTGCATTTTTCCCAGTGGATTCTGGGGTTCATCAGAGGTGTGTTCTGCTCCTACTCTGTTCAATGCCTGCATGGACTGGGTGTTGGGCAGGGTCGTGGGGTCCAGCGGCTGTGGGGTATCTGTTGCCGAAGAAAGATTCACGGATCTTGACTTTGCTGACGATGCTGTGATCTTCGCGGAGTCAATGGAGGCTCTAATCGGAGTGAGGAGTTCGAGTGTCTGGGCTTGCGAGTGTCCTGGATAAAAAATAAGAGCCAGGCTTTTAATGGCCTCTTGGGCACGGCCATCAGCAGTGTGTTTGTTTGTAGAGAGTGTGTCGACCTCGTCGAGAGGTTTACTTACCTCGACAGTGACATTCAGGTCTCTGGTGACTCTTCCTGTGAAGTCAGTTGACGGATTGGGAGAGCATGGGGGGTCGTGAGGTCGCTGGAAAAGTGTGTGTGGTGCTCCTGATATCTCTGCAAAAGGACAAAATCCATGTCTTTAGAGTCCTGGTGCTTCCTGTCTTGCTATATGGTTGTGAGACATGGACGCTATCCGGTGACCTGAGATGAAGACTGGACTCCTTTGGTACTGTGTCTCTTGGGCAAATCCTTGGGCATTGCTGGTTTGACTTTGTGTTGAATGAGTGGCTGTTCACGGAGTCCCCATTGAGGCACATTACCTGCATTGTGAGGGAGCATCAGTTACAGCACTAAGGCCATGGGGCGTGATATCCTGAGGGTGATCTGGCTCACTGAACCCTCATTGTTGAGGGTCCGAGCAGCTCGACCAGGCCAAGGGGATGCCCACGTAACACCTGGCTGCGGCAGATAGAGGGTCATTTCCAGGGGGTGGGACTGGACTGCATGTCTGCCAACCAGGATCCTGAGGTGTTTCGTTGTGTGGTGGGTGCAGCAATGCACTGTACCAGTGCATGCTCCCCAACCTGACCTGAACCTGAACCTGATTGGCTGCCTGTCAATAAGATGGATGAATTTGCTCAAACTCTTTAATCTGCTAGAGTAGTCAGTTTCCCAAGCAATAAGGTTTTTGATGTTTTAAGAGCCTTCCTGTCCCAAGCTGTAAGCCCATTTAGTCCTGTTGCCCTTCCCTACACAGGTGATAAAATCATCAATACAGCTTGAGGCATCTATTGAATTTCTGCTCAGTCCAAACAGATGGTACTGTGATTGATTTGGTACAATTCAGGAAAACAGATTGCCTTGATGTTAAACTGCCCATACAAGTGTCCAGTATTTAAGTTCATCTGCTGTTTTGTCTTGAGCAAAATACAATGAAAATATGGACAAACATTTGCAGATTTTGCACACCACAGCACCCCCCCTACTCCCTGGACTTTGCGCCATTTTTTATTTCCAAGAATGAAGAGGGACCTTAAAGGGAAAGCATTTTCAGGATGTACAGGAGGTCAAGAAGCAAACAACGGAGGCACTGACGGCTATCACTTTGCAGAACAGTTTTGAACAATGGAAAAAGCGGTGGGACAAGTTTATTGTGTCTCAGGGAGAGTATTAAATTTTGGAAATGTTCTAAAAAAAAAATACATTTTTTTTTTATTGGGTCCCCCCTTGTATATATTTTAACAGCTGGAAAACAAGCCTCAGGCTCACATACTGGATAAGAAGTGGGATATGAACTGACAATCTTGTGGTTTACACTCCATTTCTTTGGCCAACAGGTAGGAAAACAAAAAGTGTTGCGCACTGGATGGATGATTCAGTAAATGTGAGAGAAATGTAGGCCTTTCTATAAAAAGAGCTCATTTTGTAAGGAAGCAGAGGGGAATGTGCTTATGCTTTCATAATGTCAGCATATTTGATGCTGATGTAAATACTGGGTATTCCGGGCACATCGCTGTGCTCTCCTGCAGTGGTGTTACTTCCTGAAAGCAGCAACAGTTCAGAGGTGTGATAATACTTGTGAGTGACGCAGATTCCTTTGATGCTGTTAGCTTGCATCAGTTGTTGATAATTCACGCCTTGACGGAATCGACTGCTGTGATGGGCACCGAGGGATGTTACCTTTCTACCTTGGAGGTGAAGAGCTCTGTGTGTTCCTACCAGATCCCTTCCTGACATGAGCCTTAAACCAAAGCTCAAGGCCGCTTTAAGAGGCCACATGTGCTGGCCTGGTGAAAGGCCTCTGAGTTTTGGGCATCTTTCAATTCTTTTTTCTCGCTGTTTACAACTTTTAATCGTTACTAGGAAACACATGGATCCCCCAGTCCTCAAATAAAGGTGGCTGATACAGAGCAGGCTGAACACTTCTATTTTGGGCTAACAGAGCAGCAGTAAAGTTTCAAGCCAGGAAAGAGCACCACAGATGTGATGTTTGCTCTGAGGGTGTTGATGGTGAAGTTTAGAGAAGGCCAGAAGGAGCTGCATTGTGTCTTTGTGGACTTGGAGAAAGCATATGACAGGGTGCCTCGAGAGGAGCTGTGGTATTGTATGAGGAAGTCGGGAGTGGCAGAGAAGTACGTAAGAGTTGTACTGGATATGTACGAGAGAAGTGAGACCGTGGTGAGGTCTGTGGTAGGAGATACAGATGCAGTCAAGGTGGAGGTGGGATTACATCAGGGATCGGGTCTGTCCCCTTTCTTATTTGCAATGGTGATGGACAGGTTGACAGATGAGATTAGACAGGAGTCCCCGTGGACTGTGATGCTTGCTGATGACATTGTGATCTGTAGAGAGAGTAGGGAGCAGGTGGAGGAGACCCTGGAGAGGTGGAGATATGAGAGGAGAGGAATGAAGACCAGTAGGAACAACAGAGAATACATGTGTGTGAATGAGAGGGAGGTCAGTGGAATGGTGAGGATGAGGGAGTAGAGCTGGTGAAAGTGGATGAGTTTAAATACAGTACAGAGTAATGGGGATTGTGGAAGAGAGGTGAAGAAGAGAGTGCAGGCAGGGTGGAGAAGAGTGTCAGGAGTGATTTGTGACAGACGGGTATCTGCAAGAGTGAAAGGGAAGGTCTACAGGACGGTAGTGAGACCAGCTATGTTATATGGGCTGGAGACAGTGGCACTGACCAGAAAGCAGGACACGGAGCTGGAGGTGGCAGAGTTAAAGATGCTAAGATTTGCATTGGGTGTGATGAGGATGGACATGATTAGGAATGAGGACATTAGAGGGTCAGCTCAGGTTGGAAGGTCTGGAGACAAAGTCAAAGAGGTGAGATTGTGTTGGTTTGGACATGTGCAGAGGAGAGATGCTGGGGATATTGGGAGAAGGATGTTAAGGATAGAGCTGCCAGGGAAGAGGAGAAGAGGAAGGTCTAAGAGGAGGTTTATGGATGTGGTGAGAGAGGACGTGCAGGTGATGGGGGTGACAGAGCAAGATGATGAGGACAGGAAGATATGGAAGAAGATGATCCGCTGTAGCAACCCCTAACGGGAGCAGCTGAGAGAAGAAGATTCTTTTTTTTTTTTCAGCAAGGACAACTATGGCCCTACAGTGAGCACAACGTCAATGTAACTTCCTAAAGTAGTGCTCTTCACCGAAACCGTGATGCAAGGATGTAAAAGTAACGTTTGCATATGGATGGAAGCTAAGAGTGTTTGATGGTCTCCTTGTTTGTTGGCATACATTTCTCTATCATTGTCGTTCATACATCCTGTAGTGTGGCGTATGAGTGTCGATGTCGATGAGCTGGAGTATTAGCCAGCTACTCAAAGGCTCTGCATTCAGGCTTACCTGTCATCGTTCTTCGTCACTGAAGCTTGACGCTCAGGAGACATTGCTGCTGGAGTTCCTTTTCACGCCATCATGGTTTGTAGCGATGTGATCATAACGATGACTTTGGTGTCAGGACATAAGCACACATCATTTTGCTCAGGCACATCTCTGTCTTCTGCGGTGGGCTGGCGCCCTGCCCGGGGTTTGTTTCCTGCTTTGCACTCTGTGTTGGCTGGGATTGTAGTTAGGATATAGCGGGTTGGATAATGGATGGATGGATGGGCATCTCTGTCTTTGTCACACATGCTTTCTCTTTGTCATACTTGACACTTAGCAGATGGTGCTACTGTTCTTCTTCTTTTACCGATGACCAACCTCAACAAGTCACTTCACGCTCAGCAGATGCCTTCTTTCCTGCCATGTTATCCTGTCGCTCAGTTTGCCACATGAAAGACTCAAACCCCAGTATCTTCCTTAATGCTGCTGCCCACATGTTTTGCTTCACCTGCACACGTCGCATGACAAGCTTTCTGTTAAGACCAAGATCACAGTTCCAGTCCCAGTGGCTCACAAGCAATTACGTGAGAGATGGGCACCACCCTTAGGATGTTATATCCATAGATTTTGGAGATGCCATTTTGTTGCTTGTCTTGGAATGGTTGCTATAATTTCATGTTACTCTTTGCATGGCCATGACCACACTGTGCACACTTGCTATGACCATTGCCAGTCACATAACACAGAGGTCATGTGACATATTGGGTCACCTCATTCAAAACCTCTGTATAAGACAGCTGTGTCATGTGACATATCGGGGTGACCTATCAGATCACCTTGTCCAGCCTCTGAATAAGACAGCAGTGTCATGTGACATATTGGGTCAACCTCTGCTCCTTAGAGACAAGCTGACAGAGATGGGGGTAGATTCACACCTGGTGGCACTGATCGTGGACTATCTTACAGACAGACCTCAGTATGTACGTCTCGGGAACTGCAGGTCTGACATTGTGGTCAGCAGCACTGGAGCGCCGCAGGGGACTGTACTTTCTCCGGTCCTGTTCGGCCAACATACATCGGACTTCCAATACAACTCGGAGTCCTGCCACGTGCGAAAGTTCACTGATGACACTGCTATCGTGGGCAGCATCAGGAGTGGGCAGCAGGAGGAGTATAGGAAACTAATCAAGGACTTTGTTAAATGGCGTGACTCAAACTACCTACAACTGAAAACCAGCAAGACCAAGAAGCTGGAGGTGGACTTTAGGAGGACCAGATTATAAAGTATCTATCTATCTATCTATCATCCAAAACCTCTGAATAAGACAGGAGTGTCAAGTGACATATCGGGTCACCTCATCCAAAACCTCTGTATAAGACAACGGTGTCATGTGATATATGAGGTCACCTTGTCCAGTCCCTATATAAGACAGCAGTGTCATGTGACATATGAGGTCACCTCGTCCAGCCTCTGTAGAAGACAGCAGTTTGCAATGTCCAGCTGCCAAGCCCTTGATTCTTCATTTTCATAACAAACAAAGAAGATGAGTTACTTTGGAGCAATTAACACAATTGAGGGTGCGGAGTTTGCGGAGGTAATTTTCACCTGTTGCTTCTGGTTTAGTGTATTTCCTTTGAAGATCGCCTTTGAATGCTTCCTTTTTCAGTTTCTGATTCTTGCTTGTACCCAGAGTACGACTCTGCCATCTCCTGGCTAGTGATCTGTTGCTTCCCTGTACATTCGTTGCTAGCCTTTTGATGACAGTCTCCTGTATTTTAGCCTGGCCTTTACGTAAGGGGCACATACTGCACTCTTTGGTTTATGGATTTCATTTTAACCTCATTTTAATGTAGCAGGACTATTTATCTGTGTTATTTTAATTTGGTTGAAAATAATTGTTCAGCAGCTTCTACTGGAAACATGAAGGGGAAGGTTCTGTATGCAGTTAATAGTGATAATAATTAATGACACTACAAAAGCCACTTTACTTTTGACCACCACCAATGTGCAGCAACCCCCTGGATGATGTGACGGCAGCCATTATTGTGCCAGTACACTCGCCACACATGAGCTGGTAGGTGGTGAAGTGGTGAGAGGAGACAATCTGAGGCAAGGGATGATTAGGAGGCCAGGATGACTAGGCTATAGGGGTGGGCAGTTTCTGCCAGGACTTGGAGATAAACCCGCTATTTTTGAAAAGATGCCCAGGGATCTTTAATGGATACAGAGAGTCAGGCCATCGGTTTCACATTTCATCTGAAGGATGGTGTCATATTTACAGCACACTGCATTGGGGCCTAAAAAACATTTCTTCCAGCAGCAGCCCAAGCTTTTCCTGGGTGGTCTCCTATCGAAATACTGGCCAGGAACAAACAAGATTAGCTTCAGGTAGATAACCCCATTCTGAATTGCACATGGTATGGCTGCTGGCTAAAATAAAACCGTAAATAAATTTGATTTGATTGACTCATTGATTGAGTTATGTGGTCACCAGTACTTTGCTGGTCTACTAGATCAAGTAACCATGAGCACTGAGGGACGTGGATGAGTCAACTGGGCATTACACCTACTAATTTATGTCCTAGGCTCTTTGGGGCACTGCACACTTACATGGGCATTAATGGCACTGCTTAGAAAATTGATGGATGGATATATGAGAGTATCCATCCATCCTTCCATTATCCAACCCGCTATATCCTAACTGCAGGGTCACGGGGGTCTGCTGGAGCCAATCCCAGCCAACACAGGGCGCAGATCCTTTAAGACCTGTAAGTTGTGAGGTGGGGGACCTTCAGGGATCGGACCTCTTTTTCCAGCACATCCCACAGATGCGCAATCTGAGTGAGATCTTTACAATTTGGAGGCAAAATCAACACCTTGAACTCTTTGTCATGTTCCTCTAACCGTTCATGAACCATTTTGTGCAGTGTGGCAACTGAGACCACTGGCATCAAGGAATACCTGGTCTTTATATGGGTCTTCAACAATCTTTAAAGTAGGTGGTACGTGTCAAAGTATCATCCACACAAATGCCAGGAACCAAGGTTTCCCAACAGAACATTTCCCAGAGCAACACAATTACCTCAATGGGCTTTTGCCTTCTTCCCATGGTGCATCCTGCTGCCATCACTTCCACAGGTCAATGACGAGCAAGCACCTTGGCATTCACATGATCTAAAAGAAAACGTGATTCATCAGACCAGTCCACCTTCTTCAATTGCTCCACGGTGTGCACCAGGGCCGGATTTTCCTATAGGCTAACTAGGCTTCAGCCTAGGGCCTCAAGATCAAGAGGGGCCTACATTCAAATTGTTAGCAATTTGAACAAACTTAAAAATGGGAGGTGAAAGGGCCTCATAAGTGGAATAGCCCAGGGCCTCTTTTCATCTAAATCCGGCCCTGGGTGTACCCATTGTGGGTCACTTTTGGTGGATAGGGGTCAGCATGGGCAGTCTGACTGGTCTGTGGCAATGCACTGTGCGTTCCGACACCTTTCTTTGACCACCATTAAAAGTGTCAGTAATTTATGCTACAGTAGCTCTTCTGTGGGATTTGAGCAGACAGGCTTGCAGCGGTCTGAAAAAGACCCAGCTACAATTCACATCACCTGTTGACGGCGATTTATTTATTTTTTTTTTTATTTGGTAGGGGACCCCAGGAAAGTGACCAGCCTCGGCGCAACTCACGCACACTCCCTCACAGGGTCAAAGAAGCAAACAACAATAAAACAGAAATTGATGAATATATTATACAACAATAAATGAAATCTAACTATAAAAACTAAAACGATCCCACCCTGGTTCCCTTTCAGGTTAATACACGATAAGCATGAACTCAGAAACAACTAACAAAAATCACACACAATGAAGTCCTTAACAAAGGTCATAGGAAACGGCAATCAATGTAGCGAAAGGATGGAGACTGAACAATCCAGAGATCAGCTCGCTGTATTGTTCATCAGCCTTCAGAGAAGAAGCGCACCCGCTCCCATCACTCTTCACCATCAGGATATACCGTCTTCTTGTTGAAGTCCCTCGGATGCGCAGATTCTCTCCCTCGTGATGTTTTCACTCGATCTTCTCTGACTTTTCATCTTTCATTGTCCGCGTCCCGCATTGCACTTTGTGTTAGCCAATGAATAAGCTGATACTGACTAAGGAGCCAATAAATGAGCCAGGGAGGCGGGTCTTCAATTCAAATGTTCAGGCACATCTGAGCGCATTCCGTTCTCATTCATGAGAGAGTTTGATTGAAGAACATTTTAGTAAAACTACACTTTGTGAGCATACAGCTGGACGACTTAACTTGTGGAATACCCAACACGACTAATGTGAGATTTTTTTCATGGACGTTTTGATGCCGTTTGCTGTTATCCAGCATTGATCACCATAGATGCCTAATCTGTCATAAATTTTCAGATAAAGAAGCAAACAACAATTAAACATAAATTGTCAAATGTATTAAACACCAATAAATGAAATCTAAAACAAACTAAAATGATCCCAACCGGGTTCCATTTCTGGCGAATACATGATAAACATGAACTTAGAAACAACTAACAAAAACTACACATGATGAAGTCCATAGGAAACGGCAACCAATGTACTGAAAGGATGGAGAATGAATAATCCAGAGATCAGCTCGCTGTATTGTTCATCAACCTTCGGAAAAGGAGTGCACCCGCTCCCATCACTCTTCATCATCAGGATATACCGTCTTCTTGTTGAAGTCCCTCGGATGCGTAGATTCTCTCCCTCGTGATGTTTTCACTCGACCTTCTTCAGCTTTTCATTTTCCGTTATCTGCGTCTCTCATTGCATTCTGCAAGCCTGACATCACATGAAGATCAGTGTAAGCCAATGAATAAGCTGATACTGACTAAGGAGCCAATAAATAAGCCAGGGAGGCGGGTCTTCAATTCAAACACTCAGGCACATCTGAGCGCATTCCATTCTCATTCATGAGAGAGTTTGATTTAAGAATATTTTAGTAAAACTACACGTTGTAAGCATACAGCTGGACGACTCGACTTGTGGAATATGCAACACAACTAACGTGAAATTTTTTTTCATGGACGTTTTGATGTTGTTTGCTGTTATCCAGCGTTGATCATCATAGACGTCTATTCTGTCATAAGTTTTTAGACAAAGAAGCGAACAACATTAAAACAGAAATTGATGATTGTATTACATAACAATAAATGAAATCTAACTACAACTAAAACGATCCCACCCTGGTTCCCCCTTTCCAGTTATAACACGATAAACATGAACTCAGAAACAACAAAAAACTAACAAAAACTACACACGATGAAGTCAGCAACAAAGTCCATTGGAAATGGCAACAAAAGTAGTGAAACAATAGAGATTGAATAATCCAGAGATCAGCTCGCTGTAAGTACATGTAAAGAACAATCCTACCGGTATATCCTGATGATGAAGAGTGATGGGTTCGGGAGCGCTACTTCTCCGAAAGGTCGACGAACAATCCAATTCAGTCCTCACACAGCAGGCAGACACCATACAGTCTGTACACATGAACAGGAAATAATTTCGGACAAGAACAGCAATTCACAGGCAAGGAACAGGAAGATAAAACAGACAGGTAACTCCAGACTCAACACAGCCTCCATTCTCTGTACAACCGGCCTCCTTTTAAAACTCACGCTGGCCTTCTTGTCCCAGGCAGCCCCTGTTGTACCCTTGGCAGGCGTCCAATCAGAACCACTGCAGGGACTGCTGGTATATGAAGTTTTTACTCCCAAGTTGCACTGCTGATCACACATTACCCTGTCACTGGTACACCAGTTGTCCTTCCTTGGATCACCTTTTGGTAGGTACTAACCGTTGCATACTGGGCAACCACACAAGACCTGCCATTTTGGAAATGCTCTGTCTCAGTCATCAGGCCATCACAATGTGGCCCTTGGGTCCTTACAATTGCCCTCTTTTCCTGCTTCCAGCACATCACCTTCAAGAACTGGCTGTTCACTTGCTACCTAAAATATGCCCTAAAAAGGGGCCATTGTAACGAGAGCATCAATGTGATTCACTGCCCGTGATTTTAATGTTTATGATACCTCAAGCTGTAAAATACAATAATTGGCCATTTCCTCAGATACATTCATGTTCTGTCTTTCATTTAACTTGACGTTTTATTGCACCAAATCATCATGACATCCTCAGACTACTCAGGTTGCATCTCTTAGGCTTCAATATCCTATTAGCATTCGACAGGTTAGCGTTAGTAGATTATTACTGGTTTTGTGTTTTTTGTCAGCTTCAGCATTTAGAGGCTGGGTTGTCAAATTGTGGCACACCATTGCTAGGGGGCTCGACTTCCACAAAGTGCCCCATTAATGATGCCACACTTTATAAACACACACCGCTTTCAGTTCAGCCAAGCCAAGATGCCAAGGCCAAGGCTTGAGGGGACATGGCCCGTTATGACTGACACTCAGTATGATTCTGGAAAGTTCTTGTGCAGAGCAAATGGTGCCAATAAGATATCCGTGTTTCCTTTATGGTGAAATGTAAATTAGTTGAAAAATGACCTTGGATTACACGTAATGCATTCATTATACTGGAATGAACCTGAATTGTTTCTATTTTACGGGGTTCCTAGTTTTAGAATCCTGTATAATATTGAACAAATCAAGACACGTTATCTTAGAAGTGAAATTTTGTGGAATTTATTGTAATCAGTTTCCCTTTGTTCCAATTAAGTTCCAAATCTTTTCTTCTCGATATGGGGGGACAATTCCAATTCAAGTTTCAGAAAGTGAATTCCCAGTTCATTTCTTGAATGACCCCAAACCTGGTTTAGAGCAGTCCAGAGAGCAAGGGGTGCCAAAATTGACAATGGGACAAGTCAACTAGCAGCCTACCAACCACCAGCCCAGTGGTGCTTATTTCAGAAGAGCACTAGAGAGACGCATTTGGTTATTTAATGTCCGCTTCATCACAAAGATAGAATTCATCTCACAAAGCACAAGCAGGACCATCAGGTGTACTTAACGTTTTTATTTATTTTGCATTTTTCGGCCCCACAACAAAACATTGTGATCATAGAAAACCACTTTGAAAACATTAGAAAACAGATTTACACAAGAGAGAGGGCACAACGTCCGGCATGTCTTTACAGTGCCACCAGCTGATCAAACATTTGGCATTTCCTGCTCTTTTTTAACAGAGTAAATGAAGAGAAGGAGTAGCAGAGGGAAAAGCCATCAGGGACGTGGCCAGATTCAAGGAGTCTCCCTACTCGGCTTAAGTCATGGAGGAAAAGGTGAACACAAGCACAAGCCTGAACAATGGCAAAAGGATGTTCTTGGTGTGAAAAGAAGATTGTCTTTTGTCAATGACTATGGAAAAAGAAAGAAAGAAAGAAAGAAAGAAAGAAAGAAAGAAAGAATTAATTTGAACAAATCCCTGACCGGTGGGCTGCTTTGTGACCCGACACAGACAATCTTCTGGACGCCACTCTCCCTGGCACTCGTTCCCCATTCGGTGCACCCAGTACCAATTCTGACATAAGCCACTCAGTCTTGGATCATGATTGGCTCAATCCTGCTGCCAGCATGTCTCAGAGAGATGGAATCCCATGGCTGCCTCGAGGCCCGTCTCAGCTGAGAACGACTGAGAAGTTTCCGGATCCTCCTGTAACGGAAAGACAGAGAAAGTGCTTATGCATGCGGTATGGTTGACCGAGTGAGTATATGTTACTTTGGGACTGTCTGCTCCACTGTACACACCCATCAAGGTCCTTCTCTCTCTCTCTCAGTTTAGCGCCTCCTCTTTGACGTCATAGCCCCTTCTCAGTGATGTGAGACCCTCTCCTCTTAGCTGACAAACCCAACCGAGACATTTCCATCTCTCTCGCTCCACTGAGGCTACAATACCTCTATACATCCTCATTCTTTCAACTGCCCTCTCATGTATCTGCAACCTAACTGTCTTGTCCTGTCATTTTCTCAATGACTTTATCTAACATGTTTGCTTTCACGAAGCTTTGTTGACGTCCCAGTCCTTTCCGTTGCTCACACCTTAATGAATTTGTACCCTATTCCCCTGAAAAAATCTCTGAAAGAAGCCCCATTTTGTTGTTTCAACAACATTTCTGTAGGGGAAAAAAATCCATTCTCACCTTATCTGGAAAGGGAAGGATGATCGCCTGGATTGCAGCAACTACAGGGGGATAACACTGCTCTCGGTGCCGGGTAAGGTCCTTGCTAGGGTCATCCTCAATAGGATCCGTGATCACTTGCTGACCTACCAGTGACCGGTGGAGTCTGGTTTTATGCCTAAGATGTCTACCATCGACCACATCCTGGCACTGATGGTTCTCATGGAGCACAAACGCAAATATCGTCAGAGCTTCTTTGCAGCCTTTGTTGATTTTCGTAAAGCGTTCGACTCAGTTGATCGAGCTGCCCTGTGGGACCTCCTGAGACGTGGGATCCCCTCAAGGTTGCTGGATATCATGGCCGGCCTGTACACTGGTACTGTGAGTGACGTGCAGAGTGAAGGTAGACCCTCTGTGTTTTTCCCAGTTGATTCTGGGGTTCATCAGGGGTGTGTTCTGCTCCTACTCTGTTCAGTGCTTGTATGGACTGGGTGTTGGGCAGAGTCATACGGTCCAGTGGCCGTGGGGTATCTGTTGGTGAAGAAAGTTTTGCTGATCTTGACTTTGCTGACGATGCTGTGATCTTCGCGGAGTCAATGGAGGCTCTGATTGGGGCGCTCGAGAGACTGAGTAAGGAGTCTGAGTGTCTGGACTTGTGAGTGTCCTGATAAAAACCAACATCCAGGCCTTTAATGACCTCTTGGGCACGGCCATCAGAGGTGTGTCTGTCTGTGGAGAAGTGTCAACCTCATCGAGAAGTTTACTTACCTTGGCAGTGACAATCATGTCTTTGGTGACTCTTCCTATAAAGTCAGTAGACAAACTGGGAGATCTTAGGGGGGTCATGAGGTCGCTGGAAAGGGGCAGAAGGACGAAGGTCCAAGTCTTTGTGCTTCCTGTCTTGCTATATGGTTCTGAGACATGGACGCTATCCAGTGATCTGAGACGAAGACTGGACCTCTTCTGTACTGTGTCTCTTTAGAGAATCCTTGGGTACTGCTGGTTTGACTTTGTGCTATTCATGGAATCAAAAATGAGGTACATGACCTGCATTGTGAGGGAGTGTCAGTTACGGCACTACGACCATGTGGCGCGATTCCCTGAGAGTGATCCAGCTCGCAGGATATTCATTGTTGGGGATCCGAGCAGCTGGACCAGGCCAAGGGGACGCCCACATAACACCTGGCTGCGGCAGATAGAGGGTCACTTCTGGAGGGTGTGACTGGACCACCTGGGGGAGGTTACCAACCAGGATCTCGAGCTGTTTCATCGTGTGGTGGGTGCAGCAACTTGCTGTACCAGTGCATGCTCCCCAACCTGACCTGACCTGACCTGAAGGGACATACAGCCCACACCATTAATACATAGATAAATAGCATTCACCTATATGGCAAGACTTGACATTATTCCCAGATTCACATGTTCTCAGGTCCATCTCAGTTCCACACTCCTGACTGACTGCTAACACCACTTTAGGCAGGGATGGTTGCTCATTTCCGATGTCTCATATTAGGAGACTGCCAGTAGAGGGCAGTACAGCTCAAGACATTTTAAACATTGCGGCTCTTTACTTCCTGATTATAGAGCTCTAAAAGCCTCTCTTGTGCAGCTGTCCTTCAAAATTGATTTTCTGTTCTGATTTTTTTATTTTCAGCACATTAGAACAATTGTGGTGAGAGCAGGGCACTCCACTCAACAAACTCGTCCATCCTTGCTCCTGGGCCACATTTAACTGCTATTCTGGTTTATTCTAAAATGAATGCCTGAGCACATCTGTTCATTTTCTTAACCACTTTTCCGGTTTGTGGTCTTGAGGAGTCAGTGCCTATCCCTGCAATGATGGGTGCAAGACAGAAACCAGCCCCGGATGAGGTGCCAGTCCACTTCAGGGCACACTCACATTCTCACATACACTGTTGGGATGTAGCAGGAATACCACAATAACTGGAGAAAAAGCCACACAGACCACAAAGGGTGTCCAGGCTCGGTTTCAAACCCCAGTACTCTGGAGGTGTGAGGCTACTGTACCACCATTTATTTAGCTCATGATGAAAACAGTAGGTCAGATATTTTTCCAAATCAAGACATAACATTGTCACACTTGCTCAGAGTAATCTGAAGCTGAGGTGTACCCTGACAGTATTGTGTGCAAGGCTGTAGCTAACCCCAAAGCAGGGTCCAGATCATCTTAATGTCAGCTTACACACACACACACACACACACACACACACACACACACACACAAGCTCACACGGGTCCAACATGAAAATGCCAATTAGCCAAACCTGCGTGTCTTTAAAGACACAAATGCAAAGTGGACAACAACGAGGCACAGGACTTGAACTCAAAATATTCTGTCTGTGGAGTTCAGTGCTAAGCATTGTGTCAGCATGCAACTCTTTCTCAATAGCATATTCAGTTTTAATATCTGTTTTGTATCGGTAAGATCTGTAATATCTGTCCGAACCACATTAGACTGGGCGCTTTTGTCATATAGCCCTCTGAAATGGGTAAGGGAAGGGGGTCAAGTGCTCACTTTGATGTATTTTGTGGAACACAATGTCTCTATTATTGTGTTAATTAAATCTCTGACAATATTCTGGTTTATTGCTCTCTTTTCTTAATAAAAAAATAAAAACAAATTCAAGGTCTCATTACTGGATCTTCTCATTTAGCTGGACTCACTACTGGCCATCTTTTTAGGACCTCTGAGTAGCAGAGATATCAAACAGTGTTTCTCAGCCATGGTTCACATCTTGGGTGCTCGCTGCATAGAGCTGGCATGTTCTCCATGGTTTCGGTTTCCTCTTAAAATCCAAAGACATGCAGGTTAGATGGATTGCTAAATTGCCCCCTAATGTGTGTGTGTTCACCCTGTGATGGGCTGCTGCTCTGTCTCAGTGTTGTCCCTGCCTTGTGCCTATTGATTGCTGCAGTGGGCTCCAGCTTCTCCACGACACTCCTCTCAATAAGCAGGTTAAGAAAATGGATGGGCAGATTATTGAATTTCCACTCCACACAGAACACTTAATTGTCACACTCACTCAGGCGCCTATTGGCCACAAAGAAAAAGTCGGCAGAGACAGAATTACTAAACTGAAAGGAGGATGTTCCATAAAGTCTCTTAGGCGTTGTTTAGAAATCTTTCCTTCGTTTATAAGAAGCTTTCTACCATCCTGTATGTGGATGGGAACCATGATGGGTATAATTTATGGGAGAGTTCTCAACAGTACTGGACATCTCATACAAGACAGGGTGCTATTCTGTTAGTCTCTGTAAGTCTTTTCCCAGCATGGGGAGACTCATTCCACTGGGCACCCAATAGGCAGTGCCAATTACACAGCAGGGTGCTATTTATGAAAGCAGGCTCAGTGAGAATAGGCAGCCCAAACAAAGCAGGGGGCTACATCCTGCTGGACACCAAATATAGAATGGGGCATCATAACTCTGGGCACTCTATGGCATGGAGATTCATACAGCTGGGCACTCTGTATCAGAAAGGGCTTCACAGGACAGGACAAGCAATTCCAGACTTGTGGATAATTGGAATAGCAGGACAGTCCAGCTGGCAGCATATAGTGTGTCCATGTGAAGCCCATAAGGACCTTAAATTACCCAAACACAAAAGCTGGTATTAGATTAGTGTAAAAAACAAAATCATCTGGCTGTGAGGACTCTCATTATGCACCTAATCTCCAAAGGAGACTCCCATCACACCACTTTTCACCTAGACAAAACTATAGAAAAATAAGAACACACCATAAACTTCACCCACTCGTGGAAATTTCTATTTAGCCCTTAGAGCAGTCATGGAAGATGAGGCATCACTCTCATGGCCACTTGTTATGACAATAGGCCATACAAATAGGGGCGTCCCATACAAGATGGGGCGTCACAGTGCTGGTCATCAAGGAAGGAAAGGGGATCCCCACTTTAGAAACTCACAATAGGATGAGGCTTCATGGTTTTTTTTTTTTAGTCTTTTTGAATAGGAAGGAGTTTCAGTGCAGTGGGGAATCCTGCGTGCATAGGATGGGCTTTACCTCTGCTAGGTTTCAAACCACTGAACATGTTAGAGAAATGGATCCATGTGACCGTTAGTCCCTGATGTTCGGCAATGCATGGTTGGCTGATTGATGTAATTATAGCTGCATTAAAATATGTCACTCAGGCTAAATTTAGCGTTAAACATTTACCAAGATCCTTTGGCTCACAGCAACAGCAGAAAGGGAAAATGGGCTTTCCTGGAAATTCTAGTTATTGATGTCAACCTGACCTGAAACCAATTATCCACAAGACCACACAATTGCTGCAAGTACCACCGATCTGTTAATTTTCCTAACCTGCACATTCCAGCTGAAGGGTTTTGGGTACGCCAGAGTGTATCTGGAGTATTTTATTGTGGAGTAGGTCGCACACGCCAGGATCCTTTCCAGTCTGGACATTCACAGCGTGCTAAATACTGGCTGCCAACCATGAACCCTCGAAGTCTGGACTACAAAGGTCATCAGAAGCAGGCCTCTTATGTCATGAGCAGTAAGAAAACTCCTACACTTGTGTGTGCACAGGGATAACCTCTAAAAAGTGCAAGTGGAGTGTCTTGGTGACGTCAGCTGAGGTCACATTTTCACTCAGCACCAACAGGCCACTACACCCATCAGTCTACAGTACAAATTCTGCTGACTATGCCAAGTGTTCCCTTGTGGAGTGGGTCTGTGACAGGCAACTGGCAGATACTTGGATGGAAATCCAGTCCACGACAAAACACGTGGCGGCACTGGGGGCAAGGCTGGAACCAAACCAGCTAAATCGCAGGGTGCATTTATGCAACAGGCCACCAATTGACTTGGTGTGGTACATCGGGTCCACAGCTCAAATTGAAAAGGCCAGTTTTAAATAGATAATCGCCGCACTCGCGGCTTAAAGAGGGGGCGTGGTAGTGTGTCCGGAGAGGTCCCCGGGTGCTTCATGATGCGGGCAGTCCTCACTTAAGTGCACAGGTGAGGAGTCGTCCGCAGCCGTAATTGATGCCGGGAGCTGCTAATTGCCACACACTGATCCACCTCCCCTTTATATATAATAGGAGTGCGAGTGTGGAAGGGAGAGGGAAAAGAAAAGAGAAAAAAGAGATGGAGGTTAAGGAAGAAGGCAGCTGTAGGCCAAAGTCTACCTTTTGAGTTTGGGGTTTGGCTGCCTGGGATGAGCACTGCTCTGGGTTTCCAGATTGGGGAATACTGATTAGGTTTAGGTTATTTCGATGCCTGCACCATTTTCGCCATATTTTGTGCTGATATATTGTTACAAAAACCTCTTCTTAGTACAGTAAGATGTACAGACACCAGTACAAAGGCCTGCAAATCCTTTTATGGCAGAATTTGCTGAATAGCCGTGTTACATGTTCAGCTTCGGAAAAGCCCAACCAAACAACATTTGGAAATCATCTCTGTGAAAATTGACAGATGTGGCACTGGCACAGAGGCTACCAAAGTCGATACTGTATTTAAAGTAAAGCTATAGCATTTGGTAGTGCATCACTGATGCAGAAAGCCACAATTTGGAAAAAGTAGACTGGAATGTTCATCTGAGTCTTGTGATACGCACAGTAAGCTTTGGGCTCACTTAGCCTGAATTTCTTTTTATTATTTTTAACTTTGTTGCCCTTTGGATGCTGCTTCAATGATGTCATCTGGTTTTTTTGTTTTTTTTTTTAATCATAGCTGTCATTACGATTCTGAAAACCTTCCTATGTACGTGCAAAATTGCATTGGTCTGTGACACCATGACAAGCATCTTAGTAAAGCTCTCCTTATACATAATTCTATGAACATTAGACAATGGCAAATATAGTAAAACCGTCAAGCGATTAACCGTGACGTGCCTACCTATCACTGTACTGCTACTGCCGTGTGGTACGCTGCAAGCTCTGCACGTTGGATCAGCCCTCCTTTGTGCTAGCATGTAGTGTTCTTCCCCAGCAACACGTGTTAGGCCACATTTTGAAATCACAGTGTAAGTTACATACCTTCAGTTTTAATAGCATTTCATAGCTTTTCGCTTTTTTATAATTAAACTGCTATACAGTGTAACGGCTGATAAATGTATGTGTGTGGTGTTGGAATAGTCACATAAAAAATTGAAATTATTAAGCATGTACGAAACAGCTAAAGTATTGCTTCAGTTTACGGAGTAGGAAGAACGACAGGGACCGATATAAAGCGTAATGCCGACAAAATTGAAAAACATGTTGATTTATGTTATTCTTTTTCTGTATTTAAATTTTCTTTTGAAATTCTGTTATATTACGTTTTGTTGCAGGCAACTTGTGATGTGCTAAAAGGGTGGAATGAATGCTGTAAATGATGGGACTCACTGAAGGCTTTCTGCTCTGTGAGGGGAGGACACGCCTGTTAGGAGAGGAGTGACTACAGAAGTGAGGAGGAAAAGGAAGGTGCGGCGGAAGGAACTTTGGGGTAGGGAGTCAGGAGACAAGAAGAAGGAGTGTTTGCGGTATACAGAAAACAGAACGTAACTGGCAGGAGATAAACTAACTGGTAGGGAAAGCTTTCTTTTTTGTTTTGGAGGTGTGCTCTGTAACCCAGATAAGACAGGGCATCGTTTGTTACGGAACAAAGACTCCAAGTAAAATGTAGAAAACTCAAGGACCTCTGAGTATTTGTTTATTAGGCTGGTCGTTACAATATTATATGAATTAATTAATTTTGTTAATATACAGGGTAAGTCAAAATTATGTTAACACTAATTGTACTGCTATGTATATACTTCTATACAATTTTTGTGGACAATTTATGTGCCACATATGGTACATGTGTTGACCAGGATGGCGAACAGGCTGAGACATTCTTGTAAATCAACTTGCACATATGAAGTACATTTTTGTGAATAAATTGTTTCCGCCATTCAAATACAGTGGACCCTTGTCTTACAAATTCGTTCGCGAGGGCTGGTTGTAACTCAACTTGGTTCCAAGTCAAGACTATTTTTCCCATAAGAAATAATGGAAATACCCATAATGCATTCCAAACCTCCCACAGCAACACTTACTTAACCTTTTCATAATAAAAAAGGGTTGTAATAATGTGCATAATTTACCAAAAACACCAATACTTTTTCTAATGTACTAACCGAAAAGTTACAAAAAGTGCCTAGCCTACCAGAAACAACAATTTCATACTGTACTGAAGAGAGGAGGAGGAGAATGAAATGGAAGGTGGTTATTGTTTGGAAGGAGAGCCCCCTTCCATAAGAACATCGAGAGATGGTGGATTTCGGCATGCTGTACATATTAGCAAGATCGGTCACACGAACGCCACTCTCATATTTCCGCATAATTTCCTTCTTTGTTGCAATTGTGATCACTTTCTTTACCTTCATTACCTTCTCTTTTTTCCTTAGCTTCTCTTCTAGTTTATTTGGGGCCATTTTGATAGCAATTATTGAAATAAATTATATAAATTACTACACTGACCAAAATTACGTCCACAAACACACGTATCTGGGCTCCGACTGATGCTTATGAACGCTCTCGGCTGTTTGTTTACAATCACACAAGCGGATACACGTGACTGCATTCGGGTATTAACTCAAGATGTTGGTCGTAATTCAAAACAAAAATTTTGGTCATAAACCAAGTTGTTTGCATGTCAGATCGGTTGTATATCGAGGGTCGACTGTATTAATTTTGACTCACCCTGTAGTTTTGTTTTGTAAATAAATATGACTGATCGCTAAACTAAACTATTGTGTTTCATTTTAAAAGTAGCTGTTCTTTTCTCTTATTGGTCCCGACCCCTTGATGGGTAATCAAGGTTTTACTGTACCGTTAGATGCCAAATTGGAGGTAATGGTCTCAGAACATCTGTAACTGCAAGTATTACTTTTGTCAGGAATTAACTAATAATTAATTTCGACATCCTGTTTTTACTTTCTCATATGCGGAGTCTAAAGAAAGTATAGTAATCATGAAAAAATTTGACCCCAAGATTTTGATGAATCTTGACTTTTTAGACCTCCCTGAGTTCGAAGATACTGTTTATTGGAATTATGTCTATGTGTGGGTCTGTTTGTGTGTGTGTAAACACGATAACTCAAAAACGCAACGATAGATGGATGAAATTTGGCATGTGATTGTTACACCAAAATTGTTGATCTGTTTAACTTTTGGGCCAAATCCATCAACCGGAAGTGGTACTTTACCTGAACACATACTCGATTTTTTTTATCCATGCAGCTGCAGAGTCCAATTTATTCAGCTTTACTTTTATAATAATTGTTCATATATTATTAATTTGATTTAATTTGTTGTTGATGTTTTTTTAATGTACATCTCTCTATTATAATAAAAAAAATCCTGAGATGAGACAAGACTTGTTAGCCTGGGACAAGACGAGACTTTTTCAGAGAGATACTTTCACGTCCCACGAGACGAGACTTTGTGCAAAGAGATTTAACAATGCCCAAGGCCAGAAATAAAAGACAAAGAGAAGAGGACAATGTAGAACGTTGTAAAGAATTCAAAAACTTTGACGCATGCAGAGCAAGTAAGAGATTATGAAAGTACTAAAATTCGAAAGTCTCAAAAAAATGATAGTAAAGATCGCATTAGCGCAAACAAACAAATTATTCTCAGAACAATGAAAAGAGATAGAATATATTGTTCGGATTTAAACTTTAAGTCGGAGACTTGTACATCGCCTAATTCGTGCTGCCATCAGGGAAAAGTAGCGTTTCTTCCCAATGAAGAGGCGTATCCGCAAGAATTAAAAGATTTGTTGTTTGGTGAAAGTGAAATCCACATATGCAAGCGACAGAGACAGGAAATGGTTGGAGTGTAGCGCAGGCCGGGGGGGTTGGCAAGCAAAGCGAGCAGGGGGCAGCCCCCTAGTAATATAAAAAAATATAATCATTGTCTTGCGGTTTTACTCCTCAAATATCCATCCCCATATCTTAGTATACGAGAAAGTTGAGGGGAGACCACTCACTCCCAATTTGTTTTTTTTATCTTGGACTACTAATTGTGTCCTACTTTGCAATGGTTACTGGCACTTTGTGGTACACTGGCAGACGACATGTTATGGTATGTGTCATTGGCACAACGATTTTTCTATTAATGAAAGCAGCACGCATTGTGAAACGTCTTAGTTTTGACAGAAGAAAGGAAGTACCTTTGTCAGAGACTTACCCCTCAAACAAATAAAAGAACCCAAAAGCTTTTAAGGAAAATGTATTGGCTTTGAACAGAGTTTCATTTTAACTTCAAGTCTGTTTTTGCCTTAATAATGTGGTTAAAGATAAAAGATACACTTGGTGGAATGACTCTGCTAAGAACTTTCAAGTGTTCAGAACACAGTCTGAGAGGGAGCGACCAGCTATATTTCAGACGCAGCTTGGGAGATAAAAATACTAAAGGAGTAAGGACACAATTTGATTGATGCATGCTGGCCTAAAGTTTGTAGGAAACCAATTACCAAAACCTAAAACACAAAGCACAGATAAAGTCAGCAAAAACTCAGCACTGACGTCTTCTTGGAAGCACCTTGTACCTTCCTCTAATGCTAGGGAAAAAAGGCACTGGCTTTTCATAAATATTGACTGTCACAAAAAAAACCAACATAAATAACAATAAGAACAATTCAACTTGTCCATATTTGAGAGCCTGATATTTACAAAATCTAATAAGGTTTAGAGATTTGTCACTGGTACCAAAAACTTCAGCAGCAGGGGACTGTAGCAAGACCCGACTTATACGTGAGTATATAGGGTAATAAAAAGTAAGCATTATGGCCGTAGTCATGAAAAATGGAGTTTTGGGGATAACAAATATAAAGAAAAATAAATAGAAATTGAAAATAACGATTAAAAGTGAACAAAAACCCATGTGCTGAGCAACCGAGAGTCCAGAAAAGTGGATCATAATATAAAGATTCTCCTCCTTTTCCTGAAAAGGAAAGCCTCTTCCATTCGCTGGAACACTTTTCCAATGGGATACTTCTGTTTTCCTATTGAATGTATTAATTTAACCCATTGGTTTAACTAAGATTCAGTTAGCACAAAAAATTAAAAATGTGCTTCTGCACCTAATTCGTTGCAATGAAAATGGAAAAAAAGCAGCATGTGGTCTTATCCTATTTAGCCCTGACACTAACCACTACCAGAGAAAAGGTAATGGATGATCTATGAATTGTCTCACAAGCATCTTCTTCACCTCTCCAGCACTACAAAATTAGAATTGGCAATGACATAAACGTCTTCTTAAAGAATGGACAAAGGCAAAAAACAAGAACATGACATTAATGGCAAGAAAAACACAACAAAAATGGAAACAAGCAGAAAATCATGAAAAACCGTCACAATCACATCAAACCTTGTAGGACAGTTTTTGATCAGATACGAGGGGGAGTCAAGCTAAAGCTAGAAAATGGGATTTATCAAAAAAATAGAACAAACCTTAACAAAACTGATAATGTCATTTCTCAATATCGTCTCCACTCTTCTCAATGCACTTGTGCCACCCGCCTGGAAGTGCCGGGTTTCCAGCAGAATAAAAGGTTTTGTCTTGTCCTCGCAACCACTCGTGCACCGCTTTCTTCACGTCATCATCTGTCTTGAATTAACAACCAGCCAGATGTTTTTTAGTGGTCCAAAAAGATGGAAATCACACGGTGCCAAATCTGGCAGATAAGGAGGATGTGGCAATATCTCAAACTTCAGTTTCTCCAGACAAGCCTTAGTGTTCTTAACAGGTGTGTGTGCCATTATCTTGCAGCAAAAGGACTCCTTGAGACAGCAGTCTCCGCCGCTTGGATCGAATAGCAGGCTTCACATCGGGCTCCAGCAAGTCGCAGTAACTTGCACTAGTGACAGTAGTACCCCTTGGCATGTAGTGTTCGACAATAACTCGGGTGCATGAGTGGTTGAGAGGACAAGACAGAACCTTTTATTCTGCTGGAATCCAGGCACTTCCAGGCAGGTGGCGCAAGTGCATCGAGAATGGTGGAAATGACATCATCAGTTATTTAAGGTTCATTCCATTTTCTAATAAAACCCATTTTCTAACTTTAGCTTGACTCCTCCTCGTATATTTAGTTTGATTACTATTTTACATTTTTCAGGTTACTTCGTGGGGAAACGTCAAAACAAAATGGTGTCACAATTTTCCCCATTTTACATTGTTTTGAATTGGATGGCACCGTATTATCAAAGGTAGCAATTCTGGTTTCTAGCCAGGGTTGTATGTAGCGTTACCACGTTCACGCTATTTCAGATGGTGGTGTGAACCACACAGCGTCCAAGTTGCTGGATTTTCTAAAACACATTCAAGATTATCTGCATCTTGATTATAGTGTTGTGATGCTCGTAACTTTGCGATTTTTGCGTAAGCTTAACCAGGACCTTGTACTTTTTTGTATGCAGTTTCTAGGTTTATTTTTATTTTGTGCTCTTATGTTGCATGTGGACTTGTAGTTTTATTTTATTTTATCACGATTTTATCTTGTTTTTCTAACAATTTTGCTGTTAGGTTTTCAAAATACAGTTGCCGTTTTCTAGGCTTTTTCCTGTAAGTCGCATCCCATGACATCACGGGGGCAACTTGTGTGTTAATTAGCGTCCAAGTTTGTGGATACTCTTTAAAAGCATTCACGATTGCTTCTCTTTTTAATTTATGATGAATTTTCAGCTAGGTTGTCTCAGACTTTAATTTTGGATTATGTATTGGACTTTGTTCGATTATTGGTTTTTGTCCCCTACTAGCCATTTGGATGAAAATTGAATCCCCTGGACCCTTACCATTGGGGGTCTTCCATTTATATCTGTGGCAGAATATGTCATTAGGAAATAATTACTATAGTATTACTTAGGATATTTTTGACTTGTTTTGTTTATTGACTCGTTTTATTCTTTGGCTCTGACTCCTGCTAATTATTTAGCTCTCTACCTCCTGGTGCATAAAGCTTTTAGTCCAACTCAGACTGGCTGACTTTTATCGTGTTTGGTTATAACAACCTGCTGCAGATCTGCCCGTTTTAAACATTGGTAGCTGTGATATCACTTAGAAAGCACAGCAAAGCAAACGCGCACATAAGCTCACAGAGCACGTACGAGTAGGAAGTCTTACAGCAAGCACAATCCCAATGGTGACGCTACAACAAATATGGAAATCAGCAGCATTTAGTGAATAATAAAATAGATAAAGAACCCAGAAAATACTGACCTCTGTGAAAGCTCACAGCTTTTTACCTCTTTGTTTATTGACCCTGACTGCTTCTCTGTAGCTATGAATTCACTTAGCATAATAACCAGTAGCTGCCACTCAACAAAAAAGCGACAAAGGCTATTTATTTAACAGATGGGAACAGCTGCAGCATAACAGAATTAGCTTCATTAGGTGTGGAGCCCGTGCTCAGATGTTTCTTTTGTGGTACTGCAAAGATGTGCAGTTTAGATTGACCGGCGATTGGTGTGAGTGGGCTCTGTGATGGAATGGAGGCCCATCAAGTGCTGGTTTCTGCCTTCATCACATGCTGTTGGGAAAGACAGTGACCCCTGCGATCCTGACAGCACTTTGATATCTTCACTGTTGTCATTTTCTATCTTTACAACGTCTGCTACACAGGACCTACAAGGGACGTTCAAAAAGTTTCCGTACTTTTATATTTTCGTCAGAAACGATGAAGGTGGGAGGAGTAGTGATTGGTCGTGTCTGAGAGTGTCATGTGACTAGTTTTGTCTGGCAAGCCAGCTGCCAAGGCAGTTTAGTATAGGAGTTGTCACCCTGTGGTGAAGATGGCTGCGAAACGTATAAATTTCACCAAAGAGGAAACACGTTCTGTTGTATGCTTTTTGCAGGCAGAACGTGTGCCGGGAGTACAAATTCATCGCCACATGTGTGCTCAGTATGGAGATAAAGTTCTCTCTCGTAGTGTGATGGATGCAGAGCGATCCGGATGTCCAGCTACACCCACGACCACGAGGAATGATGAAAGAAAGCAGAGGTGCATCAGTGGCGATGTGCGCAACCAAAAACATTTTTTGCTGGTGGCATTAAAAAGTTAATCGTAAAGGAAGGCAACCATGTAGAAAAGTGATGTCATTCGTTTTTCAAATTCTTAATAAATACAGTTTAAAAAAAGTGCGGAAACGTTTTGAACATCCCTCGTATTTTTGCAGTAATAGCACATAAAATAGTCCATGGTGCAGACCCAATCATTTGTTTGAGATGAGAATTTTAGCACTGTGAGTATAAAGACCTGAAAGTCAGAAAGCCTAAAACTAGGAACGAGATTCTGAGTTAACTTAGGGTCTCTGACTCAGTACAACACTGACAGCCCTGTCAACGTCAACAGACATACAAGGCCTGGGGTCTTTCCTAAAGCTTTAGTGTTAACAGCAGCAATCATTACTGTACCCTTGACAGAATTAAATTAATTCCTCTACCCAGACAAGGGTAATGTGTCACAGATTGAAATGCTTAAAATGCTTCAAATTCAGAATTTGCTCACTGCTAACAATTTCATCTTCACGACTACAGCCTCAAATTGCTCGATGAGATGGCTCGCTACTAAAAACCCACCTCGTCTCCTCTGAAGCCAAAAAGAAACCATCATCGGGGGCATCAATCCAGTTTGTCCGGTGCTTCCTGGCCGTTGGACCACCATCGGACCTGACAATGGTCACTCTGGGATTGCCATTCTGCAGGTAAGGGCAATGCGCAGATCCCTGTTCAAGGGTTTAGATGAGAAAAGAGTAGTGTCACATAAAATAGCTGAAAGTGAGCAAAGTGACCAAGTGGTCTGGCTGTGACTAAGTACCATTTAAACCTCTGTTTAAAAAGAACAGTTACACAAGGCCTTCATTTTGATACATTCTGACTTCATTTGGGTGATGTTCATGTCATATTGGGCACACTCGCACTGGCAATGGGGTCTTTATAATATGTCAGCCACTTCAGCATATACGCTTTTTCTGCAGGTGGCATGGCCCACAATGGTTTCTGGATGTCACTGACCTCAAAGACATCTCCTCCTTAGACTGCCTCTTCATTATTTCAATCAGAACTGCATGCTGTCTTCCTGTGCTGCGAGACTCATGCTGCACCCTTGTAAGCACTATGGGGTCCTTTTGCCAACTTGCTTCATCCCTGTGACATAAACAGCTTCAGAGGACAAAGCTTTCTAAGAAGCCTCACTGTGGTGTGAATGAAGGAGGTTAGCAAGTCATCTGGGATATGGTGACTGGTTCTTGGAGCGTCAAGAGGTAAGAAGGTGGAGAAAGCTGGTGATGGTCATTCAAGCTACTCTGTTTTCTGTGTATTTTTTAATGTAACGTGTGCGTTTATGTGTACAAATTTTGTTAGCTTTTTACAGTTGCACTGTAAGTATGTGCAAGTGCTCCAAGTCTGTGATCAGCGGAGAGCGCTATACAAAAATAAATTGAATGTGGAGAAGCAACTAGGCAGATGAACAGACAGGGACTGTGTGAGGTGTCGCTGTACAGCAGAGCAATGAAAGGGATTCTCGGTATTCTCAATAGAAAAAAAAAATGGTCAGTAATATAGAAGATCAGGAAATGCTATCGAGGAGGACCTAGGAATGTCAGGAACCTTCAAAGAGGAGGATTGTTGTAGACAAGAAGGATCCTTTCTTCAAATAAGCCATCTTCACAGTGGCATATTTGACTAGAATTGATCAAGAACCCAACAACTGGTGTAAACAGCTTGGCCCATTAAACCTCCAAGCAGTTGAGGGGTCAGTCTCAGGGTGGTTGAGGCAGGCAGTTTTGTAGTGAGGGCCAGCGAGAGAGAAAGCCTGTTGTTGTCCAATACGATACCCTTGCAATTGTCAGTGGTCCGAAGGCCACTTACTTACTTGGGTGGCGTGAGCTCCCCTTTGGCTTAAGTGGGTAATGCTGCTCCTTACTGACAAGAAGGCCCTGAGTCTGTCAGTGGCCGTTTCAAGTTAGGATGAGAAACAGAGAAGAAAAGGGGCAGGGTTGTTGGGGGGGGGGGGGGGGGGGTTTCTTAAGCTATCTGATCCAATGGTAAACTGCTTTCCAGGGATGTGCTGCATTATTTTGCCAACAAGTGGCAAGATACTCTTAAGGACAACCTTACCAGCTACACTGAGTGTTGAATGCCATGCTCTTGTGTCTCTTAATGACAGTAAATAGACATTGGGTGGACAATCAGGGACTGTTGAGATTTTGAGGAGTTCATATTTTCCCGCACAGAAGCAGTTCTGCTCAGATGTTAAGTCTGGTCATCCTTTCAAACTCTCATCAGTCACAGACACACTGAAAGACTGCAGCTGGAATGAGAATGAGAAAGCAGGATGGGTCTGAAAGTCTAACATGGCAGACACTTACCAGTATGGCTCCAGTGACATGATTTACATGCTCTGTGGAGAAAGGAGAGAACAAAGTATTCAGAACAGACTCTCAATGCACCAAAGCAGTCAGGCCTGTGCTCACAGTGACCAGGGTCGGCTAGGGACCTCACTGGAAGTTGTGCTCACACAGCAAGGGTTTTGAGAAAACAAGATCATAGAGGAGTACTGAGGGAATGGAGGGAGGGGGAGAGATGACATCTGAGAGGTCACCTGTGTGGTCATGTGACACAAGGGAGGTGAGTGATGTCACTTGTAAAGTCAGGAGACATGGCAGAACAGGAACATGGGAGAGCAAAGAGCAAACATATTATTCTACCTGGTCGCCATGGAGGTTGCTATGGAAACACAGTGTTTACTTTCTTTTTTTATTTCCAAGAGTGCATTTCAATCTGAAATAATGGATAGCCTGACAAGAAAAATGTGTGATCATAGCAAGTATAGTCTGTACCCCCAATAGCAGGGAGTATAGTAGGACCATCACCAATTATGTGGGGATGATACAGAGGACCACCTAGATTACCCTGTAATCTGTGACATACTGTACACCCAGCTCCTCACATTTCATGCTATCACACCTCTTGTTCCACCAGTCTGTCCACTTTGACATAGCCAGTTAAATACATTGGAGGTCTTTGAGATAACTATATGGACCAACTACACACCAAAAGACTCCCTCAAGAGTTCCTACTCAACTGAGAAGTGGTAAGCATTTGTGCCTCCAGTTCTCACCTCCCAGAAAAAAATTGTGGGCTGGGATGGCAATACCTCGGTTTAAATTCTAACCAGGTCTCTAACTGGGTGTAATCTGCCCGTTCTCCCCATCTTCACATGGGCTTTTCTGATAGGTACTCCAGTTTGCCTCCCTCATCCTAAAAGTTACTTGTAAAATGTAAATTGTGTTGGCATGAGTGAGTGTGGGTGTGGGGAAAATACATGTGCCCTGAAAAGCATTGGAATTCTCTCTGGGTTTGGTTCTTGTGAATTTATAATTGTATTCAGTCATTATAAAAATGGATGAATAGAAAAGAAAAAAAAAAAAAAAGACCACCATCAGGGGGCGATGTAACCAAGCAGGACTTCTCACCCACCCGATGGCCCAGTCCATGCACATCATGAGCACTCCCACCCAGTGCCAATGTATTCTTCAGCTTTACGTCACATCATTGGCAGTACTCAAAACTCATCGGTCGCAACAAGATGTGTGTCCAATGTAGTAAAATGACCACCTTGGAATATATGGCTGCACTTCCTCCCCAGATAAAAAGCCTGTTTTGAAAGTACCATGCCAGCCTCCTCACAATTTTAAAGACTCACTTCACAATGGCTCCCAATCTCTGGCACTGTCTTTCAGCGTTTGCCTAAAACTCTACTTCAGTCCTGATTACCAGGACGTGTTTTGAGCTCAATCATCATCATCATATGTGCGGTATGCAGCATGGCATGGCCTCATATGTACAGTCGTGGCCAAACGTTTGGAGAATGACACAAGTATTGGTTTTCACAAAGTTTGCTGCTTCAGTGTTTTTAGATCTTTTTGTCAGACGTTTATTTGGTATACTGAAGTAGAATTACAAGCATTTCATAAGTTTCAAAAGGCTTTAATCGACAATTACATTAAATTTATGCAAATTTATGCTGTGTTGGTCCTTCTTTCTTTTTCAAGACCTCTGCAATTCACCCTGGCAGGCTGTCTGTCAATCAACTTCTGGGCCAAATCCTGACTGATGGCAGCCCATTCTTGCATAATCAATTCGTGTAGTTTGTCAGAATTCGTGGGTTTTTCTTTGTCCACCAGCCACAATTTCTCACTGGGATTAAGGTCTGTGGAGTTTCCTGGGTATGGACCCAAAATTTCGATGTTTTGTTCCCCGAGCCACTTAGTTATCACTTTTGCTTTATGGCCCGGTGCTCCATCATGCTGGAAAAGACATCGTTGGTCACCAAACTGTTCTTGGATGGTTGGGAGAAGTTGCTCTTGGAGGAAACTCTCATTGAGAACTTGTGGTCAACCTTGAAGAGGTGGGTGGACAAACAAAAATTCACAAATTCTGACAAACTCCAAGCATAGATTATGCAAGAATGGGCGGCTGCCAACAGTCAGGATTTGGCCCAGAAGTTGATTGACAGCATGCCAGGGTGTTGTGGTGTGAAATGTTGCATACAAGTTGATAAATATTTTGTATGACTTTATTTGTAACTTAGGCAAAGCGATGTAATATTAGTGTTACATTAGTGAGAAGCATTCATGTTTACCCCCCAAAGACTAAGTCAGGATAGTGAATTTTACGACACGGTTGGGGGATGTGCCTAAAACAAGTTTGGCAAGTGATTCTCTGCAGGACTCTCTCAGTCAACCCTCACACGAAAGCCAGACTGCCTAGCTGGCAGACATCTTTGGAGGGCAGGTGTGAAGGTATTCTGTGCCCCATTGGTCTGAAGTATGGCTGTTTGGAATTGGCTTTTATCAGAAGCCTTTAAGTACCATGACGCCCTATTGGCTGTCCGGGTTGGACAGAAACTCTATATATTTGCTTGCTTTACCTTGCGCGCGCTCTCTCTTACCAAACTGATGAAAGAGCATCTCACACGCCATGAACTGAAAAGAACAACACAATGAACAGCACAGCTCGGGATTCTGACAAAGGCTACACATCTCTCTATTATAAAAAAAAAAAATCTTGCGCAGATACGAGACTTTTCACCTGTGACGAGATGTGATCTTTTGAAGAGAGGCAGAGAGACACTTTCACGTCCTTCGAGGTGGTCAAGTCACGTCATACTTACAACCTTTGGAAGCAAGTCCCGTGATACACATGCCGAGCAGGTTAAAGATAATGGAAGTGGGAAAATTCGAAAGTCTCAAAAAAATGTAAAGAGTAAAGATCGCATTAGCGCAAACAAACAGAAAATCTTACTCGGTGAAATAACGGAACAGCGAAAAGAGATCGATTAGTGTTTGATGATGTCTTGGGGAGTGGAGGGACAAGGCAGCGAGACAAAAATTCAGCTACTGTACAGGCTTTTAAACGTTTGAAGTGCCGCACGAAATGCAGAGCAGCTGACCGAGCAAAGAGGAGCGAAAAAAACCTGTTATTTGTTTCCCATTGTAACACCATTTAAGAGGGGTTTCGGAGGAGCGGCCGTGTCTCCTTGGGGTGCGTTCAGCTCCCCTTTTCACAATGGCGCATAGTGCTGGCGGGGGGGTGGGGGGGTATGAGAGGGGTTGGTGAGCAAAGCAAACAGGGGGAAAAGCCCCCTAGTTAATAATACCAAAGGGGAAAGTAAAGTAATATATTACTCTAACAAGATAAAACACAGGGCGAATTGCAGAAGTCTTGAAAAAGAAAGAAGGGCCAACACTGCCAAACTTAATGTAACTATTAATAAAAGCCTTTGAAACGTATGAAATGCCTGTAATTCTACTTCAGTATACCATAGAAACATCTGACAAAGATCTAAAAACACGGAAGCAGCAAACTTTGTGAAAACCAACACTTGTGTCATCTCAAAACTTTTGGCCATAACTGTACAGTATGTAGCATGGCATGGCATCATATGCACGGTATGCAGCAGATGGCTACAAACTATCCTTTTGGCATCATGGGCAAGGCAGGTACCAACCGTGCATCCAGTCATCTACCTACGGATGAGGAGCCAGTTTAGGATCCCAAATTACTGCAGTGCACATTCATTGGTATATGGAAGGAAAACCAGAGCGCCAGAAGAAAAATCCACAAAGGCACAGGGAGAATGTAGATATTCTACAAAGACCAGCAGCCGAGCTAATCCTTACCATCCCACCAGTCTTTCATTGGGCTCCAAATTTTCCTTGCCACACGGTAAAGGTTTGTCAATTTCACTTCATCCTCTCCTCCCTCGGTGTTTCAATTTATCGTGCGATTTATCTTTCACGTCAACTTCAAGTTTACTGTCATGGTGTACACATTACAATAAATTTGTAGTTGTGTATACTCATCTACTGTATAGCCATTATATTTAAAGATGAAATGCATAACAGAAGATAAAACGACTGGGGCTTACCTCTGTCTGTCCGACTGTGATGACTGTAACTCCGCTTCCCCAGAATGCTGAGCGGTCCATGATTAGGCACAGCTAATAGGCGCTTAGCAGGCTGGCATCCTAGGCTGGGGATTGTCCTCATTAAGCGCAGGCTCCTGGGTGGTGGATGGGCTTCTGAAAAGTCACAGAAAAGACGTCAGCCGGCTCAACTCTATGCATACGTTGCATGTAAGACTGCTGACTGACAAGCCAGTAGCCATTAGTTAAATTCATTAAGCCCAGCATAAGAACCCCACGCTTTGCCTATAAGTTGCAGTTACCCTGCTACGCCAACTCTTACTCCCCAACTCTCCATCACTCACAGAATGTTTACTGCCTGGTTTCTATTGCTCTGCCACTTTCCTTCTCTTTTTCAAGAGAAAGAAAGATTGTAGTGATCCTGTCATCCACATAAATAATCAGGCCCAGGGTTCAAGACTTCTTGCACCAAAGAGTACTCAAGTATTCCGGAGATAACTAGTGGAGTAGCTTCCAATCACGTCATCCAAAGTCCCAAAACAGTTCATGTTCAGACTGTTAAAAGTAGGCCACACCAATAACTTACAGACGGGTCACATCAGAGCAAAGCTATGGCCTACCAGTCAGCCCAAACATTGTGGCTAAGCTTGTGATACCCCCATGAATATGTGTTGTTGAAACCAGAGCAGCATGTAAAATTTAAAACTAGACCCTCTACTCAGAAGAAACAACTCCCTTCGTCAGTTTGCACTTCCCTTTCCAGAAACACTGACATTTTTCCGTTTGTCACGATTTTGCAGAAGTGGCCAACACACTGGTAAAGTGACAACTGACAGGCAATTCTCTTTTCAAATGGGAGCCTATATGAGTTTGTCCCTTAACTGCATTTGGTGTCCTCTGTATGAAGTTACCTAGGGCTGGCATCATCATGACCATCAAAAACTAGGGGGTAACTCAGTGGCATAGTCCATATGTAGACAACAGATATACTCATATTTGGAAATATCTGCTTGTATTAGAGGGGCACCATACACACATACTTCTCAGTTTGGACTGTCACCCATTACTACACCATAAGGGCACAACTACCAGCATGCTTGGCCCATCAATATCTTATAACAAGCTCAGACTGCACCCTCAAACATCTTTCTATTAGGCTATCCTTTCTGCCTAATATCTGTGGGCTAATTATAGGTCCCACCACATCATTAACAGGTGAAAACCTCTCCCCAATGTGTCATGACCCATGTCAGCCCAGACCAACTGGATTCCCTTCCCCATAACAACCAACCCCAAGTGTGGCCACTCACCGAGATACTGCAGGACGCTGGCCAGAGGCTTCCTCTCTGTGCTTTTCATCTTTGCTGCCCTCTGGCTGCCCTCGGGCACTTTACTCTCATCTGCAGGAACAAAGAGATTGGAGGGTTACACCTCCTTTGCCTCCTCTTCTTGTAGCAATCTGTCTCCTCAAGTCCAAGAGGAAGGGACCTGAAGGAAGAAGTCACCTACCCCAAAAATCCCACCCCACCCCTGCCCACACCTCACCTGAAACTCTGCTTCTAGAAGTACGGCCTGGATGGTTTTGGCCTTCACTTCACAAATTCCAAATCCAATGGTCATTTTCTGTGAGATCCTAGGTAACTGACAACATCTGACAAAACTTCACACCTCTCTAGCACTTTGCGCATCTCTCCATTTACCAAATACCGAGAGATGACAGTTTTAAAGGTGGATTACTGAGGCAAGTTAAACGGAAGAGGAGAGAGAAAGAGAGAGAAGCCCATTTGGGTCACGTATTTGTCTAACAAATAGCCAGTTTGCCAGCTTTACCATCTCAGAAATAGGCATGGATAGTTGCAGGCTTGGTAGGAAAATTACTAACGATACAAGAAGGCCAGACATTTAGGTAGAGAGCTTTAACTAAGGTCAGTCATGTTAGAACTGTGACCAACACCACAGCCTTAGTGGCATGAAACACAAAGGCTTTAAGTAATTGCTCACTTTTCAAAATGTAAAGATTACTTTCTAATAGAGAGTGTCAAAAGAGACAAACCATTAAAAATACAACAAATCATGGTTAACGCACTGGTGGCACTACTCTGTACAAAATCACAGGTTCTAATAATGATAGCCATATCTACATTGTGTCTTGATCAGAAAGATGATGGTAATGTGGTCATTGGCTTGCCACTCTCAATGCCAAGGCTATCCTGAGCATCAACAATTAGGTGACATAAAAGTCACATCAGGTGCACAGGTGACAAGTTTTGACTTGCTTTCCACCACCAGACAAATGTCAGACTCCTTCTCCTTGGGCCTTCCTCAGTTTTAAAGTTTGAAAGATGAATGCTGTTCCAGCACTTGTATTAAGATGAACATTTTGGTTATTGTTATACAAGAGTCCAGGGTGCAAAGCTCAAGCAACCGCACTTTTAAATAAAAAATAAAAAAAATAATAATTTTAAGGGTTACTGAGACCACCATCGAGAAAACTCCCAGTTATATAGTCAGAAGCCAGCGAACAAGGGGCTTTTTATTTGGATACAGGAGCCATGCAAGAATACAATGCACTCACCTGACTGTTCATTGGTTAAGATAGCCTATTAAACCAAACATGCTGCAGGGTCTTTACAAAGCTTTCGAAAAGTAAAAACAGTATGTGCAGTTTACACAAGAGAAACACAGAAGTAAATTCTGTACATTCTAATGCACTCCCTAATTGATGTGACAGTTAGAAACAATAAAATTGGGAGTCCTGTAATAATGAAAAGTATGGAACTGCCAACAGACCACCAAAGATTGTACAACTCTCCCCAGACCCAAATGATCACCCAGTGGGTGCTCTTGATCCATAAATAGTAAATGTGGAGGCTGTGAAACAAATGACTGCTTGAGGTGTGTGGAAAAAAAATGAGATGGGTGGTTGTATCGGGGACCCAAAAAGAGGGTTCCCCGAGGATCACTTACTGGACAAATACACAAATCTGACAATCAGACAAAAATGCTGATGAGGCACAAATGGGGAAAGAAACCCAAAAGATGGGAAAAAACTGGTCAAAGGAAATAATAAAAAGACACAAAGGACGTGGCTCAGGAATTGTTTATTGCAAACAAAAAATAAAATAAAATTTAAAAAAACAGAACAAAAAAAAAAACATAAAACAGGAAAGTCTGGAGGATGAGCGCAGGCGAAGCTAGGAATTGAAAAGGCTCTTACACTCTGCCTTTATGGCAGCACAGTTAATCGGGACAAAGGGCCGTCGGGCTGCCTGACGCAGCCGCAGAACATCCCGGCATACATGGCGTGTTAGCTTGGTGATGCGTGTGGCCTGCAGGAAGAAAGCCTGCCGTGTCTTCACAGAGGATTTAGGGCTGCCGCTATTCCTGACAGGCACCAAATGGGCAGACTGGCGTGGACCATGGCTCCGAGAGCGTGGTTCCTGCAAAACAAAGGAAGGATGTCATCAGGGAGGAAGGTGTGACAGACAGAAAAGGAAATGACAAAAATTAAGACATGGGGGGCAAGTAGATCTCCCATTTGGAAGATCTTGAAGACTTCCTTGTAGAGTTTACTTTACCTAATCAAAATGCCAGAAAAAAGCAATAAAATTTTGGCCCACCTCATCTGCATTCTGCCAGTCTCTTTTTCTAAAGGCACTTTACCACCACAAGAACTTTTTTTCCCCAGGAACCAGCAACTTTTTAGAAATTCAGGAACTTTTGTAGCATTCCCATCGCATGAACTCGGGTCATTTTTAGTTCCTGGCAGGTAATTTTTCTTTTTAGCTCCTACTTTTTGTGCTACCAGGAACTGTCATGGATTGGCCTGGGGCAATGAATTGTGCTGACAGGCTGACCACAAGCACTAGCAAGCACCCTCTTACAGATCCGTTAGTAGTTTGAACTTTGGAGAGTTAGCAGTGAAGACACAACTGAATACAGCAAAATGGATGGACAAGGTTCAGGCTTTATAAAGAGTGTTTGGAGAAGATATTTAAAACGAATTTGAGTCATCCACCCTAAATGATAAGTTTTAATTTAAAATTTCATCCTCTTTGACTGAACAGGGGATTAAACATCCAAGCAGTGTCGTGAAAAACTAAAAAGACGACTAAAAAAAAATTAAAAATCATAATAGTAAAAGTGATTCTCACAGATAAAAGAACAAGTGGTTTTGCATGCTGGACACCATTCTTTTTCACAGACCAGCAAACTCTGAAAATGTCAGAAGGAGAGAATCAGCGACAATGCTTTTGGAGTCCACCGTGGATAAACGACAGGTGTCCACCTCTGATACATCGTCTATGGAAAGGATTTGTATCTTAACAGTAATATTCATCAAGTTAGCACATAATTTTTGCCATTCTATAATGCACTGACAATAGTTTAATATTTACATATGTATCTTAATCCACTTGTTCAGACTCATATTATAACCATCTGTGCTCGTTTGTACATGATTCATTATTAATTTCGGATGAGAAATTTCTGTGAGAGATTCCAAACGTGCTATAGATATGCAGCTTTGCCAAGTAATAGTTAATTAACGCTAGAATGTTACACTGGGAAAAGAATCCCCCCCTTTGAAATATTCCCATTTTTTTGCTTTATAGCCTTAAATGAAAACACACAAACCATTATTTTTTCCAGCTTTACTTACTCAACAACAACAACATTTACTTATATAGCACATTTTCATACAAAAAAATGTAGCTCAAAGTGCTTTACAAAATGAAGAATAGAAAAATATAAGACACAATAAAAAATAAAAATAAGTCAACATTAATTAACATAGAATAAGTAATTAGTTAATTAATTAATTAATAAATAAGTAATGCAATCTATAACATCCAAGTTAAAGATATCACAGCTACAGTTCAGAAGAATTAAAAAAAAAAATAAACACGAAATGCTGAGATTAAAAAAGGATTAATCAGGTGTCAGTGCCCACCACTTCCATTGCAGACCATGGTTGCTGGCTTCCTTCCACCTGTGATCAGTTGTAATCAGTGTGATTAATGAAGCTCTTCCTGGAGCATTCATTCCCTTGCTTGGTAGTGCAACGGACAGCTAACAACTGACTATAGGTGGCAAGCCACTTTCAAAAGATCTCAGGGATAGAGTTGTGGACAGACATAAGGCAGGAAATGGAGACCAAAAAAAATCTCAAAGGCTTTATCAATCCCAAGGAGCCCAGTAAAGCCCATAAAACTGGTAAGAGAGGCTACCAAGAGGCCAATGGCCACTTTGAAGGAGTTACAGGATTTTATGGCAAAGAGTGGTCAATGTGTGCATGTGACAACAATTTCACAAGCGCTCCACAATTGTGGCTTGTTCGGGAGGGTCGCAAGGAAAAAGCCACTTCTGAAGAAAGGCCACATTAAAGGATTGTTTGAGCTTTGCTAGAATGCACCTTGAAGATTCTGATGCCAGGTGGAAAAAGGCCTTATGGTTAGATAAGACCAAAATCGAACAATTTGGCCTCAATAGCAAACGGTACACCTGGCAGAAATCCAATGCAGCTCACCATCCACAACACACCATACCTACAGTAAAGCCTGGAGGTGGCAGCATCCTGTTGTGGGGTGTTTCTCTGCTGCAGGACCTGCGGCTCTCGTTAGGGTAGAAGGAAAAACGGATGGGGAAAAATACCGTCATATTCTTGAGGAAAACCTGCTACCCTCTGCCAGAAAGTTGAAGATGGGAAGAATGTTCACCTTTCAACATAACAACAACCTGAAGCACACAGCAAAATTGAACACACGGTGGGGCTGAAGGAGAAAAAAGTGAATGTCCTTGTGTGGCCAGTCAGAGCCCAGACCTAAATCACACTGAAAATCTGTGGAAAGTTTTGAAGATAGCAGCCCACTAACGCTCACCATCCAATTTGACTGAACTTGAACAGTTCTGTAAAGAAGAGTGGGGGGCAAATATTACTCAATCTAGATGTGCAAAGCTGATAGAGAAGTGTGCCGACAGACTCAGGGCTGTCATTAAAGCAAAAGGTGGTTCAACAAAATATTAACATGGGGGATGATCCTTTATTAATCTCAGTATGTCTTGTTTTTGATTTTTTTTATCATTTTTCTGAACTGTAGCTGTGATATCTTTCACTTGGATGTTATAGGTTGTATTGAAAAAGCAAAGCTGGGAAGAAATATTTTTTGTGTGTTTTCATTTAAGGATGTAAAGCAAAAAAAATGGAAATATTTTGAAAAGGGGGATTCTTTTCTATAGCCACTGTATATGCTTCATACCAAACAATGTCTGCCCTTACTGATAATAAATGATGCAGTTCTGCACAAGGTGTGCCTAATACTGTGGCAAAGCTGTCAATATGCAAAACACTCAGCCCACATACGCAGACTTTGCACTTCATGTTCCACGGTGTGTAAAAATAAATAAATAAATAAATAAATAAATATTGCAATGCCATTTTAAGCAAGTTTATAGTAATTTTGTACCTTACTGAAATAACTGAAGCGCCCACAGTTTTCAGTTTAATGTGAGTGATTACAAGTGTGACATTTTCTCATTAATTATTTTACAGTGGTCTGCTAAAGACAAACAGCATTTCATATCTGCAAAACAACGTTCAGTAATGTTGATAACAGAGGTAGATAGGGATTTGTTGAGGGGATATGCAAATGCATCTAATTGTGAGTCTTTAAACATCATGTATTTTGCATACAGGTTATAGTAGTTGTTGTGCTGTGTGGTGGGAACGCAATACAAGAAAGTGGCCGGGGCCTAAATAGTACAAAAACGCATTAGTTGCTGAGAACATAAAGTTCCCATAATGGGAAAGCACCCAGTGATGATATAAAGTAGCTTCAATATCAGGACAACAGTTTTTCCCATAAAAATGGCTGCCAGGGAGAGACAGTCAACACTTTTTCACGAAAATGAAAGTAGGATGGCATGTCATTCTGATATACCGAGGAGCCAAATCATTAGCCCAATCAATACCAGTCAGAATAAATAACCTCAAACAGATCTGGAGGATATTAGAAACAGAAACTGGCAGATGTGGAAGCTCAGAAGAAGCAGGAAAAGATCACCAATCAGCCAAATTTCATAGTAACATTGGTTATCCTACTAGTATAGGAGGAACTTGAAGGAAATACTCCCGCCACCTCCTTAATGACAGTTCAACCTAAATTAACTGCTGTGTTATAAAAAGTCTATCCGGACAGCAGTTTTCATTTATTATTTAACCATTTGTTTTTGGCCAATCAAGTATGAAATAACCAGGATTCAATGGCATCCATATTTCTACAGCTGGTGTGATGGCAGGTTAATTGACACATTAGGATCATGCATAGAGTCCATGGTGAGAGTTGAAGTGGCAAAAGTGTCCAGGAAACACAATATGCTTGAAAAGCTACAGTAAATGCTGTTTGTTCAGAAAGGCTTAAGTGAACTGATATCAAACTGTGGACTTTTCCACTACCAGTTTGAACGTGTACTCAGATATCTTATTCATAGAGCTGTGGCAAAAGGACTCTGCCTTATATTTTGATATTTAATTCTATGCAGTTTGTCTGTTAATGCATTTTTTTAATGTTTATCTCTGTTGGTAACGCAGAATATAAACCTAAATTAAAAAGACTGGTCAGTTTGTAACCCAAAGGCTAGGTGGGATAGATGCATCTGTCCCTAAAGAATCACATACAGTATACTCCTGACAAGATGAAGTATTTTGCTCATATGTTTGTGATTAAGCTTTTGTAACTTTAGTGACCATTCAGTTATCTGCAGGTAATGTTATGGGGTCCAGAAGCCCATGTGGGAAACATTGCATAAAGGATGCACTACCCGAGGCTAACAGCAAACTCCATCCATCTGGACTTCAGACACGGTCTATGCAACAACCTAAGCTCTGAATTAAGACTCTCCCTTTCACAGATGTGTCATTTATGGGCATTACCTATCAGCTTTCATATCCTTACTGAAGGTATATTTTTTTTTTTATTTAACTAGTGTGAAGCTTTTTTGACTTTTAGATTAAGGTCTGTCTTGAAAAGTGCTTCATTCCCAGACCTTGCTATTACTCATTTGTATTTTGTGGCTATTAGCCTACTTTAATAAATAATGATTTGCATTATACTTCTTTACCATCTCCAGGCGTTTTTCATTCTAACCTAATTTGTTTTATTTGTGTTCTACTTTCTTTCTGAAATACTTTCTGAATACTTTGTTTTATTAACCTAACCTATTAATGATATATCATATCTTGGATGATTGAGATAACAAAGTAATAAGGTACTTAGTATGGGCAAATTGCCACTTGTCTCCTAGAGGGTAAGTGGTGGAGGAAGGACACTCAGACAGTATTCATCACAGGATGGCAAATTCGTCATTGGTGCTGCAATAAAGTGCATCAGCCTCTATTGTCTGGTGAATGAACACCCATTTGGTCTGCTCATGCAAAAGCTAGCAAGCCCTTGTATGAAGAACTGAGGAGTGGTGGGCGTGCAGGCACCACATATAATCAGTACTTAAGTGCGGGTATGGTTGAGTTTTGTGTATGTGTTTGTTAAGATTAAGTTGCACGGGAGTTTAACAATCCATAAAGAATCTGGGGAGTCCTGCTCTCCCATCAATAAATACTATTAACTGAATAAGGAGCATTTCACCACAGAAAGCAAATTTCATTTACATATTTGGCTGATGCCTTTGACCAAGGTAACTTGCAATATTTGAGATACAAATGGTAACATTTCTTTGTCGTTTTTCCAATTGGAGTGCAGGTAGGTGAAGGGATTTGCTCATGTTCATACACTACCAGTTACGAAATCTGAACCCACAGCTTCAGAGCCTGAATCCAAAGCCATGACCACTATGCCTCACTGCCTGGCTAAGCCTTACCCCATCTTATATTTAAACTGTAGCCATTGTGATGACAAAATATTTGCTATGCCAGGGTGTATCTCACCTCATCCTGTAATACCTGTCAATACATGTGGATGTCTTAACTGTATGTTTAAAATATTCACTGTACTCTATTTCAATATTTTAATAGTACTAGAATGAATAAAAAGTCTTTGTAATACAGGATTTCTGACATGTCAAGATTAGTAATTTTGAAAAAAAAAATTAATTTGAGTGTTAGGCAGAAAAAGAAAAGTGGTCACAAAAGAAAGCTATAATTGGACTGACAGACTGTCACCAAATTTACATTTTAATTCTAATTTCAAGGTGATACTGAAAATGTATTCTTAAATATGCAGACCCTCAGACTGTTTAACTGGAGTTATCAAGATAAAAGTCAACACAGGAAGAACATTGAACGCATAAATGTGTGTAACGTGGCCATTTTATGGCTAATTGGCTGTTAAGGGGCATATAATAATGAATGAATAAAAGCCACTACCGTAGCAGGAGGACTAGAGGACATCTTCTCGCCGACTTCAGCCCGACTGGGCATCTTTAGTCCACCATACTTCTTCCAGTAGACCCAGCAGGCAACACAAAGGCGACAGTGCATATTGGGAGGACCCCAGGAGTACCACTGAGAGGACTGCATTGCTAAAAAGGGATAAAACACAAAATGGTCAGTGGGATCTGTCAAGACCCAGTATAACACTATCACCCTGTTATTCCACACAATGTGTGGAGATCAGATACTCACAGAAGCAGCTTTCACATGGTCGTCCTTGACCACAGTTTGGAGTTTGAAAGCCACCAGCTGCCGCCACACCGTTTACTGCCAAAGGCTTGCCGTTGCTTACTGTTATCTGATTGGGACTGGGCTTGTTGCTGTTACAATAATTTAAAAATGTTAAATTAAAGCAGGATCCCTAGGAGCTACACAACGCTCGCTAGAGGTTTTCATTATTTCAACTTACACCTCCATTTATCTTGTGATCCCTATCATGGGCCACAGATTCTATTAAAGTAACACACACCACTCCTAAATGTATTTTACACCCAAATCATTCTGTTCTAATCATGGTCGCATACAAAACCCTGAAGAGGCCTGCTCATTCTCTGCATTTCACACAAACAAGTTATGTGCAGTGACCATTGCATTGACTTACTAGGTGGGGATGTACACTTGCTTCAGCTTGCTCTCAGCCTCTGCAGCCTTCAAACGTTTCTAACAAAACAGAACATACAAAGAATGAGCCCCAGTGTCTGCACATTGTTTTCTACTTGGACGCTAATCAGACAGATTAGTGCAAGTATCAACTTCAGCACCAACAGACAACACCAAGAAACCCCAATAAACCAGTCTGCATTCTCCAAGTTAGGAGGGTTGAGAGGACAGTTACTCACCTGTTGGACATATCGGTCCGTGGTCTTCCACATGTAATAGTATTCTATGATGCTGGTGAGGGATTTCCATGGCAACTACAATGTGAAAGGAAATACATGAACAGATAATGAATTAGGTGCTCTCTTGTGACAAGCATTACAGTACCACAACAATAAACTCCTTGAGACTTTTCCCTTCCCATATTTCTGGTATCATGTGTGTACTGAAACAGAGCACAGTGTCACACATGTGTGAGTAGGAGGCAGGTAAATGGCCTGAGTAATTGTAATAAAACATCCAACCGGGGCGGCAGAATACGCCGACTGTCTCTCTCAGTTCCCTGCAGACCTTTCCCTGGAAATCCTGCAAGGTTCTGGCACCACAGAAGACATCACTTCCGGTGCCGGCCCCTTTGCTGACAAAACTTCTGGCACTGGGCCCTTTGCTGACATCACTTCCGGTCCAGATGACATCACTTCTGATTCCGGCCCTTTTGATGATGTCACTTCCTATACGGGCCTTTAAAGCCTCCATCTTTGTTTCTTGTGATCAGTTCTGTTTTGGACTCTGTTCTATGCACATTGTGCTACTTAATTCAACTTTTGCAGCCAGGAAAAACAATATACGGGTGGCTGCCCCAAATCTTTATGATGTCTTGGACTCACAACAGATATTATAGCATGGTAGACCCATGCCTCCCCCAGATCATTAATGACACAGAAACCACCCATTCTGCATAGCCGACACATGTTCTATAAAACCAGCTGTGAGTGAGACCACATCCCCTCAGACTGTTGGGACATGGGGATAACCCCACAACAATATCTCTACTCTAAACTTCATCAGTCTTCACTTACAAAGTCCTGTCGGATATCATTGAAGTCCTTGCCGTATTTTTCCAAGGCCTCCTCAAATAGGTTAGCTTCTGAGGCAGACCACTCCTCCATTTCATCCCGACACAGAACTGGTCCTCCATATGGCACCAAGAAGCTGATTGCACTGGAAAGGTCATAGTTGTGCCGATGCAGGGTGTCCATTGCATGAAACTGGAGAAGAAAAAGTAATGTTACATCAAAGGGCATAAACACCCAATCTGAACACGACAGAATTGAGGGTGTTGTATCATCAAATCCACATATTTAGCATGTCTTACTGAACAGTTACCACTGCTCAACAATTTTCTCACTGTTTCACAATTATTGCATAACTCCTAAAAGCAGCCAAGTTTTGAGACCAATGTACTAGTGTACCAATACTCAAGTCACTAGTCCCGGAGCATATGAGACAAAGCATATGTTTAAGAGATACTGCTTAGTAAGCCTGCCCCAAACTAGAACTCTGCAACTACTTGATGTAATGTATTCTGTTATATGGGAAGCAATACTGGTCACCAGCAAATTCCCAAATCTGTGAATTCCAAACAAAGCTTGAACGGTTCATGATGTTGCTACTATAGAAATCAAAAATGTTCTACTACTGGACAATCTATCCTACAGTAAGCTATAGAACTCCAAACAAAAAGAAAAGACAGCATCTGTGTGTTGTGAAGAGTAAAGAGAAGTAGAAAACAGGGTCCACAAAAAAAAGGAGCAATGGTGCTAACTAAACACAATGTTTCCAGTATTCCTGTGGAATTGCAGTCCTGCGAACATTGCAATCAAGTTCCAGCCTCAGTGGGCCACATGTTTTGGGCCTGCACCAAATTAACATCATTCTGAACCAAAACCTTTAAATGCCTTTCAGACAGCCTTGGAGTCACAATTCCTCCTAATCCACTAACAGCTGTGTTTGGTGTACTTCCAAATGGGCTTAAAAAGTGTAGGACGACAAACTGTAATTGCCTTTACTTCACTATTGGCACGTAGACTTATCTTGCTGAACTGGAAGAATCCTAACTCTCCTATTTTAAGTCAGTGGGTAACATATACATTATCTAAAATTGGAAAAAGTCAAATTCTCACTTAGAGAATCTGTGCAAAACTTTTTTAAAACTAATCAATAACATTTTAGAATAGGCATTTAAATTGGGGAAGCTGATTTTCTCTCTGTTTTTCATTCTATTTATTTTTATTCATTTATTTATTTACATATTTTTACTATTGTCAAAGTTTTGCTCAGCTGGCTTGGCTCTCTTTCTCATGGGTGGGGCTTGATTCGTTTCAAACCTAGTTTTCTTAAACATGACTTGCTTGTATGGATTGTTGTTTGATTCTAATAAAATTAATAAAAAGTTTTTTAAAAAAAAAAAAAAAGAATTACAGTCATACCGTATCTGAAAAACGGTCAATACCCACCAATGTGATATCTCTGGAGGCTGCAGCTGCACTCATGTGAAGACTGGGTTGCCTGACGGAACTGCTGCAGTCTAGTGCTCTGGCAAATGTTCCCACCGCTCTGCACAAGGAAAGAATACAGAGAATAGGGACAAAAGTGTTGAGAATTGAAAACAGTTCTGAGGGAGCAGACAGAGTCATATGACCTAGCATTCACATAATTTGGTAATACATTTAGTTATAATGTTCTAGTGACTTTTGGAATATATGGAATTTATAATTCCTCTTTTTTGTTTTACTTGAAGTTGAAACGCCTTCCCAACAGAGGTCAAGGTGTCTTATAAACTTTTAAAAAAACATCTTGACTACATTCACTGCAGTAAAATGCTTTCTGATTGTAGAAATGGATTTTATGCATCTCATCTGTCTCCACAGCAAGACTGGAATACTCAATCACTGCACATCTCACATACACACACACAAATTGATGCATCGTCTAAGCTGAGATCATTGCTTATGATGCAAGTCGTTTTATTTGTAGTAGGGCTTTCAGTCTATACCACATTTCATAATTAAAATATTTATTTATTTGAATATGTTTCAATGTGGACTGCAGGATATCCTTTCAGCCATGTTTTTATTTAGCAACCAATGACTGCTGCTAATGGAATATACTTCCTTTGCCTTGATATTGACTGAATTGCTTTTTATGGTTCAGAACCCCTTTTTTCGTTTTTTCTTTATCATCATCATAATTAATAATAATGTTTATTTATATAGCACTTCCTAAAAAAACAAGGTTCTTCACTTTACGCAATCAATAAAATGGTTAGCACAGATAACACTTCACTAATAGGTTGGCTTAATAAAACAAAATACAAAGAAAATATGAACAGAACACAAAATAAAACACAAATTAGAGTGAAAAATGCCTTACAAAACAAGCACATTTTGAGAAGGGATCTGAGAGAAGAAACAGCTTCAGCAAGCTGGAGATTCTCCTGCAATTTGTTTCACAGCCAAGATGCACTGACCACAAAAGTACTGTCTGCTTTAATATTGAAATCCGACTCCCAGAACATGCAACAAGTTCTTGCTAAAAGACCTTAGGAAAACATAATCAGGGGCCACTGATCTTAAACAGGTACAGATAGTTAAGATAAATTAGTGTTATTTTTTTTTTTTTTCCACAAAATATTGGGAGTTGAAGCTATATAATTAATGGGGTCTGAATGTACAGACTTGTCAGCTTTAACTTACATCCAAAGTGGATGAATAGTTCAGTAATTCCAGCATTTCTTATATGTTCCCTACTACTTATTAAGTGACCAAAATGAATTGGAAACATTGACTGACATGCTGTTCCATAGCCAGGAGGGAGGAGTACCCTCATTATTTCATTAGCAATTAAGCAGGTAAAAGGTCTGGGAGTTGATTCCAAGAGAGGAATCTTGATTTGAAAGCATTTGCTGTGAACTTTCAAATATGAGGTCCAAAGAGCTGTCAATGCAAATAAAGCAGGCCTTCATTAATCTGAGAAAACAAAACAAACCCATCAGTAAGACAGCAAAATCACGAGGAGTGGTCAAATCAACAATGTGGTACATTCTTAAAAAGAAGGAATGGTGAGATCAACTACACAAAAAGACCTGGAAGACCATGATAGACAACAGTGTTTGATGACCACATAGATCTTTTCTTGGTTGGGAGAAAAAACACCCACAACAAGTCAAGAACACTTTTCAGGTAGTAGATGCATTATTGTCAAAGTCTACAATCAGAGAGGAGTTCATGAAAATTAAACACAGAGGGTTTACCACAAGGTCCAAACTACTGGTAAGCCTTTAAGAATAGGAAGACCATATTCAACATTTCCAGATAAAAATCTAAAAAGGTCTGCACTACTCTAAAACAGTATTTTTCTGGACAGATGAACATTAGATCAACATTTACTAGAATGAAGGGAAGATTATAGAAAAGAGAAGGAAAGGCTCATGATCCAAATCATACCAACATATCATCTGTGAAACACAATGGAGACAGGCAGTATTATGGCATGAGCAAATATGGCTGCCAATAGAACTCGTCAACTAGTGTTTTATGATGATATGACTGCAGACCGAAGCAGCAGAAATGTACAGTGCTATACTAAGTGCAAGGGTTCAGCCAAATGCTGCACAACTGGTAGGACAGCACTTCAATATATAGAAGGGCAATGACCCAAAAGACACTGTGGAAGCAAACCAAGCACTTGACAAAGCAAAGAAGTGAAATATTATTGAATGATTAAGTCAGTCACCGGGACATCACCCCAAATAAACATACATTTCACTTGATGAAGACAAAACCGAAGTTGGGAAGACTAAACAAACAAGCAGCCAGTTAAGACAGCTGCCAGTTAAGACAGCTGCATTAAAGGCTTGGTAAAGCATCATTAGGAAGAAAACCAGGCAATTGGTGATGTCCATGGGTTTCAGACTTCTGGCAGTCATTGACTGTAAACGATTTTCAACCAAGTACTGAAAATGATCCATTATAATTTATTATTATGATAGGTTTGTCTAATCACTTTTGAGCCCCTGAAAATGGCAAGAGGGGGACTGTGAAAAAAAAAAGGCTGTCATTCCTAAACAGCTCCTGCAACATTTTAATTAAACACCTTGAATTAAAGCTGAATGTCTACACTTTAATCACATCTTGATCGGTTCAATGGAGATCTATTCTGGTGGTGTTTAGAGCCAAAATTATTAAAATCGTGCCACTGCACTGATACCTATGGACCTATCTGTCAACTGCATTGACTTTGAATGTTAAGTTATCACAGGCAAAAAACTGTGTGAGGAACTATGTATTTTTTTAAGAACATTATTTTGTTTATGTTGTAATCCAAAACAGCCTACACCACACAACAACTCTAAGACTAAAGTGAAAAGCAATTATTCTCAGAAGTTTTTGGTACAAATCACCACTATAGCTGCGTTTTTAAAAAATACCAAAGTTCTGCAGCTTCAACTCAAAAAAAAAATGGGATTCAACAAAAGCCTGACGCGCAGAAATGATTCCACAGACAAAATACCTTCGTTTTTAAAAGTTTAGTTAAGTTTTAAAGTAAAACAGTTCACACAAAAAAAGAAAATTAAAATAGCAAAAAGGGAAAAATTAATGTTAAGAAAAGTTCAATTTTAGGCTTAATCTTGTTACATCTCAAATCGTTACTATTTACTTAACATTTCTGAACCATTTCAAAACGGTCAGAAAACTGTATGCTTAACCCATTTCTAAACTTAAAATTGGTCTTTTAAGTCCCTCTTTTACTGGGACCTATTCTAAACAAAACTGAACTTATTATCACACTGTTACTCAGTTATAGTAAGAAGGTTCTATCTCTTACTAATCTATAGGGGGAAAAGACTATACCATAAGCTATGACTATGAAAGGCATTTATATTCCATTCAAATTAAGCAAACATCAATATGAGTTTAATTCAAAACTTTAACTTTCTAAGATTGGCTCTTACAACCACTTTGTACTCAGCTCCACCATATGTGACTGACCGAAATAGACTCACAGCACAGAGCCTGTGCTTCTCTGGTTTCTAAATATTCTATTGGTTTGTGTGGAGAATCAGAAATTCCCCTCTGCATAAAGTATAGAACAGCCTTTAAGCAGGGTAACAATGCCAATTGAATCATCAAGCTAAAAAGACGACGCCAAGTCACAATCTTTTTTCCATCTGAAAATGAGAAAAGTGCCCTTTATCAGTGGATGCCCAATTTCATTCATGACAACAAAAGCTATCCAACTAAAAAAAAAATGAATAGGCTGTTCCTGGAAGTAATGTGCAAATGAAATACAGTTATTTTGAAAACTCTTGCACACTGCACCAGCACTACACTGTACCTGGGGTACTGTGGCAAGGATTGGAAGCATTCAAATTGTAATATGCACCTGAAAATGAATGTGACAGCACTATACTATAGTATGTTGAGGTACCCGATTTTAATGCGGCAAAGCATGGAAACTATACATTTCATAGAGGTAAGAAAGAGATTGCTAACACTATGAAAACCAAAATAAACCAAAGCACTCAACCTTAACCTGGCTTTTTATACTGGAATATCTGTAGTCATGTTAATGTCAGCAGTTGCTATCACTCCACTAGATACGTATCTTTTTTTTTTACTGGTTATTTCCATTATCAAAAGAGAGAAAAGAATATTTGATGTACCTTTTAGAGGATTTAAGCATAGTTTTTATCCATTTTGACATTTCATGAAGGTCAGTAGGAACAAGACAGAATACATGTGTATAAAGGAGAGGGAGGTCAGTGGAATGGTGAGGGCACAGGGAGTAGAGTTGGAGAAGGTAGAGGAGTGTAAATACTTGGGATCAGTAGTACAGAGTAACAAGGGTTGTGGAAAAGAGGTGAAGATAAGAGTGCAGGCAGGGTGGAATGGGTGGAGAAGAGTGTCAGAAGTAATTTGTGACAGACGGGTATCAGCAAGAGTGAAAGGGAAAGTCTACAAGACGGTAGTGAGACCAGCTATGTTATATGGGTTGGAGACGGTGGCACTGACCAGAAAGCAGGAGACAGAGCTGAAGGTGGCAGAGTTAAAGATGCTAAGATTTGCATTGGGTGTGACGAGGATAGACAGGATTAGGAATGATTACATTAGAGGGACAGCTCAGGTTGGACAGTTGGCAGACAAAGTCAGAGACATGAGATTGCGTTGGTTTGGACATGTGCAGGGGAGAGATGCTGGGGAAAATTGGGAGAAGGATTAAAAGGATACAGCAAGAGGAAAAGAGGAAGGCCTAAGAGGATGTTGTGTGAGAGAACATGCAGGTAATGGGTGTGACAGAGCAAAATGCAGAGGACAGAAAGAAATGGGAAAAAAAAGATCCGTTGTGGCAACCCCTAATAGGAGCAGCAGAAAGAAGATGATGATGATTAAATTAAATATTAAAGAAAACCTCAATACTTACCCTTTACAATATAACACAAGGAACATAATTCATTCGGTATAGTATGGTAGTATTTACACAGCTCAAATGTTTATCCTTACATATTAAACAGCAGAAAAAACATTTAGTTAAACTTGAAATAAACAAATGTTTACTGACCGGGCTACTACCAGGAACTGGTCAATCTGTCTGTCTGTCAAAGGGCAATCTGGATTCCACATTTTTACTTCCAGTTTTGACTGGTCCCTGTCATCAGGCTCACCTAGGGGAGAAAAAAAAAGATGCCAAATGACCAAATGACAAAACAATTCCTAATGGACATGGAAACAGGATTTCAGATTTGTAAGGACAAATCCATGAACAAATTTTGGCCGCAGGGTTCATTCAGCAAGGTTTGGGCTTTGAAATAACTGGGGGTTGAATCTGATACACAAAAAAAAAAAAAAACAGAAGAAATAATAATGAGGTTAAAGAGGTATTATCCAATGTTCACCTCAAAGAGGGCAAGCCCTGCATCAAGTAGATGTTGCCAGTCAAACAACTGGGTACAATAAAATAAATGGTGAACTATCAGTGTAGTGCAAGAGGAATAGGGGACAATTTTTTTTTTTTTAATGGCCAGTATCTTCCTAGATCATCAGTTTTTAACAGAACAGGAAATGGCAGCTGTTCATAATATAACGGTGGTTGTCATGGTAACGGTATTTTACCGAGAAATTAATCCAGTAGCTACTCAATCATCAAATAGCTGGAAACCCAAATAAGGCCTAGGCTTTCAGCAAGGAAAATAGCAACAGAAAAATCCTGCTCAGAAGACCCCATCACCTCACACCACTTAGTTATTTTGATTTCTGAGATATCAAAGACACATTTGGAAAGGTTTTGAGTTAAATAAAACAGGCTGTTTAGGCTAGGATTTTGTCCAAAAGGATGAAAAGACCATTTTTTTATCCCTGGTGCATGCAAAACAAATTCAAATGTTCATTTAGAAATGAACATGCCTCAGAGTTACCAATCAAGAGGCCAAACTAAAACCTCTTAAAATAATAACCTATAAAAACTAGGAACGGAAATATACTGCAGCTAAAGAAACACCTGTGTTAATCATACACACATTATCATCACAAGGCACATTCAAACAGGGCAACCCTGGCACTTCTTTGGATGGATACCAGCAGAAGGCCACTATAAAAATGGCATGGCATCATGCTTTCTTTCTTATTTTTTCACTGGAAGGCCTGGCCGCATCTCTGAATGACTTAAACAGAACATTGGGTCACATAAGCAGTTTTTTTCCCTGGATGAAGGGCACTAAAATTGCATCTTCAAAGTGGGGATATTTTATTAAGAGGGTTTCCAGAGTTAGGTGGTCATCTAAACTACAAAGATTTTATGAATTGCTACTTAGGCGCTCAATTTCACGCCTCAGCACCCTCTTTTGCCAACCTGACTGAGCCCTTTATTCCAGCTTTTTGCTTCAAGTGCTACAATGAATAAAACTGAAGGTAGCTATTAAAGTTTAAGAGAGCAGAATTAGTATCCAATCCCCCCACTGCACCCAGTTGATAAGAAATATAACTATTCCATCACAATCTTATTATACAGTAAGAAGAAAATCTGCAAAATTCCATATATGCTGAAAAATTTCTGTGTTTCAGGAACTACATTTGTTTCAACTTAAAGTCCACATAGAGACTGAATTCCATCAGTGTGTTATAAGATTGGACAGATGTTTCCTTCATAAATTAAACATTTGGAAACATCAAAAGTGGGACTGAAGTCATAACTCTTACCTTCCTTCAGCATTTCTGGAACATCAGCCTGGAATCTTGGCCCAACTCTAATCTCACCCTTGTCCGCAAGTAGTGTCTTCTGGTTGGGATCATACACAAGGGAGTAGAAAAAGGTGTCCTGTAGAAGATGTTCCTCATTAACCACTGCCTCATTTGAAAATTACTTTATCTAAACATTATGTAACTAGAATATAGCTCCTGTTCTACCCAGCATACCCATTAACCATTTCTTTTTTTTTTTAAATTCAGTAAGCATTGCTTATTACTGTGTCCAGCATAATTCCTTTCTTAACTCAAACCCCGTGAATATCACTAGTGACTTGTGTGTACCTCTTTCTCCAGGTAGGACAGCACTTCCTCGGTTTCATTCAGCAAAGCCACACAGCACTTCCCTCTGAAAGCAGTAGTGATAACATTTAGAAATACATTTTCCTCACACAATCTACATAAATGTAGGGTTTTGCAGTTTTTGCTGCACTGTGGAAAGTTAATGATATAAATGTAAGTATTGCATTTTTGACAGTGGGAAAAAATCACAGTGATGCCCACCTAATGTGCGTGGCTGGTAGAGATTCATACTGGCGGGAGAGGAATAGCTCGCGGTGCTTCAGCTGGTGTCTTTGTTTCTCTGACAGCTCTGGCTCAGTTGGGACATCCCGTTCTTCCTCTAGGTCCTCTGAAAACATGATAGCAGACAAAACTAATTAAGAAATTAAGTGCTGGCCAGTCACATTAGGTTAAAGAAAGGAAAAAAAAAAAAAAAAAAAAAAAAAACACACATAGACACCTGTAACCACTAAACCTATGCAAGAGACTCATGACCGCTAGGTCATTGGAATCAAGTAAATATTACATGTTCCTCATTGACAACTGGTTGATGACTGATGATGGCAGGAAACAATTTTTAAACTATTGGAGGGGAATAACTTTTTTTGAAAGTCTAATTTTTAAATAAACACTGATTTTAGGATTACATACAGTGGGTACGGAAAGTATTCAGACCCCCTTTAATTTTTCACTCTTTGTTATATTGCAGCCATTTGCTAAAATCATTTAAATTAATTTTTTCCCTCATTAATGTACACACAGCACCCCATATTGACAGACAAAAAAAAAGAATTTTTGAAATTGTTGCAGATTTATTAAAAAAGAAAAACTGAAATATCACATGGTCCTAAGTATTCAGACCCTTTGCTCAGTATTTAGTAGAAGCACCCTTTTGAGCTAATACAGCCATTAGTCTTCTTGGGAAAAATGCAACAAGTTTTTCACACCTGGATTTGGGGATCCTCTGCCATTCCTCATTGCAGATCCTCTCCTGTTCTGTCAGGTTGGATGGTAAACGTTGGTGGACAGCCATTTTTAGGTCTCTCCAGAGATGCTCAATTGGGTTTAAGTCAGGGCTCTGGCTGGGCCATTCAAGAACAGTCACAGAGTTGTTGTGAAGCCACTCCTTTGTTATTTTAGCTGTGTGCTTAGGATCATTGTCTTGTTGGAAGGTAAACCTTCGGCCCAGTCTGAGGTCCTTAGCACTCTGGAGAAGGTTTTTGTCAGACACCTGAAGGACTCTGAGATGGTGAGGAATAAGATTCTCTGGTCTGATGAGACCAAGATAGAACTTTTTGGCCTTAATTCTAAGCGGTATTTGTGGAGACAACCAGGCACTGCTCATCACTTGTCCAATACAGTCCCCACAGTGAAGCATGGCGGTGGCAGCATCATGCTGTGGGGGTGTTTTTCAGCTGCAGGGACAGGACGACTGGTTGCAATCGAGGGAAAGATGAATGCGGCCAAGTACAGGGATATCCTGGACAAAAACCTTCTCCAGAGTGCTAAGGACCTCAGACTGGGCCGAAGGTTTACCTTCCAACAAGACAATGACCCTAAGCACGCAGCTAAAATAACGAAGGAGTGGCTTCAAAACAACTCTGTGACTGTTCTTGAATGGCCCAGTCAGAGCCCTGACTTAAACCCAATTGAGCATCTCTGGAGAGACCTAAAAATGGCTGTCCACCAACGTTTACCATCCAACCTGACAGAACTGGAGAGGATCTGCAAGGAGGAATGGCAGAGGATCCCCAAATCCAGGTGTGAAAAACTTGTTGCATCTTTCCCAAGAAGACTAATGGCTGTATTAGCTCAAAAGGGTGCTTCTACTAAATACTGAGCAAAGGGTCTGAATACTTAGGACCATGTGATATTTCAGTTTTTCTTTTTTAATAAATCAGCAACAATTTCAAAAATTCTTTTTTTTGTCTGTCAATATGGGGTGCTGCATGTACATTAATGAGGGAAACAAATAATTTAAATGATTTTAGCAAATGGCTGCAATATAACAAAGAGTGAAAAATTGAAAGGGGTCTGAATACTTTCCGTACCCACAGTACTTTCAGGATGGGCGGCATGGTGGCGCAGTGGGTAGCGCTGCTGCCTCGCAGTTAGGAGACCAGGGTTCGCTTCCCGGGTCCTCACTGCATGGAGTTTGCATGGTCTGCATGGGTTTCCTCTGGGTACTCTGGTTTCCTCCCACAGTCCAAAGACATGCAGGTTAGGTGCATTGGCAATTCTAAATTGTCCCTAGTGTGTGCTTGGTGGGTGGGTGTGCCCTGTGGTGGGCTGGTGACCTGCCCGGGGTTTGGGGTTTGTTTCCTGCCTTGCGCCCTGTGTTGGCTGGGATTGGCTACAGCAGACCCCCCGTGACTCTGTAGTTACGATATAGAGGGTTGGATAATGGATGGATGGATGCTTTCAGGATAATTGGTGGCTACTCATTGTGCACATACACACTAAAACACATTGAAGTGTCACTAAAGCTGCATTTACAATTTACAAAAACTCGTATGTTAATGTTACGGCACAGCACATAGCACAATTATTTGAAAACCTTTTACTTAAAATGAAGCCTTCACAAATAACACAAATTGTATAATTTATACTACCAGTGATACATTTTAGAACACCTCAGTTTTTCTTCAAATTCAATCAGCTGTAATGCAAAGACTTAAAATGGTGAAAAGGTAAGGAGTAAACTGCCAGAGGTTTAATCTTAAAGTTTAAATTAGTAAAAACTGAAAAAAAGGACATTTCAGATAGACAAAGAGTTTTTAAGTAATCAGCCGAAGTTGAGCCACCTGTGCAAGTTGTTTGCTTTAACTTGCAGGACTTAATTTACTTCAATTGCTGTAACCTATTAGTTGTTCCCTGAAGAAGGCCCACTTGTAATATTCTGAAATTTCAATTTTGTTCAGTTTTTGCTAAAGTAAACTTTAAATTGAAACCTTTGGCAGTTTACTGCTGACGTTTTCAACATTTTAGGTCATTCATTCAGTTTCCACTTATTACATTTGAAGAAAAACTGGAAAAACTGAGACTGTAAAACTTTTCCCTGGTAGTTTATATATATAAAAAAAACGAATTAAGGAAAAAAGTAGACAATAAAATTGTTTTGTGGCTCAGTGCAGTAATCATTTGCTCAGGGTAGAGGTCAAGAGAAACAGATAATATAAACAATATATCAAGGAGCATATCCAGGCCATCTGATTTCATAGTCGAATCCAGTTAAATTTCTCTCTTTTTATATATATATATATA
>JANRMT010061414.1:15007682-15028368 GCA_026402145.1 Polypterus bichir lapradei
ATATATATATATATATATATATATATATATATATACACACACAGACACACACACACGAGAGAGAGAGAGAGAAACTTATATTTATACACACACACACACACACACACACACACACACACACACAGTACATTTAAATATCTTATTTTTTTTCCTTTGCTAAATCAAATTGGATAATGATGTCTTTTACATAAAAGGTGAGCTTCATTCCGAAAGTGCATAATCACTCCTCAATCCTTAATGAAGGTTTGTCATCAATTATAGGCATCACAGTCACAAAAAGACACACTGCATTATACTTGCTCTTCTTCTTGAGAATGATAAGTGCTTGGCATGAATGCAGTGGTCTCACTGCAGCAGAATTTCAGAGTGCCTCTGGTGAAATTAAATTAGACCTCCAAAGAAAAATTAAACCAAATGTTCAAAAGCTACAAAATGACTATACACTATAAACATGACAGACAGTTTTATGCATGGGTTCTTTTTGGCCAAGTATCAGTCATCAGACCACTTCAGTATAGACACAGGAATGAATTAAACATTGTGAACAATCATTAAATGCAGTAATAACTTAAAATAATACAGTACCAAGATAACAAGGACTTTTAGAGAATTTGCTTATAAGTAAAGAAACACTGGAATAAATGTTTAATATAATATATTATTCTTGCAAATCTATTATTTTCTTGTAGAAAGAGACAGCTGTTTATTTTCTATTCTTGGTGGTCTGAATTCTTGCTATCTAGTATGAATGCCCGTAGACTGACTTCAATTAAACCTCCCCACTACTATTGATGCATCTACCACAATATTCAAGTAAACATGCATTAAAATTTGATCACTGAGGGGCTTTTCTGACAGCCTCCTTGGCGAATTAAGGATGAGACAAATGTTATCTTCCACATACCTGAATTAAGACATCTAGCTTGACTCAGATGAAAAATTGTAACACTGAAAGCCTCATTTATAATGAAACACGTCAACAGAAAAGAGTGTAGTTATTTTTTTTCAGTTTCTTGATTTTATTATAAAACCACATGCTCCTGACTGGCCGCCTCTGATGCTTTGCACTGCAGCTGGTAGACAAATAACAACAGCAGGTGCCAGGTGCAGACGGTTGTTAGAGGTCCAGGGTCACCACAGAGGCATCAAGCTGCAGACTTGTGAAAGAACAAACACCAGGGAAGCAAAGTGACTGATTGCCTCACCATAAGATATTCTTTTTCAAAGCAGGGTACCAACATTATTCCCAATTGTTCATGCCCACATTTGTCATTCACATCATACACACAATAAGTGACGGGAAGTGTACCACCTTCCATTTACTTAGACATCCCATGTTATTTATTTTAAAGGTGAAGCATATGAAAGTCAGCAATGTCTTTCCAGAGGGGTTTCAGTTCCACATCATCACCCCTATCACAGCCAGCCAATTCCACATTTCCTCATGACACTTACTTGCATGCTTGTCTGCCAACTGGATCAGACTGTTAGAAATGTCCCGCCGGCGGTAGAAGCAGACCACCTTCGCTTCCACATTGCCATTGGCTGTCTGTAAGAGAGAAGCAGGGGTGATGATTAGATTGGGAAGCAGCTTTGCTCCATTAGGTCTCTTTTGGTGTAAAGCTCAACATATGTTATACAAAACAGAAAAACTACCACTGGCTGCACAGCCAACTCTTTAATGGAAAAATGAGTTGTTATCTGCTAAATCTAAACTACTGAAGAGTGTTGCTTGCTAGGAAAGTTATTCCTGGAGAAGGAAATACTTGGGGAACTCAAGTCATATTGCCATCTTTACCATCTGGAATAGAAAGAGCATCTGGAAAATAGAATTAATCTATTAATTCTGGAATGGAAATTCTATAATCTATTACTCTGGCCAAAAGAGGACAGCCAATTTTACTGTATATCGAGACGACTGCTGGCAGCAGATGGTTCTACCTAGTTGAAGCTACATGCCAATAATCTATCTTGCTTGGAAATAATGAGAGCTGGATCGCACAGCTACACAATGCAGCATAAGTACAGCAAAATAATTAAAACATCAAAGAGGAACCTCACTCCATGCAAAAAAAAGGACACTTGTTCTCCTGTATGTGGTAAGCAACACAAGACTGCCACCTGTAGAGCAAAAAACTGCCAGACTAGCAACCAACTCTGTGGGTCGCTTAACTGCAAAGATGGTTTTCATTTCTATTTTTTGATCGTCTGAACAGCTGGGACGCTGCCTTTGGGAGGTTACATGCATTTCCAGGTAACAGTACATGAAAAGGGAACACTGAGCCACATTCATCATTTTACATTACTACAGGCTTAGTAGCTCAAGAGAGAGCAGCAATAAATATGGCACTGACATCTACAGCAGAAGTCACAAGATTTGCAGGTATGTAAAATGCTGAAGAAATTATAGGGACAACAAAGGTGACAAAACATTTAATGACAAAGTAATATCACGTAAAAAAAAGAACAGTTTCTACAAAGCAATGTGAACAACTTGTCCACAATAACAGCATTAACTTGTAACCGTTAGAACACAAAACAATGTAGTATAAAACGAGGGTCGAATCTCTACTGGCACACTAGGTAAGAACATTGCACACTTTAAAACTTGGCATTAACAAGGTAGGAGGCAGCATAAAATGGTGTCCATGCTGTTTTAACGCTAATCTTTAAGTACAAAAGCATTCAGCTAAACTAATTTCATCTGGTACACATTGCATGGGTGCACTCAGGTTCCAATCCAGGTGGTCAGTCATGTGCTGGATGCGGCTCCCAACCTCAACACATTTACAAACTTCACTGTGAAGTTCTGAATTAAACATATCTTATGCTATCTAAACATATCTGTAAATTTGGATTTCAGAAGCCTTTAATTAAAAAATGTAGCATCAGCATTCACACTATAATAGCATAACACCTCGGCTGGTATCTTTTCAATGGCTTGAAGAAGTTATTAGCATACAATCAGCAGCATTTTTGTATACCTAAAATGGACAAAGACATACTTCATAAATAACTGTCACTTGACGCCACTGACCTTCAAGTAGTTACGATCAAAAAAGAATTAGGCTAAGAAAGACACCCCTGGCGTAGATGTAAAATTTAATAGCATTTTGTGACTGCAGAAAAAAAAAAAAAAAGAATTTATTGTTAGGTTCATAAATATTTGGACAGACAACTTTTTTCTAATTTTGATTCTGTACATTAACACTGTGAATTTTAAATGAAACAACTCAGATGCAGTTGAAGTGCAGACTTGCAGCTTTAATTCAGTGGGTTGAACAAAAAGATTGCATAAAAATGTGAGGCAACTAAAGCATTTTTTAACACAATCCCTTCATTTCAGGGGCTCAAAATTAATTGGACAATTGACTCAAAAGCTATTTTATGGGCAGGTGTGTGCAAGTCCGTCGTTATGTCTTATCAATTAAGCAGATAAAAGACCTGGAGTTGATTTGAGGTATGGTGCTTGCATGTGGAAGATTTTGCTGTGAACAGACAACATGCGGTCAAAGGAGCTCTCCATGCAGGTGAAAGAAGGCATCCTTAAGCTGTGAAAACAGAAAAAACCCATCCGAGAAATTGCTACAATATTACGAGTGGCAAAATCTACAGTTTGGTACATCCTGAGAAAGAAAGCAAGCACTGGTGAACTCAGCAACGCAAAAAGACTTGGACGTCCACACAAGACAACATTGCTGGATGATCGCAGAATCATTTCCATGATGAAGAGAAACCCCTTCACAACAGCCAACCAAGTGAACAACACTCTCCAGGGGGTCGGCGTATCGATATCCAAGTCTACCATAAAGAGAAGACTGCATGAAAGTAAATACAGAGGGCGCACTGCAAGGTGCAAACCACTCGTAAGCCTCAAGAATAGAAAGGCTGGATTGGACTTTGCTAAAGAACATCTAAAAAAGCCAGCAGAGTTCTGGAAGAACATTCTTTGGACAGATGAAACCAAGATCAACCTCTACCAGAATGACGGCAAGAAAAAAGTATGGAGAAGACATGGAACAGCTCATTGTCCAAAGCATACCACATCATCTGTAAAATACGGTGGAGGGAGGCAGTGTGATGGCATGGGTGTGCATGTCTGCCAGTGGCACTGGGACACTAGTGTTTATTGATGATGTGACACAGGACAGAAGCAGCCAAATGAATTCTGAGGTGTTCAGAGACATACTGTCTGCTCAAATCCAGCTAAATGACGTCAAATTGATTGGGCGGCGGGCGTTTCATGATACAGATGGACAATGACCCAAAACATACAGCCAAAGCAACCCAGGAGTTTATTAAAGCAAAGAAGTGGAAAATTCTTGAATGGCCAAGTCAGTCACCTGATCTTAACCCAATTGAGCATGCATTTCACTTGTTGAAGACTAAACTTCGGAGAGAAAGGCCCACAAACAAACAGCAACTGAAAGCTGCTGCAGTAAAGGCCTGACAGAGCATTAAAAAGGAGAAAAACCCCGCATCTGGTGATGTCCATGAGTTCAAGGCTTCAGGCTGTCATTGCCAGCAAAGGGTTTTTAACCAAGTATTAGAAATGAACATTTTATTTCCAGTTATTTAATTGTTATTAGTCCTGCTTCTTTTTAACTGTACAGCGCTTCGGTCAGTTGTAATGCTGTTTTTTTAAGCGCTCAACAAATAAAAATGGTATGGTATGTCCAATTACTTTTGAGCCCCTGAAATAAAGGGATTGTGTTAAAAAATGCTTTAGTTGCCACACATTTTAATGCAATCTTTTTGTTCAACCCACTGAATTAAAGCTGAAAGTCTGAACTTCAACTGCATCTGAGTTGTTTCATTTAAAATTCATTGTGGTAATGTACAGAACCAAAATGAGAAAAAAAGTTGTCTCTGTCCAAATATTTATGGACCTAACTGTATACCTCAGCATGCCCGTCAGTCCAGAGTAAATGCATATTTTGACAGAGAAAGGCTGAAGGGAAACTAAAGTCATAACTTTAGTCCAAATATTTTATAACAGTGGGTAGCCACACGATGTTTAAGGCAGAAGTGGCAAATGGGAACACTCAGTGGCAGTGCTATGTCCCCACTACGGGGACACACAAGATTTCTCGTACAGATGGTCTAAATGCCAGAAAAATAGCACTTTTGTATTTTGAACAGCGGGAAGACACTACAGCTGCCGACATTCTGATGCTGAGGCGAGTATGGAACATTGCAGCAAAGAAACAAGGAATAGCTATAAAACCAAAATAAAAAAAAAAACAAACTGTAAGGGACTTTTTAAAGAAAGTTTAAAGCCCAAGGTAGTATCGGTTTACATTACCTCATATAACTGTGGTTCTAATGTATTTTTCTGTTTATAGCTGCTTCCAGAATGCTGATCTTAGCTCACCTGACATTTTTTAGATATTTAAATACCCAAAACACAAAAATCATCCACAATTTGGAAATATCTGTAGTCAGAAGTAATAATATAATTAATAATTCTTTGCATTTTTATAGGGCTTTTCTCACTACTCAAAGTGCTCAGTAATTGCACGTTAAGGGCCTTGCTCAAGTCCCCAACAGAGCGGACTCCCTTTTGGCATTTACGGGATTCAAACCGGCAACCTTCCGATTGCCAGTGTAGATCCCTAGCCTCAGAGAAGTGTACCATACAAACTGTTAAACCACTTCACACAAACATTTAAACAGCCATTTAAAAATTCAATCACATAGTCCAAGTATGAAGAGGGCATGGAAGCTAAGTAAGCGGCACAAAGTCCTAGTAATGTAAGGTCCGTGACATATAACCATTACAACATTAACTTGTAACCGTCAGAACACAAAACAATACAGTATTTAAAAAAAAAAAAAAAAAAGTCACACTAGGCAAGAACACGGCACACTTTAAAAATTGGCATCAACACAGAAGGAGGCAGCATAAATCTATTTATCAAAAATAAAACCAGATAACAGTAGCCATCCTGTTCTATTTGTCAAAAAATAAGGCTGTGATTATAACTAAGCAAAAAAGGTTTACAAAATGATCAATTCTCAGGACAAGAGAAGTTACCCCTATTGCAATTATTCTTCCAAAGTTATATTGCCTTTCCGGGTTGGATCTAGACTGCTCAGGTTTGGGGGAGGCAATAAGAAATTTTAAGTGGGCACCTTGTCACACAATTGACTATACAACAGCACAGTAGCAGCTTGTGACCAGAAAGTTGGGCACATGGACATATTTTTAATGCTTTATTTTAATATTTTAACTCTCCATTATGCTCTCATAGTTATCTCTCCAATCAGGAAAGATGTATTATTATCATTACTATTATTATTTGTGATGTCTCCGAGGTGCTTTTGATTGAAGTATGGATTAATGGATGGGTGGATACTGCTAATCAAACAAACTTTGACTTATCTATTAACATATTAAAGGCAAATATGGAACTCAAACACATGAGCTGATTAGAACATAGCATGTAACAAGAACAGTAATATACAGTGCATCCAGAAAGTATTCACAGCGCATCACTTTTTCCACATTTTGTTATGTTACAGCCTTATTCCAAAATGGATTAAATTCATTTTTTTCCTCAGAATTCTACACACAACACCCCATAATGACAATGTGAAAAACGTTTACTTGAGGGTTTTGCAAATTTATTAAAAATAAAAAAACTGAGAAATCCCATGTACATAAGTATTCACAGACTTTGCTCAATACTTTGTCGATGCACCTTTGGCAGCAATTACAGCCTCAAGTCTTTTTGAATATGATGCCACAAGCTTGGCACACCTATCCTTGGCCAGTTTCGCCCATTCCTCTTTGTAGCACCTCTCAAGCTCCATCAGGTTGGATGGGAAGCGTCAGTGCACAGCCATTTTAAGATCTCTCCAGGGATGTTCAATCGGATTCAAGTCTGGGCTCTGGCTGGGCCACTCAAGGACATTCACAGAGTTGTCCTGAAGCCACTCCTTTGATATCTTGGCTGTGTGCTTAGGGTCGTTGTCCTGCTGAAAGATGAACCGTCACCCCAGTCTGAGGTCAAGAGCGCTCGGGAGCAGGTTTTCATCCAGGATGTCTCTGTACATTGCTGCAGTCATCTTTCCCTTTATCCTGACTAGTCTCCCAGTTCCTGCCGCTGAAAAACATACCCCCTTAGCATAATGCTGCCACCACCATGCTTCACTGTAGGGACGGTATTGGCCTGGTGATGAGAGGTGCCTGGTTTCCTCCAAACGTGACGCCTGGCATTCACACCAAAGAGTTCAATCTTTGTCTCATCAGACCAGAGAATTTTGTTTCTCATGGTCTGAGAGTCCTTCAGGTGCCTTTTGGCAAACTCCAGGCGGGCTGCCATGTGCCTTTTACTACAGAGTGGCTTCCGTCTGGCCACTCTACCATACATCCCTGATTGGTGGATTGCTGAAGAGATGGTTGTCCTTCTGGAAGGTTCTCCTCTCTCCACAGAGGACCTCTGGAGCTCTGACAGAGTGACCATCGGGTTCTTGGTCACCTCCCTGACTAAGGCCCTTCTCCCCCGATCGCTCAGTTTAGATGGCCGGCCAGCTCTAGGAAGAGTCCTGGTGGTTTCGAACTTCTTCTGCTTACGGATGATGGACACCACTGTGCTCACTGGGACCTTCAAAGCAGCAGACATTTTTCTGTAACCTTCCCCAGATTTGTGCCTCGAGACAATCCTGTCGCGGAGGTCTACAGACAATTCCTTTGACTTCATGCTTGGTTTGTGCTCTGACATGAACGGTCATCTGTGGGACCTTATATAGACAGGTGTGTCCCTTTCCAAATCATGTCCAATCAACTGAATTTACCACAGGTGGACTCCAATGAAGCTGCAGAAACATCTCAAGGATGATCGGGGGAAACAGGATGCACCCAAGCTCAATTTTGAGCTTCATGGCAAAGGTTGTGAATACTTATGTACATGTGCTTTCTCAATTTTTTTCTTTTTAATAAATTTGCAAAAACCTCAAGTAAACTTTTTTCACGTTGTCATTATGGGGTGTTGTGTGTATAATTCTGAGGAAAAAATGAATTTAATCCATTTTGGAATAAGGCTGTAACATAAAATGTGGAAAAAGTGATGCGCTGTGAATACTTTCCGGATGCACTGTAGAGGAGGGATCCTCCCCAAAGACAAAAAAATTACCATTCCATAAACAAACTGGCTTTGCAAACAAAGATGGAGACTGTTTATTTGATAGGAAAAAGTGGACAATATAGAAAGCTACCGATGATCCTGCTGCAATCTTTAAACAGTCACTTCAAAGCATCAGTCTTCTGCTTTTTTGGGTAAAAACGTGATCAAACTCTTCCGTGTTTATGCCTTTTGTTATTAATTTTTCATGAGCCAAAAATCACCAAATTTTTCCTTTTTCCTGTCATGTAGCATGGTGTGACGGAAAGTGGTCAGGACATGTGACAGCACAGAGAATGAACTCTTACACCTATCACCAATACAGTTTACATGGATTGCGTGAAAATTAGGAGATGCTTCCTTATAGACCCATTTATGCTGGCACATAGTTGAAAAGCTTTCAGAATTGTCAGGGGAGAATTTTGTTAGTGAAATCTCATGTTTCTGAATATTGGTTGAAGAATCCCCATCAGTGGGTGGTTGCTCAAGAGTGTCAAATCTAGAAAAGAATTTATCTGAAGAAGAATGCAATTTACACTTCTCATCGGGTCAAGATTTTTCTTTGAAAACCTATTTACCATTTCTTCAATAACTCTGTCCAGAATGTTCAGAAGGGATTTCCCCAAAAACTGGTTGGGAGTACCTAAAGAATCCGAGTCAGTCTGACCAACAATGGAGAGAACAATGCTGTCTATAAGCAGTTTGGTCATGGTTCTCATGGAGGAGTGGAGTGGTACATTTCAAAATCATACCATCAACCATCTCTTTGGATATCCTCCCCAGCACAACACATATCTATAGACTGGGCTTGCGACATGGAATTTACACGCTTCAAGATGCTAATTTAGGAATTTTCCCAACCTTAAAAAAATGATATTTTCTCAACGGTACTAGAAGTCCTGCTGCCACTGAGGAAGTAGTCACTGTAGCCCCATTATCTTCGGAAACAGACAAAATGTTCAGGACAGCCTCCCGATTCTCAACTAGGTGCTGTGACACATCAGAATGACTTGTCCACCGGATTTTTAGCAACCTTTTAAGCGAGGGGGTATTATAATTCTGGGCTACATAATAATGATGAAGAAAAGAACAGAGTGACCCAGAGAGGTCAAAGAAGTTTTTTGCACATGGCTCCCCCTGAACTGCACGAACCACTGCTAAGTGCAATTGGTGGTTATAGCAGTGCACATATGGAATGTGTCTACCAAGCTTCTGTTGCGACAATGCCTGCATCCCACCCTTGTTTCCCTCCTGACTGATGCTCCATCATAACATTGACTGATTATATTATCAGGACTGTAACCCCCAGTGGGCACATGTCTGATTATCTCTGTGGTTATATATTCAGCATCTAGTGGAGTCAACTCCAGCAAACCAATTATATGTTCCTCCGGAGCAGAGCTGCACACAAAGTGCATTACTATTGATGGATTCTCTATGTTGCATCTATCTCGAGTCACATCGCTTTTGATACAGAATCCAGGAATGTGTGCCTTTTCATTTTTCTTTTTCATTTCATACAAAACTAAACTGGCAAGAGTGTTAATAATCTCATTTTGTATGTTTTCTTGATGTATACTTTGTGTGTTGAGGAATTCTTTTTGCTATTTCAGCAAGTCTGGAACCCTAATGAAAAGACTGGCATAGATGTCTTCATCATTACTTGTGTGAGACCGGGTGGATTCTGTGCTCCCACAAATAGAAAGCTCATTCACACACAGAAACTGTGCTTCTTCCCCTATGCTTTTAATGTACTATCGATTTTTTTCCTACCTGTTTCCTACCTCCCAATAAACACAATTTAGTTTCAACAGTTTTTTTCTCTGTATTTCATTTCTGCTCATTTCTTTGCTGCATTTAAACGGTATTGACTAGATGCGTGCTTTTGGAATCCCCTTTCCTTTTCCAGTGCGGCATTCCAATTAGTATCGCTTGTCTTGATGAGCACCACATCTCTGTCAGTCACGCCAGCAAACAAGTTCCGACAGGGGAAACAAAAGCATGCGTCTAGTTTGAATGAGTATTCCAACCTCGGCTGTGATTGATTTCTGTGCTCGGATTAAAAGCATGAGACGTCTGACTAAAACACGCGTTTATGAAAGACTTTTAGGGTTGGTTGGAATGGTTCGTGGTTATTCAGATCACTTAAATTATTTTCAGCAGCAAGAACTACACAGTTACCTGCACTGTACAAAACTGGAAGGGAAAGTGCAGCTTTACTGCACGAACTGTCCACTTGATCTAAAGGTGTCAGTGCCAAAGCCTAGATGTTAGAGTTAACAGCACCTGTGCTCGGAGTGCTGGTAACAAGCTTTGATTTGGGAACCAAAAATCAATGTATGGTGATTATGGCTTCGTTAAGGGACGCCCAAGCACAGACACTAACCAGGTAATTTTGATTAAAAAAAGCACTAATATGAACTTTTGTAAACATGTAATTTTGAATACTTAAATAGTGCCCTAGGGAGCAGGCAAGTTAACAATAATATTAAAACTTATTCTTATTCAACCCAACACTAAAACAAACTACAGCAACAATAACAGAAATTCTAACAAAAAAAGCTTTAAGAAAGCACAAATATTCTCCTCCAAATAACAGGCACCCACAAATGCACTGCAAAATGACATTAGAGGGCCAAGGCAGCAGCGTTATTTATTCTTCTGAGTCAGTAAATCAGAAATTAGAAAGCTCTGACAGTAGAGGAAATACATGTGATTGCCATTTTCAAATGGTGCAGAATATAGTTGACCAATTGGATGGGTAGAGCATAAATTTGGGTGGGCATTGCCCCCTTATAGATTTGGCCATGCCTCCAAAAAATGAAAGCAGTCCACAGACAGGAAGCCCATTCACACAGGGTCATACTTTTGAATTGAAGACAGGATCCTTGACCACTGAATGAAATGGAAGGAAGGTACTGTATGTAACATATAAAAAAAATATATATATTTTTGGGTTAAGTATTTCTTTAGCAGCCATTGACTAGGCTAACCCAGGTTGGCCAGTTGTCCCCAACATTATGAAAACAGATCATTTTTTATCAATACTCTTCCAGACGCCAACATAAATAACTTGCCCTTTATGACAAGCAACAGGTATGGGAACCTTATTCTAACTCCAGGTCATTGCAGTAAGTATAAATAAATTATAAAGTATACATAATTTTATTAATGGTAATTCTGTGCTTGAACAATCAGAGTCTTTTTTTTTTTAATAGTAAATACCTGGAAACACTATAATAATGTAGTGAGTGAGGGAGATGAAATTCACTCTAGTCTGTACACTTAAACTTGAAATGTTGAGTAAGAACACCAAATTCAAGCTGAAAGAGTGAAATTTTCATATACCTTGGAAAGCTAGTCCTGAAAGAGAAAAATAGCTCCACCTCAGTTGTGAAAATCAAATAAATTAAGGACAAATTTCCCACATTTGTCTAGCTGGGAACTTCCTATCAAAGCACCACTGCAACAGCCACATCATCAGACTGGCTTGTCTTCTCTCTAGGGAATACTGCCTCTAGAAAAAGAGGTACTCTCAGTCTAGAGCAAATAAATATTTTCACAACTCCATAATCAATTTCAAAGAATTTTTGAATTCTATAAACGTAGCGATAAACTGGAAAAATAACTTGGTTAAGCTTGGTGTTTTTTTTTTTTTTTATTATTAGATTTTTTGCCAATAGTGGCTGTAAGCATCAAATATAAATGAAAAAAACAAAAAACACAGTTTTTCTTCTATCAAAAAATAAACTTTATGGATAATAATGGCCTGGTCTCCTCAAAACTGTTCCAATTATTTTGATCAATCGATTGAGTAATCAAAGCCCATTTGATTACAGAAGAAACCATACAGGTGAAACTAAACCTACATTTCTAAGGCACATGGTATAAAAAATAATGTACTGACAAACTTGGAGAATTCTAAATATCAGAAGTCTAAACCTCCTGAAAATGCCAGACTCACATATAGCACCTTAAGTCAAAGTACAAAATGGTCAAGACAAAATGAACAAAAAAAAAAAAAAAAGATATCAAAATGATATAGTCAAGGCTTTTATAACATACCAGACATTAATTCTGTTACAATAATGGGCGCTAGAACAGTAGTGCATAAACATTAGTATGAACAGTCTATATTAAATGGCAAGGGACCTTGTATGTGGCTGTAATATGCGTCACTGTATTGTGTGCCTTTCATTTTCTCTCTCAGTAATACTGGTTTGTATTTCTGTAAAATGCCTGTAATTTTGTCTGACAGTAATACAGTGGAACCTCGGTTCACGACCATAATTCGTTCCAAAACTCTGGTCGTAAACCGAAGTAATTTCCCCCATAGGACTGTATGTAAATACAATTAATCCGTTCCAGACCGTATGAACTGTATGTAAATATATATTTTTTAAGTTTTTAAGCACAAATATAGTTAATCATACCATTGAATGCACAGTGCAATAGTAAACTAAATGTAAAAACACTGAATAACACTAAGAAAACCTTGAACAACAGAGAAAACACTGCAAGAGTTTGTGCTATAGCCTTACGACTTAATAAACAACCAAGAAAAGTAGCATTGCAACAATGCATGCGCGTGCCTGCATGTGTGTGAGTGTGAGTGAGTGTGTGAGTGAGTGCGTCTGTCTGTCTCTCGCGTGTGTCTCTCTTAAGCGCGCGCCTCTGTGTGTGTGTGTCTGTCTTTCTGTCTCTCTCGCCTCTGTGTGTGTGTGTGTGTGTGTGTGTGTGACTGTCTCTCTCTGGCGCTTCTGTGTGTGTGTGTGTGTGTGTGTCTGTCTGTCTCTGCACAGGGAATGCACAGCGTAATAGTAAACTAAATGTAAAAACACTGAATAACACTAAGAAAACTTTGAACAACAGAGAAAACTAACACTGCAAGAGTTCATGCTATAGCCTTACGACTTAACAACCAAGAAAAGTAACATTGCAACAATGCACGCTCGCGCCCGTGTGTCTCTCTCGCGGGCCTGCGTGTGTGTGTCTATCTCTTAAGCGCGCACCTCTGTGTGTGTATGTCTGTGTCTGTCTGTCTGTCTGTCTGTCTGTCTGGCGCGTGCCTCTGTGTGTGTATGTCTATGTCTGTGTCTCGCGCGCACCTCTCTCTCTCTCTCTGTGTGTGTGTGTGTGTGTCTGTCTCAAGCGCGCCTGCTTGTGTTTCTGTCTGTCCGTCTCACGTGCGCCTGTGTGTGTCTGTCCGTCTCACGTGTGTGTGTCTGTGTGTGTGTGTGTGCCCCTGTCTTGCGCACGCACGCACCTATGTGTGTGTCTTTCTCTGCACAGGGAATGCACAGGAAGAGACTGAAAACATGCCATGTGGCCCCACGCATGCACACTTTACAAGAAGACACACACACGGACACCTGGGTGCACACAGGGATTTTATTAAAAAGGATGTCACTGCATAAGAAAAAAAGAACAGGCCATGCATTAAAATTAAAAGTGAGAAAGGAAACCGTGGCTACTGGGAATTATGCTGTCTACAATGGCGAATGTAGCTCTCTTTGACAAAAACGTGTTGTCATCCAACTGTGTGAGATGTCATCAAGTAACTACATTGCTAGGTAACATGTTTTGGGAATATCTCACACTTTTAAAGGAATACTTCACTGAAAATTTAGATTTTACCCCATGGGGTTTTTTTTTTTAGTGATGGCTGAGAAAAATGTTTAATCTCATGATTTCTCAGAAAACAGAGATAACTTTACTGATAGAATTGGAGTCTTTGGTGATCAATGCTGGGAAACAGCAAATAATATCAAAAACATCCATGAAAAAATTCTAACATTACTCGTGTTGCATAATCTATATCATACTTTTTTACTGAAGACCTGCATCTTTTCCCATTCATTGGTCAGGAGTCCTGTCTTCAAATAAAAAGCACAATCCTGTGTGAACAGGCTTACTGTTTAAGGACTACTTTCATTTTGTTGGAGCTATTGGTTTAGCAATGCTTTAGTAAAAAGTGCATGTGTTTTGCATGTTATGAGCATACGACTGGATGTCTTTATATTTGAATGATATGACACAAATTATGTGAAACTTTTTCATGGAGGTTTTTCATATTGTTTGTTGTTGTCCAGCATTGGTCACGAAATACTTAAAAGATATATTGAATATTAAAAAAAGTTTAAAAAAAATCACAAATATCCACCAAAAATAATATGATTTATATGTTATTTACTCCATGTACTTTGTAGTGAGGAGAGAGGTTGGGAGCATGCACTGATACCGCGCGTTGCTACACCCACCCCATGACAAACCACCTCAGGATCCCAAATTAGGACCCAAGTGCAGCAGTGGAACAGATGACACCTCAGCACCATTTCATTCATAATGGAAAGAAAAACGTTTATGATATAATAGAAGGCAATAGCGGCCAATACTGTACAATGGCAAACAACGTTTAAAAAAAAAAAACCCATGGGGAAAAAAAAGAAAAAAACATTCCTATTACTCATATTGCATAATCTACAATGTCAGTTATCCAGTTGTATGCACAAAGTGTGCAAAATGTACGCTTCATTGCTAAAATGTTGATAAATATATACTTACAGAATAATCACAGCACATCATAAACAGGAAACTAAACCCTCATGGGAGTCACTTTTTAAATTGAAGACAGGACTCTCAGCCAACAAATCAGGGGCAGTGGCAGGTGTTAAATTAAAAAAGGTCAATCCCATGAGGGTTTAGTTTCCAGGATAACAGACATGTGGATTATGAGACAAGAATAATGCACATTGGTCACTAGTGACTTCTATTACCACAAACGTTTATCTCTCCATTTTGCACAAAAACTTGAGATAAACATTTTTTCTTGACCGTCACTATAAAACTACATGAAGTAAGCAACATATAAAAATATTTTTGGGTGGGGTATTCCTTTTAAAAAACAAAAAAAAAAAAATCACACCTAAAACCTTAACATATGGGGATAAAAGTGTGCTATGAAAAAAAATGGTTGGAAAGTTTTACACGACACCACTTGCACAAAGATAAAAAAATACCTTGCTCAATTGGATGCTCAACATTATTTCAAACTGAAAAAATCAAATACTCTTTATGGTGATCTGTTCAGATATTCTTAGAACTTGCCATGAACTCATCAATGTAATTCAAAAGTTGACAAGCCAGATCTGTGCTAAAACCTTTTATTCTATTTGTTGTTTTAGAACCAATAAATGTGTTTAGATTTTTTTTTGCCCTCAGCATCTTATAGCAAAACATAAAATTCAAAACTGCATAAGTCATGTGCTGCTCCCATCAGCTGGGAAGATCAATAAGTAAGACAGACAGTGTGAAATGGAAAACTATTATCAAAAATATGAAAAAAAGGCTCTGCTCTTTTCCAATAACTATCGTTTCAAGCTGGGTAGCCAGAATTATACTTTGTTATTTTAGATTTCATGTCTTGTGTGAATAAATAATGCATTTACTTGCAGCTGCATGACTTTTCACTTTAAAACTACTGGGTCCTGCGAGCTTTCATTGCTGCATAATATCCCAGAATGTTCAAAAGCACCCCATCAAAGCCCTGAGAGGAACAGAGGCAGGATCAACACCTTCCTTTAGATGTATATATTCATACATTCATCAATGTATAGACATACTGTGTTTTGATACAAAAGCCAATGGCCACATTTTTAAAAAAGCATAAAAAGAATGAGCACAAATTATTTATTTTAAAATATGGCACAGTCAACAAGGTACTTAACTGCAAAATTCACTGTAGCATCGCTTACAAGTGCTGCAGTACAGAATTTGCAAGACAATTTCCCTCAGCATTTTACTGTGCAACATTTAGCCTGCCCATAATTGATGAACGATCCAGGCGCATAAATCAAGAGACGGTAAATTCGACTGCTTGTTTGTGTGTGCACCACATTAGGCTGAAATGTTATGCAAAGATGTAAGACCACATGAAAAAACAATCTGCAGTATTAAACTGCTAGACTGCTGCGTATAATAGTCAAACAGAGTATGACAGAAGACACCGAAAATGTTAAAACTGAGTCAGATTTTACTATTTTAAATGAGTGAAAGAGAAACCGGGACTTTAAATTTTCAATTTTGTGCTTTCCGGGTGGACCTCTTCACTTTGCACATTTTCACCCACATTCCAGGAGCATTTTGCTTGACATGGTGGTACAGTGTTTAGTGCTGCTGCCTCAGAGCTCCAGGTACTGGGTTTGAATCACAGTCGGAGTACTGCAAGAGTTGGACTTGCACATTCTCCTCATAATTGTGTGGGTTTTCCTCACCTTGTACAGCCTAAAGACATGCAGGATAGGTGAAATGGCAACTCTAAAGTGACTTACCATGAATGACAGTGGGTATGTGTATGTGCTCTGGCTAATATTGTATCCTGCCTTGAGCCAAATGCTGTCAGACCCTGAAGTAGACCAAGCAGGTAGAGATAAAGAATACAGTCATTTCTAAGACTTGTTATGTCTTTCTCTCAAGAAACAGATGCTTTTAGCAGATTCTTAAATTCTCTTTAAATAGATTTATTTGTAAGCTTATTTTTTTCTCTCTTGAAAAGAACAATTATCCTAAATCATCAGAGACTTTCTGGAATATTCTCTGCAATGTCAAACACACACACACACAAGCATGGGGAGTGATTTGAAGAACGGTTGCTGTAAAGACACAGAGAAATAGAGAGTGGGAAGTAATTAAATCTCCTTTTCCCTTCCTAAACTAGAGAGGCATGTGATTACGTCACTGAAAAATGACATCCTGACACTCCCTTTATGGAGGGGGAAAAAAATGATGTCACCCAGAAGGACGCATGCTGTATACCGACCACCTTCAAGTATGAAGGGTGCCACCCTTTCCCAGATGAACACCAGCTTGCCTTATGGCAAATCAGACAATTGGTTTCCCTTCGCAGCCCCAAACCTTTATCACCATACATTTCTTTGATTTTTATAACATACTAGCCGTTCCCCGTGGCACCACCCACATAGTAGTAAAACCGGACAAACTTTATAAATCAATAAACAAAAAGGTATTGATAGCTAAGTGGAGGCAAGTTACGCACCAAAGCACAGAGGTAGACTAACTCTCCACTCCTGACATCACTCTTCCCCCTCCCCTCAGCCCACAGCCTCTGTCTCAGATAAGCGTGAATATACTGTTCCTGCAAGCGAACTATGATTCATAGTGTGATGAGAGAGAGTTGCAAAATCAACTGGAATGTTCAACCAAATTCTAGAAAAAAACCCGATCTAAACCCGTTAAGTAGTTCTCTCGTTCGCTAGCTAAACAGATGTAAGATATGCCCAAAGTCTGGCGCATAAGTGAGGACGGCCCGCTGTGTCTCTCTCGGATTCGCGGAAATAAATTGGTACCACAACCGAACTACGATACTTCCAGCAATGAGAGAGGTCGCAAAATCAACCACAATGTTCAAACAAATTATAGAAAGAAAAAAAAAAAACATTCTAAATCCATTAAGTAGTTCTCTTGTGAAAAGCATACAGACGTTAAATAAATAAAATCCATTTATTTATATTTATACACACATATATATATTATACACACATATATATATATATATGTATTTTTATATAAAGAAAGAGAGAGAGATTACCCTCAGATTCTATCACAATGAGAAACTTGCTTCTTAATATGCAAAAAACAACTGACACTCACATTCTAAGCTACTCAAGTTGATCATCAAGATCAGCTTTATTTTGCTGAATACACATAATTACGAGGAATTAAACACACGCAAACAAAGATTAAAACTGAAATAAGACAGAAACACAGTAAGCAAATATTCATTCAAACTGTAAAATAAAGCGAAACTACAAAGATAAAAACAAAAAAAAACTTAACAGGTTTTGCAGAATTACCTGAAGTCAACCACTAATTACCGACAAGTCACTGCTCAAAAAGATACCCTCAAGTCATTCATCCAATTAATCCTGGTTGTCAGAGATGCTATAATATGCTACTAGGCCTATCCAGACATTCCATAGACTTTTGTAAAGAAATTCCAAAAGTTTCTACCCAGGCAGTATACTGAACAACAATGAACATTCTAAGAGTATAAAGTCTTTAAAAATGATTGTCTTTCAGTGTCTCTCATGCAGTAACATGCAAGAAAAGGTTTGAGAAACAATTTTCTGTAGTTTTTTTTCCATCCAGGTGCCAGGTCTTAGACTCATAGGCACTACACAAGATGCTGCTGACTTGATTATTTCATCATCTATCTTGCTCTTACAGTACATTGCACTGCGCAAGAAGACGTTTAATCAAGAAGTATACCGTGAGATCATGGAATGTAAAAGACTTCCATGGCACTCATTCAATATTTTCTCAGAATACAAGCAGCATAACAAAAGAGGTAAATGCTTACCAATGTTCTAATCCACATATTTCATAGATTCTCACTGCCTCTCTTATAGCTTACCATGAGATGTTTCCAAGTCTTTAACCCTGTCTCACCAATGCCTAAAAGAACCTTAGTTGTTCAAATCTTTCATTTTCTACAGAAAATAAAGCAGGCTCTTAGCCATAATATGTCACTGCTGATTCAGATTTTGAATGTTTTGTTGCACACGTGACATGAATCTTACTCATTTCTATTACCAATTAACAGTAGATGTGCAAGAACTGCATGCTATTAAGGCATCTGTTTAAAAAAAAATAAATAACTCTGAACAATTGTGGCATTTGCATCCCATCGGTAGGGGTTGGCGGGTAAAGGAGCAATCCCTATGTCTTTAGCTCTGGAGCACAACACATGGCCACAACACAGGAGGGAAAAGAATTTTAATTCTGTATAAATTTTCAGTAAATCGTAATTTTATGCGCATGTTGCTTCTCAGCAGTTAGTAGAGAATACTGTGCCAACAATCAGTACCTTATTTAACTCCTCAATTCTTCGGATCAGGTAGGGGTTGCTGGAGGAGTTTTCAAAGAAAACATAATCTGTAAAGAAAAAAAATGAGAGAAAACCATTATTCACACTAAGTGGTAGACCTTACTAAGTAGGTGGAATATAAAGGAAACACATTGGATGGAGAAGGTGACCTCAGGTCAACAGTGTAAAACATTTTACTAAAGAGAGGACTCGATTCAAACCTGATATATTTATTTTTTAACCTTTAAAGAAAGTTCAATACTTCTTCCTCTACACCATCATCCCCTAACATTTCCAGTGATAATTCTTTTTTTGTAATACCTTACACAGTTGTTGGTTTACTGTATAAACATTAGGCTAGTCAGTTAACCTATCTATATACGCTAAACAGAAGAATCTGTAAGATGTCTTTTACCGTAGACAAATGCCACTTCAAACCACAAAACATCAAAAGAGGCTCTAGAGAAAATATTGATTGACAGGCTAAGTGAATAATCACATTGACAGACGCCTTAAATCTAAAGACGAAGACTCCCACAGTAAATCATTAAATGCAGTGAGCAAATCACACATTTCTGCCTCCTGAATATATATCCAGTCTACGACTCAATGATAAGTGGGGAAAGGAGAGCTTTTCACTCCCAAGACTGTCCAAAAATGACAACGATTCTGATAAACAATTGCAAGCACTTTGTAACGTTAGCATCGGCAACTCAATTCAGCCAAAATATGCTACTGTCTGCTCAATTTAATCATGTTCCTAACACAAAATCCAAGACACAAATACAAATATTTGTGAACTATCAATTATAACACCACAAGATGAAGAAGGAAACAAGAAAAGTGCAAATCTTGCCAGCCAGGCAGGGTTTAAAGATGGTCACTGAAGATATTCATGAGAAAGTGTAAGGCTGTCAGCACTAAATCTTCCTTAACCTTTTGGCTTCTGTGGAATTCCTCACTCTAGCCAATTCATCCAACACCTGAGTACCGTAGCTCTGGGTACAACGTATATAGGTCACTTATGTTTTGGTAACAACACTTCTTAAATTAGCAGGTTTGCAAAATAAAGAAAAAACGACTGGGTTCAAATGCCAACCCCAAGAGTGTGTGGAGTTGGCACATTCTCCCTCAGTCGCCAGATACATTTCTATCATATTCCAAAAATACAAATAATAATACTGACTTGCACCTCTAAATTGGCCCAGTGTGTATGTATGCATGAGCATGTTGGAAGATCCACTAGCACCTCTTTCACTGTTGTTTCCTTCCTTTTACCGGATGCTGTCAAAAAAGACCCTTTTTGAAGCGGTTATGGACAAAGCAGATGCTGCAAATAGATTAATGTGCCAGAACTGACATAATTGCAAGCAGCATGGCTTAAAGGTCTTCAGAAGTAAACTTACTGGATAAGCTCTCAAGAATCATATGCATTTTTGATGCTCAGCTGTGACATTCAACTCGCTAACCTAAAAATACTGAATGATACTTAAACTCCTAATTTACATGAATACTGAGGGTATGTAAATAAAACAAAAATAAAAATGTCAATGTTTTTGCATGTCATATTTATAAACAAAACAGACCAAACCATATACATACACACACACACACACACACACACATATCATATACAGTACAGGCCAAAAGTTTGGACACACCTCCTCATTCAATG
>JANRMT010061414.1:15058839-15090090 GCA_026402145.1 Polypterus bichir lapradei
TAGATAGATAGATAGATAGATAGATAGATAGATAGATAGATAGATAGCACTGGAATAAACACAAAGACCCGACGGACTGGCGCCCTGTGCAGGGTTTGTTCCTGCCTTGCACACTGTGTTAGCTGGGAGACCCCCAGAAGACCCCCGTGACCCAGTTCAGGACTAAGTTTGTTGGCCGAATGACGAGAGGTTTAACTCCAATTAAAACCTAACTGTCTGTCGATGCTCGTGCAACCAGCCATACACTCTCGCCAAACACTCAGGAAAGTGCTGATAGGACAATTCTCGAGTCTTTACCACGTGGAGAAAGTGGGTATGGTCGAGTTTCATTTTTGGGTTGCTTTTCAAGGTGGAGGCTGCGCACTTCACGGTGCTCGTGTTAATCACTAAACCCCCCGCTCTCTTTCAGAACGCTGCATTGACGTAAAATAGCTAACGATTAAAACACACACACACCAGACAGAAAGCGTGGTATCGTCAGCTATCCTGCATACCGGTAATTTTGTGCGGCTTTTGAAGGAGTTGGAAGTTTATATTTTATCGTAAAACTGGATGCTTTGCATCTGGAGATGAAACGCCTTTAACTTTTTACACTAAAAATAAGGAGGAATAAGCCTCTGTCTGATATACCAAAGCAGATCACATGGTTTCAATGTATTATGTCCTTAACACGTGATTATATTACTTTAAGTTAAAACGCAACACAACCTGCTCAGCAGAAAGTGATTTGATCACACTGTGCCTTAGAGCTTCCTTCGCTTCCCCACAAGAGCATACTGATGTTCACAACACCAAAGCTCTGTCTTTTTCGCTTCCACTCCTCCTCACGGGCTTTGTCCTTCTTCCTCCCGACTCTGGCCCCCGAATGGAGTGAGGCGGCTCCTTTCATTCAGTTCTTTGGAGTGCTCCAGGTGGCTCCCAGCGTGTCCTGTTGGAATCCGTGGTGCCACAGCCGCCCAGGAGGGCCGCCCTCTAGCGTCCCAGGGGAGGTAGTGCCTCGCGGATGCTCTCTCTCTTCCATCATGCAGGCATCCCTAGCGAGTATCGGGGTATATACAGTAATCCCTCGCTATATCGCGCTTCGACTTTCGCGGCTTCACTCTATAGCGGATTTTAAATGTAAGCATATCTAAATATATATCACGTATTTTTCGCTGGTTCGCGGCTTTCTGCGGACAATGGGTCTTTTAATTTATGGTACATGCTTCCTCAGTTTGTTTGCCCAGTTGATTTCATACAAGGGACGCTATTGGCAGATGGCTTAGAAGCTACCCAATCAGAGCATGTATTACATATTAAATAAAACTCCTCAATGATATACGATATGTTTGCCGTGCGGTGCTTGATTGTTTGCTTGTCTCTGCCTCTATCTCACCCTCTCTGACATTCTCTGCGCCTGACGGAGGGGTTGTGAGCAGAGGTGCTGTTTGGACAGAAGCTGTTTGCCTAGTGAATACGGAGGCACCTCTAAGAAATGCCGCTTTATCGTGGTGCTTCCAAAAGCACACTTATTGATTTTTTGATTGTTTGCTTTAATCTCGCGCTCTCTCTCTCTCTCTCTGACGTTCTCTGCGCTTGACGGAGGAGATGTGAGCAGAGGGGCTGTTTGCACACAGGCTGTTTACTTAGAAGATACTGACGCTCCTCTAAAAAATGCCGGCAAACTTAAAAGCACACGTATTGATTTTTTGATTGTTTGCTTTTCTTTGCGAGCGCTCTCTCTCTCTCTCTGAAATTCTCTGCTCCTGAAGAGAAGAAGATATATTTGCATTCTTTTAATTGTGAGAAAGAATTGCCATCTCTGTCTTGTCATGGAGCACAGTTTAAACTTTTGACTAAAGGGTGTTATTTCATGTCTAGAGGGCTCTAATAATGTTAACAGTGTGGGAGAGTTTCTAAGGGCTTAAAATATATAAAAATAACCATACAAACATATGGTTTCTACTTCGCGGATTTTCACCTATCGCGGGGGGGTCTGGAACGCAACCCCCGCGATCGAGGTGGGATTACTGTATATATATATATATATATATATATAGAGAGAGAGAGAGAGAGAGAGATTTTAGGTGGAGGGTGATGGTGAGTGTCCCTCACCAAAGGGTGCACTATGTTACTAAAAGAAATCTCCAATACAGGTTTTGTACTTTTCCTCAAAAATATGGTTAGATAGGCCACGCTAATGTGAATATGTCGATAATCAACAGAAATTAATTTCATCCTACTAAAATAATGGTTCCTTAACAGGCCTTTGTGGTTCCTTGTAGAACCATTGCTTGACGAGACAAAGACCCTTTTATTTCTGGGCAGGGTTCTTTGCATATAAAGTTGGTTCTTTGCACTTTAAAAAAGGTTCCTAATATGTAGACAAGACAGAAATATTTGGTGTATAGCAGGCAACCTCACAGGATACTACAAATCCATAAAATCGGAACTTATTCCATGTTATTGTATGCAATCAGAGTTCTTGTGAAATAAGGACCCTGTTGGTATTTCACAAATCTGTACCTATCAATAATTATGCATTTGGTCTTCAGGACAAAAAAACAAGCGGAAGACTCCCTGGGAAGTCAGTTTTACTATATGCATGAACTTGGAGACGCATCGGCTAAATCTTAAGAACTACCCAGGGCAAAAGATGTGGACCCACCTGTGTCTGCTGCCCCACTGGCTTTCGCAAGAACACACTGGCGATACCATATCTTAGAGTCCCATTAATCTTTGTCTGGAGACATTACCTCCAGATAGACAATGTCTTTAGTGAAAACATCAGGCCTTGCCCTCGGTTGCTGAGGTGTTTCTCTTGCCTGTTGTTGACCCGCGGTGTTTGCTTCATTACGACGTTGTGTCATTTCATCTGTGTCATTAGCACAACGCGCTTCCTGCACAGAAGTCTTTCGTAGTGAGAAGTGAGGCGCGTGCAAGTGCTGAAAATATTTTAAAGTGCTTGCGTGCGCCACCTAGTGGCTGTGTTTGAGCGTCAGCAGAGCGGACTGCTTCACACACACACACAGGTTTATATACAAAAGCAGGCATTGTATAGAATGCTTAGGCCAGGGGTGCCCAATGCGTCGATCGCGATCGACCGGTAGATCTCGAAGGTAGGGACAGGTAGATCGCGTTGCATTCAAAAAAAACATTTTTTTTAAACGTTAGTCTATCATATATCCTCCCTATGGCATTTGCCACTTGATTGACATACAGGGCGGCCAGTCTGAGATCTCTTCTCTTGTAACACACTAGTCATCCTGCACTCACGCTCAAACGCGCGAGCTACTGCAAAACTCCGGCTGTGATCTAGTTAGCTTTCCAATTTATATCGACTAAAGAAGGTATTAAAAAAAAAATTGTTTGTTGAGGTTATGGGCTGGATGTGGAATTGGAAGAGGATTTTTTTCTCACAATGTCACAATCGAAGTGCGTTTGTCTGATCTGTTAATCTATCATTGCTATTCCAAAGAAGGAAAATGTGGAAAGGCACTTTCAAACTGCTCATAAAAACTACAAAACTGACGTCCTTCCAAAAAACGATCTGAGAAAGAGAAAGGAGAGGGAACTAAAATCGCAGTTAATCGGACAGCCGTCATTTTTCACTCGGCTGAATTCAAAAGCTCCTTGACTGCATTATTCGGCTCTACTTATTTATGCGAGTCAGCCTTTTCCCACAAAGCCAATAATAAAAGTGCCAGAGAGCTGGCCGAATACTGGTTATCAAATGAGAACGCCATCAACAGACACTTGGACATAAATCTAGCATATGCAAACTTAAGAAGAACGTATTCTTAATAAACAAGACTTTACACCCAATAAAACTCCCCACACCCGTATTTTATTGTTATATATTGCCTTTGATTCTTGTAAGTCTAAGCATTATCCTCTGATGAAGTTGAAAGCTCAGGAATAAAAACTACCCTTTGTGGACCTCCAGCTGCAAATATGCAAACCGTATCACAGACCTTCTCTTCCATTCATATATATAAATATAATTTTTAATGTAGGTATATCATTTTGACCTGGTCATGTTAATAGTAGCTCGCAAGCCGAAAAGGTGTGGGCACCACTGGCCTAGGCGATATATATAATGCCGAAAACTGGACGTCAAAGTATGAAACGATCAATATTTCACACATTTCCTAGGCATTCAATGCAATGCCAAAAGACAAACCGGCAAAGTATAAAATACTCCCGCTAATGACGATTCTGATGTCACGTGACTTTCGACGCTCGCCTCAGACGGAGAATTCCCTATTTGCATTTCAGTCTTTGTTCGGAAGTGACGAAATACGCTACTTTGAATTTCTTCAGCAAAGTCTCTAGCCCATACTGTGCTGTATGAAAATGGAAGAGCAAGGTGTAGTGTCCGAGAAGGAATTACGGCATGTTGACATGCAACGACGATTCTACGATGATATGTCTAAAGTCCGAGCCAATGCTGCAAAAAAACAGTTTTCCTAACCGAAGCTAATTACCAGAAGTTACTGAGCGATGCGAAAAAGGCCAAGATGACTACGAAGGAACCACGGAACTATTGGCTGCTGAATCGCTATGATGTGATGTTAATGGAAAACAAAAGTAAACTGATTTATCCTGTTAAAGATGGCGTTAGTGCTATCTAGTTCTACATCATGACTCTTGAGTTATTTAACGTACTTCATAACGCTCATTTGGCCATTGGCCACGGAGGACGTGACAGAATGTTGAAAGAACTTTCACCCAAATACAAGAACGTTACTCGTCATGATAATGAAGTGCAATTTAAAATAAAAATATTCCTTCCTTGTTGCAACAATTAGGTTCATATTTTATTTTCGCTTGTTTTCCTTAATATAAGAAAGTACTTTATTTTGTATTTCTTTCTTTTTCATATACGTCTTTTCAATAAAAGCCTTTTCATGACACTCTTTTAATAATTTGCCTAAATAGCATTTGTCATTCTATATAATGCCTAGGTATTACATACAATGCCTAGGGAAAGTATATATAATATTAAAATAATTCGGATATTTCATGCCAGCGATGGGCTGGCGCCCTGCCCGGGGTTTGTTTCCTGTCTTGCGCTCGGTGTTGGCTGAGATTGGCTCCAGCAGGCCCCGTGACCCTGTAGTTAGGCTATAGCGGGTTGGATAATGGATGGATGGGTATTTCATACTTTGCCCAAAAACGCCAGGAATTCTATATACTGCCTAGGCATGTGTCGAATCCTGTTACAGTCAGCCATTATCCATCCCGTTATATCCTAACATGGAGCACAGGGCGCAAGGCAGGAACAAACCCCGGGCAGGGCGCCAGCCCACCGCAGGGCACACACACACACACCAAGCACAATTTAGAATCTCCAATGTACCTAACCTGTATGTTTTTGGGAGGAAACGGAAATGCAGACACGGGGAGAACATACAAATTCCACGCAGGGAGGACCCGCGAGGCAGCCGCGCTACCACTGCGCCACCATGCCGCCCATCCTGTTACAGATCTAAATAAATAAAAGTCTTTTTCTGGAATCATTTTGCTGATGGTTCTTTTAAGGACCCAGAACGTTACCCCTATGGCATCGCTCCGAAGAATCACTTTATCACCTTTATTTTTAGGAGTGCATAGGCAACTCTTTCATGCACATCACCTACACTTAAAACAAAGAAACATCCAATACTACATACATTATGGATTAGTTTAATATTTCAGATTTAGCCTGAGAGAAGTCACTTCAACTTGTAGATTTTTCACTCTGTTTTGTGTCTGACAGCAGATACTTAAATGAAAGCGAAGCCGCGCTGTCGTGTCCCTGTGGCCGCCTCTTAAGCTCGATGTGCCGCCTGTACGGCGGGCTGCGCAAACCTCAACCACGCAACACACACAACTGTCTGTGACAAAATAATGAATAAACAAAAACGTCTCTTTAATAAACTAAAAAAAAAAGTGTTCTAATTTGCCATTAATCCATCCATTTAATAAACCCACTTATCCAGAGCAGCAACGCATGGAAGCTGCAGCCTAACTAGTATCGGGGGCAATGCGGTAACAATCCCAGGACAGGACGCCAGTCCAGAGGGGGACCACACAGACACACAACAGGGGTCTCGAACCCACCTAACAAGCATGTCTTTCAATCCTATAACACCTTAAAATCACGTCATGCTTACTTTTTCTAACTTGTTTAAAAATCGGAAACTGTTTATTTTTGCCACAGGCGCAGTAAGCAGACACACCAAAAACACGTCCACTGTCATTTCAATGGCGTTAACGGAATTTGTGTGCTTTTTTTTATAATGTTACAGCTTTAAGCACGTTATTTTGAAATGTGGGTTTTATTGTAATGTTGTCTTACCAACAATTTATGATTTGTGACTTGTGGTATGATGGAAATATGTAACAGTACGGTTGTGAACAGTTATGTTTTACGCTTCGTCCACTTTCCACCACCTCAGCCTAAATGTCAAGCTCTGCCCATGTAACGACCCAGCGATTGTGTTTACTGTTGATGTGCAAAGTGTGCTTGTTTTATGTTATTCGCAAAATAGGCAAGATATTCGAGGGTTCAAATATGGTCCTAATGGGCTGCAGCAGGTGGGAGATTTCCATTCCTGCTAGTCCGATCGCTAGAACTAAATTGGACCCTTGCGCTTAACTGGACTTGATTTGCGCAAGTTTAGATTTTGTTTTTCTAATGAGTATTCAAACAGATGAGCTGTCGTGTGCACTGTTTTAGCATCTTCAGTTGGAGACAGATTTATTTCTAAAAGAGATAATTTGTGAAAGGGGATCTCCCTTCAGTAATCCAGGCTACGGGTACCAGACTCCGCATGAATGAAACACGCAGTTCTGGAAAGCCTTGTGTAATGCCATGCTAAAAAATGCCATGGAAATGTGTGAACGCGTAACATCAGACATTTGATTTAAATACGTTATCAGTTTTATCTGACAATGTGCGCCCCCTTGTGGCTGCGCTTTCTTGTGTACTTGATGCTCACGAATGGCTCCGAGTCGCAGATTTCGGAGTAGGTTGGCGGTGTTTTTTTCTTCCGGGGGGGTGGGGGGGTTGATGAGGGTTATCACGGATTTCCGCTTCATTTCTCAAATTATCTTCATTATTTTCACATGATTGATTAAACATGCACGGAGACGCCCTCCCTCTTGTCTCCCGGGGAAAAGAGCAGCACGGAGCGGGTCTTAAACACGTTTTTAATTGCAACCAGAAAGCGAGTTATAAGAATTCAAATGAGGCTTTTGACACCAGTGATATAAATCACCACGTAGCAATCAAATAAAAGATGACACCTTGATTAAAACTACCATGCATTTATCACACATCGACTGGTGTAACTATAGAGACTACCTACTGAATTAGGGCGTAAAGTGCGGAGGAGGCCACATTCGGGGTGTGAGACGTACATTAAAACCACTTACGATACATACTGTATATGACTTCCCATGCCCTAAAGGAGGCGGAGATCAATAATGAGACTGTACATTTAGACGCACAGATGGAATATCTTGGATTTAGGGCGCTAGACTGAGAAACAAGCTTTGCAGGATACCGAACGCTGAGATCTGGGAATGCAAAGGTTGAGAACTGGAAAATCAGTTAAGTTACTCGTACATCGAGGTATGACAGTAAAATCTGGGTGGAGCTGGCACAGAGCGCAGAGGTGGACGATTAGGAGGAGGTGGCTTGATAAATCTAAGGTGGAAGGATCAAGGTGTGCGAGATGCAGATGACATACGGGGAACAGAAAGCCCCATGCTGGCAAAGTCAAAAGGCACAGGGCATAGACTGGCCAGATTCTATAGATGGTCTGATACTAAGGAGTGAAGTACGCAGGGCACAAGACCGACTATTGTAAAGTAACAGGCTCGCTCAACTGAGGAGAAGGGACCACCGAGGACAGATTTCTCCGTTTTCACCGCCTGCCACCTGAAGCGGATACATTAAGGTCTACTGAGCTCAAATTCCAAAACCTAGAAAATAAAAGCCTCCAATTTTTTTCCAACCCGGACAGCAGAGTGCGCAGACTGGCAAGAGCCTTATCTGCAAAACCTCGAAGTAGGAGGACCGCGGTGCGCGGGACTATACATCGGAAGAAGCCTGGAGTGGCGGGGTTCGCACTGTGAATGCCAGGGGAGCTTCGGTCCCCGAATGTTTCGGTTCTGCCGCCTGCAGATGTGAACCGGGAGGTGTGTCTGATCATGACATCATTCAGCTCTCCTTCCAGATAGAGCGCTACTGGGGAGCGGAGAAGAGACTGAGCTGCTGCAGCCAGAACTGAGCCTTCGCTTCCCATCACGGTACCCGCGGGAGCACCTGGACGATGAACCCCCCGGGTTTGTGCCTCGCACTCGGGGACAAAGGGAAGGGGGCACAGAGCCACGCCCGACGTCCACCAGTCCAGCTGGTGAATGCCGTGTCCTAAAGATGAAGTTTGGAAGCGGTACTTGCATCCTAAATGTAGGTGGCACCAAGTATGCCTTCCCAGGGGACGTGATCAAGAACTTCCCGCTACGGAGGGTGAGTCGGCTCCATAGCTGCGCGTCCGAGCAGGAGGTGCTGGAAGTGTGCGACGACTACGATCGTGAGCGGAACGAATACTTCTTCGACAGACACTCGGGGGCTTTCGGCTGCATCATGCTCTACGTGAAGTACGGCAAGCTACGCTTCGTCCCGCAAATGTGCGAGCTGTCATTCTATAACGAGATGATCTACTGGGGACTGGAGAGCTCGCAGCTCGAGTACTGCTGCCAGCGGCGTCTGGACGACAGGATGTCCGAAACCTACACCTACTTCTCCGAGGAGGACGCTGAGTTACGGCCAAACGAGCTGGACACTCGGGGCAGCGGCAAGTGGCTGGAGAGAATGCGGAGGACTTTCGAGGAGCCAACGTCCTCAGTGGCCGCGCAGATCCTCGCCTCAGTGTCCGTCATCTTTGTCATCGTGTCCATGGTAGTTTTGTGCGCCAGCACTCTGCCGGACTGGAAAACGGCCGAGAACAACAGCGTAGAGGAGCACAGGTATAGCGACAATTTTGGGGATCCATCCGGGTATTTATTTCTTTCTTACTTTATTTTTACAGTGTCAACTTGTGATCACGGTGTCCGTCCTGCGTGTCGTTTAAGCGGGTCTAAGCGTGTGTGTGTGTGTGTGTGTGTGTGTGCGCGTTCTTTATTGTACGTTGCACTCAAGAGCCACTATGTGCCCAAAAGAACGGGCTTTACAACAACGCTAAAGCCAATGAACCGTACGAGCAACAGGCGTGCGCGTCTAGAATACCTGACCGCTCCTGTCTGCGGGATCCTGCGTTTGTTGAGGTCGGTGCGACTCCAAGCCGAGGGGATCCCAGCTGAAGGCTCTCGGGAGTTCTTTGGTTGCCCCCACATCAGTTGTAACGCCAAACAGAATATTAGAAAACGCGCTGCCCGATCTGAACGAAGTGTAGGCTTGGACACTGGTGGGACCCCAAACCTGAACAATTTGCATAAACGTTTTATATTCATCAAAAAGAATTTCAATTTCAGTTTTAAATTATTATTTTTAAGCGAATTTTTCGCTTAGGAGCCCAGTGTACTTTGAAATAATTACCAATAAGGAAAAGGAGGAGGAGGAGGTTAGGTTAGGAGCATGCAGTGATAAGATAAACGATATATATATATGCAATAAATAAATATAATATGGCTCGCCTGGGATACTAAATATCACCCTGTATAGAGTGTATACCTATATATATATATATATATATTTGCAGCTGGAGATGCACAAAGGGAGAAAAATGAATTACGTATCATAAAGTAGTTTTTATTCCTGAGCTTTCATATATACATATATATATTATATATATACAAATATATACATATATACACATATATACACTATATATATGTGTTTGTGTGTGTGCGTATATATTTGTATATATGTGTGTGTATAAAAGTATGTATACACACACACATATATACAAATATATACGCACACACACACACATATATAGCGTGTGTATATATTTTTATATATATACTATATGTGTGTGTGTGTATATATATACAGTATAAGTATGTATACACACACACATATATACAAATATACACATACACACATATATAGTGTTTGTATATGTGTATATATGTATATATTTGTGTATATATATAAACATACTGTATGTGTGTGTATATATTTGTATATGTGTGTGTGTGTATATATATATGCACACACACACATATATAGTATGTATATTTTATATATATATATATATATATATATATATGTGTGTGTACGTATACACTCTATAAAGGGAGTAGTATCCCAGGTGAGCCATATTCATTTGTAAAGGACCATTCATTAAGAAAACAACTACAACTTCATTTGTAGAATTAAGTACACAGTATAAAATTTTAAATTCATCATCGTGTCAATGTGTATATATGTTTTATGTACAGTATAGATCGAGAGGGAGCACCAAGGAGCACCACGATCTGTCACCCTATGTGAAAACAATTACAAAATAGATTTAAAAATGGATTAATGTCGGCATGAATGAATGAATTAATTCATTTAAAGGGTACATTTATGAATTAACCATTACGTATCAATCAAACAAACAGATATGTCATTGTTTTTCTTCTGGGACAGGTTATCTTATCACTTGCTTACCTCAAAAGTTCATCACCTAATGGGTAGCCCCCCTCACCTCCAAGTCCCTCTCATAAGTAATTCTGTTCATCCTGTCTCCCAGGTATTGGAGTCCTCGTCCCAATTCTAGACTTTAAGTCACTAGCAGTGGGTGACCATTTAAAATACAGCTGGAGATTACGTTCAAGTCATGACAGAATAACATTTTGGATATGGAATTGCTCTGCAGTTTTCTGGGGCAATGTCACCATCGCGCCTTATGGCAGCCACAAACTCCTCTTCACCCTTCATCTTGGAGTGAAATTAAAATGGCAGGACTTAGGTATTCTTACCAGCCTCAGGGTGCCACCTAGTGACTGTAACAATAGTCACCTAGTCGAATCCTTGTCTTACCTGCCTAATTTAGGCCAGGCTTAGAGGTGTGGGGGGTGCTGGAGCCTATCCCAGCTAGCATAGGGCACAACAGAGGAACACACCCTGGACAGGGTGCCAGTCCATTACAGGTCATACACACACACACACCAATCACACACCAGGGCAAATTTAGCATCGCCAGTTCGCCTAACTTGCACATCTTTGTTCTGTGGGAGGAGATCCACACAGACACGGGGCAAACTTGCAGACTCCATACAGGGAGGACCTGGGATGTGAACCCTGGGTCCCCTTACTGTGAGGCAGCAGTACTAACGCTGTGCCATCGTATCGCCCCGTTAATCATCTTCCACCGGTGATTTTCATAATGTGTTGCCCATGGATAATTTCCTCGTAGAGCAGAACTTCTGCTGGCTTGCAACGGGACTTGTAGACGTATCCTGAACATGGCCCCTGCTGTGCCCTCGTACCGTTCTGTGTGTGTTTTTGTTCTAATTTTGTGTCCCTTATACTTCTGACAGCCCATGAGAACATGCAGTATATAGAGACATTTTAAAAATTCTGATTTCACATTAATAGTGCTTCACAATTCATTTTCCTCGGAGAAGGGTCATCCTCGGGACTATTATTTTAAGCAGATGCCCCCTCGTCCACCCCTCAGCTACACAGCCAATGCTACATTATGAACTGGTACAATCAGATGGATCAGTTTTTAGAATCTAAATGTTTGGCGTCATCATCAGTTTATTTTTATGACCACTTGTATCCGTGATGGCTGAGGTGGGCTGCAAGTGAAACGAGTTTGGTATTCTTCATTCTTTTTCTAGGATTGGACTCCGTTTTTGTCTTTTTATTTTTATTTTTCTTTTTTTTTTCTGGGGATTATTCACCAGCCAGCTGTGAGATAAAAATCCCTGTTTGGATGACTCCTACCAGCTGTGCAATAACTTGGAACATCTATTCATTTGTGTGTCCATCTGCTTTACTTCATTTCGGTCCGTTTTTTTTTTTCTGGCTCGGTTCTGCAGCGTGCCACTTATTTGACTTCACGTTCCCTCAGTTTTGGGTTGAGCCCCCCTACCCTGATCCCTATTTTTCTTTATTTGGTTCATTTCTGTCCAGATATCTTGGCCCCAATTGGATTCAGCTTTGATTTCATTTGACACGACTTGGAGTCACGCCGTTCTGTTCTGCTTGGTTCCATCCTGCCCTGTTGAATGTTAGCATTTCGGAGAGGTGGCAGCTGTTGGGTTTTGTAACAACTGTTGGCCACAAGTGGTCAGTTTTAAAATGCTCTGAATCCTGGAGTGGTTCATTTGCTTCACTGACCTCCAGTTATGGAATCACTTGTGGCTGCCATGATTGCTTTAACTATATTATTACCATTAAGGAAACCCAGATTAACCCACCCTGGGTTTGTGTCCCTTTTTGCCGTGTGAGACAAATTGTCCATTTCCTGGCAAATTACTTGCTCTTGTTCATTCATGAATTAAATTCTCAGATCAAAATCTCTTTGGTTTCCCTGGAAAACATCAAGCAGCATGCGAGAAGAAGGAATTGGTGAATGAAAGGACAATTCTGGGAATGCCGGGCTTTAGACACAGGATGCAAATTTCCTCATTTCAGTGGACAGAGATACAGACAATCCGCTTGAAAACATCCCAGGTAGGTAATGAACAAGTGACAAGCAGCTGAGCTGGGGTCCTGGCGACAGGGCACTTGGGAGAAAAATGGAAAGGTGCTTAAAGATAGACAGCTCTCCTCATGCACTCTCAAACTCTCATCGCCATGTGATTAATAATGCAGTAGCCCTCACTCTGCTACTTTAGTCCCGATTCACTGCTGTTTTTGTTTCTGTCTCTTCATCTCAGATTAAATCAGCATTGCTATGAACCACAACGGCTTCCTCAAGGCTCAGCATGGAGCAGGGATCCGGACTCCCAGAACATTTTGTCTTATGTAAATATTGCATATTTTGCATGAACCCCTCTGGTAAACTGATTAGTGGAATTATTAACACTTAGTTTAAAAGAAGTAAAATAAAGATTCGTGTTCAGACGATCCAAAGACCTGGAACTTTTTCATTCAACATAGTTGGATAGGTAGCTAGCTAGTTAAGATTTGAAAGGTGCGATGTAATAAATAGTCAGTCAGTCAGTCATTCCCCAACCCAATATATCCCAACACAGGGATGTAATAAATAGTAGAATGCAAATTCTCTTTTTATGGTTGCAAAGTAGAACATAAAGAAAACAAAGTGCAAAGTGTTTCACACGTGCAAGAGCCAAAACTGTGCATACAATATAATCTTCTCTTCTTTCGGCTGCTCCCGTTAGGGGTCGCCACAGCAGATCATCTTCTTCCATATCTTCCTATCCTCTATATCTTGTTCTGTCACCCCCATCACCTGCATGTCCCCTCTCTCCACATCCATAAACCTTCTCTTAGACCTTCCTCTGTTCCTCTTGACTCACCGCTCTATCCTTAGCACCCTTCTCTCATTGTACTCAGCATCTCTCCTCTGCACATGTCCAAACCAGCGCAATCTCACTTCTCAGACTTCAGTCTCTAAACCTTCCTACCTGAGCTGACCCTCTAATGTCCTCATTTCTGATCCTGTCCATCCTCATCACACCCAAATCTTAGCATCTTTAACTCTGCCACCTCCAGCTCTGTCTACTGCTTTCTGGTCAGTGCCACCATCTCCAACCCATCTCTTATATATATATATATTTCTCTTCTGGTTCGTCCTGCTTCCTCTTCAGACCCGGTCCTGCCCACGCGGCATTTCTCGATTCCTGTTCGTCCTCTTCCAAACCCTTCCTCACGCTGCCTACGGCCTCCCATACATCCCCACGCCGCTTTTCTCAAGTCCTATTCCACCTTCGGACTACCGTGTTCCCCGCTCCTCTCTCATGACCCCATTGGTGTCACGTCACCGCCCGATATCTAGCCTGACCGCGTGACCTTTCACTTCGGCTATGTCTGCGCCTGGGAGTCTTTTCCATAGCCTGCTACAGGAAGGTACTCTCTCGAACATTGCCATTTTTGTTATACTGCGACGGTTGTTTCCTAAGCCTATGTTATAAAATGAACGACAGTATCTTCTCTGTTGACGGGTTTTTGTACATCATCTTCTGTATTCTGGGATCCAACAACTGCCTGTTCCTATCAGTGGGTTATTTCTTGACACAAACGGTTGACGATGGCAATGCACTCTCACTACGACATAGGACAGTAGATTTCGTGCATCACAATGGGACAGATTTGGAGACGTTCTTCCTGTTATTCTGTCCAATGCAAGTTAAGTTATCACAACAAGTCAGGAGTACTATCAATACATGGCAACATCTGGAGTTTATGGTGGTGAAGCTGAAATTCAAGCTCTTTCCGAGATTAGATCTTTCAACTCATTATCTGTCGTCTCCAGCAAAACACCTGTTCACAACTGCGTCCTCCAAGAAGTATTTCTTTCTTCTTGATTTCCGAATTCCTTTCTCACCATTTTCCATTCCTATTCTTACACCGCCGTATGTTACGGCGGGCGTCCACTAGTATAACAATATAATAATAATAATGAAAGAAAAACATAAAGAAATATTGTCCTTATACCTATTGTCCATTATAAGTGGTTTACAGTGAAGACAGACATGACAATAGAAGGCTGATATTATTTGGGGTTACAATAAAGATTCCCGATTTTAGAAGGTTCAGCAGACCATTAGGACAGATAACCGCCCAAGATCTGGTTGCCTGCAAATGGCCGCACCAGAGCAGGACCATCCTGTGATTTCAGATCTGCTGAACCCTTGGGCAGACACGATGCAATCATCAGTGATGGAACAGTGAGGGACGGGCTCCATGCTGCCAGCTTTAGAGTATAAAGACCTGTCAGAGGCCCGCTCCTCACACTTCCTACACGACTGATCATACAGCAAGCCACACAAGCGTCTCGAGAAATGCCCACCAGATTCAACTTTGGTCTGCCTTCTCCCTTCACATTAACCCACAGACAGTGCCCTAGGAATGCCCCGAGCACAAAAGATAACTGAAGAACTGTAAGCCGAGTGCCATTAATGTTCACAGTTGTTGCCGTTTTGCTGTTGGTTTTGTCCCTGTACTGTTCTGTTTCCAATTTTTCTTATTTGTTTATTGTTATTTCCAAATTGAAGTGTGAAATGTCAGTCAGTCCAGAAATGGGAATTGTGTTTCTTTTTCTCATCCATATAGGATACTAATCGAGCCCTAAAAGTGATTGATTGTTAGCATTAGTGTAAAGCAGCCATTTAGTAGTTCTGACACAGTAAGTCAAAGCAGTTCCTAGACACATCCAAAAGGTTTAGGTAGAGACAGCACATCAGAATGGGGATTTCGACTGGGAAATGTCCAGCTTTTCTTTGAAGAGACTTGGAGTAAAATGATAAGAATTACCTGCACTAAGGAGTAAGGAGAATGTTCTTGGACGCGATGGCCACCAAGGTCTGAGCAGGATGCAATATAAATGAACTCAGGAATAAGCAAGAGGGGAGGCAACAGAACCTAGAAGGAGAATCGGCTTTTTAAATGGAAAAGGGAGGGTGAAGATAGTTACTTAGTTAGTGCATTGACGTGCGCTTTAATAAACCGGTTATTTACAGAAACTTGGTTTATAAAATGCCATAAAACCTCTCTTTTTCCTGTTCGAGAAATTGGCATTGCTCTCTGATAACCCTGATTAACTCACGTAGATTTCTTCACAAGTATCCCGGTTATTTGGACCTGTAAACGCTTAACTGGGCTACACTTAAAGATTTGGTTGTCTGGTCTGTGCGGGTCCATTGTACTCTGTTTGTCTGTGCATGTGTTGGCTTTGCACAAACTTTCAGCAGCCATAAGTAGAATTAGGCATCCGCTTAGGGTGCAGATCATAATCCCTAATCCTAGCCCTAACGATAGGGTGCAAAATAACCTAGCACTGGCAGTGAGTAGAAGGTATCCACAAAGATAATCTCCTGAGATATTGTGATTGTATTATTCCTTCTCCTGGCTAAAATAATCAGTCTCAATTATTCAAAAATCGCTCAATTTATATTGGTGAGATGAACATACAGTGCTAAACTGAGCAACATAATCTCCGGAGCAGTTTTCAGGGGTAACACGTTAAAAGTCACTAATAATAATAATTCATTTTATTTACAAGGCACTTTAGATTGGTAGTAAACCTCAAAGTGCTACATAAAAAAATAAATAAATAAATAAACAAAGACACAACAAGATAAAAACAAAGATAAAACAATAATTAGAGGCAATTTTGTTAAAATGCTTTCCTAAATAGAAAAGTCTTTAACTGTTTTTTAAAACAGCCCACAATCTGCTGTGTTCTCAGGTTCTCTGGTAGGGCATTCCAGAGCCGTGGACCAACGACTGCAAAGGCTCCGTCACCCATTGTACGAAGTTTGGTCATGGGGGGGGTGAACATAGACATATATAGGCAGACGGCGCATTCACTGTGCTACCCAGTCGACATGATACGTCAGCGCGTCCGCCCTATTGCGAGTGGCAAAAGTGCCATTTACACTAATACAGGTAGATGTGGAAACCGGGTTTTCTGATGAAAAAACAATAACGTTTAAAACAGTATCGTTTACATAAAACAGATTTTGGCGAGTCGTTTACATGCAATTATTTATATCCATTTATACACTAATAATGGCAATTATTAAATAATAATAATAATTATTATTATTATTATTAAATAATTCCTTCCATATAAGTAACATTTCTCGGACTGCTTTCTTCCATCTCCAAAACATTTCTAGACTTCGTCCTGTTCTTACACAGCACAGTACTGAAGTATCGGTTAATGCCCGAGTCACCTCACGTATAGATTACTGTAATGCTATTCTATCTGGCATCCCACAAAAATGTATCCATCGCTTACAACTTATTCAAAATTCTGCTGCCAGGATAATAACCTGCTGTTCTAAATCCACTGATCATATCACACCGATTCTCTCTCAACGTCACTGGCTCCCTGTTAACTACTGAATACAATACACAATACCGCTCTTAACATTTAAAGCTCTCCACAGCCTCACTGATCTCCTACAGACTGACACTCGTCTCGCTCACTCAGATCCTCTTCTTCAGCTCCACTTTCTGTACCACATGTCAGACTCAGTGCTATGGGAGCTCGAGCGTCTCTCCTGGTGCTCCTCAACTTGGGAATTCTCTTCCCTCTCATATTCGTCAGCTCGATTCAATAAGTCATTTTAAAACTGCCCTTAAAACTTATCTTTTCAAACTGGCATACCAATCGTGAATTTTGCACGGTTACTGCCAGTTATCTTTGTTTGTTTGCTAATTATTGTTTTTGATTTATCATTCTCTTGTTTTAATTTTGCTAATGCTGCTTAATTATATTAAAAAGGTGACCTTGAGTGCTAAGATTATAAAACGGGATTTTCTAATGGCCAAATATAACCAAAACAATCGTTCAGCCTTACCTATGAAATGTAATCCCCCGGGATCTGGTTTGGAGCACACAGCGGTTTGTACAATCCCAAGCAGCACATTATCCATTACTTCACTCCACAGCAGTGCCACTCGCAATATGGCGGTGACGTTGACATGTGATGCTGCTGGTCATGCGGTGTCTATTAATTCTATGTCTATGGGGGTGAAGGCCATAGGTGTTTACAAGACAAAGGTTTCTTGTAGTGGATTGTAATATAAGAAGTTCCTTAAGGTATTGTGGAGCATTTCTATGAATACACTGATGAGTTTGTACTCAATATGGAGGTGAATAGGGAGCCAATGAAGTGACGAAGGATTGGTGAAATATGCTCATATTTATATGTTAAGACTAACAACTAACGTGTGTTATGAAGTCCGATCACCTTTTAACATAACAAATAACCTAATACTTATTTAAATGGAAGTACCTGCATTATTTTTTATTCCAGGAGCGCTGGGTGTAAGGCGAGCAGCCCACTTTACTGGTCTGCCACTCCTTTGCAGGGATCAACTGCGCAACCAAGTAGAAAAGGTGCGCTGAGTACAATCCAGGACCAGAAACCTATTAAAAAAGTGTCAGTTTAGCTTTAGTCCACTTGTCTGATATTTTGAAAAGGTGTGATCAGGTGACATAGCGGACAGTGTTCCTACCGCGAATCATCAGTGGCTCAGGTCGGGGTTGTAAAAAGAATACATTCCCATTACCAGGCTGGAGTGACTCAGTTGCCATGTTTTGCCTTAATGTGACACAAATCTGATGTTTCCAGGGCCGTGTGGACACTCGAATCGGATACGAGTCACTTTTATTTGTGGTCATATCCGATTCGTGTCCAAGAGACGTGAATGCGAACAGTCACAACGGAATTCACGTGATTTCTTTGCCTGTACGCATGGGCTGAGCGCTGCCGTCCACAGCAGACATTGCAGGAGAGCTACAGCTGTGACAACTTCATTGATGGCTCCTTTCCTGTGCCCACACATGTCCTGGTGCAGCAGTGCCAGAAAACAGTAAAAGCTGCCCGTCTGGCTTTTATTTTTGCCTTTTCAATCTAATTATGTACAGCCGGTGAACTGTTTGCCGTCCTCCAGAGCAAAATTCACATATCTGCTAGCGCATTCATTTAATACCACGAGTTGTCTCACAAATAGGAAGTTTTTTTGTTGTTGGTGACGCTGATGACTCGTGCGCAAGTATATCAATGTGCGCATGCGTCACGTTTCGGAGTACGGAAACATTCGTTTTCCGCTCACGTGAACTTATAAATGCCAATGGTCAAGTTAGGAAAATCCGATCCGAGTAAAAAAATTGAGCAATGTGAACACAAAGCCGTTTCTGGGCATATGAGGTCTAAACAAGCGTCTATGGCGCCCTCTAGTGGTCAGGGCGCATTACTGAACCCCTTTGTAGAGATTCCTCCCTTTTATTTTGTTTAGAGAAATTCGTCCGGACCGGAACTCAGAAATGTTTATGCTGTGCGCCTCAGCAGCGCCTGGAATGTCTGCAGTATGCACAGCACAGTCTGTTGCGCAGAAACGGCCCTGAGCGACGCGACATTTTTTTTAAATAATGCAGACCTACGAACACTCGGACACAAAGCGAATGTCCGATTGTTTTATATTATTTTCGCATACTCGCGATGTTCGGTCTTAACGTCTGACGACCTACACAGTCCAACACCAACAGCAATGATGATGATGCCAACAATAATAATCTTCAAACTGTGGCATAGGAGAGACAGACGTGGCGAAACAAAATTAACCGATCAAACAGGACTGTTGCTCTTGAGTGAATTGCTAAAAGCTGATTTAACCCAAACTAGGATCATCTCCCAAATGGACACACATTAAAACTTGTGTTAAAACTTAGCAAAAGGTGTCATTTTGCTGAACGCCTCACTACATCCATAATGGCTAACACGGTACAACCCCCTAGTACTACAAACAGCAAATTAAGACTACTGATACAGCCCAACTCCAACTTATTTTCTAAAATGGCACCCGTCAAGAGCCTGTTTTTCTGAGACAGCTGTTGCTATAACTCGACATTCACAAAGTGTGAATTTGAGGTCCTAAATACTTTGCTGTCCCCACTCCTGTCTCCAGGTCTCAATGTGCAGGTCTGGCAGTGATGATTCCTCTCAAAGCAAAGGGGGTGGCAGGGACGCCATTTACAACTTCACCAAGAGCAGCAAAAATCCTAGAACCGGCTCTGCTCATTTACTTCACAGCAGCTGAGGGGATAAACATATTTATAAAACGCACCAAAATGATCACATTTGTCTGTGCTTCTGGTCAGCTTAATTAAGGTTCACATATGGGCTTAGGATTTAATGACAAATGCTGACCAGTTTTTCACACAAAAGAAGAAAAAGTCTTGCAAAAGTCATACGCTGTTTAAGCATTAGATTTTATAATTTAAAAAGTGGAAAATTATGTAGCAAATACCATTAACAGACTGGAGGTTACTATATGACGGACACACTAGGAATAATGTCCAAAGGTGTTTAGCTCTCTTTTTGCATTATGAGGAGTTTGTTTGTTGGGAGAAAGGTGGGAATAGCAGGTCCTGGTTGTATCTGAAGGCAGGAAATGCCAATGAGGACTTCGGGGAGCCATCTTTTTTCTGTATGTTTAAAGACCTGACAAGTGACTTTATTCATGGATGTCCAGATTGTAAGGTAAAATGGTGAGAGGACACACTAGAATGAATGAGCGCATTGGGGTCTGACGTAAACCGGCTACACTGGGGTGGCCAGCGTTTGAACTGGGAAGTGAAGTAACTTGGGGTCTGCTGAGATAAGCGGTTTCACTGAAATCACTGGGCATATTGGAGGGTAAGGTAACAAATAGACATTTTTGGACTTATGGGCTGCACAGTGGTGCAGCAGTTTAGTGAAGCTGCCTTACCAAATCAAAGTCCTGGTTTCCAACCCGGGATTGTTCTGTTTGTGTCCTTGTGGGTTTTTCTCAGTGCCCCTGCAATGTGTTAGACTGACTGGTGTAAGCGCCAGATGGGATGAACGGGCATCCCTACCAAAAGAGGAGAAGGTTCCTTACCCGCACGGGAGGTCACAAGGGGACAGAAAGGCATCCTAACTGAGAGAGAGAGATGAACGAACCTCACCAAGTGGATGGATGGACATCCCAGCCAAAGGAAGAGTTCCTTTACCCAGGCAGGATAGACAAATGTCCCGAACGGCTATATGTACGGCACTTTTCCTGACTGGAATAAACAAGGAAGGGTAGGAAAAGATTCTTTCTGAGGTCCATTTAATCCTTCAAGACGCTAGATGGCAGCAGATCTGGATATCAGTTCCTGTTCGGACTCCAGTGGGGTATGTTGGGAATTGTAGTCCAGTAACACAGCCCTGCTGGGGTTTGGAGGCACCACAAGAAGGCAATGCAGGGTGGCACTCTCCCTACTATTGGATGTCCGTCTGACCCGGAAGTGCTTCCAACGGGTCCTCAATAAAAGGGACCGCTCTCACTTGTCCAGTCGAGTCGGAGCTGGGAGGAAGAAGGCAACACTCGACTGGAGGAGCAGCAGTGCGGTGGTGAGACAAGAGAGTATTTGTCAACTTTTGAAGGTAATGTGTTGAATAAGCACCCTTTGATTTGAACCTGGGGCTGTATCGTGTCATCATGTTTGGGGCTCGTTGGCACATCCCGTTTCCTGGCAACTCTAGCTTTGCTCAAATGACTGAGCATGGGCACGTGTATGGATTAGCTCCTCATGCAGGGCTGGTTGCCCCTGGGATAGACGATGGCTGAATTCTGTAGATGGGTTACAAACTGGATTAATAGAGGATAGGCTTATTTAGGGCCACACTTGGAATGAGAGATTGAACCAAGAAGGAGGCAGGCGTGCGTCAACGTGGAAGGACTTATTTTGAGACATCCAGTATCATTAGGTGACCTGTAGCAAACAAGGACAGTTTAGTAACAATGACAGTGTTCAGAATTACTTTGAAGTCAGTGGCCAGTACTCAGTTTATGGTGGACCTACCCAGCTGGGACGCCTTGACCCTGGAAAGACCGGGGGGGTTAGGGGAGAGCACTTATTCAGGGCATTATCTCCTCCAGAGTGCTAGGTGGCAGCGGCGCCCACAGAACCCAATTCCTAAGGAGGCACTGCTGCCACCTAGCGTTCCGGGGGAAGTAATGCCCTGAATAAGCTCTCTCTCCCCACCCCGGCCGGTCCTTCCACGGTCGAGGCGTCCGCCACACTAGTTTTGAATTTCCTGAAGGGTGACCTCCACTTCAGCCGGCTGCCCAATTTAGTTTCACTTGAAATCCAGAAGTAAAACATGACAACATCACTGTGACCGTTGATTAGGGTTAGGCTTAGGGTTAGGGTTAGAGCAGAGGAATATTGTTTGTAATCACGTATGGTGCCTAAGCAATAAACGAAGGACAGGTGTCAAGGGGGGGCTAAACGTTATTCGTCATTTCCAACAAAACAATCTTATTGTAAGGAGAGCTACAAGAACATAAAATAATGCAGAAAAAAAATGGCTGATGAATGTTTCATTTGCTGTAAAGCAGCGGCGCAGAGTTGAACTGAGGAGGCGTCTGTATACTTAGGGGAGCCGCGTGATGCTGAACTCCAAATTGCCCTCTAGTTACGCTGAGTGACATATCACACTGGCATCATCTGATTCTTGGCAGCATTCCCCGTGCCTCTGGTGAAAGCAACACCATGTTTTTACTTGCGAGAGACTTGGCACGTTAGACGTGACGCTGTCCTTCCAGCCCACACAGAAGCCACTGAAATGCAGCAGGAAAAATGTCAGAGCAGAAGGGTTACTAGTAAGTATCGCATGATCCTTGATCCACCCAACCGAAAAAGAACGGCTTATGCCGTTACACCCGAGCGAACCCAATATGTCATCCAAACATTAGGTCTCTGAGAGTGCCGTGTCTTTGTCCTGCAGTCGACAAGCGTCCTGGTCCTGTTCCTGTTGAGTCTGCTGTCCACTCCACTGGGCTGAATGTATTTGTATGCTGACCTCCTGTCTCTCTTTCTTTCTCCCACCTTCTCCCACAGGGTGATCGAAGCAGTGTGCATTGGTTGGTTCACGGCAGAGTGCATTGTACGCTTCATTGTGTCCAAGGACAAGTGTGAGTTTGTGCGTCGGCCCCTGAACATTATTGATTTGCTGGCCATCACCCCCTACTACATTTCAGTGCTGATGTCGGTGCTGACCGGCGAGAACTCTCAGTTGCAGCGAGCTGGAGTCACCCTGCGAGTGCTCCGCATGATGAGAATCTTCTGGGTGATAAAGCTGGCACGGCACTTCCTTGGCCTGCAGACCCTGGGGCTGACACTGAAGCGCTGCTACCGTGAGATGGTCATGCTGCTGGTCTTCATCTGTGTGGCTATGGCCATATTTGGCGCCCTGTCTCAGCTTCTGGAGCACGGGTTGGACCTAGAGATGAGCAATGAGGACTATGCCAGCATCCCGGCGGCCTGCTGGTGGGTTATTATCTCCATGACCACAGTTGGGTATGGAGACATGTACCCCATCACCATGCCAGGAAGGGTGCTGGGGGGTGTTTGTGTGGTCAGTGGTATTGTCCTTCTGGCACTCCCCATTACTTTCATCTACCACAGCTTTGTCCAGTGCTACCACGAACTGAAGTTTCGCTCTGCACGTTGCAGTCGCAGCCTGTCAGCCGAGTTTCTCAACTGACCCGAAGGACTGGGCTTACATGGGGGAAGGAACACTGTGCTGAATGAGCTTGAGATTTCCAAAATTCAAGAGGGAAGTGGCAGATTTAGCAGATCGACACAGAGGTAGAGTATGTCTGTTTCTTTCGCCCATCATCTGCAGTCCTTGGTAGCCTACCTGGGGCAGCCGGAACTGTGCTTGCAGCCTCTCTGAGGCCAGCAGCCCAGTATGACAATCAGGGCGCAGAACTGGGAGAGGTCAATGGCAAGGAAGGGGCAGAAACGGCTGCCCCGAGGAGGAGCCAGTAATTCAGGGTGCGGGCTGGAGCGAAAGTCTGCTAAATCTGACCCCGCACAAAGCCTTATAAACAAGGAGATGGCAGACTTCACGTGCACATCCGCACCGTCTCAGCAAATCTCAACCTGGTTAGCATAGCACTTAAAAAGTATGGCCATTTTCTTGTGACTTTAGATATTCTTTAATTAGGGAAGTCTGTTTCTTGCACTTCATGACACTGCCTGTTTGCTCTAGCTTCTTGGCCGCCTCCATGACTCACTGCTTATATGTCCTGAAAGCAGACCTGGCCTCCTCGGGAGGCAATTTAATGATACCGTCTCTGACAACCGTCTGGGACTCTAAAGGCAGCTTGTCCAGTATATGGATGACTTTGCCGGCCGTGAAGTCACTGAATATCTGAAGGTCAGTAGTGACGGCCAAGGACAATTTGTGTTGAAGATACAGTATGTGCAGGTTAAGTAGTAGTGGGAGGTGGAGGCCAACTGCTGACTGTGGAAAGGGTTAACTCCGCCTGTTTGATCCTCCGTACGGAGGTGTAAATGTATCCGAAATTAAGATCCACCAGCCTGAGTGTTCAGGTGTTTTGCAGGGCTACCCTCAGATTGGCATGTGGACTCTCAGTAGCATGGGCATTTGTGCCAGGTTTGTCAGGGTGTAAGGCAGGTGTGTGTGTTGTATGCGGGTGTCTCTGGGCTCTGTGGTATGTTGGTCCATCTGTAACTTCCAGCGGTACGTGTGCTTCAACTCCGAAGAGGGCATACGCTTAATTATGGAGCACTTGGAGTGATTGTGCAACGGTAGGGCTGACATCAGGTGAGTATGGGCAGCGTAATGAGAGACAAAACAGAGAGAAAAAGGGATTGTGGATCCATCCCGCATATTGTAGTAAGAATATTAGGCAAAATCAAAGTAGTCACATGAGACTGAGCCCGGGTGAGACTGACTGGAAGGTGAAGTAGTTGGGTCTTTTATAGGCGGTGGGCAGGAAGAGGCGGGTCCTTGGTGGAAATGAGGTCAGTAGGAGGGCACAGGCTGGCAGCGGATGTGGGTGGAGCTCTAGTTGGTTTTCTCTTCTGGTGGTCTGTGAAAAGAAAGGGGGAAGGGCATTAGTGCAGCTCATCAACCCCTGACTCTGCGTCTTAGACCCAAGCACGCGTGTGTGACAGCAGGTATTTCATGATGTACGGAAGTAGTAAGTTCGTGTGAGCCTGTGCAAGCCTTTCAGGGTCACTGTGAGATTATCTGGGGCTGGGGATTCTCTTGTCAGGGCTTTCATCTTTGAGCTGTGATTTGGGTGAGTGTTGGACTGTTTGGGGTCTTTTTCAGAGGTAGCAGGTGAGTTTGGATTAAGCAAGTGAGCTTAAGCACTTTTGGGCGTACGCATGTAGACAAAGTCCAGCACGTCACTGCCAGTTTAAGTATATCCAGGGTGTGGGTTGAGCAGGCAAGTTCAGGAAAGTATGGCACCTGGTCCTTATAGTTGAGGCCTCTCCGCCATTCTACCAGATCCAGTGTTACAGTGAAAGGATAAGTTCATACTCGCTATAAGGTCAAGAGCTGTAGGCCAGTTTCATAGAAGCAGGGGTCATGTTGTCTTATATTTAATGGCTGCCTATTTTCAGAAAGGCAAACAGTCCCTTGGCGTGAGGACTACAGGCAAGTCCCGACTCCATTCTGCTCTCCTCACTGTCTTTCTTCTGAGGGGTATAGGGCTAGGGATTGTGGGTATTCACGAGTGTACAATGGCACAGCTTTGCTTGTTTCACTTTTCTATCACTTGTCTTTATATAAATGCCCAGCTGTCCAGAGTGTGGACCTCTTAGTTTGTCCCCAGGCTGGGCTCTGCTGCACCACAATACTGACCCGTTCTGGATATTTTGTACATTGCAGTTTGTGAATCTAATAAATTTTTTCTTTGCACTTGCCTTTTTGCCCCTTCATTTCCCTGCACAAGTCTCCTACTTAAACACCCAGTGCCAGGGTGGGTCTTTGGTTCATTTTGGACTCTCTGGTCCCTTTTGAAGTGGTCATTATACTTAATACGTGGGACGTTCAAAACGTTTCTGCACTTTTATATTTTCATTGGAAACGGAGAAGGTGGGAGGAGTAGTGATTGGGCATTAAAAAAGTTGGTGGTCAGTGAATAACTGATGTTATATATTAATCAATCAATCAATCAATCAAAATCTTTATTGTCATTGTAGCAATGAGACATTGTACAACGAAATCTTTAGGTGCAATTTTCCAGTGCTGAAAAAATAAAAACAAAAAAACACAATTACTCAAGTTACAACTAAAATAAGGGAATAGAAGAAGTATCCAAAACTGTTCATAACAGCAGAACAATGTTTTCCACTCATACATACATCTATATATATAATTCACTAAGGCAAGACAACCATGGAAAGCACACCAGAAGGGGCGTGGATTCACTGAGCCGCCGACAAGTAAGACACCTATGGCGCACGCAGGAAGGAGCCACGCCCACCAACTCCTGGCACCTCCGAGCCACGTTGACCGTTCATAGAGGCATGTTTCTCGCGGAGGTGAATCGCCATATGCAGCGTGTAAAACGGTTTTCGAGGGGTATCCCATGGGATCCTTAAAACAATCCTTTACAACTGAGGTTAAGACACAATGAAGTAAGCGGTCTTTAAAAACCGAGTTTTCGGATTTCGACGCACGACCGCGTGCACCATAGCAAACTGTTTTACACGCTACATACAGCAATTCGCATCCGCGACAAACATGCGTCTTCTTAGATGCTCCTGCAGGAACACGGAAAGTCTACGTGGGTCACAGGTGCATCTGGACTGTGCAAAGGTGACAACGACTCAAGTGACGAGTTGGAGGTAGGCACATGAACGATGGCGGTCCGCCAGTTTTCAGTCACGGACGATTTGTGTGTTGGTTCGTTCCGTGCATTGCTATAATGTTGCTTTTCTTGCTGATTTATTACATTACCGATTTTTCAAATGTTAATTTTCTCCCTGTGCTTAAAAATCATTAAAAAACCGGCCTGATTATGCGGCGTATGGTACGCTGCGGGTTGGCTAGTATATTATATTACACTTGTCCCTTATCTAATGTTAACTTAGAATGAAGGTGCACTCGGTCAGATTGACCACTTAGCAGCATTCAGGATGGTGATGGCTGAAGGACAGAAACTGTTTCTCAGTCTATTTGTCTTAGTCTTTATCGATCTGCAACTCAAACAATGCATGTCCTCGGTGTGATGGGTCCTGAAGAATTTTCTTGACGTTCCTGAGACAACAGGAACTATGTAGTTCTTCTAGTGAGAGGAGAGGACAGCCGACTATCCGCTGGGCGACCTTAATGACCATGTGGAGCTCCTTCTTCTGTGCTACTGTGCAGCTGGAGAACCACACACAGAGACAGTAGACCAGGATGCTCTCTACTGTGCAGTGGTAAAAGGACACCAGCTGTTTCTCAGGGATGTTGTTCTTTCTGAGCACCCTCAGGAAGTAGAGTCTCTTTTGGGCCTTCTTCACTACCTCAGCAGTGTCAAGTCCTCCCTAATGGTGACTCCCAAGAAGTGGAAGTCTGAGACCCTCTCCACACAGTCCCCACTGATGATGAGTGGCTGGATGTTGTCTGCCTTCTTCCTGAAGTCCACGATGAGCTCCTTGGTCTTGGCTGTATTTAGGAGCAAGTTGTTATTCCTACACCACGTTGTCAGCCGCTCCACTTCATCCCCGTAGGCGGACTCATCCCACCCAGAGATGAGCCCTACTACTGTGGTATTATCAGCGAACTTAACAATGGTGTTACTGTAGTGGGCAGGAATGCAATCATGAGTGTAGAGGGTATAGAGCAGGGGGCTCAGCACACAGCCCTGTGGGGAGCCAGTGTGGGTGTGGAGATAAAATTGGAAAAAAAATCAAATTCTCACTTTGAAGATCTGTACAAAACTTTTTCAGGATCTGATCGATAACATTTTAGAGCAGGGGTCGCCAACTCCTGTCCTGGAGGACCACCGTGGCTGCAGGTTTTCATTCTAACCCTTTTCAGAATGAGTGACTTGTTTTTACTGCTAATTAAGTTCTTTTGAATTCATTTTATTTGACTTGCTCTTGAAGACTCAGACCCCTTAATTGTTTCTTTTTCCTTAATTAGCAGCCAAACAATGTAATGAGATACAAAATGAACCAAAACAACTGGTGTCCGTCATACAATATCTGAAAATAAAGAAAAGTGAAGCTCTCCAGAATGTTGATCTGCTCAGGTGTCCAAAGCATTTTAACAGAGCTCTTAGAAAAGAGAAAATCAACAATTTCGGAAATGTCTGCTAATGCACCACGAGAGCAGCAACAAGCCACGAAATTAAAGAACGGGACGAGAATCTGCACCTCATTAAGCAGCTGGTTGGAGTGAAGTTGCTTGGAGTTTGAGGCCCTGACTTAGTTGGTCTTCTGTTGTGTTCTCACTTACTTCACATTTCATTTCTGCTTGGGTGCCATTTAAGGCAAGAAATGAAGCAATTCAGAGGAAGTAATCTATAGAAACAAGTCAATTAAAATGAATTCACAAGGAGCTAATTAGCAGCAAAAACGGGACACTCATTAAAAAAAGGGGTTAGAATGAAAACCTGCAGCCGCGGTGGTCCTCCAGGACCGGACTTGGCGACCCCAGGTTTAGAATAAGCATTTAAACTGAGGAAGTGGATTCTCTCCCCTCTTTTTCTATTCTACTTTTATTTAGTTACATGTTTTTGCTATTATTAAAGTGCTACTCTGCTGACCTAGCTCTCTTTCTCAAGGACGGAGGTCGATTTGTTTCAAACCAGTTTTGTTAAACTTGATTTGCATGTATGGAATGTTTTTTCATTTTAATAAAATAAAATATAGAAAATAAAAATATTGAGAAAAAAGAATTGGTACGATGCTGTGAAAATTGCATCACAAATGAAGGTGATCATGTAGAAGAGTGATGTCATTTGTTTTTGAAATTCTTAATATACAGAGTTAAAAAAAATGCATAAACTTTTTGAACGCCCCCTCATATACCAAGTGCAACCTGGTCTTCCTCAAGATTCTTTTAACTCTGGAGCATAACAATCGGATTACAATCAATCAATCAGTCCATCCATCCATTATCCAACCTGCTATATCCTAACACAGGGTCATGGGGGTCTGCTGGAGCCAATCCCAGCCAGCACAGGGTACAAGGCAGGAACAAATCCCAGGCCAGCCTACCGCAGGGCACACGCACACACACTAGGGACAATTTAGGATCGCCAATGCACCTAACCTGCATGTCAATCAACTTTATTTAAAGTGCAAAATCACCATGCAGCATGGTCCCCAATACACTGTACAAATGAGAAGAATACGTGAGACGTGATATTAAATAAGCAAATAAAACAACATCAATGTTAAAGGAATAATAACTAATACAACTGGAATAAAATAACATTAAAACATTAGCAGTTAAGGTTTGTCAACAAAGGAATAACATAATAAAGAACATTTCAAGGATGATAGACCTGCCTGAATTTTAATGAAGGGAGTCAAGGTCGGTTTTAAGTCTTGATTTTAAAGTCTCAATTGAGTGGGCTTCTCTTACACATAATGGCAGGCCATTCCATAGAGAGGGTACATGATTGGCACGATAGACCGACTGTTTTTTTTCTTAACTGAGGGAATGACCAAAAGACCAGCACTAAGAGGGCGAAGAGGACGTACCGGAGTGTATGATGTAATATGGTCAGGGATGGGACTCCATCTGGATGGAAGGACCAGGGGAGAGAGCATCTGTGAGGCACTGCCTCCCCTGGGACACTAGAGGGCAGCCCTCCTGGGCGACTGTGGCACCACGGATTCTTGCAGGGCACCCCGGGACTAGGAGTTTGGTACAGTCTGATTGAGTTTTGGGTGGTGCCAGGGGGGAGCTGCACAGCCATATGATGGATTTCCCCCACACCTGGGAGTGATTCCAGATAATCCTAAAGAACCACCTGGAGCACTCCCAGGTGCTGAGTAAAAGGAGCCGCCTCACTCCAGTCTGGAAGCCAGAGTCGGGAGGTGGAGGACAAAGCTTGTCAGGTGGAGTAGAGGTGGACAGGAAGAGAAGAGAAGGAAAGAAGGAAGAGCATTGTGTGCCACTTGGCTCTGTGTTGTGCTGTGAGGAGTGAAGGAGGTGCCCCCCACGTGTAAATAAACCGTGTGCTGTGTGGCAAACTTGTGTCCAGCCCATCTGTGTCAGGGTTAGGGGGCTTCACAACAAGAAGAACTTTAAAATCAGCTTTTGCTTCTACCGGAAACCAGTGAAGGGAAGCTAGGACGGGTGTTACGTGCACAAATGTTTTCATTTGTTTGTCACGATTCCAGCTGCAGCTTTCTGAACGAGCTGAAGACTTCTAGCAGAAGAGCTAGGCAGCCTGGAGAAAAGGGCATTACAATAATCAGATGCAGAAAAAAACAAATGCATGTATCAATGTTTCAGCATCACGCAGAGGCAGAACAGATTGGATTCTTGCAGTATTACTAAGATGAGAAAGTGCTGTCTTAGTAATGATCTTGATATGAGACGCTTCTCGAATATTACTCCAAAATTCTTAACGGTTGAATTACTCAATATTAACACTCAAGTTCTCACATGGATGTCCATTATTTGGCTGGTCTAACAACCAATAATTCTGTTTTATCAGCATTTAAGAGCAGAAAGTTCATACTCATCCATTTTTTCATTTCCGACAGACAGGCTTCTAAATTTGGCAGTTGGGAAAGGTCATTTGGCGCCCTGTGTTGGCTGGGATTGGCTCCAGCAGACCCCCGTGACCCTGTAGTTAGGATATAGCGGGTTGGATAACGAATGGATTATGGTCATTTGGCTCTACAGGTATATACAGCTGCGTAAGGTCAGCGTAACAATGGAAATGAACACCATATTTACAAATGAGGTCACCAAGAGGAAGCATATAAATGGGAAAAAAAAAAAAGCCTGGGGACAAAAACTGACCTCTGAAGTACACCAAAACTTTACTTCATAAAATTCAGAAATTTCATTGTGACAACTTACACGCGGAGTTCTGTTTGATAAATAAGAATGAAATCATGAAAGTACGGTCGGTCCCCTGGATGCCGATATATTTCAACAAGTGGCTTCAAAGTATGCCATGGTCTACTGCAGGGGTCTCCAACACGTAGCTTTCAAAGAAGCTCACCAAAAGGTTAAAGAGTCCTACATAAATTTGAAAACTTGATTAGTCAAATTAGGGCTGGGCGATCTTTCCAAAAAATCATATTTAACACAAAATCACGATCCACAATCTGAATTGCAATCTATCTTTTCAATGTGGCGTACACTTCAGAGAATATCCGGACTCAAACTCATCAAGACCCAAGTAACACTTTATTTTAAATATCAAACAAAGTTGAATTCAATTGTTCTCTCGTTCGCTAGCTAAGCGGAGTTAAGGACCACACCCCGAACCTGGCGAGTGAGTGCGCCCTCTCGGCCCGCTGCGTGTTTCTCGGATTCGCGCAAATAAATCGGAACCGCAAGGGAACTCTGATACATAGCGAAATGAAAGAAGTCGCAAAATCATTCGGAATGGTCAAGCAAATTATAGAAAAAAAACCCGATCTAAATCCGTTAAGTAGCTCTCTCGTGAAAAGCGGACAGACAGACAGACATTGGATTTTATATCTTTACTAGCAAAATACCCGCGCTTCGCAGCGGAGAAGTAGTGTGTTAAAGAAGCAATGAAAAAGAAAAGGAAACATTTTGAAAATAACGTAACATGATTGTCAATGTAATTGTTTTGTCACCGTTGTAAGTGAT
>JANRMT010061414.1:15090190-15103624 GCA_026402145.1 Polypterus bichir lapradei
ATATATATATATATATATATATATATATATATATATATATTTACACACACACATAAACATATATATATATATACATATCTATACATATACACATACATATATGTAACCGACTCGACTCTGCTTTTTCCTGCGTTGTGTAAATAATTATCACGTAGGCACGTTGGGTTAGAACACAAGCTTTTATTTTCCTCTTTCAGTAACCCCTTTGCAAAACAAAAAGAAAGAAATAGACAGAGCGTCACATGCACGTCTTCTTCCCTCTGCCCCTACAGCGTTCACCGCGCTTCTCGCGTTTTTATACAAACACATTACATATAAAACTATTTACCAAAAAATTACTCCAATTTCCAAAGAAAACTATTTACAATACACATAGCTTTATACAAAAAAATCCTAATTTTAGCCTTCTACCTACACGGGAAGTTGGAGAATTAGTGATGAGTCAGTCAGTGAGTGAGTGAGTGAGTGAGGGCTTTGCCGTTTATTAGTATAGATATATAATACGCTACCATGGCTGTTCGTTTGTCTGTCCAGGATTTTAAATCACCTGTAGCTCGCAATCCGTTTGAACGATTGACCTGAAATTTGGTACACATACACTACGTGACGTCTACTGTCCGCTTTCAGGGTGATGATTGGCCTCCAAGGTCAATTTTATTTTATTGTAGAATCAACTCTCAGTAGTGGTCAGCAGGGCGTGCGTACGGGCGCCATTCTCATCCCTACCACCACCTCTTCATATCTTAAATCATTCTTGAGGCAGATTGAAGACTTAAGTGCCAGCTTAAGTGAAAAATGAATGAAAACGTACTAAGTAATTACAACACAAACACTGACATAATCAGGTTTAATGCGAAAAGATGCCAACGAAAGTAGAAAAGAAGCGGGCCGCTAGGGTGGAGAAAAGAAGAGCAGCTCGGGAAACAGCAAGCGCATCAACCTCTGAGCAAACGAATGGTAAACGTACAGAGAAAGATAATGAAAACTAGGAATGCTCAAGTTATGTAACGTGCAGTGTGCCGTTACTGGTATTATATATTAGTAAACCTTCAAAATAATGTGCAGTTAAAAGTCTCAACAGCATTCTCAGCATTTCTGGAGCTTAGTAGAGCCAGATATCTATAAGAATCTTCACCAAGCAGCCCTGAAAATGTCTGCTTTGTTTGGGTCTCCATACCTCTGTGACTCTGACATGAATGTCATGAAGTCAAAGTTCAGAACACGACTGACAGACGGACATTTAAATGACTCCACGAGAGTGAACTGAAGTGGCTCCACTCCACCACACACCTGCCTCTCTTGTTGACTCCATGCAGTGCCAGTCACCTGATTAACTGAAAAACACATCACACCTGCAACTGGACCTGTGAATAAAGTGACACAGTGACATGTGACAAAATGACAAATGAATACGTCATATCTGTGTATTTGGAATTGCATTGTTTTGTTTTGACGGTTCACCGACAAAACCACGACCGACAAACCCGCTAACTGGTTTTCTACAAATGCGCCGATAAAATCGCGAGAGAGGCCAAGAGAGTGGGACGCCCTTGCTGCAATTCTTCCTACATATGCAGGGCGTGATCTTAAGGACTATCTGCGTGCCGTGCTGATGGCATGCCGCGTCTCCTAATATGGACTTCTAAAATAAACATTATTATATATGCTTTAAACTAGTAATCCATATTTAATGAAACTTTCGCGATTTTATCGGCGCGATTTTGACGGCGCACATCTGTCTATCGCGCAAATGACAGGTCACAGTTTTGGCAGCATTCATGTTTTAATTCAATAGTGTGAGATACTCTAGAAAATGCATACAGACATACAAAATGCACTTGCAGGTGAACTAAATATTTCTTGTGATATTTTAATGCAAAATGTGAGTTGTGGGCACCAACATTTTGTAAATATTTAGGCAAAACAAGCGTATTCAGTTTGAAGCTATGAGCATAAACGTTAGAAAACATGAGGAGCTCTCGGCCATTTTAATTTTGTAAAAGTAGCACGCAGGGGAAAAAAGGTTGGAGACCCCTGGTCTGCGGTGTCAAAAGCAGCACTCAAGTCAAGAAGCGGCAACATTGACATCAAATTCGATCCAACGGTGATCAGCACATCATCGATTATTCAAATTGCACACACAGTGATTGCCAAAAGCGGAATCGCAAACCAAAGTCTCTGGATCTGAACGCTAACCCTTATAACGCTACGCCACCTAACTGCCAAAGTGTAGAGCTGCCACTTTGTGGCATGCCAGCCAAGAAGTCGTCTTACCAGTTTTTAGCCTGAATGCCAACTAGTAAACAGCAGACAAATTCGGGGAAGACGGACCTTACTTCCATTTATGTTTTACTAAATGTTCTCAATGCCAGCTTGCCTGTTTAAGAGGCGGAAAATTCTTGATCACCAATAAAATAAACATTTTAGATCCTCATTAGATGAACTGGCATAAAGAAGATACGGGAGTGCTGAAAGCCGAAGGGGGAAAACAAAAAGAAAAGCCCGAGGAGACAGAGGGAGGGAAGGAGAGACGTGAAAGAAGGAAAGCCAGCGCAGGTGAGAATCGTGTGGGGCTTTAAAGAAACTGTGCTCGTCATGTTTAATTGGTCATTAAATTCCTGAGGAACTTTTGAACTGAGCCTTTCATAAGCTTTTCTGAAGTGCCTTTGAACCTCAGTGAAAGAACCCATGCCCAGGCGAGATGAAAAGTGCACCAGTGGTCATGGAGGGGTCTTTGATCCTAACAGCTGTGATGCGCTCCTTAAAAAGGGCAGCCCGCCGACTACAGTCTAGAAAAAACAGCTACATGAGGAGAGATTGATTGAGTGACATTTTAAACATAGGGCTAATGTGAAAAATAACACGGAGATAAATATTAGGATTAAGGGGGACATTTTTAATGCCTTATATCTTATCCCTCAATATCCTTTGATTTATACAGGGTGAGCCAAAAAGAAGTACCATGCACATTCCAAGCGTTTATTGTACAAAAAGGCTACAAGATAAAAATACATTTTATTACGACACAAGAAAGAGAATACAAAATAGATTTTTTTTGGTACTTTTCTATCGTGACGCAAATGTGCCTGCAGCCTTAGAATTTTGGGGACTAATTTTGATATAGGGTTAGGTTCTGGAGGGTTATTTTCTTAAGATTAGAGACCCAGGTTACTGTTGCTGCCCAGCTGGGATCTGCGGGCAGGGGAGGCAGGTTATTATGAAAAGTAAAAAAATGAATAATGATAACATAAAATAAATATGCCCACTGGTCTGTCCTATAATTTTGTTTTCTGTATGATTCCAATAATTTTTATTATTTTTATAGTCAAAATCACTGAATTGGCGTATTTCCTGTTTCAATACTGGGGAGAAACACGAGGTGCGGCAGCGACGAGCCTCACCTCACCTCACCTCGGACTGCGCTCTCCCTCACACACTGACGGGGTTGATGCGTGCGACTGACGCGTGCCTGTTGCTGTCTCTCTGTATGTCGCCAATATAAGGTTTGCAGACACGTTTATTATACACCCTGGATTTCCACAGTCTGGCTAATATCTTTAATGAATTTGACATATTTAGTCTTGCTGATCGGTTTGCAGTGAAAAGGCACAGGATGAGGCAGACAGTACTGTGTAGCCCTGAAGGGGGCGCATGTGAGCCCAACAGGTGCTCGTTGCTGCTGTTCTTCTACGCAGAGGCACTAGGCGCCAATACGTTCGCGATATCAGAAAGTCAAGTGTACTGCTGCGGTCCATTTATTTTAATTTTTTGTTCTGACTGGCTGCCAAAATGGAAGATTAAGACTTTTAAAACTAAAGGAAATTTACAAGAAAGTGACGGAGATTTTCGTGGAGAAGGACAGGCGCATGGACTTCATTTACAAATAAAGGTAAGACCATAAATGGTTTTCAGTTTTATAAAAAATGGGATTAGACTAAGAGAAAAAAAAAAAACAATCCATTATTTAAAAAATAAATTTTGAACTTAAATAAAATATTATTTCTTCTTATCCTTTTGTTGAACAGTCTGTGCTAAAATTGATTAAAGCATCAGAATTAAAAGATTTTAAAAACAACTAAATATTTCAATTACGGTCAAAACTGAAATCTGTTTTTTTACACCAGTCTATACTTTAATTTGTATTGAATGAGTAGGAATTGTGGAATTACAACGGCAAATTAAGAACACGTGGAGGATGAGGAGCAAATGCGCTCTCCCTGCTCTCTCTCGACACTATAAATGTAACGTTCTTTATTAGCCAAATATTAACCTTACCCCTGTGTATGTAAAGAATGTTGATGAGATATGAAACATAACCAGTAGTCAATGTGCATGCTGGCTGCCAACTGAATAGTGAATAAGCTACTCTTTACGGTTCATATATTACCAGCAATGAACCTCACCGCATGTCACCGCTGCCAGGTTTGTGACGTTAAATTTAGGATTTGGGTAGGGCCCTGATTGTCTGATTTTGAACCGTGCGTCACGATTTGTTTTTTCACTGTTTTAAAAATCATGTCTTCAAGGTGTTGGCCATTATTAGCGAAACACTCTTCGAGACAATTTCTGAACGCTCGCATGACTGGTTCGGCCATTTCAAGGGGAATAGCGGCGATTACGGTTTTGAGGTCGGTGTGTGCATACCTTCGACTAAGCTCCACAAGAAGAGCAAGATCAGGTGACCCGACATCGCCACGCAGGGAGATCAGCTTCCCCAGACCGTAAAACTTGCATGGATCTCCGTGCCGTATGAGCTGTTGCTCCATCCTGTTGAAACCAGGCATCCACCACATCCACTTCTTCCAGTTCTCTCGCATTTCAATATAACGTTCTAAAGTGACAGTGACCGTTGCTCCCCCCCTCCTCAAAAAAGTTAAGGGTCTACAATGCCAAATTCTGCAACAGCACACCAAACTGTCACACGCTCACTGTGCAGGGGTCTCTGATAAACTTCACGTGGGTTGATTTCAGCCCAATCGCGAAACGTTTGCTTATTTACACAGCTATTCAAATGGAAATGTGCCTCTTCGCTACGAATCAGTGACGTGCGGTGAGGTTCATGGCCGGTGAGGCACGGACTCCTTCAGACTCAGATTTACAAACACATGAACCCTAAAGAGTAGCTTATTTACTATTCAATTGGCAGCCAGCATGTACATTGACTACTGGTTATGTTTCATATATCTCATCAGCATTCTTTACACACACACAGGTAAGGTTCATATTTGGCTAAGAAAGAACGTTACATTTATAGCGGCGAGAGAGAGCGGAGACAGCGCATTTGCTCCTCGCCCTCCATGTGTTCTTAATTTGCTGTTGCAATTCCACAATTCATTCTCATTCAATACAAATGAAAGTACAGTGATCCCTCGCTATATCACGCTTCGACTTTCGCGGCTTCACTCTATTGCGATTTTTTCTCATACACGCTTACGTCACTACGCATGCGCTTTCTGAGATCTTTTATCTAAGCCCCACGATGGCTCCTAAACGTGCTGCTTTTTCTAAGCCTTCTGACAATAAAACTAAGTGCCGGAGGAAGATGCTTGCTATCCAGGAGAAGGTGAAACTCTTGGATATGATTAAAGATGGCAATACCCTACAAAAGCCTCCTCACGCATATGAAAAGACAGCGCCAGCAACTGCCTATCAAGATGTTCTTCAGCCGCGCACCCACTGCCTACTCCTAGTACTTCTTCACTGAAGATAACAACGCACCTGCTGAAGATACTGCACCACCTCTGAAGACTCTCCTACTGAGGTCGTGCCTTCATAGGTTAGTGGTTGTGTGTAAGAACTGTGTGTGTGTAATCAAATGTACAGTACAATAATCTACTATATAAAAGCAGTCAGGATTGCAAAGCGTAGCGGTATTCCGCTTATCACAGACTTACTACTTGCGGCTTGCGGTACGAAGCGACGTGATGTGAGCAGAGTTCTGGTGCTCCCATTGTTCCCTTGCTTTTGTGCGCGATGCGCTGGAAAAATAGACAAAATTATGTCTCTGGAAATAATTAATGTTGATGGAGTACCAATGCCTCACCGCGTAGTAAATATCAGGGGAGATGGTGCTTGCTTATTCTCATCTATAGCTTATTTAGTGCATGAAACTCCGTCTTTAGCGGTACAGATTCGGGCTGACATTGCACGACTTTGGACAGGCACTCGAGGGGATAAAAAAAACTTAGATTTCCAGGAGATGTTATGAATGTGCACTTTAATGTTCTCATTCCCTACACTTACATGCCTGATGTACACATGGAGCGCACACAAATTGAGGATAAAAGTCGGTCGCCTTAAAAGGCGGGTGAGCCTAGTAATAATATATTTGTAAAGTCTAATATGTCTTATTTTCTCTTATTTTGTCTGATATATTGGGTAATACGAGTGTAATGGTGACTAAAGTGTGTTATTTCATGTCTAGAGGGCTCTAATAATGTTAAAAAACGTATTTAGAAGGTCGTAAACAGGTTTTCTATACTCTAACTGCGAAAATATTCGATTTATAAATAAAGAATCCTACTTCGTGAAAATTCATTTATCACGGCAGAGTCTTTAACGGATTAACCCTGATAAACGAGGGTTCACTGTATAGAGTGGTGTAAAAATTAAAAAAAAAAACTGATTTCAATTTTGACCTTAATTGAAATATTTAGTTGTTTTTAAAATCTTTTAATTCGGATGCTTTAATCAATTTAATACAGATTGTTCAACAAAATGATAACAAGAAAACAGAAGAATATTTTATTTAAGATCAAAATTTAGTTTTTAAATATTGGATTGCTTTTTTCTTTATCTGATCAAATTTTTTATAAAACTGAAAACCGTTTATGGTCTTTTATTTGTAAATGAAGTCCATGCGCCTATCCTTCTCCACAAAAATCTCCGTCACTTTCTTGTAAAAGTCCTATTTATTTTCCTTTAGTTTTAAAAGTCTTAATCTTCCATTTTGGCAGTCAGTCAGAACAAAAAATAAAAATAAATGGACCACTGCAGTGCACTTGACTTTCTGATATCGCTAACTTATTGGCGCCACTGCGCAGAACAGCAGCAACGAGCACTTGTTGGGCTCACATGCGCCCCCTACAGGGCGGCATGGCACTGTCTGCCTCACCTTGTGCCTTTTCACTGCGGTTTTATGTCCAATCAGCAAGACTAAATATGTCACACACATTCATTAAAGATATTAGCCAGGCTGTGAAAAGTCAGGGTGTATAATAAACACGTGTGCAAACATTATATTGGCGATATATAGAGAGACGGCAACAGGCACGCGCCAATCGCACGCATCAACCCAGCGTGTGTGGGAGAGCACAGTCTGAGGTGAGGTGAGGTGAGGCGCTGCTGCAACTCCCGTTTCAAAAAATGATGACAATTATTGGAATCACACAGAAAACAAAATTTATAGCACAGACCAGTGGACACATTTATTTTATGTTATCATAATTAGTTTGGGGGTGGCACGGTGGCGCAGTGGGTAGCAGTAAGGAGACCCGGGTTCGCTTCCCAGGTCCTTCCTGAGTGGAGTTTGCATGTTCTCCCCGTGTCCGCGTGGGTTTCCTCCCACAGTCCAAAGACATGCAGGTTAGGTGCATTGGCAATTCTGAATTGTCTCTAATGTGCACGCCCTGCGGTGGGCTGGCGACTTGCCCAGGGTTTGTTTCCTGCCTTGCGCCCTGTGTTGGCTGGGATTGGCTCCAGCAGACCCCCGTGACCCCGTAGTTAGGATATAGCAGGTTGGATAATGGATGGATGGATAATTAGTTTGCCTCCCCTGACCACACGTCCCTACTACACATGACGATAGCATCTCGATCAACGGTTTGCAGAATGTTCACACACACAACTCTCCCAGTCTCTCTCAGTGAGTTCCTGCACTACCGTCATTTTGTATGGATGGAAATTAAGGTCCTCATGCAAAATACCTCCTCAAAGACGTGTTGGAAATGCCTGAGGCAGAAGCAGGTTTGTGCACTTAATGCCTAGGAGATGGCAAAATCGATGCCCTTGCAGCTTGGATGTTTTCAGGCATTCATTCGTACAGTCCGAGGGCGGCCTGGAGATTTTCTGTTCAATGTTGTACCCGTCTGTCGAAATTTAGCCACCCACTGAAGAATTGTTCTCTGAAGTGCATTCAGAAGGCATGTTGCGTAATGATGATGGATTCGTTGTTTTTGAAGAACTCTTTGAGAAAGCACGGTGCACACCGGACTAGGGCATGTGGCCGACTGAAAACTAAGGGATCGCCTATCAAAGGACCCCCACCACCCCAACCCACTTGGCTGCCTCTACCTCACCCAACAACCTTGAGAAACGTGCTACGTCATTTTGGCTCATCCCATATATTGTGAAAAGATGGTTGGCTGGCAAGAACTTAGATTTCAGTGATTGGCATAAAACAGAAAGAAGACCTACAGAAAATTTGAAAGAAGAGACCCCGCCCCATACCCCCCCAAACTTGCACCAGCAAAGGTCATGCTTATGTGGGTGTATTAAGGCACAGGGCAAAAATTGTCAAGAAGTTCTGATTCGAGTGCTTGGTAGTGCCATCCTTACAAGTGGGGTGGGTTGGGGGGTGGCAGTTGTCAGCCAAGTTTCTTGAGCAAAATAAAAGATTAGGCGACAGGGTTGCTTGACCCATTATTAGATGGTAGGTGATGCACTCCCAAGAGGCCACAAGACTGGTGTCAGTAGAAAGAGTTTGACAGGAGAATTTGCTGCTGAATGGCTGCCTGGGTAGCTGGCCTTTCGAATGAACAGAAGACTCAGCAATGTAAGGAGCCACTAGGAGGAGCTCTAGTTTGATGTCTCGAAAGAACACGTAGGGCCACCCCTGACAGCAAAAATAAAGTTCGGGGCTCAGGCACCTCTGACCCTGGGATGGAGCTTAAAGCCACCACAGAGGCTTGGTGATTCTTAGCTAGTGTGGGAGCTGGGGTGAAGGTGGGCTCAACTGGTGGGCAAAAGAAAGGAAGAACAAAGAGAGAAAGGCAGTACCGGGGTGGGCAAGAGAACAAGTCACCCTAAAGGAGATCGACATTTGCAGAGGCAGTCTCAGAGAGGACCATTTCTGTGTATTGATTTGGTACTTTTACTGTACACACAATGGCAGGAGCATGTGCGGTGCACCTCATTCACCGATGCCAGCTTCTCAAAAGGTAATAAAGGGTCAAGAAAACTCTTCTATAAAGCGCCACTAACTGGATCCACCAAAGTTATACTGCAGATCTGTACAGACAGACATGTTAATTGAGCATGTAATCTCTGTATCTCTCTATTATAAAAAAAAATCCTAGAAGGGAAAGAATAAGGAGACAAGACGTGATCTTGAAGATCACGGAAGACACTTACAAGACCCGCAGCAAAACACTCAGTCGTGTCAAGGCTTTGAGCACACACAAATCCAGGGCTCTCAGAGCATATAAAGCGTATCAGGACAATACGCTATAGATGAAACGTTGATGACTAAGTGAAGAAGAAAAAGCAGCGCGGAGAAAAGAGACCCAAAAGCGTTGGAGAGAAAAAAAAAATGTGCAAATTCAGAAAATAAGGAAAGTAATAATCAGCCCGGAACAAGTGGAACTGGAAAAAAAGCAGGTCAGATCGGGCTCAGAATTAAAAGACAAAGAGTAAAAGACAAAGTAGTACTTCATAAAGACATTCAAAAACACTGGCGCTATACACATGAAGAGCAGGTTAGAGATTATGAAAGCAGTGAAATTCGAAAGGCTCAAAAAAAAAAACGGTGTGATATAAATGCCTAACTTGCTCTTAAAACAACGACAAGCGACAAGGAAAACACGCAGCTTGCCAGCAGCTGAAACCCAGCAGATGATCCGACTGCTTCTCCTTAGCGTGCGTTCAGCCGCCCCCCCTTCAAAACGCGAGCAGCGTTATACGTCCTGCAAGAAAGAGTTGTAACCACGCCCGGGGCCGGAAATAAAGGACAAGCATTCTTTTTACAACGTCACGCGAGACAAGGCAGTGAGCCATCATTTAGAACAAGTCCACGGACATCTAACCTAGCAGTTGTTGGATTGCTGTTGGCAGACACGCATCATGTGCTCCTAGCTCTTAAAACAACGACAAGCAAAACATGCAGCTCACCAGCAGCAGAAAGCCAGCAGATGATCCGACCGCTTCTCCTTAGCGTGCGTTCAGCCGCCCCCCTTCAAAACGCGAGCAGCGTTATACGTCCTGCGAGAAAGAGATGTAACTATGCCCGGGGACGGAAATAAAGGACAAGTATTCTTTTTACAAACGTTTTAAAGTAAAAGTGAAAATAATGTATATGTAACAATTCCCATGAAAATAACAATCTCTTTAAATTGTATATCCGGTAAACCAAACACGGGGGTGGGCAAGCGAAGCGAGCAGGGGGCGGAGCCCCCTATTTATAATAAAAAAAAATCCTGTGACGAGATGTTTTGGAAGATTTTTTCAAGTCCCACGAGTTGAGACTTTGGCCATGAGATTTTTTCAAGTCACGCCTTCCTCTCAACCATTTTCAACCAAAATAGGACAAACTTTAAAAATTAATTAAAAAAAAGTGATAATTTGTATTGAGAAGAATTTATATTGATAGCTGTCGTATCCAAGGGTCTCTTGATATACAATATTTTTGGTACTAGCCGACGCCCGCCGTAGCATATGGCGGTGTAAGAATAGGAACGGGAAACGGCGAGAAAGGAATTCAGAAATCAAGAAGAAAGAAATACTTCATGAAAGACGTAGTTATGAATACGTGTTTGGTAGTCCGAAGGAGGAATAGGAATCGAGAAAAGTGGCGTGGGGGTGCATGGGAGGCTATGGCAGCGTGGGGAAGGGTTTGGAAGAGGACGAATAGGAATCGAGAAATGCCGTGTGGGCTGTGTGTGGGCGGGACTAGTTTTGAAGAGGAAGCAGGACGAACCAGAAGAGAAATATATATAAGAGATTGCTATCAAGGGCGAGAATATAGCTGTGAAAAAATGTAAAAAGTTGGCAGGGCATCTCTGGCCAAGCAGAAGTAAGGTATGCTTCGACGTCAAACATTGGCACTGCATCTGATAGTGTTCAGCTCTGACGGGAGAGCGTATCTCCCTGTGGGAAGAAAAGTACGTGGCTGTGATATCTCTGGCAATCAGCAGCTACTCTCTAAAACACACGCAGCTCTGATCTCTCTCTCAAAAACATCAAACGTCACTCCTTAACGATCTGTACATGATAATGTCTGTTGAACAAACAGGTATCACTAGCTAAGTGGAGGCGAGGTGCACTCCAACACGTGGCGAGACGTAGACCAACTCAAACAGAGGCTGGCGAGTGAATGAGGAGAGCCCCGCATGGCTCCCTACTCCTGAGGTCCCGGCCTCCCCTTTGCCTCAGCCCAGAGCATAAAGAGAATAAATCGGTGCCACAACCGAACTATAATACTTAATACAATGAGAGAAGATGCAAAATCAATCAGAATGTTCCAGCAAATTATAGGGAAAAAAACAACCTAAATTTGTTAAGTAGTTCTCTCGTGAAAAGCGGACAGACATATAGACATTAAGACAGACAGACAGACAGACGTTGGATTTAATTTATATAGAGATATACTGTAGCTGTTCAACCCGTCTAAGAAGGGTTGAAATCTAAGTAATCACCTAAGACCTCAGCGTTAATGTTTGCAGCGCACCCTCAATTAAGATATATTTTATAATGCATTTAGTAATAAAATGCATTGCATTTGCCATTCCAACAGATGGCACATCACAAACATTTGCAGTAATGATGTGACGTGCCATCTTTTGGCCTGACAAATGCAATGCATATGTCTCTGTTATATACCATTTAGCATGGGGTTTGTAATGTTGGTGATGAAAAATGCAAAGCATTTTATTACTACAAATCTTTAAGATGCACCATCTGTTGGAATGACAGAGACATAGCAACCGGATGGACAAACAGATACACAGACACACAAACACTTGTCCTTTTATTATAGTATTTTTTATTAGATCTAAATACAGTGCTGTGAAAAAAGTATTTGCCAGCATCCTGGTTTCCTCTATATTTGCTTATTCATAACACAAATTTAGTAATACAAAAGACACCCTGAGAAAGCACAATACACAGTTTTTAAATGGTCTTTTGATTTAATTATGGGAAAATATTTACCAATACCTATATCACATGTGTGAAAAAGTAATTGGGCCGCGCGGGGGGCCATGTACTTAATCGACCAATAAACCAAATGTAAATGACACTGGTAAGTTAGACTAGACACAGCCAAGCTTGATTGCTGCCAGTCCTAGTGCAGCTAAACACATAGAACTTACATAAATGCTTGCCAAACAAACATCTCCGATTATCAACAGGTGAGGGGACGCTGGCGCATGCACGTTGCCGTCACTCTTTCCTGTTAACAACACTTTTCGTTACCCCCAAAACTTTTGGGATAACGCTATGTGTACTGATGGAACTGTTTGAAAGACATTAGTCCCGTTATATATGGCACAAAGCTAATGAAGCTTTCAAAATTAAAACACCATGGCTACAGTCAAACATTTCTATGGTGTGTGGATGCTTTTCTGTTTCAGAGCCTGGGTGACTTGCCATGATTGAGGGAAGCTTGAATTCAACTCTCTTCTAGAAAGTACTGAAGGAGAATATCTGGTCATCAGCCTACGCACAACTGGGTTAAGCAGCAGCACAACGATCCGAAGCACAAGACCAGGGCAACTCCTCCTCTGAATGGATGAAAATAATAAGAAACAAAATTAAGTTTAGGAATGGCCGAGTCAAAATCCTGACTTGAACCCCATTGTGATGTTATGACAAACACTTCTGTAGAGAAGAGTGAGCCCACGATTTATTAACAAGAGTGCCAAAGACTCATCTCCTGTTACTGGAAGTGTTTGACTGCATTTGTTGCTGCTAAGGGTGGCACAACCAAGTATTACATTTAGGGAGGCAATTACTTTTTCACATGAGTGTCCAAGTGTTGATGAGCTTTTTCACTTTAGTAAATCAAATGATTTTTAAAAAAATGTATTGTGTTTACTCAGCTTGTCTGTAGCATTACATTAAATGTGTAGATCAGAAACCATTACAGTAAGTGTTATGAATAAGCAAATACAGAAGAAATCAGGAAAGGGTAAATGCTTTTTCACAGCACTGTATAGAAAATGCTAAGGTTTGTCCATCTGTCTCATGATTACTCAAACATTAATGGGGCTAGAACCTTGATCTTGGTCTTAATTGAAGCTTAAAACCTGATATTTTCTGTAAATTAAAAAACAAATCAGGTAGTGCCAACCTTGTCAAAGCGACTTGTGGTCATGTGTTTATTACTGCAAAGTGACCACAATACCAAGTGACATGGCCAAAAGGAAAAGACAAGCAGCAACATCTACTGAGCATCAAGCAAATCTCAGAAGCCAATTATGTCATGAAGAATACCATAAT
>JANRMT010061414.1:15103634-15122182 GCA_026402145.1 Polypterus bichir lapradei
GAAGAATACCATAATAGGGAGAAAAAGAAGAGCGGCAACATCTGCTGAGCATCAAGCAAATCTCAGAAGCCAATTATGTCATGAAGAATACCATAATAGGGAGAAAAAGAAGAGCAGTAACATCTGCTAAGCATCAAGCAAATCTCAGAAATTAATTATGTGACGAAGAATACCACAATAGGGAGAAAAAGAAGAGTGGCAACATCTACTGAGCATCAAGCAAATCTCAGAAGCCAATTATGTGATGAAGCCCACACAAGACACATATGTTAATGGACCTGCTTAACAATAAAAAAATATGGCTGTTTGCATCAATGACTTCATTCGCAACTGGAGAACTAAGTAGAAATGACAATTGTGAAAGCAAATTTTAATTACAGTCTGGAGCCCTGGCAGGACCGTGGGCTGGGCCACTCGTGGTCACATGTGGCCGGCGGGCCACCATTTGAATAGGCCTGCACTAAACTAAAGAAAGACTAATTGCTTTTGCAGTAGCACTGAGCTTAATATTCAAGCAAATTAGGAAAGTCCAAGTCCTTCATTTTTCTTGCCCCTCCCATTGTGTGATTGTAGCCTAATTACTGCTTCTAAACTTTGTCAGTTGCTAGCTGTCCATGTCAGACCCTCACACAAATCCTTTGTAGCTCCTCAGGGATGACTGGTCAGGCCACATGGCATCCTGGTGGCAGAAGTCTTGGAGGAGGCGTTTGCTGTTATTGGGCCATCATCACAAGGACATATGTCCGTCTGGCCAGCTTTTCAGTTTATTGTGCATGTGGGTACACAGTCTAATTCATCCAGTTCTATGTCTGAACAGGATCACCTAGGTGGTTGTACCTGTCGTTCTGGGCAAAGCTTGGGTGCGGCGCTATCTCCATTCCTAAGCAAGAGAAGAAGATAGGCAAGACCACAGAAACCTGCAGGTGAAACAATTCAGAGCAGAACCCAAAATGTGCCCTGTCATGGAAGTAGTTCAACGTCTTCTCACAGGTAAGATGCACTTTAACATGCAGCCAGGAAGACAGTCTGTGGCAAAGTCTCAACTGGTGGGAAGAAGAGACGAGGATGGAAAGAGGAAGAGACAGAAATTAATGTCAGGTCTGTGGTGCTTGGCAGTATTTAGATGGGCAAGTGGATCAGGCATCCCCCTTTAGTTCAGGAATGGCCACTGGTATCATCAGGCCCAGAGGGGTTGTAGGTCCTGTTTCTATTTAATGGTGGCATTTGAAAGCAGACACATGCCATGTGGGCCCCCCTCTGATCACAGGTTGTATTAGACCTTTGCCAATTTAATTGTGCTAAGCCAGGGGTCCCCAATTCCGGTCTTGGAGGGTCGCAATGGCTGCAGGTTTTCATTCTAACCTTTTCTTAATTAGTGACCTATTTTTGCTGCTAATTAACTTCTTTTAAATTCATTTTAAATCGACTTGCTCTTGAAGACTCAGATAATGAGATACAAAATGAGCCAAAGCATGACCAGCAAACCATGTCCATCATACAATATCTGAAACTAAAGAAAGATGAGGCTCTCAGGAATGTTGATCTGCTCAGGTGTCCAAAGCATTTTAACAGAGCTCTTAGAAAAGAGAAAATCAATAATTTTGGAAATGTCTGCTATTGCACAATGAGAGAGCAGCAACAAGAATTAAAGAACGGGTTTAATTAACGACGAGACTCGGCACCTACTTAAGCAACTGGTTGGAGTGAAATTGGTTGGAGTTTGAGGTCCTGACTTAGTTGGTCTTCTGTTGGCTCACTCACTTCATGTTTCATTTCTGTTTGGGTGCCATTTAAGGAAAGAAATGAAGCAACTCAGAGGAATGATGGAGAAATTCAGGGGAGCAAACCTTAAAAAAAAAAACAATCCAATTAAAATGAATTCAAAAGAAGTTAGTTTGCAGCAAAAACAGGTCACTTAATTAAGAAAAGGGTTAGAATGAAAACCTGCAGCTATTGCGGCCCTCCAGGAGCAGAGTTGAAGACCCCTGTGCTAAGCCAAGTGCAGACCAGAGCTGAACAGTGGTGTAAAGTTTAACGCAACTGTCTTACAACTCCTGAGTACCAGGTATGTATCCCAGTCTTGGTCATTGCTTGTACCCCCCCCACCATGTATGCATGGCTTTTCTCCAATTACTCAAAAATAAAATGTTTTTGGTTTACTGTGCATTTTCCTGTTTTAAACTTTGAGGATGCTGGATTGTTTCCATAAGAAAATATATTTGCCCCCTTCCTGATTTCTTATTCTTTTGCATGTTTGTCACACAAAATGTTTCTGATCATCAAACACATGTAACCATTAGTCAAATATAACACAAGTAAACACAAAATGCAGTTTTTAAATGATGGTTTTTATTATTTAGGGAGAAAAAAAATATCCAAACCTACATGGCCCTGTGTGAAAAAGTAATTGCCCCCTGAACCTAATAACTGGTTGGGCCACCCTTAGCAGCAATAACTGCAATCAAGCGTTTGTGATAACTTGCAATGAGTCTTTTACAGCGCTCTGGAGGAATTTTGGCCCACTCATCTTTGCAGAATTGTTGTAATTCAGCTTTATTTGAGGCTTTTCTAGCATGAACCGCCTTTTTAAGGTCATACCATAGCATCTCAATTGGATTCAGGTCAGGACTTTGACTAGGCCACTCCAAAGTCTTCATTTTGTTTTTCTTCAGCCATTCAGCGGTGGGTTTGCTGGTGTGTTTTGGGTCATTGTCCTGTTGCAGCACCCAAGATCGCTTCAGCTTGAGTTGACGAACAGATGGCCGGACATTCTCCTTCAGGATTTTTTGGTAGACAGTAGAATTCATGGTTCCATCTATCACAGCAAGCCTTCCAGGTCCTGAAGCAGCAAAACAACCCCAGACCATCACACTATCACCACCATATTTTACTGTTGGTATGATGTTCTTTTTCTGAAATGCTGTGTTCCTTTTACGCCAGATGTAACGGGACATTTGCCTTCCAAAAAGTTCAACTTTTGTCTCATCAGTCCACAAGGTATTTTCCCAAAAGTCTTGGCAATCATTGAGATGTTTCTTAGCAAAATTGAGACGAGCCCTAATGTTCTTTTTGCTTAACAGTGGTTTGCGTCTTGGAAATCTGCCATGCAGGCCGTTTTTGCCCAGTCTCTTTCTTATGGTGGAGTCGTGAACACTGACCTTAATTGAGGCAAGTGAGGCCTGCAGTTCTTTAGATGTTGTCCTGGGGTCTTTTGTGACCTCTCGGATGAGTCGTCTCTGCGCTCTTGGGGTAATTTTGGTCGGCCAGCCACTCCTGGGAAGGTTCACCACTGTTCCATGTTTTTGCCATTTGTGGATAATGGCTCTCACTGTGGTTCGCTGGAGTCCCAAAGCTTTAGAAATGGCTTTATAACCTTTACCAGACTGATAGATCTCAATTACTTCTGTTCTCATTTGTTCCTGAATTTCTTTGGATCTTGGCATGATGTCTAGCTTTTGAGGTGCTTTTGGTCTACTTCTCTGTGTCAGGCAGCTCCTATTTAAGTGATTTCTTGATTGAAACAGGTGTGGCAGTAATCAGGCCTGGGGGTGACTACGGAAATTGAACTCACATGTGATACACCACAGTTAGGTTATTTTTTAACAAGAGGACAATTACTTTTTCACACAGGGCCATGTAGGTTTGGATTTTTTTTCTCCCTAAATAATAAAAACCATCATTTAAAAACTGCATTTTGTGTTATATTTGACTAATGGTTACATGTGTTTGATGATCAGAAACATTTTGTGTGACAAACATGCAAAAGAATAAGAAATCAGGAAGGGGGCAAATAGTTTTTCACACCACTGTATATATGTATATATATACATACAGTATATGCAATTATCCAATCAATCAATCACGTGGCAGCGGTCAGTTAATGCTCGCAGCAAACTCCAGAATGGGGAAAAAATGTGACCTTACCGATTTTGACCGAGGCCTGATTGTTGGTGCCAGACAGGCTGGTTTAAGTATTTCTGGGACTGCTGAACTCCTGGGATTTTCACGCACAACGGTCTCCAGAGTTTACTCGGAATGGTGCGAAAAACAAAAAACGTCCAGTGGTCGGCAGTCCTGCGGACGGAAACGCCTTGTTGATGACTGTGGTGAGAGGAGAATGGACAGACTGGTTCGAGCTGACAGAAAGGCTACGGTAACTCAGTTAACCACTCAGTACAACAATGCTGAGCAGAAAAGCATCTCAGAATGTACAATCCGTCGAACCTTGAGGCGGATGGGCTACAGCAGAAGACCAGCCACGTTGAGATCCATGCGCGTCAGCCATACGTGACAGAACGTGCGTAAACAGTAAGTAAGAACACGCATTTACTGAATCATTTTAAGCGTGACATTCTGGAACGCGATTAATCAAATATGGTGTTGCTGCGATCGGTGGTTACCCCAGTATCATCGGGCAGGACGGGGCCACGTTCATTTTAAGACTCGCCAGGTAACTCCACACACACAGAGGGAAGTGCTGTACAGTCGTAGCCAAACGTTTTGAGAATGACACAAGTATTGCTTTTCACAAAGTTTGCTGCTTCATTGTTTTTAGACCTTTTTGTCAGATGTTTCTATGGTATACTGAAGTATAATTACAAGCATTTCATAAGTTTCAAAGGCTTTTATTTACAATTGCATTAAGTTTATGCAAAGAGTCAATATTTGCAGTGTTGGCCCTTCTTTCTTTTTCAAGACCTCTGCAATTCGCCCTGGCATGCTGTCAATCAACGTCTGGGCCAAATCCTGACTGATGATAGCCCATTCTTAAATAATTGATGCTTGGAGTTTGTCAGATTTTGTGGGGTTTTGTTTTTTAACCCACCTCTTTAGGATTGACTATAAGTTCTCAATGGGATTAAGGTCTGGAGAGTTTCCTGGCCTTGAATCCAAAATGCTGATGTTTTGTTCTCAGAGCCACTTAGCTATCACTTTTGCCTTATGGCTTATGGTGCTCCAATATTGGTCACCAAACTCTTTTTGGATGGTTGGGAGAAGTTGCTCTCATAGGATGGTTTGGTCCCATTGTTCTATGGTCCAGTTCTGACTCTCACATACCCATTGGAGGTGCTTTCAGTGGTGGACAGGGGTCAGCATGGGCATTCCGACCAATCTGTAATGACACAGCAAGCTCTGATGCACTGTGTATTCTGACACCTTTTTGTCAATGCCAGCATTACATTTTTCATTAAAAAATAAAACAATCTGTGGGATTGAACCAGGCAGGTTAGCCTTTACTTTCCACGTGAATAAGGCCCTGTCATCGGTTGTCCTTCCTTGGATCACTTTTGAGAGGTACAAACCACTGCATACTGGGGACACACTTCCAGACCTGCCATTTTGGAGATGTTCTGACCCAGCTGTCTATCCATCACAGTTTGTTAAATTCAATCAGATCCTTACGCTTACTCATTTTTCCTGCTTCCAACAGAGCCGACTGTTCACTTGCTGCTTAATATATCCCACCCCTTGACATGTTCCTTTGTAATGAGTTGATCGATGTTATTCACTTCACCTGGTAGGGGTTTAAATGTTGTGACTGATTGGTGTAGCACAATTATGAAGGAGATGTGTAAATTAAAGTGAGGTTGAGTTGATTTTGGGGTTTGTCAGAGGTGTGGTTTTGCTCCTGCTCTGTTCAGTGCGTTCATGGACTGGGTTTTAGGCAAGGTCGTGGGGTCCAACAGCTGTGGGGCATTGGCTGGCGAAGAAAAATACACTGATCTTGACTTTGCTGATGATGCTGTGATCTTCGCTGAGTCAAAGGAGGCTCTGATTGGGGCGCTCGAGAGCCTGAGCGAGGAGTCTGAGTGTCTGGGCTTGTGAGGGTCCTGATAAAAACCAAGATCCAGGCCTTTAATGACCTCTTGGGCACGGCCATCAGCAAGCAGTGTGTCAGTCTGCAAAGGGAGTGTCAACCTCATCGAGAGGTTTACTTTACTTCGGCAGTGACATTCATGTCTCTGGTGACTCTTCTTATGAAGTCAGTAGATGGATGGGGAGAGCATGGGGGGGTCACGAGGTCGCTGGAAAGGGGTGTGTGGTGCTCCCGATATGTCTGCAAAAGGACGAGGGTCCAAATCTTTAGAGTCCTGGTGCTTTCTGTCTTGCTATATGGTTGCAAGACATGGACATTATCCAGTGATCTGAGACCAAGACTGGACTCCTTTGATACTGTGTCTCTTCCTTGGGTACCACTGGTTTGACTTTGTGTCAAATGAGCGGTTTTTCATGGAGTCACAAATAAGGCACATTACCTGCATTGTGAGGGAGCGTCAGTTATGGCACTATGGCCATGTGGCACACTTCCCCGAGGGTGATCCTCATTATTGAGGACCTGAGTGGCAGGACCAGGCTGGCTGTGGCAGATAGGGGGTCATTTCAGGAGGGTGGGGACTGGATGGTGTGTCTGCCAGGATCCTGAACTGTTTCGTCATGTAGTGGTGGGTGTGGCAACTCACTGTACCAGTGCATGCTCCCCAACCTGACCTGACCTGACCCGATATGCATACCTTCATACAGCATATGAAAGAACACACAATTACAGTGAGCGAGGAAGACAGGCTAAATAACTGGTTTGGGTGGGCTCTGGCTCTGGGAATGGGATTATTTAGGCGTCTGTTAATTTTAAGTTTAATTAACTTAAAGCGTTTACCAAAGGGAGTTTATGGAATAGACAATGACCTCATTGAGATGAGTCAGTGGAAGTCCTTGTGACACAGCTAATTATTTTCTCAGCAAAACTTGAAACAACATGTAATTAATTTTGAAGTGGACTGTTCTTGAACCAGACCAGACAAGACAGGAGAATGTGATCACAGTTTCAATTATGCCGTTTGTAGAATTGTACTAGGATAGGATAGGAAATATTTCACTTCTTTAGTTGGCATAAAAAGTACAGAGGCTCCTGTTGAGCCTTCTTAGTGGTAAAAGTTGTGTTAATGTTCCAGCTGAGAGTGTTTGCGATAGTTGTGCCCAATAATTTGAAAGATTCCACCCACCTGACTGTGGAATCGTTCATTTCTGGGAGACGAGGTTGTAACTGCTGTTCATAAAAGTCGATTACCATTTCCAGTGTCGTGGTGGTACTGAGTAACAGGATATTTGTAGCGCACCAAGACAAAAGATGGGTCACCTTCTTTCTGTGCACAGTTTCATTTGCATTTGTAATTAGTTCAATGATAGTGGTGTCATTAGCAATCTTTAATAATATATCTTTCATACGTTACCTTAGGTAGCGAGGACTAATAAGGCTGTTTTCAAAGTATCCTGTATACAATGCTGGAAAATTTTTTTATGACAAAAATAGGAGGCAATAGAGAACCTAATAGATCTCCTCAGTGGAGTTGTTTGGAGATGATAAAAAGGTTAATCAACTACTGTTAAAAAAAAAAAGAAAAAAAGAAGCTTTATATTGAAAAATAAATAACAACTGCACTAGATGTATTACTTCTGTAAAAGGATAAACATTTAAAAGGAGAATATGGAATAGAAAATTGCAGACACCTTAAAGAACACATCCATCCATCCATTATCCAACCCGCTATATCCTAACTACAGGGTCACAGGGGTCTGCTGGAGCCAATCCCAGCCAACACAGGGTGCAAGGCAGGAAACAAACCCCAGGCAGGGCGCCAACCCTCCACAGTAAAGAACACAATCAATATTAATAAAGATAATCTCTAAAGGTTTTGTCAGTAAGTGGAGTAAGTGAGGTGTAATTAAAACAACAAGAGAAAGTAAAATGAAACAGGGGTCTTGATATTTTCCTAAAGGTTTTATCTGTCAGTATCTCTGCGCAATATTAAATAAATTGTGATTTAAAAAGTGATTTGGAGATGGTGGCGTAGTGGTAGCGCTGCTGCCTCGCAGTAAGGAGACCTGGGTTTGCATCCCTGGTGTTCCGTGCGTGGAGTTTGAATGTTCTCTCCGTGTCTGCGTGGGTTTTCTCCCACAGTCCAAAGACATGCAGGTTAGGTGCATTGGCGATCCTAAATTGTCCCTAGTGTGTGTGTGTGTGTGTGCCCTACGGTGGGCTGGCACCCTGACCGGGGTTTGTTCCTGCTTTGTGCTCTGTGCTGGCTGGGATTGGCTCCGGCAGACCCCCGTGACCCTGTGTTAGGATATAGCGGGTTGGAAAATGACTGACTGACTGATTTGGAGATGGTAGCTCAGTGTTGCTGTTTCACAGTTTCAGCATCCTAAATTTGAATCTTACACCTGGTAACTGCCATAGTAAAGTGCACACGTTTCCCTCCATTATTGCATGCATTTTCCTTCTGGTATTCATGCTTTCCTCCCACATTTCCAAAGTGATCCCTGTGGGCCCCCTCATGGACTGTTGGTTTTTTTTTTTCCCCTCTGCCTTGTGCCTGTTGCGGCTGGGATTGAATAACCCCCACCCCTGCAAACAGGAATTGAATTAATTGGAGATGAGAGTGTTTTGTTATAATTTGGTGATTATAGAGAGAATGAAGCACATCATGGATTTAAAAAATCCAAACCCCAATTAATAACTCTGATATGGCAACGTTTCATCAAGAAGAATCAAATGATTAATATCTAAACCCATGGTGTGTGCTTTTAATAGTATCTACTTAGCATGAAAATTTCAAAAGACTGAAAGCTATTTGTAAGTCATTTAATTTAACATCCATCATTGTAATGTTAATGGAAGTATTTTTAAAAGATTGTGTATAAGTGGACTGGAGCCCTTGTTCCTACCTTGCATCCACCTTTGCCAGGATACAGTAGATTCCTGTCCCCTCATGACTCTATTATTGAATTAAATGGACAGATATATAGAAGATACCAAAACTAGCATTTCTTTTTTTATACATGTGCAGTGGACAGTTACTATTGATCTTTTATTCTAATGCCTTTGAAGAAGCAACAAAGTCATTTGATTATACAGGTGCATGCAATATTACACACTAAAATGTTGGATTAACACAAGTCATACAATTAAATTTAGATGTATAGCAGATGTGATTTAATGGAATATTCCACCCAAAAATATTTTTATATATGTGCTTACCCCATGTAATTTGTAGTGATGGCCGAGAAAAAAAATGTAATCTCACATTTTCACACATAAAAGAGATAACACAGTTTCTGATAGAATAGGTGTCTCTCCAGACCAATGCTGCACAATAGCAAGCAATATCAAAAACAGGTCAGGTCAGGTGTACCACACCCACCACATGACGAAACAGCTCGGGATCCCACACATGCGGTCCAGGCCCACCCTCCGGAAATGACTACCTACAGTCAAAGTAAAAAGTATGTGAACCCTTTGGAATGATCTGGTTTACTGCATGGATTGGTCATAAAAAATGATCTGATCTTCATCCAAGTCACAGGTACTGATGATATACACAATGAGCTTCAGCCAATGACACACAAAAAATTCTACTCTTTCATGTCTTTATTTTACAAACGCATTCAACGTTCATGGTGGTAGTGGAAAAAGTAAGTGAACCTTGGGATTTAACAACTGGTTGACCCTCCTTTGGCAGCAATGACCTCAACCAGGTGCTTCCTGTAACTGCAGATCAGACCTGCACATCGTGTGGGGGGAATTTGAGCCCATTCTTCCCTGCAGAACTGCCGTAACTCTTCCATATTCTTTGGTTGTCTTCTGTGTGTGGCTCTCTCTCTTCAAGTCATTCCACAGCATCTCAGTAGGATTGAGATGTGGGCTCTGACTGGGCCACTCCAGAAGGCAGAGTTTGTTCTTCTGAAGCCATTGTGCTGTGGATTTGCTGCAATGTTTGGGCTCATTGTCCTGTTGCATCACCCAGCCTCTTCTGAGCTTAAGTTGACGGACAGACACCCTCACATTATCCTGGAGAATTTGTTGATAAACTCATTTTCCCCTCAATGATGGTAAGCTGTCCAGGCCCTGATGCAGCAAAGCAGGGCCAAATCATGATGTTCCCTCTACCATACTTTACTGTAGGGATGATGTTTTGATGTTGATACGCAGTGCCCTTTTCACACCAAATGAAGTTCTGCTTGTTCCTCCCAAATAGTTCAATTTTGGTCTCCTCACTCCACAAAAATTTTTCCCAGTACCACTGTGGAGTGTCCAAGTGCTCTTTGGCAAACTTCGGGCATTCAGCAATCTTCCTTTTTGGTAGCAGTGGCTTCCTTCTTGGTGTCCTGCCATGGACTCCTTTCTTGTTCACTATTTTGCGTATAGTTGAGTCATGAACAGAGATTTTAGCCAGTTCTAATGACTTCTTCAAGTCCTTTACTGTCACTCTAGGGTTCTTCTTTACCTCATTGCTGACTTTGCGTTGTGCTTTTGGGGTCATCTTGGCAGGGCGCCCACTTCTAGGCAGAGTAGCCACAATACCAAATTGTCTCCATTTACAGACAACTTGCCTAACAGTGGACTGATGAATATCTAAAATCTTTGAGATGACTCTGTAATACTTTCCAGCCTTATGTAGATGAACAATTCTCGATCGTAGCTCTTCAGAGAGCTCTTTTGTGTGAGGCATGATTCCCATCTGGATATGCTTAATGTCAAAAGCTCAAACTCAAACTTTACAGTGTTTTTTATCAATCAAGGTAATTCAAGGCCACACCTCTGAACTCATTCCATTAAATGGACTCCAGGCGTGCTAAATTCGGACTGCAATGAGCTTTTTAAAAAGTCATTAGCTTAGGGTTCACTTAGTTTTTCCAACCTTCAGTTTCACAATTTGAATGATTTATTCAATATGGTCAAAAATTCTCTGAAAATCTGTGTATCTTTAATTATAGGAGAGTGTTCATTATTGTGACTGACATGAAGATACGACCATGTTTTATATGGGAATTAGACATAAATGTAGAGAATTCCTAGGGGTTCACATACTTTTTACTTTGATTGTATCTACTGCAGCCAGGTGTTATGTGGGTGTCCCCTGGGCCTGGTCCAGCCACTTGGGTCCTCAACAAATGAGGATCCTGTGAGCCTGATCACCCTCGCGGAATCGCGCCACATGGCCGTAGTGCCGTAACTGACACTCCCTCACAAATCAGTTAATGTGCCTCATTCAGGACTCCATGAGCAACCGTTCATTTGACACAAATTTAAACTAACTATACCCAAGGATTCTCTGAAGAGACACGGTACCAAAGGAGTCCAGTCTTTGTCTCAGGTCACTGGATAGCGTCCATGTCTCTCAACCATATAGCAAGACAGGAAGCACCAGGACTCTAAAGACTTGGACCTTCATCCTTTTGCAGAGATATCAGGAGTGCCACACACGCCTTTACAGCAACCTCATAACCCCCCATACTCTCCCAATCCATCTACTGACTCCATAGGAAGAGTCACCAGAGACATGAATGTCACTGCTGAGGTAAGTAAACCTCTCGATGAGGTCGACACTCTCTCCGCAAACGGGCACACTGCTGATTGCTGTGCCCAAGTGGTCATTAAAGGCCTGGATCTTGGTTTATATCAAAACACACACAAGCCCGGACACTCGGACTCCTTGCTAGTCTCTCTTAAGAGCCCTGATCAGAGACTCCATTGACTCCACAAGCCTATATCAAAAATGTCCATGAAAAAAATCTCACATTACTCGTGTTGCATTATCCACATGTCAAGTCATCCAGTCATACGCACACAATGATCCAAACATGTGTTTTTACTGTTTATTTTGTTAAATAAACCATTTCCAGAAAATGCTCTTTTGAACATGCTCTTTACGTACGAGCATTTGAATTGTAAATCCACTTGTCATCGTTACATTTATATTCACAGCAGTGAGCCATAACTGTTGTACATTGGGGTTATGAAGCCGCAGTCTGTCATCATCATATCTTATCACGCCACTGCCGTATCCAGGTAAGAGCAGCGTCATTAGCATCCTTAAGATCTTCATTGGTACATGTAGGGCCTCAGGAACATTCATGGAGAATGTGGTCCATTGTTTGGATGGGCTCATCATAGGGACATTCAGCGCTTGTTGCGAGGCCCCATCTAAATAGGTTGTCCCTTGTTTTGCCCACCTTTGACCTAGCTCGGTTAAGCACAACCCAGTCTTTCCTAGAGAGGGATGTTCCACTGGGTAGATGCTCTTGAGGTGTAGGAAGAGCTTCATTGGGAGGGCTACAGTCAGCCTCTCGTCACCTCTCGAGCCTATGTGTTGTGGACTGCTTTGGATTAAGGGGTTCTACTATGGAGAAGCTCCGACAAGAAGGTAGTTGGTGATGTACCTCCTGGTGATGGTGAAGTGGGTGTCTGGAGTCCATCGGTTGCTTGAACCTTTCTACTCTTGAACTACTTTCTCATTGTATATGGGGATGTGCGATCCCGGCCAGCCTGTATAAAGCAGGAAGGCACGTTGTTCGCAATGTGCCGGTGATGCTTCGGCATGTACTATTTAGCTCAGGGTCAACCTTGTTGGCATGGGTTCTCCTAGCCCACACTGGTGCGCAATACTCTGCTGTTGAATAACAGAGTGCCATGGCCGTTGATCGCAGAGTCTTGGGGTCTGCTTCCCAGGATGTGTTTGCTAGTTTGCTAAGGAGATTATTCCTGCTGGATATCTTCTTTTTGAATTTAAAAATATTTTCTTTAAAAGACAGTGTCCTGTCCAGAGTAATGCCTAAGTAAACAGGATGTTTGGTGTTCTTCAATACTTTGTTATTCCATCTGATCTCTAGAGTTGTGTTTGCTTGTCCGATGTTAAGACGGAAGGTACAGACCTGTGTACCGCAGTCTGTGAAACTGCACAAGTGAATTGACCTTCTGGATATACACAAGTATGAGGTCACATTCTTTTCCTTGTAATGGTTTCACTTGCTTTTAATTTTTAGTTGTCCATGTCTCTTGGTGTAGTTTGTATGTTGATATCATGTGAAATGCAATAATTGCCCATGAATAAGCTGATTCTGGGCTGAACTCGCGCCAAGTGAACATGGGGAGGTGGGTCTTAATTTCAAATGATCGGTTGTGTTTGAGTTCCATTTTTGTTTACCATTAGTGGTTTATTTAACAGTAAAGATGCTTGTGTTTAGGACATTTGTGAGTGTATGACTGGATGATTTGATATGGGAATTCTGTGACACAAGAAACATGCAATTTTTTTTTTTTTTTAATGGATGTCTTTGATGTTGATTGCATTGGCCTCCATAGACATCTATTGTATTAAAACCTTTGTTATGAGATTCACATTTTTTTTAGCTGTGACTATAAACTACATGGGGTAAGTGATATATAACACTCTTGTGTAGAGTATTCCTTTAATATGTTGGGTGTACGATGGATGAGAAAGATGATTTCTGGAGTGAGTTGGATGAAGTGGTGGACAGTATACCCAAGGGAAAGAGAATGGTGATTGGAGTGGATTTCAATGGACATGTTGGTGAAGGGAACAGAGGGGATGAGGAGGTGATGGGTAGGTATGGTGTCAATGAGAGGAATGAAGAAGTTCAGATGACAGTGGATTTTGCAAAAAAGATGGACAAGGCTGTGGTGAATACGTAGTTTAAGAAGAGGGAGGAACATAGGGTGATGTACAAGAGTGGAAGAAGATGCACACAGGTAGATTATATCCTATGAAGGAGGGTCAATCTGATTGACTGCAAAATGGTGGTAGGGGAAAGTGTAGTTAGGCAGCATAGGCTGGTGGTCTGTAGGATGACGTTGGAGATCAAGAAGAGGAGGAGAGTGATGGCAGAGCCAAGGATCAAATGGTGGAAGATGAAAAAGTTTGAGTTCAGGGAGGAGGTGAGACAGGCACTGGGTGGCAGTGAAGAGTTACAAGATAGCTGGGCAAGTACAGTACAGCAGAAGTAGTAAGGATGACAGCAAGAAGGGCGCTTGGCGTGCCATCTGGATAGACGAAGGAGGAAAAGGAAACCTGGTGGTGGAATGAGGAAGTGCAGGAGAGTATACAGAGGAAGAGGTTGGCGAAGAAGAAGTGGGACAGTCAGAGAGATGTAGAGAGTAGACAGGAGTACAAGGAGATAAGGAGTAAAGTGAAGAGAGAGGTGGCGAAGGCTGAAGCAAAGGCGTATGATGAGTTGCATGAGAGGCTGGACATTAAGGAGGGAGAAAAGGACCGGTACCGATTGGCTAGACAGAGGGACCGAGCTGGGAAAGATGTGCAGCAGGTTAGGGCAATTAAGGATAAAGATGGACACATACAGTGGTACCTCTGGTCACGACCATAATTCGTTCCAAAACTCTGGTCGCAACCCGATTTGGTCGCGATCCAAACGTAATTTCCCCATAAGATTGTATGTAAATACAATTCATCCGTTCCAGACCGTACGAACTGTATGTAAATATATATGTTTTAAGCACAAAAATAGTTAATTATACCATAGAATACATAGTGTAATAGTAAACTAAATGTAAAAACATTAAATAACACTGAGAAAACCTTGAACAACAGAGACAACTTACATTGTAAGAGTTTGTGCTAGACCCTTACGAACCGCTCGCTGTTACCCTTTTTTTTTATGAGTTTTAAGCACGGGAAAAAGATTAAATGCCACTTCTTTTGCGAAACCTTTCAAACCATCTTCTACTAGCTTTAAATTCCTCACCTTTGCCACTCGAAGAAGGATTTTTTTCCAGCAAATCACCATGAATCTCCCTGGCTTTCTCTCATATTATCGCCTCGCTTGCGCTATCCCCTGCAAGGTGATTCTCGTTCAGCCACACTAGCAGCAGTTTCTCCACCTCTTCCAGCACTTGAGGCCTCTGCTTGGTTAACATTGTAACTCCTTTTGCTACATCAGCTGCTTTGTTAGGCCCTGTATACGCAAACAAAAGAAAATGGAAAACGGAGAATGGGAGATCACTGGCGCATACGAATGCGTGTAGGGAAACTGGCCGCCAGTGTTTTTGTTCGCCACCAGATCGTGTGATCGTGAACAGATACAAAATTTTGGCAAACTTTTTGATTGTAACCCGATTTGTACGTGTTCGGAAACATTCGTGACCAGAGGTTCTACTGTACTCACAAGCAAGGAGAGTGTGTTGAGCAGATGGAGAGAGTACTTTGAGAGGCTGATGAATGAAGAGAATGAGAGAAAGAGAGAGAAGGTTGGATGATGTGGTGATAGTGAATTAGGAAGTGGAATGGATTAGCAAGAAAGAAGTAAGGACAGCTATGGAAAGGCTTTTGGTCCAGATGATAATACCTGTAGAAGCATGGAGGTGTTTAGGAGAGATGGCAGTGGAGTTTTTAACCAAATTGTTTAATGGAATCTTGGAAAGTGAGAGGATGCATGAGGAGTGGAGAAGAAGTGTACTGGTGTCGATATTTAAGAACAAGGGGGATGTGCAGAGCTGTAGTAACTACAGGGGGATAAAATTGATGAGCTACAGCAAAAAGTTATGGGAAAGAGTAGTTGATGTTTGGTTAAGAACTGAGGTGATGATTAGTGAGCAGCAGTGTGGTTTCATGCCAAGAAAGAGCACCACAGATGCGATGTTTGCTCTGAGGGTGTTTCTGGAGAAGTATAGAGAAGGCCAGAAGGAGTTGCATTGTGTCTTTGTGGACCTGGAGAAAGCATATGACAAGGTGCCTCAAGAGGAATTGTGGTATTGTATGAGGAAGTCGAGAGTGGCAGAGAAGTACATAAGAGTTGTACAGGATTTGTACAAGGGAAGTGTGACCGTGGTGAGGTCTGCAGTAGGTGTGATGGATGCATTCAAGGCGGAGGTGGGATTACATCAGGGATCGGGTCTGACCCCTTTCTTATTTGCAATGGTGATGGACAGGTTGACAGATGAGATTAGGCAGGAGTCCCCGTGGACTGTGATGCCTGCTGATGACATTGTTATCAGTAGCGATAGTAGGGAGCAGGTTGAGGAGACCCTGGAGATGTGGAGATATGAGAGGAAAGGAATGAAGGTCACATAGGAACAACAGAGAATACATGTGTGTGAATGAGAGGGAGGTCAGTGGAATGGTGAGGATGAAGGGAGTAGAGTTGGTGAAGGTGGATGAGTTTAAATACTTGGGATTAACAGTACTGAGTAATGGGGATTGTGGAAGAGAGGTGAAGAAGAGAGTTCAGGCAGGGTGGAGTGGGTGGAGAAGAGTGTCAGGAGTGATTTGTGATAGACGGGTATCAGCAAGAGTGAAAGGGAAGGTCTACTGGACGGTAGTGAGGCCAGCTATGTTATATGGGCTGGAGACGGTGGCACTGACCAGAAAGCAGGAGACAGAGCTGGAGGTGGCAGAGTTAAAGATGCTAAGATTTGCATTGAGTGTGATGAGGATGGATAGGATTAGAAATGAGGACATTAGAGGGTCAGCTCAAGTTGGACGGTTGGGAGACAAAGTCAGAGAGGTGAGATGGCGTTGGTTTGGATATGTGCAGAGGAGACATGCTGGGAATATTGGGAGAAGGATGCTAAGGATAGAGCTGCCAGGCAAGTGTAACAGAGGAAGGCCTAAGAGAAGGTTTATGGATGTGGTGAGAGAGGACATGCAGGTGATGTGAGTAACAAAGCAAAATGACAAGGACAGGAAAATAAGGAAGAAGATGCTGCACTGTGGCGACCCCTAACAGGAGCAGCCGACAGAAGAAGATTCCTTTAATGTGATAAATGGAAAGTTTTACATGTATGAAGTACTGAATATAATCACACAAAGTTGGCATTGTCATTTACATCTTTCTCTCTTTTGTCCTCAGGACTGATGACAGAAGGCTTGAGGTCAGTGACGTCACTTTTGCTTCCCTTCTTGTTCCGGAGTGTATAAGAAGAAACCTTACTGGAAATCCCCAGTCAGTGTTGGACTCCTCTCTGAATAAGATGTACTGTATACCCAAGATCAGTGCACTGTCTTAACTATTTTCCTAAGGTGTTTTTTTTGTGCTTTTCAAACCTGCCAATTAAATGGGGTTCATCAAGTGGTGCCCCAACACTTTTATCTTTGTTCTGCTCTTATTACAATTCTTTATGTGGGTGCTCCAGTTTTTCTTCTATGACTTTCATCTGTATTACATTGGAGTGTGAATGAGTTTGCCCAGCAGTAGACTTGTGTCCCATCCATGGTTGGTTTCCTCCATGTGCCTGATGCTGGGTTGATAAGTTGTAGCCACCATGACCCAGAATTGGACAAAACAAGTGTAGGGAATGGTTAGATGAATGAGCATTTCAACAAAGGGATCCTTCTTTACAACCAGAGAGTGCACTCAGTTAGTAAGATGTCTAATAGAATATTGGCTTAGTTATTTATTTATTTCCATCCATCCATTATCCAATCCGTTATATCCTAACTACCGGGTCACGGGGGACTGCTGGAGCCAATCCCAGCCAACACAGGGTGCAAGGCAGGAAACAAACCCCGGGCAGGGCGCCAACCCACTGCAGGGCACACACACACACACACCAGGGACAATTTAGGATTGCCAATGCACCTAACCTGCATGTCTTTGGACTGTGGGAGGGAACCCACGCAGAGATCATGCAAACTCCACGCAGGGAGGACCTGGGAAGCGAACCTGGGTTTCCTGACTGCGAGGCAGCAGCGCTACCCACTGCACCACCATGCTGCCCATTTATTTTAATTTTATATTTTATTTTATTAAAATCAAAAAACATTCCATACATGCAAGTCAAGATTAAAAAAAGCTAGAGCTAAGCCAGCAATAAATAAATAAAGATCAACAGAATAGAAAAAGAGGGGAGAGAATCCACTTCCTCAATTTAAATGTGAATGCTGGCTTATTATATTGAGTATTGGGTTTTCAGTAGAATATTATCCAGACAGTAGAAAGCTCTGAAATGAAAGCGACAGTTTGCACATTATCTTTGTGTGCTCAGGTTTTCTCTTACAATCCCGAAGACTAGTAGTTTACGTGAATTGCATGTTTATATGGTCGTTGTTCTCATGGGCACAGAGTACAGGGAAATTCTTTATTTGCTTTTGCTGATTTACATGGTTGGTGACTGTAAACTTGCCCACTATCTCAGTATTAAAAAGAATTCCAGGACTAGGCTCTGACTCTCTATCGCCATGTGTGGTATGACATGGAGTCTCAAGAATTATTACGAGAGAAAGAGACCGGGAGATAATAACAGAAACCTGAATCGGTGTCCGTGCCAGGGAAAATGTCAAAACCGGGAGGCACAGGGGCAAACCAAGATTCAGAGTCAAAAATAGATTAAAAAAAACACAATGAACTGAGCACTTGGCCAACTACAAAAGAGAAACTGACCAAAGCTAAGAGATTTGAGTTTTACCGAATTGAAGGATATTATTTATACCAGGAAATCTGACATCAAAGATGTGACAATCACAGGCACGTGAGCCATAAATAATAAAAAAAAGGAAATATGAATGAATTCCAAACAATGAAAATCCATAAAACTGATACATGTCATGATGCTCTGGGTTCAGAAAATGAATGATTGACTGGAGTTTCTTTTTTTTTTTTTAATAGAGGAATGAGATTCAGGAAGGAGTTCATTTACAAATGTAGAGCCTCTGACTCTGGTGGCAGTTAAGGCTTGCAGTTACTCGGCTCGTCTTGGATCGAGTTTGCTTATCCCATTCCAAGCTGAATAAAACACC
>JANRMT010061414.1:15127182-15174131 GCA_026402145.1 Polypterus bichir lapradei
ATTTTGTGTGACAAACATGCAAAAGAATAAGAAATCAGGAAGGGGGCAAATAGTTTTTCACACCACTGTATATATGCAGGTGTATAGGTCTTCCTAATAATTTTCGCAGTTAGTGTATATCCAATTTTAAAATGTATAAGTGAAACCATATAACTAATAATAAAGAGAAGGACTGTATATGCTACCCTTCGCTAATCTAAACAAACCATGTTTCAGGCGCTCAGCGGCCACCTTCATACGTCACGCGACGCGCGCAGGTCCTCGCTCTTCGCTTCCACCGCGGTGTGTGCCGACCCTTGTGTTCCTTGCTGCTGGACCTGATACAGTGACATGTTCTACATGTTCGATGGGTTCACCCGGAGGCTGGCTGGGCCAGTCACCGCCGAAGTTTACTGTCCACAGGTATTTAGTTCGGCGTGTTGGGGGAGAATGACAGAACTGGACCTTTGGAGCTTTATTAGCGGTGACCTTCAACGGTCAATGGGGATATACCCTTTTCACCCGAATGAGAAATTGTCAGGGTGTTGATGACATTAGTTTTGCCATACATCCTGAGGTGTTTCATCCGTAGCGCGTTCGTCGCGAAGGTTATCAGCCAGAGAGCAGTGTGTACGTGTTACATTTTGAAACAACACTGAGCGACGAAGCGGTTTAGCTAGGCCGACATCACAGCGGAAACTGGGTGAAGTTAAACTCCTTTTTTCATGTAACTTCAATGTATTTACATCACAAACCAGGAGTTCCATGTTATGTAATCGAGGCGAAAGTGAACGTCAGAGAAGCACGGAGAATTTGAAGGGTATTAATGTAATGAAAACTGAAAAAGTTTAAACGGATTTAAAGGTGTGAATTGATATGTTGACCATGGTAACTGGCTGGTCCAGTCAGGTGATATTTGGTTAAATGAGTATTTATGCTTCTATGTCTGATAGCCTTATCCAAGGAGACTTTATTGTATCCACTATTTAGTATTGCATTTAATTTGTAATCGTATCAGTGCTGCTATATAGGAGGCAACGAAAACTGTTTTTGTGATTTAGGGTGGGCCATACATTTGCCAGTGTATCAAAAAAAAATCATGTGTCAGCTTCCACAACCACACAAAATTCACACTATTTAGAAAAAAAAAAACCCAGTCTACGAAACGTCTTTAGCTTTCATAAACTGTACAAAGGTGTGGTGATCCCTTGGACCACAAGCAACAAAAGAGGCAAATCCTATGCAAATATAGCATCGCATGTACATAAAAGTTACATTAACTTAAGTGTGTATGGTGAAAATAGGCATACCATGTTTTGAGGTTTAAACTGTTAATTTTGAGCAAGATTAACATATAGGCGAGTAAAGACCACAATCCCCAAAGCTGATTACTCTGTTTAAAGAAAATACTGCAATTCTTTGTTTTCAACATGGTTTGTGTTAATGCGACATTTAAGAGAATTATGTCGGCATAACTAGAAAAAACTGTGTGATATTAGCAAAAATTATAATTTGATGTGTTATAAACTAAAATTGGATCAAACGATCAACCCCGTCACTTTTTGAGGGTAGGTGTAGAGACCGTTTTGCTTCATGTTGAGATCATTCACGGTTAATTTTATCCATGAGTTATGAATAAACCTGACACTGATCCACACCCCCAGCATATATTTTAAAGTAGTGAGTCTTAGTTAAAATTTCTTATTAATTGTGTTGTACTCCCATTGGTGCAGGTTATGTCACCGTAGATCGCAGATCCAGCATTTGGGTGGATAGCTTTGGTGAGCCATGTTGCACCTGTTTTAGTTTGCTGCTCATTACTAAACTGAAACAAGGATAAGCAGTGTTGGAACTATTTGTGGCACATGAGTACTTACTTTTGCAATATCTGATTTGTGGAATATGCATGTTGACTTAAGAGTAGCAAAGCTTCTTGACACTTCCCTGCCTCTGTTGTTCAGTATTTTTTATATAAACTGTATATGCATTCCACTAGATCACAGGTGGCAAACTCCAGGCCTGGAGGGCCGCAGTGGGTGCAGGTTTTCTTTCTAACCCTTTTCCTAATCGGTGTCCAGTTTTCACTGCTAATTAACTTCTTTTCCCTCTATTTTAATAGCCCTGTTTTTAAGGATTAAGTCTTCTCAGTTGATTCTTTTCTTCATTAAATGACAGCCAAACAGAAATGAGACATGAAACGAGCCAACAGATAGATGACCAGCTAAACTGGGGCTTCAAACTCCAATCAGTTCCTTAATGAGAAACTGATTCTTGCTGTTAATTAGACCCGTTATTCAATTCTATGGCTTTTTGCTGCTTTCTTTTTGCCACAGCAGACATTTCCAAAACTGTTGATATTCTGTTTTTTTTCTAAGAACTCCTAAAATGTTTTGGTAACCTGAGGGATCAACCTTACTGAGACCTTCATCTTTATTTTCAGATTCTGTTTGATGGGTACAGGTGAGCTGCTCATGTCCTGCTTGTTTTATGTCTCATTACTGTTCGGCTGCTAATTAAGGAAAAAACAACTAAGGGGCCTGAGTCAAGCTAATTAAAGCTAAAGTTAATTAGCATCAAAAACTGGTCACTAATTAAGAAGATGGTTAGAATGAAAACCTGCAGCCACTGCGGCCCCCCAGGACTGGAGTTCGACACCCCTGCACTAGATGGTATAAGGAACTGACAGAGCATAAGAGGTGGTGGTGAAAACAGTGTTTTATAAATTTAATATCAGCATGTAACAATGAATAGGCAGTTTTAAGATAAATTCAGTGTTTTCAAGTTATTTCTTCACAGTCTTATTTGAAGTTTCTCAAATTAAAATGCATTTTATACATTTTTTAAAAATAACTAGCCCACTCTTGAATCATATAATGGAGCTTATGGATCCTAGGGTTGTCTTATGAAGAAAAGTCTTAAAACTTACTGAAAACACCCATTTTCAAGTCAAAAATGTTAGATTGTTGCACTGTGTCTTGACATTGCACACATTTCAAAGAAAGTAAAACAAAAAGCAAACCATTGTTTTGAGATTCATCCATTTTTAAAAAGAGACTGGTTGTGCATATCACATCACCATTTACCCAGCAACACCTGCTGCAAGCAAATTTCAAACTGGGGTAATAGTCAGTCGCAGACTCAGTTGATCGAACTGCACGTGGGACATCCTGAGATTTTGCAGGATCCCCCTCGAAATTAGCTGGATGTCATGGCCTGCCTGCACACTGGTACTGTGAGTGCTGTGCAGAGTGGAGGCAGATCCTCTGCGTGTTTCCCAGTTAATTCTGGGGTTCATCAGGGGTGTGTTCTGCTCCTACTCTGTTCAGTGCTTGCATGGACTGGGTGTTGGGCAGGGTTTTGGGGTCCAGCGGCTGTGGGGCACCTGTTGGTGAAAAGAGATTCACTGATCTTGACTTTGCCGATAATGCTGTGATCTTCGTGGAGTCAATGGAGGCTCTGATCAGGGCTCTCGAGAGACTGAGCGAGGAGTCTGAGTGCCTGGGCTTGCGAGTGTCCTGATAAAAACCAAGATCCAGTCCTGTAATGACCTCTTGGGGACAGCCATCAGCAGTGTGTCTGTTTGTGGTGGGAATGTCAACCTCGTTGAGAGCTATACTTCGGCAGCCACATTCATGTATCTGGTGACTGATCCTATGAAGTTAGTCAATGGATAGGGAGAGCATGGGGGTATGGGGTTCATGAGGTCACTGGGAAGGACTGTGTGGTCCTCCCGTTATCTTTGCAAAGGACAAATGTCCAAGGGCCTCAAGTATAAACGGTGTGTATGCACAAAAATGTTGCATACGCCGGTTTCCACCCTCACATGTGTAAAAGATGTAGAAAGACTTGGCGTAAAGCCACGCACATTTTCACAGCAGCCTCAGACCATGTGTACACAAGTTTCTGCTCGGTTTTGCAAACGGGTGGCACCCAGCGTCAAAGCAGTGCTGCTGTTTCTGTGTGGTCTCCTTTTCTTTTTTTAGATTTGCATCAATGATGCAGGCTTTATGAGATAACCAAAATTAACTGCATATCGTTTGCAAATTTAATTCACTTGATTGTAATTATTCTGTAACAATATTATGGTGCATGGAATGGCCAAACTATTCCAACTACCTTAGCTGCTGTAGCATTATTAGAAGACCTTGCAAATGTAAGAAGAGAGCATGTATTTATAGATGATGATGACTAGCTTCTAAGTCCATTTCGATTTCCACGAGCTATCCTCCTGGAGTGTTTTGCTGTTAGAATACTAGAATGTATGCCTTATCATTTTTATGAAGAAATGTATTAAAATATGTATATTTCATTTTACAGGTAAGTTGTCAATTTCATTTAAATAATGTATACTTTTTATAATTAAACATGTGGGAGGCACGGTGGTGTGGTGGAAGCGCTGCCACCTCACAGTAAGAGGGTCACATCCCGGGTGTCCCTTGCCTGGTATTTGTATTTTTTCTTGGTGGATTTCCAGCGCATGCGTCAAATTCCTTCCAAAGGTTAGGGGATTTGCTAAAGCTAAATTGACATTAATCTTGTATGTGTTGTGGGAAGCAGCCCGGACACAGACAGATGGACATCATTTCAAGTCCAACACACGTTTATTTACACAATAAGTAGTGCACAAACCCAGTGCCTTGGCACCAATCATCCCAACAGTCCAGGCCTCTGTCCACAATGCCTTTCCTTCTCTCTCTATCCAGACCTCATCCTCTTCCACCTGACTCCAGCCCTGAATGAAGGGAGGCGGCCCCTTTTATGTCCCCCCCCGGATGTGCTGCAGGTGTGCTCCGGCAATCTTCCGCCGACACGCCCCAGTGTGGTGAAAGTGCCGGTTGTATCCCCAGAAGCACTCTGGGTGTCCCTGCTCCTCTTTCCCCCCCCATTGTAAACGGTGTAAATAAACGTGTGGTGCTTGAAACAATGCTGTCAACCTGTCTGTGTCCGGGCTGTTCCCCACAGTAAGAATAATCTTCTGACTTGAGCTTGTGTTTGTCTGTTATCGCAAGGATTGGCAGAGCATACCCGCTGAAGAAAACAGAATTGCAGAGGCAAAAGTAAGATAATAGAGAAAAAAGCTTGGCATTGGGGATTGGTGGGTTGTCATAACTCCACCCACAGTGGCAACTGTGAGCAGACAAGTGAAGAGGAAATGTATTCTTCACTCAGGAAAAAATGTTCCAAGAATCTGTGATAAAATTATTTCCAGATTTCTTTCATTTATCATAAGTATGCCTCATAAATGCGGAAGGAATGTTTTCTTAAATCAGAGGTAGTAGTTTTTAAGGCTTTTTCATTTACCTGTGGACAGTGGTACCCTTCAGCCCCATTGTAAGCTGCAAGAACAGACATGGTATTTTTAAAATTAATAAAAACAACACTTCACTTCAGAGCACAAGTCTGTGGCAAAATAATATATACAGTGATTGTGAGTAAATGCCTGACTTGAAAAATATTGGAACTTATCCTAAGTATGGATTGTTAATACGATCAAGACTCTGAACAAATGTTAATTCAAAAGGATTGTTCAATATGAAAACAAATACATACAAGGTAACAAAAAATGCATGCACACCAGTTGTACCCTGGTACAAGAATACAAATGTATGCTTTTTTTTTAAAACTTTCAAATTAAGTATGTCATTTAAGTCCTACGTCTTGACTTCCCATATTTTTTTTGCACCTATCATTTTACTGAAATGTATTGCTTTATAATATTGGACTGTTTGCTGTCAGAGCGACTTAAGCTTCTGCTGCCATGCTGCATTTGGACTGGAATATCTGGTGTAGGAACAGAATGTACTGCTTCTGTACTTGTCTGCATTCCTATTTGTATTCCATGGCTGTTTATTTTTACAGTAATGCCTTCAGTTTGTCTTTTTACATCCTTTAGTTAGAAGTGCCTTACTCTGTCCTGTACAAATATCATGTTGCTACATGGAAAATAGCCTTTAAATTTGGAAACGTATACATGATTTTTGTTGAGTTTTTGTGAAATCAGTATAACTTAATTTCCAGAATTTTATCCACAACTGGGTGGTTGAGTGATGCTGTGGTTAGCACACTATTAGGTTTAAAAGATCCACTATCCTCTAATCAGATTCCTACTTTTGTTGCATGTGTAATTTTATTCCCATATAAACAGACTTCTGCAAGATAAGTTAAAGGAATACTCCATTCAAAAATTAATCATTTTTGTATGTTACATACCTAGTGTTTGTATTAATGGCCAAGAAAAACCTTTAGTCTCATGTTTTCCATGTAAACAACAGAATTCCAGATAATAGTGGCATCAGTGGGGTCTTATACACAACACTAGCAAACAATATCAAAACGTCCATTAGAAAAATCACAAGTTACTCATATCACATAATCAACCTCTGAAGCTCATGTAATTTGGCTAAATAAATCATTTCAGGAAAATCCTCTCCTGCAAGACTATGTTCCAATTTCTGATTGTAAGTTCAGTTTCTTTATAATGCTACATTGTCAGTATATGTGCTATTTAAGTTCTTTAATAGGATAGTTTAATTTAAGTAAAGTTGATTTTATCTGTGTGTTTAACAAAAGGAGCCCTTTATAAACTCTATAACTTGAGGTTAGAACTAGTTATGAAGTTAGGTATAATATCACATGGGAAGTAAGATGGCCATATCCTGTTCCTGATGTTTAAAGTTTATACATGCTTGTAGTCCTTATTTGACATTGTCAAGTAATTTAGATGCTGTGTGCCTCCCAGGAGAGCTCTTGGCAGATCTAGGCTGAGTAGCTCCCGCTAGAACCAGTGAATTGCTTGTAATTGTTTTGGAGGTAAAGTGGATGTGTAAGGATAGTTTTTGCTTTGCACCTGATAAAGGACACTGTTTGAAGGGAATGACCTATTTTGAGATTGAATTTTCAAGGTCATACATTAATGAAACTAGTTGTGCATTTTAGTGCCTTTTAAAATGTGGAATTTTCTAGTCCAGTTTCTCATTAGTAGTCTTATCCTATCTCGGAATCCCAATATATAGTAGGTGTTTGTCATTTTAAGATCTAAATAGTCTGCATTTCTTATTTTCTCTGTATGTATTGAAGCAAATGTGTAATATAAAATATCTTCCACCACAGATGACCCAACTAGCATTTTAGGATTTGTATAATATCATTGTATGTTATTTCAGAAGTGTTAAATCCTGAACTAACTGATGTTCTTCCACCAGGTTTGTTCCGTACTGGAAATGCTTGCCGTGGGTAAATCAAAATTCATTGGCAATTTGAAAATGATGTGGTAACTGCAACAAATAGAAGTTGATGCAATACAGCATATTCGTAATGAAAAGTGTAGAAATGTTTAAAGCGTGAAGAATAAGTGTAACTGACGAAGCACAATCTGGTTCGCCATCAACATGGTGAAGAGCACCAATGACAGATTACATTGTATCCTTTTGCTGCACATTTGGAAATCAGTTATGGGTCTGCACATATCATAGCGCATGATGACTTTAGGTACCATAAAGTTTGCAAAAGATGGGTACCCAAACAGCTTACTGATCTGCACAAGCCAGCATCCTTTGAATTTCAACAGGTTTTATTTCTTCTGGCACGTTGTTCAACAATGGTGCAATCCTGTAATAGAGCATCCATGTTCATTTGACCTTGGCTTCAGCTAGAGCCATGGCAAAGCACTGTGCTGTGTGTATTCAGGCTACCCATAAAACATCACAAATGTGTTGCATTGTCAGTTTTTATCTGTTTTGGTTACAACAAATTTTGTGATTGCCTCTACTTTTTGATTTGCCCTTGTATATTTTAAAATAGGTGATTGAGTCATAAAAACTTTCGAAAGTTATTTCTTATAAGTCCAACAGTAACAAGTATTGGAATATTTCCATATTCCCAGACTTGAGATAGATTAGGAACAAGAACAACTACTGTATTGAAGACAGAACTCTTGATCAGAGAATGGGGTGAGAAGCGGGTCTTTATTTCAAAAGCTTGTTCTTATTTGAATGCGTTTCCTCCATGTTCACTGCTCTGATTTTCTCCAAGTATTTATATGGGATAATAATGAACTTTACTACTAGATTTCCAATGCCATTAACAGGGCTGTGGAGTAGGGAGACAGAAGCAATTATTAGGTTACTGGAGTCCAAGACGGTGAAAATGTACTGACACAGACTGAATGTGTTAAAATGACCAATATCACATATACTAATTACATTTTTTTTTCTAGCCTTTTGATAATTGTATAAGTTTTGTCTTTTCTTTAATATTTCTCGATATTTGTAACTTCTTTAATCAATACTATAAAAAGCAATAATGGCACTGATACAGCTTTTAATCCAAAACTTTTAACAGGTTAGTGTGCTGAAAAGTACTCTGGTGATTCAGGTTGGCAGTGATAAAATGCTTTGTATCTTGTATGCTGTGTGGTTTAACTCTTTCAGGGCGGTTGTTGACTTTTGTCGAAATTCGGGGGGGTAGAGGAGGGTAATAAGCTGTAAATCAGCTGAGGCAAAACTTGCCGTTACGTTTTAGTTCGACTCTCTTTGCTAGGAGGAAAGTTAGTTGTCATTGATCTGACCTCGATTCAGTGTTTTGAGTGAGTAGTGAAACGCCAGTTACCTCTAAAGTGGCATCGAGATCTGGTGAGATACCAAAACGAATGCGCAAAGTGAAATACTCTGTGGATGACGTTTTGCGTATTATCGCTGAATCGGACTCGGATATGTCAGACTCTGATTTCGCTGCAAGTGATCTGGAGATCGAAAACGAAAGTGAGGTACCAGCATCAACTGATCACAGTGCTGAACACGCTCGTGTAGCTGATGCACCTGGGAGGACCGCCACTTACGATGACAAGAGGTACAAATCAGATTGTGTTACACTGCGACTGCCACCGCCATGCAAAGACAGCCAGGCTGGCCTGCCGCGTATTCCTGCTGGCCATCAAGCAGCCCCACACAGCCGCTGCTGCTGGCAGAGATGCCAAAACAAGTGCAGCAACACACATTTTATGTGTGAAACCTTTGCTTTTTGTGCTTTGCAGAAAAGTGAGATTTTTGGAAAAAATATTCAGCCCTCAAAGAGTTAACATAGTAAATACACTACCATTGAAATGTTTGGGGTCTCCCAGAAATTTTTTAATAATTTTTTTTTTTTTTTATCTAGATACCGTTAAGGTGATTTTAAAATATACCTAAGAAATTGCTAGTGTGTATAATAATGGCTGTTGCTGTTTGAAATGAGTGATTTTTTTTTTTTGGATTTTTTTAAATTTATTATTCACATATGGCTGCACAGCCCCATTTTCAGCAGCAATTCCTCCAGTGTCCTAATGGTAAACTCCCTTAGCTTATCCTTAATTAGTCATGTTTATATGGTAATTTTCTCTTTTGCAGACAACACTGTTATTTATTAAATACCAGTAACGGCGCACTGCACGAATACACTTGAGCATTCCTAGTTTTCATCCTCTTTCTCTGTACATTTAGCATTTGTTTGCTCAGAGGTTGATGCGCTTGCGGCTTCCTGAGCAGCTCTTCTTTTCTCCACCGTAGTCACCCGCTTCTTCTTTTCTTCAGTCAGCATCTTTTCACGTTAAAACTGATTAAGTCAGTGTTTGTGTTGCTGTTACTTAGTATGTTTTGTTTAATTTTTCACTTAAGCTGGCACTTAACTCTTCAATCTGCCTCAATAATGATTTGAGATATGAAGAGGTAGGGAAGTGACGGCGAAGGTGGCAAGGGATGAGAACTTCACCCGTACGCATGCGCTGCATGGCCGCTGCCAAGAGTTGATTCTACAATAAAACAAAAAAGAGGAATAACCGTGGAGGTCAATCATCACCCCGAAAGCAGATAGTAAACATCACATAGTATATGTGTGCCAAATTCAGGTCAATAGGTCAAACGGTTTGTGAGCTACAGGTGATTTAAAATCCTGGACAGACAAATGAACGGCCATGGTAGCGTATTATGTAAGAAGATGACAACTGAGCACCTGTATGGTATTTGTTTTTGAAACTACACACTGACGTCCTTATCCACTTGCACAGTTGCCTGTGTGAGCCTGTCCCTTCTAGTTTCTTACCTGGTTAGATCCTGTTCGCCCTCTTCTTTCAAGACACTCATAAAGACCTTTGTATGAAATCTTCAGTTTCTCTGCAGTCTGTCACATGGAATAGCCATCATTTTGTAAAGAAAACTATAAGACTGACATGTTTCTTTAGAATGATGATAAATTTTGGCCACTTTTGAACCCAGAACTAAACTTTAGGAATGCCAATACCTTGTAACACAGGTGAACAAGGTAACTGGTTTCAGTGGTGCTAATGGAGTTTTGTTCCTCTAACAACCAATTAACATTTAAAATGACTAAGGATCACTTAAGGGAGTTAGCATTTAAAATGACTAAGGATCACTTAAGGGAGTTTTACTGTTAGTAAACTGAAGGAATCGCTGCTGAAAATGGGGATTTGTAACCACATTAATAAATTAATCAGTCATTTCAAGCAGTGGCAGCCATTAGAAACACTAGTAATGTCTGTTATATTTTTAAACCAGTCTAACAGTATCTTGATACAAAAAGGTATTTTATTACTATACAAAAACATGAAAATTTTGGGGCAACCTCCAACCTTTTGATTAGTACTGTATTTTAGCTTAAATTAAAAACAGAGGAGTTAGAATTGGTTTTACCATAAATTGAGGAGTCTGAGTCAAAGGTTTTGTGTACCAACTCCATAGCCCTTGTCATTAATTCCCATATAATGAGCAACTCTCATTTTACTGGTGCCTGTGCTTTACTACAGTGGTTCTTTCAGGACAAAATCCTCTGGTCTACCTTTTGCATTACTTTTTTCTTTTACATAGAAGAGAAATACCATGACAGACGTATTTCACATTTCCTGTATTCTGTATATCACACTATTTATATATGGTTTTGTTATAGGAACATATTACTTTTTCCGATTCCTCGTTTTTTTTTATTTTTTTTTGCTGTTTAAATGTATCTTTGTGCATTGGTTTTGGGTACAGTGGAAGTCCTGCCATTAACTCCAAATTTAAAAAACTCAGAACATGCAATTTTTATTGAGGCTTGTTCACAAAGGCACTGATTAAATTACATGAATTTGTGAAGCTGCACTTTTGTGGTATTTATCAAATATCCTGTGAAGTGTCCTAGAATCCCTGCTGGTGAGCTTCGATCTGAGTACACAGTTTCTCTCTTCCAATGCAGTTTGTCCTCATTTCATTTTCTGCTGTCATTATTTTTGGGTCTTATTCCCTTTGACACCAGAGAATTTTGCAATTTCCATGACCAGATTCACCTACTGTTTGGGCACATGGCTATTTGGTATCTTTGGAATGGAAACATGTTAGCTGCCTCATGTTGCTTTTAACTTTTTTTTCTTTTTTTTTGATAGTTAATCCATACTGTTAATTGGTATTCAACCAAATATGAAATCGCCTTTGCAGCTGTAATTGTGTGGTTTAGTCAATTCAAATTAAAAAAATGTAAATTGTTTGATGTGTTTGTGCTATCCTGTCCATTCCCTGAATGCTAATTTAGGCAGTGCCAATCTGCTTGGAAGTTATGACACCATTTGGCTAGTTAAGCAAGGTACTGGAAGATACAAGGATAGAGTAGATTTCCAGATAATTGTTCTTCATGTTTTGTTGACTTTATGATAACCTTTTATTTATTCATCTGTTCTGCATATGATTTTCTTTAAGATAAAACCAGTACAGGTTGGCACATTGGTGCACTGTTGGCACTGCTACCTCGCACGGTGGCGCAGTGTGGGCGCTGCTGCCTCGCAATAAGGAGACCTGGGTTCGCTTCCCGGGTCCTCCCTGCATGGAGTTTGCATGTTCTCCCCGTGTCTGTGTGGGTTTCCTCCGGGTGCTTCGGTTTCCTCCCACAGAGATGCATTTCAATGCATGTTGTCCTGTATAACAATGCATGTGACGAATAAAGAATCTGGCACAAGGAAAACAAGGTTCACATCCCAGGTCCTCGCAGCATGGTGTTTGCATGTTCTACCCATATCTGTTTGGGTTTCCTTCAGGTGCTCCACCCAAAGCTATGCAGGTTAGGTGGATTGGCAATGCTTAATTGGGACCTGATATGAGTGCTTGTGTGTTCACCCTGCAATGGGTTGGTGTTTGTGCTTGATCCTTGTTGGGATAGGCTCCAGCCTCCATGTGTCCTTGCTCTGTATAAAGCAGGTTTAGAAGTTGGATGGATGGATGGATGGATTAAACCAGGATGTAGTTTAGCATGCAACACAATAAAATAATAGAAAAGTATTCTTTTGTCATATATAAGGTGGTTCTCACAAATAAAGTTTGAAGTATTGTCTCCTTTACTTATAAAAGCTGAATACTGATTGTATTCATTACCATCCATTGTGTCTTACACTGTAATTTACTGAAAAGCTAATGCTGGAAAATTTCTAGTTTCAAGTAAATTTTGAAAAGGAAATTGGGAGGAAGGGATTGCAAGTACTAATTTATTTTTATAGCTGTAACCTGTATTGAATCTGAGTGAGAGAAATATTCATCCTATCCTAGTAGATTTTATTAAACTAAAAGTAACATTGTCTGTAACATTGAGCCTGTTGGCAGCTGCATTGGACATCTAGTAAAGCAGTAAATGAGCCTTTTATTGTAAGATGCTATTCTGTTTGTTGAAGGCAATTCTATACTCAGTTGCACACTCAAATTTGAATCTCTTCTGATAGGAGTTTATTAGGACATACATAAGGTACCACAGTAGAAAATGTTTAAAAGTGAGGATGAATATTACATGCTATTTTGTTGCAATGAGAAGTCAAGCAAAATTGCATCTTGCCTGAAGAAGGGGCCTTGAAAGCTTGCATTTTGTAATCTTTTTAGTTAGCCAGTAAAAGGTGTCATTTTGCTTGACTTCATTGAATCCATAATGGCTAACACGGTACAACACCCTAGTTCTACATGCTATTCTGTTAAAAATATTAAGTCTCATGTATTAGTAAAACTGGCTAGTTGTAAGCACTATGCGCGTTCTCAGCCTTGGATCACATACAGTTTGGACACCCCTGGTGAAATTAAACATTTTGTTGACATTTGAACTGAAAAAAAATAGTAAAAGTTTGACAGCAAACAACATTTGCATATTTATAAAAATGTTGATGTACAGTTATGATTTATTTGATGAGCTAATAAAACATAAAAGCAGTAAATATGGCATTTGCAAGAGTTTGGGCACCCTATTAAGCCAGTACTTAGTAAAACCCCATTTGGCAAAAAGCAAAGCTTGTAAATATTTTTTTTAGCCAGCTATGAATCTTTGAATTCTTGTTTTCGGTTTCTTTTTCCTCATTCTCCCTTTACCCAGAGATTTCCAATGATGTTCAAGCCTGTAGAGTGAGAGGGCCATTGTGAAACCTTCACTATGTGTTTCATGAGGTACTTCATAGTACATGTCAAATTGTGTTTGGGATCATTGTCTTGTTGTAGATGCCATCCTTTTTTCAGTTTCCTGACTATCTTGATAATTTGTGGAATCAGTTGTTTCTTTCACACGCACAGTGTTTCCTGTGCCCACTAGTTGTCACACAACTCCTAAGCTTAGTAAACTAACTTCTGGCCTTGACAGTTTGGCAAGGTGTTCTTTTCTTCAAATACTGTGTTTTTTTTTGTTTTTTTTTCTCTAAACAAATTTTACATTTTTGTAGCCCAAAAGTTCTATTTTAACTTCATTTGTCTACAACACTTGGTCCAAAATTCGTTACGCTGTTGTTGTATTTTGTATGTAAACCATTTTTTATAATGAGATCACAGGTAATGTTTTTCTTCTGGTGGCTCTTTCTTCATCCTTCATAAAGACCATGTCCGTGTAATTGTACACAGTAGTGTAGGGCACCAGCCCCTTCTCAGCTAAACTTGCCTGTTGCAGTTTTGTCTTACCTTCCTGTGCAGTATGTAAGTCAGTTTAATGGTCTTCAGATCTTGTCTTGACCAAGAAAGTTCCCTTTAACTGCCATTTATTAATGACATTTTGAACTCTGGGAAAGTGTTAGCTGGCACATTGATATCTCTTTAGAGTTTTTCCCTACTTATTACTCATTAATTATTTTAATTTTAGAAGATCCTATCATTGTTGACTGTTTCACACTATTTAAAGAATCATAGAATACTTTAAGCTCTGTAATTTTCTTCAACATAAGATTCCCAATGATAATTCTTGACCAGACTAAAATCGAATAAGTCCTGCCAAACGATCAAACAACCTTACGAGTTCTGCAACTTTACGACTGAAAAGAGTGCTCAGACTTTTGAAAGTGCAACATTTAATCTTTTTTTTTTTTTTTGTTTTACATTTTTTCAGTTAATCAAATAAAGCTTAACTTTATATTAACATTTTCATAAAAATGCTATTTTTTTTAAATTTGTTTGCTATTGAAGTTGTGTTTACTGTTTTTTTTTTTTTTTTTTTGTTTTTTTTTTTCTTGAGTCGTCAACAAAATAAGTAATTTGGTCATGTGGCATTGAAACTTTTGCATTGAGCGAATCTTTTTATTCTGTCCCTTCATCTTTTTAATGGCAGTTTTCCCACACCTAATTTTGTCTTTCATCCCCTGCTTCCTCTATTGTATATGTAACCCAGCTTTTCATGTTTAGCTATACCACATGCCTGAGGAAGGGTATGCAGCTGAAAAATGGTCTTGCTATCTTTTTCACCATGGAAATTATCTTTTTTCTTTACTGTACTAGATATAAAGGAAAACAAATATGATTTTTTGGTCATTTATATTAATTTACATATTTGTGAGATGTTTTTTGTTTGTAATGGTACACCTTGGATGAGCTTCCAGAGTTTCAAAAAACTTCAGCTACTTGTGACCTTTACTGCTCTTATTAATTTAAATGTACATAACCACTAGATCTGCTGGTGTCGATTTTTATACCAAGCCTACATTTTTTTTCCCTTTAGTGCTTTCTGCTTTGTACTGCTTTTCTCTACATAGCCAAAAATGGAAATCAATAATGTTGTGTTTTTAGGTGCTGACTTTGCTTTCTCTGCAATAAATGTATGCATTAATGTGAGTTACTCAGCTTTTAACTTTGCAATGCAGTTTTTCCTGTTACGCTTTCACTAGGCTTTTTATAAAAGTGAAATTCAAATATGTTGAAAGAGACTTCTAGACACAAATATAAGCCACACTTAGATATCATTTTTAAAACATCCCCTAAATGATAAATATGTAATAGGACCTTACATTGCATTGTGCAGTTTATTTCAATTTAAACACTGTAGTACTGAAACCACTCTCTGCTTTAAAATATATGTGCTTCTTATTTATAAACACACAGTTAATCCTTTTCATAAAAAATCCTGTCTTTTAACTACATTGATAAGTACATTCTTGTCAACTTGCTTATTCTGATTAATTTTTTTTCAAAGGTAACACTTCCTGCTGTGGTTTCTTCTTCATAAGCTTTTATAAGTTTTGCTAATTATTTTTCATGGTGGAAAAAGATGGTAATATTCTTTCAACATTCTCAGCAGTGAGCATACAAAAGTGCTCAAGTAGTTATTTCAGTGTCCAAAAGCATGCTCATTTGTCATCCCGAGTTTTTGTAAAATTTTTTAAAGTTATTCAGTTCCTTATATGTTCAAAAATTATAAAAGTAGTAAGGAACTGAAAAAGATGTTGCTTTTAAAAATTAATTGTATGTTTGAATGTGTGATAACCAGTATAAATATGGTTGGCTGTAGGAAATCCTTATTTAAACTTTTTAAATATTCGTAGCAGGTCACTTTTTAATTAAATTGCTGAGTATTTTACTTCACTCACCTCTTTAGGAGCTGCTTCTCTTTATTTGATACTTTCTTTTAAATGAAGCATTGTTTCAGACATACCCCTTTGTGCCTAAACTCATTATGTGACAAAAATGTTATCATTGTTTATTTCTTTAAAATCTGTTTCCACCATTCCAAAATGTGCATTCTTGCAATTTCTTCTGATACCTCATTTTTTATACAAAGTGACATTTAATGCCTACACAAAATAAGTGGTGATCTCCTGAAAATCTGTTTCCTATTAATTTTAAAATTGTTTTTGCCTATTAATTGAAAATGTTTGGCACTTAATTTGGAATCTGATAGAATCAAATATGAATATGTACATGGCTTCTATTCTGAAACATGAACATATTCCATAAATTTTAATTTAGTGTGGATTTTTCTCTTTCACACATCAGAAAAACCCGGTAATTCCTCTAACATTCATCATGGTCCAGGTAAACGGGTGTGAATCCTGAAGCAGATGCAGGTGTTAGTTATCTTTGTCTTCATCTAAAAGAAAATGGACTAGTGTGCAGCACTAGTCAAATACTATATCATGTTCGTTTTACTGTTTGCCAGGCAAATATTTTTGCACAGTATATTCCAATCTGAATCAAGGCATAAACAATACAGTGAATGTGAAATGTGAAGCAACAGGCATTAAAGACTATGATGTATGGCTGCTTCTCTGGCTGCTTCTATGCCTCCAACTTGGATTTAGACCATCTTCTTTATTTGCTGTTCCTTCCAGTTTCTGGAAACATTTAATGTAACTTATCTTGCCAACCAGTTTTGTTTTTAAAAACTGACACAGTTTTATAGTTCCTAGCCAGAGCCTCTTGGATCTTTTGAGTTGATTTACTTACATCCGTGCTCCACATATTTTATATATATTTATATATTATATATACATATTGTGGTGGAACTGGGGAATCGGTGAGCCTCAAACATGATCACACAGACACAGTCCCGGGTTCAAATAATGGATGGTTTTATTATACAGTACCTCCAAACAATTGTAATCCCTCCTCCACAATATTTTTCCTCTCACCATCACACTACCCTCCTCCAGTTGAGTGTTACTCCAACTTTTTTGATAAGTGAGTGCAATCCCTTTTATTGAGTACCCAATAGTACTTCTGGTGCCAGGGCCACTGCCCAATGGAAGCAATTCCGGGTCCTATGGAAGGCCCATAAAATGGGGAGCGTATCTCCCTGCAGCACCCACAGAACCCAGCAGGACTATGCTGCTGGAGTACAACTCCCGGCATTCCCTGCTGGTTCCTGAATAGGTGCTGATATGGAGGGCTGCTGCCATCTATCGCTGGGGGGAATAAATTTCCCTCTGTGACAGTCCTTCCCTGTCCTTTTTCTTTTATCCTGTCCAGGGAAGGCACTAGAATTGGGTCCAGCTGGGATATCCATCGCTTAGAGCAGCTTTGTCTGGGTGCAAACTCCTTCTCTCTCTTGGCTGGGATGCTTTTCAGTATTCTCGGGGCCTCCTGTCCAGGTTCTTTCCAACTTCCTGCTGGGATGTCTGTCCATCCTGTATGCCTCCTACAATATATAATAGATAGATAGATAGATACTTTGTGAATTTCCCCTTGGGATTAATAAATTTAATATACGGTATATATAATAATATAGTCTTGAGGTTTGATGGTAAGTTCCTGGGGGCTGGTATAGATTTTGACTAGGGAAATTGTAAGACATGTTTTGATTGATATTTAATAGGGGCTATGTTCACAACTTGTCTTTGACTTAAACATATTCTGGTAAATTCCACAAGTAGTCTGCTTGTGTAAAAGGACCTCCTAACAGATTATGAGTGATCGCATACTTGCATACTGGCTTGACGTGTAAAGTCTTCTAAAAGTGAACCTGTGTTGTGCAAGTAAAGTGGGCAAGTCATGAGATACACCTAACATAAGCTAGCAGGGGTTATGTTTTTTTTTTGAGCTAGTTTGTAAACCACTCAAAAACCTTAAACTTGGTTCCAGAAAAACTCGGATGAAATAGTGTTACTAGAGTGAATAACTATGCCTTTTTCTGCAGTAGCAACAATTTATAGGCTGATTTAAACCAGATACATTTTTTTGCCCTAAGAAACCATTAATTGACTTAAATTTTTGTTTTTCCTCCACTTACTGAATACTGTACAGTAGAAACTATTGGACTGTCTCTGAGAAGGTAACGTCTGCATGTTAAGGCATATTGTACCACTTTTCTTTTATAACTGCTTTTTGCAGTAAAGTAAAAGTGGAATTGATCATATAATTAAACTATATGAGTTCCATAACTATTCCTTAGCATAAACTATCAAGAAATGAAAAATACTGTAGCTTAAAGGAAATATCTTGAGCAGTCTGCACTGAGCACCCCTTTGCAGTCAATGCATGTTCAGAACATTATCTCAGTATGAGGTTTGCACTTCTATATTCAGTAAAAATGAGCCTGCCAGTTTTTATTGTCCATGTACAGTAAAGGAAAGGCATGCTGTTAGTTTATTTTAATATATTTTGTTCACCCTCGCTGGAGGATGTGATGGATTGCAAGTTAATAAAATCAGAAAGATGACTGTGAAAAGGGGATTTTTATGATGTAGTCTTACAGTAGGAAGAAAAGTGTTCATATTGCTTCACAGAATTACTTCAGAAGCAGTTGATAATAGGCCAATATACACATTATCTCTTAAAAGCTGCATTGTGAAAGCTGTTTGTAAGATATTTAATAAATCATGCACTGAGGACTAAAGTAATGAAGAACATTTTAATTTTGTTGCTAAAGTATGTATTCATTACCTGGTGTAGAGTAATAATATAATATTACTTGACTTAAATGCATGCAGATTCCAAAGATTTGTCTCTTAAAGCATTTAATAAACACAATTGTCTTTTGACTGTAATACTGTTGCCTAGAATTTAAATAGGGTGTGTGCTTATCATCATAGAGAATATTTTATACATCTACAGACTGGACTTGCAAAGAGTGTTCGTGCAGTCCGTTTTCACGTGGGCCAAGTGCAATTGTATCAGAAGGCAGCTTGAATTTCATTTGTGGCAGGGGGTGCATCTCCCCCATGTAAGAAGAAATGAGGAGGGATTTTATTGGTGGTGGGGGAGCAGCACTAAAAAAAAATAAAGATTCCAACATTATTATCTTACCACCACATGGATTAGTGAATACCAGTGTAGATCAGGATATTGTTATTTATGTTGTTGTATGATTTATTTTTACAGTATACATGGAAGCGACAGTAGTTTAATAACAATTACTGAGAATCTTCTTATATAATACGCAACCGTGGCTGTCTGTTTGTCTATCCAGGATTTTAAATCACCTGTTGCTCTCAAACAATTTGAACTATTGACCTGAAATTTGGTACACATATACTACATGATGTCTACCATCTCTTTTTGGGGTGATGATTGACCTCCAAGGTTATTCCTCTTTTTATTTTTATGTTATTTTAATGTAGAATCAACTCTTGTGCCGCAAGGTCTCCCTGCTGGCCGCTGCCATGCATATGGGCACCGTTCTCATCCCTACCACCTTCGCCATCACTTCCCCTACATCTTCATATCTTAAATCATTGTTGAGGCAGATTGAAGACTTAAGTGCCAGTTTAAGTGAAAAATTTAAAAAAAAAACGTACTAAGTAATTGCAACACAAACACTGACTAAATCAGTTTTAATGCGAAAGATGCAGATGAAAGAAGAGAAGAAGCGGGCACTAGGGTGGAGAAAAGAAGAGCTGCTCAGGAAATGGCAAGCGCATCAACAGAGAAAGAGGACGAAAACTAGGTGTGCCGTTACTGGTAATATGTAATAGATAAGTCAAATTAATTCAAATTTCAAATGTCACTAATTCCAGATATGTTAGTTTTACAACATTTTTTCCCTTGTTTATTTGTCTGAACTTTAAGACTGTGAAATTAAAGTTTGACTATGATTATTTCAGAATTTTTTGTTGTGTTTTCAAGGTGCCTGACATATCTATTATATTATCTATTACTCTTAACTGGAGACTACACACATTTTGCTCTTGCATAGTACAGATATTTATGATTTATTTTTTATGTGCTTTCACTAGATTCGTAACAGTTTATTCTACTAACAAACACTAGTTTGCCCCAAAACCTAACGGCACAAATTTGCCGTTTACAGGTGTAAATATAAATATGAATTATCGTATTGTTTATTCTCTATGACAATTATGATAAACGCTTTATATAGAAAAAAATTAAACTGCAAATCAATCCATCCATCATCCAACCCGCTGTATCCTAACTACAGGGTCACGGGGGGGTCTGCTGAAGCCAATCCCAGCTAAAACAGGGCGCAAGGCAGGAAAGGGACAATTTAGAATCGCCAATGCACCTAACCTGCATGTCTTTGGACTTTGGGAGGAAACCCATGCAGACACGTGGAGAACATGCAAACATGCAGGGAGGACCCAGTAAGCGAACCTGAGTCTCCTAACTGCGAGGCAGCAGCGCTACCCACTGCACCACCGTGCCACCTATATGTATATGTGTATATATATGTGTATGTATATAATATAATTTTTTTTTTCTTTAGATATTTAGTAATTTCACTCTGTATAGTATAATATTTCACATATAAAAAAGAGGAGCGTTAGCCGTTTCTTGGCATAAAGCCAAGCATTATGTGTGCAAATAGGAACATTTTATTGAATCCATTTAAACTATAGGGAACAAGTCTTTATCTTCAATCACTGTGTTAAATTTCATGCTGCGCTCAGTACAGAAACATGCTGATTTTTTTTCTTTTGATTTTTTTTTTTTTTTTTTTTTTTTACACATTCTTCTATGTACGTATCATATTTATTTGCACGTTCACAAGATGAATTGCATGCTTGGTCATAATACCAGGATAGAATTGTAGTGGATGGCAAATATGAGCTGTACAGTGATTGAGAGCAGAGTTTTAATTATCTGTGTCAAGAATGGTGCAGAACGTCTCTCGGCACAGCTTATTTTGTCACCTTGTGTGTTTTACTGTTTTAGAAGCAGTGTGTATTTGTTCATTTGTCCTTTTTCCATTTTGTCACAAAAGAACCCAATGATAAAGCACATAAGGCTGCTGACTTGTATCTGTATTCTATCTTATGCTGTCTTGAAAATATTGTTTTGTTCATGTGACAATCTAGTCATTCCTTGCCTAATGGGTAAAATGGCATCCTTTATAGCTCTCAGGCCCTAGTTCAGTTCCAGTTTGGGATGCCTTTGGATAGAGTTTGTTGTTCTTGGTTTCAAATTGATTACTGTTCGAATTGACTTTGAATTTTAACCCCAATACAGTGCCTTCAGAATGCATGTAATTACCTATTTTTTTTTCTTCATTTTGCTGTCTTGCAAAAGTCAAGCCACATTTAAATGGGATTTGTTTCCTACTACAGTTGAACTAATTCTCAATTTTAAAATGGAACAAAAGCTGAAAATTACATAATTGAGAAGTATTCAGTCTCTTTGTTTTAACAACTTAAATTGAGTAAGATATTCAATTTTTTTTTTCATGACATGAACAAGGTACCCCTATATGTATGAGTATGTGTGAATGCACATAAATTATCACTGACTTTAAAGTCTCGCAACTAAAACGGATCAACTCCAGTCTTGCTGTCATGAAGACGAAGGATCTGCCCATTGCACTTCGAGGTTAAGTTGTTGGGAGGAAAATAAAGCAGTAAAAGGCTATAAAAAGACTGGCAAAGGTTTGAAGCTTCACTACAGCACCTAGAAATCCATTGAAAAAAAGGCATAGCACAGATGCTACCAAGATCAGGCTATCCTTCAACACTGAACAATCATTGAAGAAGAGCAGTTGTCAGAAAAGTGACCAAGAGTCCAGCTGCAACACTTAGAGTTCTGGGACTCTTCAGCTGGAGAGGGAGGACCCGTCCAGACATTAACAGTCTCTTCAGCACTTCACAGATTCAGCCTCTTTGGGAGAGTGGTTTGAAGGATGTCACAATTGAGAAAGACTGTCATGTTCCTAACTTTGTTATAAGCAATTATTGAAAATGAATCATTTATGTGTCTGCAACACACTGAACGCTGTAATGAGGCCTGTCTACTTAGTCTTAAACATTTGGAGACTAATCACCTTTCCTTTTAACAAGCAGTCTTAAAAGGAAACTTTTCTTCTCAATTTCTCATCTGTGTGAGCATCTTGTTATTGCTACCCTGCTTAAAGTAATTAGATTGCTCCAGCTTTAAATTGCTTCAAAGTAATTTACAAAGGCAGCTCGATTAATAGCATCTAGTCAGTTCAAAATAAAACACAAAATGGCTAAAAGCAATGCTGTTGGAGAGAAGTTTGTACAGAGTGTAGCACTTTGCATTCTTTGTACTTTTATATTGTTGCTAATTAATTAACAGTCCACTGTCTGAATTTTCTTTTTTTTGCTAAAATCTCTCAGGGAGAAGGTCCATATGAGCATAGGGAAAGTGTGCAAACTTCATACGACCATGACTAGGTTGGGATTTGAACACAGTGCTGACCAGTATGCCCTGCACTCAGTAGGATTTGTTTTTATGTAATACATTCTAACTTTGCAAATATAGTCGACATTTAACATAGTTTTTACTTCATGTTATTTAGTGTGTTTACTTCTGTACTTTAATAACTGTGGTGCAACAGGTGCAGTTTATACAGGATTACCCTTTTTATTATTTTTGGTATAATGCTTGTAGAATTTGCATTGGTAACCTAAAAAAGCATGCTTCAAGATATTTAGGTAGTTACAGTGTTGTAAAGTAATGAGTTACATTTTTTTTCCCTTGAGTATTTTTAAATGAAAATAATTGTACTCTTTTTAAGAAATCTTTTAATTTACTCCCATTACTTTTTCAAAATGCATTGTTACAAGTACAGTTGATTTCGTATGTTCCAAATGCAAAGTTCACAATGGCCAGTTAAAAGAAGACTAATGCAAGTGTTTTTGAGGTTGCTGTTCACAACCTTGGAGCTCAAAGTGTTTTAGTAAATAACTCAATGTCTGTGCAGTTCTCTCTGGCTGTGTGTCAGTATATCGCAGTATAACGATACACGTTTGTGCTGTCAAAGCTGGCTGTTGCCTTAAATCTAGTGGTGCAGTGATGTGACTTTGAGAAACCTCTCAGTGTAGTGGCAGTTGCAGAAGCAGTCTTTCTGAAGTAGAGGCTTTGTATGTACAATTCTCACGACCGTGGAATAGGTTATTCTTAGCCAGTCTACTGCAGTAATTGCAGTGGAAAATGTGGTTAACATGCACTCATGCATGGGGAAAAAAATACCGTTGAATACCGTGAAACCGGTATAATTTTGAAAAATACCGTGATATAGAATTTTGGTCATACCGCCCAGCACTACGACAGACCACCAATGATATTCAGGGATGACTTTGATTACTTGTTTACAATAATAATTGCAGTTAAAGTCACTTTCCATACTGTACAGTGTAGGACTGTCAGATTGAATATCAAGATTCATATTAATTTGTGTCTACTGTATATGAAAGGATTTTTATTTAATGGTAAATGCTGACAGTTGATTGTAAAAGAAGTGTCGTGTATTTTGTCTAACATTGATTTCAGAATCCTTTTGCTCCCAACACACTATGCTGCAATACTTGTATTTTTTTAACTTTTTGAGTAATGCGTGTACTAACAACAGATTTTAGCAGTGCTAAAACCACCATTTTGCTTCTGATGCTGTTTGGTTTCACTCTTGAACTTGAGACCCCTGTTTTTTATATTTAAAATTGTTAATTGCTCATCATAATAATAAACAAAAGCTGGTTTCCTTTCTCATTAAACATATTGAGAAATAACTGTCATAATTGTGATTTTTATTATAATGGGTTTAAAATTGCCTTTTTAGAGAGAATTTTAGTGTCAGGAAATTTGTAGTTGGTTATCTCAACCAGCACATCTTTTGGAGGTTGCTGGTTTGATATAAAATTCCTAAAACAGGTGTAATGACAAATAAGTTTTTAATGTTACCTTTGTTATATTTTTGCTGAACCTGTTTATTAAAAACCCCCCCCCCGGGGGGGGGGGGTGTCACATTAGTTTAATCCTCTGTTATTCTTTGACCACAGCGGCCTGCCTGCAGCACACAGTGGGATGTATTTTTACAGAGATGGGTACTGAGGTAATGTCATTTGCTCCGATAATCGGAAAGGCTTAGTGCAGAGGGCGGGGGGGTTAGTGTGCGGGGTACTAAAGTAGTGAGTGCATTTAACATGTTTAGGTAATCCTTTCCAGCAGTTGAGTCCCGTTTAAGACCAGTCTTGAACTGGTATAGAATCTCTTTTATTTCATCCTACTAATGTCGGTGTGAAGACTGCGTGAGTGAATTCAGTCAACTTTACATTGACATCTAAAATTTTATAACCTGCCGAGCTCAATACTTAAGGACTGACTTGGTTCACAGCTACTTAGTGGAATCGCTGAAAATACATTTTTTTTTAAATCTAGTTGCTTTAAGAATTTGTTTGACTCATTTTTGTATAATACAGTTACATGATAATTTTTCACTGTCTGCCGGGTAGGTGAACAGTGTGGCCTCGGCATTGATTAATGTGGTGCAGCTTTGCTCAGAGCTCAGTTAATTTATTTTCATGGACAGAAAGGGGACTTGTACTAACTGAGCAGCATTTCATTCATATGTTAAAGATCTTTTCTCCGTGAGAATACAGCTTTTAGATAAAGCTTTATAAATTGCCTTGCAAATCCAATGGCACTTGCTTACACTAAAAGCAAAACCTGCTGAAGTAGAAACTCTGTGAATGTTATTTTAATGGTGCTAACGTTTGTGCCTTGGCAATCCCATTTCCAAGATGTTCTGGTAAAGTCTCTTTGAGCCCCTTTTCCCTTCCTACCCTTCACACTGTTAGCTTAGCGTATTTTTCTGCATTTATTTTGTTGTTTACCATCATCTGGGCTTCCTGAACACTTGTCTGTGTTTGTGTGTGTGTGTGGCAGCTCCTATCTGTTGAGACAGACCTGCTGGACAGAATTTGAATAATGAATCTGCTTTATACAAGCTGCTTGCTGCTCAGTATGTACTTTTTAACTCCTTCTGTGCAGACTGTGATTTTGAGTGGTCTAGAATCACCTGGCCTTTCTATATTAAACTGAAACCACTGAGTATATACAACCAAGCTACTTTATAATTATGACTAATAGCTTAGCTGAAGCTGTCCGGTATTGCTGGGTAACCAAACCCTGCATTCATTCAATGCTAGATTGATTGCTACCTGTCTAACTTCATTTGAGTTGTTGGAGAAAGTGCTACTAATAACATTTAGCCTTGGTGCCTCTCTCGGGGGAATCCCACCTCTATCTGTACACTACTGTAGAATGAATTAGCTATGCTCCCCCATCCTGCCACCATCTGTATGATCAGTGCATATCCTTTTAATTTGTGTTGCCCTTTTTATTATGACGGGGAGCAGCAAACAGAATAAAAACGTTCTGCTATGTATTTAATGAATTGCATGGTTGCTAAGCGACATGAAGATGATTGTATGGATCGCATGATCTCTACTAATTAAATTGTGCCCACAGCACAGGAGATGCCAGGAACAGTAGGTCACACGTGGCTTCTGCCTCATCTGACCATAATGGAATCTGGTGGCATCAATGAGACCCTGTCTCTATTGTTTCAACAAATGCTTTAACTCTGCTGTTTTAGATCTTTTCGCATCTGTCTTTGAGAGCTGAAATCTCCAAAGTAGAAGATGCCTCTTGAGTTTTTAAACTCAGTTCCACTACACTTTGGGAGTATGAACATACCTTTTTACCCATTAATGTTGTCTTTGTACAGGGTCTCCGGCCAGTTGCACCTTCAGAAGCCCCAAAGTTAATATTTGCCACGCCGACAAAGATCGCGTCGGAGGCTGGGATGGCTGAGCATTACCTCGGTGTTAACAGAGTTCCTGACTTGCAAAAGTTATTTCAGGTAAGTATTATACTGGCAATCCTAAAGGCTTCAGCCCCTTTGCAGCAATATTATTCAACAATTCATGTGGCACAATTTTGGGAATACTGAAAATGTAGTTTATTGGTCAAATTTATGTATAAAATGTATTCTTATGCAATTATTTGAAAATGAATGCAAGAGGCACTAACCTCTCTGTCATTCAGACTGTAACAACCTCAGATATGCTGGGCACATAAGTCTGAGCTAGGAAGAAAAGCTTACTGTGGAATGATGAATTTCTCAAGGTCAATGAAGAGAGTAAATTGCCTCAATTTCATGGTGAATTGTAGTCAGTATTACTTCCTCAATCCAATGAATTGTAGGACAGGAAAACGGCAGGTTCGTCTTAAAATCTGCTTCTCCTGCTTCAGGTGGTTTTATAGGTTTTTTTTGAGTTTTTAGATGATAACAGTCTTGTTCACAGTCAGAAGGGGAACTCATTTCCCAGATCTTGAGAGTAGTTATTTTTTTTTTTTTACCTCCTTTTGACTGCTGCTGGTCAGCATTTACTCTCGTTACCTTTGTAGTGCACTGATTGAGAGAGCTGTTCTTTAAGATTTGGCTCCTGGCTGTAACAGTTCACATCGACATTACGACATTTTGGTCTGTGCTGTCTGGGACTGGGACTTTGCAGGCCATTGGTGCAAACGGAGTCAAAGTCATGTTCCTGAAACCAGCTCAAGATAATGCATGCTTTGTGATAATAATATAAAAGTACTAGGGGGCTCTGCCCCCTGCTTGTTTCGCTAGCCCAAAGCCCCCCTCGATCCCCCCCGTGTTTATTTGCATCTCTGCCGCTCGTGTTGTGAAGGGAGACGCTAAGGAGATGCGGTCGGATCAGCTGCTGTTTTGTTGCTGCTGCAGAGTTGCGTGTCGACCATTTAAAAGCCTGTACAGCAACTGTCCTTTTGTCTCACTGCCTTGTCTTGCAGGATGTTAGTGTCTCCAAGAAAATACCGTCTCCTTCCAAGATTTTTTTTTTTTTTTTTTTATAATAGAGAGATAAATGTAGAAATTGCTAAAGTGTTAGCCATGAAGGGATGTGCATGGTCAACAACAATGCTTAGATAATGCTCTGACATTTGAATGATGGTCTTTTGGCATTAAGAGACCTAATGTGCGTCAAGTTAACATTTCATCCCCATAACCAGCTGTACCATGAATGGATGCATACTGCTTCCACCAAATTCTGACCCTACCATCTTTATGCTGCAGCAGTAGTCAGGATGTGTCAGGTCCAAATTAATATGGTTTTGGTGATCATGTGCCCAGTGAGACCTTAAAGGTCCAACATGTTGTTCATGCAGGGATGCCCTGCTCCACACCACTGTTGTAAACTGTTTTTATTAACTCGGATGTGTGTGGCTATTCTCCCCTAATCTCTCTTATTACCGAGATGTTTGCATTTATGGACTTTTTAAATCAAATCTTTCTCTCTAATATGTAGTACTAGAGTGTTGTAACATGTTAGCCATTATGAATGTAGTGAAAAGTCAAGCAAAATGACACCAACAGAGTTAAATGAACCCTAGCCTGAAGGAATCTATTAATTTTTTACATTTAAGATGTCTCACTTAAAGATTTACCAGTATTGTTTCTTGTCCTAGTGTGTATATAAACACAGGGAACTCCAGTTTCTCTGTTACATCTCGCCTGAAGAAGGGGCCTGAGTTGCCTCGAAAGCTTGAATATTGTAATCTTTTAAGTCAGCCAATAAAAGGGGTCATTTTGCTTGACTTTTCACTACATCTCTAAACTGTAATAATTTAAAATTCAAGATTTTAAGCTATGTTTAAAAACAACCATGTCAGAAAAGATAATCCTGCCATGTCAGAGTTGCTTACATCTGATGACTTTTCTAACATTTAATCGAATAACAGACAAACCTTTCGATCACATATGCATGCTATATAAACTGTTTTTTCTTTTGGTAGCCCCATGTTTAGCTGTTGGACAGGGCAGGCTAGTCTAACTTGTAGCTCTGACTAATCAAGTGGCCACTGGGTGTCTATTGTGATTAGTCTGTTTTAACGCAGCCAGAATTTTAGTTCTGTAAGAATGAGCAGCAGGCAGTGTTTCATCCTGCGGGGGTTACTGGGAGATTTCCTCTGCACGTGTGGTATGTTCCTGCTGAATTCTGCATGATGAATGTCACTAGCTTTGTTAAATAAACAGACTCCACAGCTGGCTTGCACTCATTCAGCACACTGGATTAAATGATACTCCTTGTTATTTTGAGCTTTTATTTTGATGCCAGCCTTAGTGTATTTGCTTGATTAGAAGACCTGATCATCAGCTTTTTCTTTTTCTTCCTGCCTCATCTGTGGCATTTCAAGTAAGAGAGTAGTGGCGTATGAGAACAGATACGTTTGTAATGTGTTTCTAAGTGTAACAGCTGAGTTTTTCTTGTATAATGTTAATTCTTCGCCAGTGAATAGAAGCAAAACTAGAGAGCAGGGAGCAAGTGAGTAGGAGTGCTGCAAGGATGTTACAGTCCTATTCTTTCTGTCCATTCTGCAGTATATCTTAAGAGCCCATTTTGTCCTGCATTTTTCCCCCTGTAGTTTTTTGAAGAATCCCTTAGGGGAGCAGCAGAACTGCATGGTACTTAGCGGGCAAAGTTGATGTGCCGTTACATCTGTGGCGATGTACCTTGGCACTTCTGCTGTCTCAGTATAGTGCGGCTGCTTTAAGATTTAATAATAGCTGCTAACCTGCAGTGCCTCTGATGGAAAGTGGAATGCTTCAAAGATGTCTTTCATGCCCCAGTTTATCAGTGAGCTGTTGCTAGGAGATAAGAGTAGATTGCTGTCTTATGGAGATGCATAATTTTCCTTTGGATTGTGGGTTGGCACTTCATTCCCAGTCTCCTCTCTCAGTAACGATCCTCTTTCTCCCTCCCAAAATTCAGAAATCCGATGGAATTCCTGTCCATTTGAAGAGGGGTGTCCCAGACAAGCTGCTCTACCGAACCACCATGGCATTAACAATAGGAGGAACCATCTACTGTCTAGTAGCTCTCTACATTGCATCCCAGCCCAGGAATAAAAAGTGACTGGCATCTTTGCACCCTTGAAACCCAGGAAGCAAATGCAATGACTCAAACTTCAGTGCTTCAAAATGGGGAAAGGTTTAAAACCAAGTAAGAGAATTGGCAGGTGACAAACATCAAAACACTTCACTTATGTCTGATTAAAGTTAAGGTTCACTGCGTAATGATAACTTATGGGGGAAAAAAATGCAAAAAAAAGGGCATATGTCGAGTCATTACCATTCTCTTGTCGGTGGCAGTGGGCACGTATTTCTAATCGGGAACAGGTAATGAGATCATTTTAAATCTTCAACGGATCACATTTGAGTCAACTGAGGAGCCTGTTCTCCGGGATGCCATGAGTTCATGAGAAGTCTGCTTCAGATTTCGTTTTGTCTCTTTCTTGCTGCCAAAACAAACATCCACATCCCCATTTTTCTTTACCCTGTCAATCACTTTACCTTTATGAATACCGGCTCTGCGATACATTTAAGGTTGCCTGACTTTTGAAAACATCACCTCTGGGTAATTGTGCTTCCTGGGGAAAAAACAATGTTTTAAGGGACATTTTCAACCTTTTCCTCCTTGAGTTTGTAAACAATTAAAAAGAAAAAATCTCCTGAAATGAACGTGGTTTATTTATTTTTTTAATCATATCTGGAAGAATGGTCTGGTTTGGTATACTGCCCAGCTCCTGAAACAGGCTCTCTGCCCGGATTCTTCTGTTGTACAGTCTTGATCATTGAGAACTTGTAGCGTCTTCTGCATTTCTTGGTGCCACTTTCTGATATGGTGACTAATTAATGTTGTGTCTTCATACGTGTCATAAAGCCTGTGAATGTCTAGTGTTTGTGTTCCTTATTCCTGCGAGAGGTTTGGGGAATTCTTTATTCCTAGCAGGGTACGTGTAGAGTGCTCCATATCAATTCAAGACACATAAACAACGTCATGCTAGTTTCAGTGGTGTGAGGCATGCCATTGCTCAGTATACTGGACCTTTTGTTAGTTTAAATTTTGAAAAGACCACCACAGTGTAGGCCAGTGTTGGAATTTTAATTTTCTTGGTCAGTATCCAACACTCGGCTTGAGAGAACAGTGTCTCTTTTATTTGAAATTTTCATTTAGAGCTGTGACCTTTTAGTTTTATGGTATTCGTGTACTGCAGGCTGTGACTTTCTTAGGTAACCCTTTACATGCCGCAGAGACTAAGTGGAATCCAGAGAAAGTTCTGAAGTGGCTGGCATGTTGGCCAATGTGGTGGTCCATCAGTGGGCAATATTTTGGACTGCAAGCCATCCTAATCGAATCCCTTCTCTGTTGAACCACTTGGGTTTTCATTTCAGTAGATGTCAGTGTGCTCTAGTGCAGGGGTCGCCAAGTCCGGTCATGGAGGACCACCGTGGCTGCAGGTTTTCATTCTAACCCTTTAATTAATGAGTACCCTGTTTGTGCTGTTAATTAACTTCTTCTGCTTTTTTAAGGTTTGTTCCCCTGAATTTCTTCATCGTTCCTCTGGATTTTGCTTCATTTCTTTCCATAAATGGCACCCAAACAGAAATGAAATGTGAAGCCAACAGAAGACCAACTTAGTCAGGGCCTCCAACGCCAACCAATTTCACTCCAACCAGCTGCTTAATAAGGTGCAGATTCTTGTCGTTAATTAAACCCGTTCTTTAATTTCGTGGCTTGTTGTTGCTCTCATTGTGTAATAGCAGACATTTCTGAAATTGTTGATTTTTCTCTTTCTATGAGCACCATTAAAATGTTTTGGGGACCTGAGCAGATCGGCATTCCTAATACCTTCATCGTTCTTTATTTTCAGATATTGTATGACAGACACCAGTTTTGGTTCATTTTGTATCTCATTATTGTTTGGCTGCTAATTAAGGAAAAAAAAAAACAATTAAGGGGTCCGAGTCTTCAAGAGCAAATCAATTAAAATTAGTTCAAAAGGAGTTAATTAGCAAAAACAGGTCACTCATTAAGAAAAGGGTTAGAATGAAAACCTGCAGCCACTGTGGCCCTCCAGGCCCAGAGTTGGAGACCCTTGCTCTAGTGGGGTTTGGAAACTGTAACTGGATGATACTTGGAAGATACGCATGTCTGAAGAGGTTCGACTGAATAGTCCTGCTTTAGGAAGCATCAAGTTATGAAGATCTAGTTGGCATCACAACCCCCAGCTGTCAGTGTGTGATTTTTATTTTTGTTGTGGCAGGTTAGTTAAAGGGATGGATGTGGCAGGTAAGAATAAAACTGGAAAAAGGAAACAAATGTCTGTTATTGATAACTTGGACAAATCTGTTTATTAAAATAGGTTGTGTGGTTCCTGTTGGAAAGAGTATCTTGATTTGGACCTGCTGAGCATTCAAAGAATAGTTGTGTGTGGGCTCTTCAGGTATTGGCTGAGAATCCTGACAATGCAGAATCAAGAAAATAGTGATGAAAAGATGGGAATGAAAAGCAAGTGATTCATTAAAGCTGCTTTATTTTTCAAGGTCAGTCATGTTCCTGGATCATTTCTTTTTCTGTATTGCTTTGTCTGAACCAAAAAATCATTCACAGCACATTAGTCATCGGCGTGTGTGTGTAAATATTTCGCAGAAGTGCACCGTGTGGAACAAAGAGGTGTTCGTGTTTGGAGACATTTGATAGTCGGGGGTGCTTTTAATGGAGAGAGAACGACAAGTGTGGTGCACCAGGGCTGCTCTCCGAGGCCTGGCGTCGCGTAGTTGGCTTCTTTAATTACTAATGCAACTGTTAAGGGGGCTTAAATCATCTTCTGATACGTTATTTTATCGAACTCTTGGTGATGCTGTTCACTGTCTGATTGGTCCACATTATCTGGATTCATAAATGAGCTAATATTCAATCCGTGCAGGACTGAGGGCTGAATCTATTTTTGTAATTCCTGATACGAGTTGTGATGGAGTACCTGGACGCACTTTGCTGCTGTTCTGCTCGGCGTTGGTCTTATGGACTGAAATCCAAGCTCAGGCTCTCTGTAGCCTTTGGGGTGCCCAGTCCCAGAGATGGACCACTTGTTTGGGGCCTGCTGCTTAGCTAACAGCAGTCGTGTCCCTGCCCAGCTCCTCTGTGTGTTTTCAGCGAGTGCTCATTAGTCTCCGTATTAGATGACCGAGCCGCATTGACACATTTTCATGGTGATTTGCGCCCCCAAGCAAACACCTGGTGCTCTTAGTTGCATTTGTTTTTGTCCTGCAAGAAAATAATAAAACGTATAGATGCTGAGATTCGAGCAAATCATAAGCAGCTCGAAATACACGCTTGGCTGGCCCTTTAGATAAGTTGCCGTCCATCGGCGAAATTTCCCAGCAGCGTCAACTCAGATGAGAAATTCGTTGAGCCTTCAAGAGCAGCGGCTCCGGTGCCGCCTTTTAATTTACCCGAATTGATCCCATCCGTACACGGCGCGAGTGGATTTCTCCCCAAAGTCCTTTGTAAAAGTCCTGAGACTGGAACACATGCGCTGAAATTATGAATTATTTAGGTAGCTGCTTTGTAAAAAGAAAAATCAAATTACCGGAGGCCAATACCGGGAAGAAGAATGATTTAATATAGCCGAGAGAGCGGCACGGAGAAGCTGCAGAGACACGTACTCGAACACGACCCGCGAATAGATTGAATTCTGGGGCTGCCGCCTCCTGTGAAAGGCTGGCGCAGTTCATGTGTACCTGAATATTGCTGGTCGGAGAACCCGGACCCCAGTGCTGGGAACGTTCATCGCTGAACATATCCATACACCCTCGTGGTCATTTCACAATGCAAACGACCTGTACATGTTTGTGTGAGAAGTGTCGTGTAGATCAGAGGACATTCATAAGCGGTGCCTGTTTAGTAACGCTGTCGGCCTGCTTTAAAGTCGGGGTGTGGCGCCTGAACGTTAACCGCTATGATGATCTTTATAACCAGGGTACACTTTACAGTTAGCCAACCGCACCTTGCAAACCCGAGTCAAACGTAGTTTGCCAGTTACTAAGACGACCTGTTAACTCGGAAACTCCGTAAACTGAAACTACGTAAAAGCTCCTTGACTGGCGGCGGCGCGGCTGCTGCTGCTGCTATGACAACGCAAATCCCTCGCAACGCGCTTCTTGTCCCCCGAATTAAAAATAAGCAGTGGCTTTGAGAAGAAGATAAAAAAAACACACACACACACACACAATGACAGTCCATCGAGGCGCTCCGCTCGGCCTACTCAACATCACCAGTCGCTTTTGCTTTATATAGCTCCTTCCATGGACAATATTCCTGTTCACTTTTCGATAGATATGCAAGTTCCTTTTAGTATGAATTTATTTAACATTGCCCCTGGCGATAGAGCTTTCTTTGATTTCCATGTCGAGAGATAAGAGCACAAGAATCTCGGCGTGGTTCTCCGTCACCATCAACACGGAGACACTGTCACTGTTGCTCCTCCCGGAACCATCGATCCCCAATTTATATTGAGCAGCCATCGAATGTCCGAGCGTCCCTTTACAAGGCACAAGAGCGCTCTTTTATTTATGTGTATGTTACCGTACCAGCAATGTATGGAATGCCTGGCGTGTTTAGGCAAAGTATGAAATATCCAAATTATTTTAATATTATATATACTTTCCATAGGCATTGTATGTAATACCTAGCCATTATATAGAATGACAAATGCTATTTAGGCAAAGTATTGTTTTTTGGCATTGCATAGAATGCCTAGGAAATGTGTGACGTATTAATCGTTTCATACTTTGACATCCAATTTTCGGCATTCTCTACAATGCCTGCATTTCATACATACATATATTATTCCAGCTCCACAGATGGCTGGTTTACAAACAAGCAATGAGCACGTAACACAAAAAGGGGGGAAAGCGGCAATCCGCCACAGCCCAGCGCATGAAATTCAAATTAAGCTGTGAAGAACGTCCCACTGCACAAGAGCGGTACGGTGGCCAGCCTGGGCTAAATGAGGAGGGCATCACCCGCTGGCACGTTACCTTACATGCATTTCTCATCCGCAAATGTGTGTCCCATCTCGCTGAGCGTGCAGCAGGACCCGACACTGGACCGTCTTAACACAATTTGAGGACCCCGGGCAAAGCAGTGCACTGGGGGCCCCAACCTACACAACCACTCACCGGAATAAAAATGGAAATGGTCGATACGATTAAACATATATTTATTGTATTGGTTCTTCCAACAAAATCAGTGTTTAAACATTAAAAAAACATGCTGTACAGCAAGATTAATCAACACAAACGTTTGAACAATATAACGTGAGCCCTGAAAAACATTTCAACATATAAATGATACTCTAAACAATCCAGTATGAAATTACTATGAATTATTTATTATTAATCAAGTGTTCAACACAAAACATTTGCGAAATTTCTTTGCAGAGAATCGCTGAAGTGACGTCAACATGTACGCTTTTACGTGACGTAGTGCGTGAGATCCGTACACATACACGCACGTGAGGCGGCAGAGGTGACCGTGATACTAAATCAGAGGCGAATGCCAACGTCCACTTGTAACACAATAACATATTTATAATATTTGTTATTTACAGCAAGTCACAACATACATAGATTAGCATGGGGCACCCGGGCAACTGCCCAGCGTGCCCATACGTTAAGACGGCCCTGATCTGACAGCAGCACAACTCTTTATTTGTAGTAACACTCATTCAAATTTGATCCTTTTTTCTATTATTTTTTTTTTTTGGTCAGGGTGTGGATGAAAGCCAGAAAGAAGCCCTGCTTGGTGTTCAGTAATAATCCCGTCTCATCAACAGTAATAATCTACTTATTTCTCTGATTTTTGCTTCCTCCGTTACATAGTCAAGGGCGGCCTGGCAGCACGGTGGTCACTGCTGCTGGCATACTGGGCACAAACCCCTCTCTGGTTATGGTCGGTGTGGACTTTGCATGTTCTCCATGTTTTTTTTTTTTTTCTGCTGGTACTATGAGCTTCCTTCCACATCGCCGGACATGTGCCGTTTAGGTCGCGTGGTAACTTTAAGCGCAACTACACACTGTAAAAAAATAAATAAATAAAGTCAAGTTTACGGTAAAGTACTGGCAGCTGTTTCCAGAATTTTCCCGTAAAAAAGAAGGTGGCAATGTTTTTAGGTCTATTTAGTAAATTCTCTTTTTTCTTTATAACACATTCCAATAGAAGTGAACGTTTAATCTAAAATCCATACACTGTCATAAATATGCCAAATGAATAAACCCCTTAGAAAATAAAGTCGGGATCAAACATAAGTACACAATTTGCATCAATAAAATAACAACAACCAATAGTAAACATAATGAATCATTTAATTACACACATTGGAAAGAATTCAGTGTTTAACGAAGTTATGGCACATTGTCTGGAGGAGAAGTAACGTTTGCTTTTGTGGTGTATGGTGCCCTGCCAGTGTGCCAGCTTATCGAATACAACCCACCATAAATCAGCTTCCATAACCTTAAAAAAACTTCAACACGAAGGGAAAAATTAAGTCTGCTAACTTCAAGTTTTTTTCCCTCCTATGCAAATGTATGCGGATTACCAAGGGGGCGTGTCCTTATGCAAATGACTTACACAACGCTTTACCGTTTTACATTTTACAGTTGCTTACCTTCGCTATTTAAAAGTTTTACGATGTCAAATTAACAGCGATTTTTTTTCGGGGTACCCTAAGATGGACTGGTGACGCTGTCTTGGGTTAAGCAGGTCGTTTATGCACTGGTAGGGTGGGAGTCCAGTCTACCACAGTAATATCCAGTGTAAGACACCAGTCTATCGCAGGATTTGCTTATTCCAATTCACTTGGCTCTGGAGGACTGAGAAAGACAGAATGGCCAAGATTTTAGGGACAAGAACAAGATGAAGACGATAAGCACCTGGGAGAAAGGCTTCAAATGGTGGAGAAATTCAAATATCTCAGATCAACAATAATGGAGTGCTAGATCTAGAAATAAAACATGGAATGTGGTAAAGTTGGAAAAAAACTGGAAGAAGGATGTCAGTAGTTTTATGTGAACAAAGAATTAGTGCACGAGTGAAGGGTAAAGTGTATAAAATGGTGGTCAGACCAGCATTGTTGTATGAGGTCTGATGATTAAGTTCATGATCTCGTCGCCATGCACTTAACCTTGGCATTGCTGTACAAAGAGCTTGATGAGATTGTATAACCTTGGTATTCATAGCTGTGTTCGTGTCGACGTGTGGCAGGTCTTGCTGAGTGGCCTTCATTATTGTTGTTGTGTGTTCTCGTGTGCCGTCGTGAGAATGTCGGAGCTTGCATTAGAGCAACGAACAAACAAACCCCAACTCACCCTAAACCTGTAAAAATAATAACTCACCTGATCTGGCCCCCAATGACCTTTTTTCTTTACCCGACGATAAAGGAAGTATTGAAAGGAAGGCATTCAGGACATCGAGAGTCATACAACAACAACTCTGATGGCCATTCCAGAAAAAGAGTTCCAAAACTGCTTTGGTGGGTGGACAGGGGGGCGCTGGCATCACTGCATCACTTCCCAATTTGAGTATTTCGAAGGTGACCGTAATGATATTCAGCAATGAGGTAAGTAGCACTCTTTTTAGGATGAATTCACAAACTTAACTGTCAGACCTCGTATGGATCTCACAAGCCTGGGCAGTTAAAAAGGGTACGTGAAAGGAAAATGTGTAGCAAGCCTACATGACACTACAAGCCGGTTGGCTTTCAGGACTGGCTGTCACTGTATTATATGGTCTGGAGGTTGACAAAGAAATATCCCTTCAGGCATTATTGTGTCTGGTAGGACCCCGCTTGGTAAGGATTCCAGCCATAGACATAGAATTACTAGACGCCGCAGGACCAACAGCATCGTACGTCAACGTCGCCGCCATATTGCGAGAGGCACTGCTGTGGAGCAGTAGCGTAGCGTGGGTGTCAGCCACCCAGGGCGGAGGAAAATTTCGCCGGCCCCTTATTTAGGTATTTCAATTTAAAAGACTAAAATATACAGTAATTCTTTGCCGCCCCCTAAAAGTGCCGCCCAGGGAGGGCCCACTACGCTACGCCACTGCTGTGGAGTGAAGTAATGGATAAAGATGTCTCACACATGTTCTGCTTGGGATTGTACAAACTGCTGTATGCTCTAAACCAGATCCCGGGGGATTACATTTCATAGGTAAGGCTGAACAATTGTTTTGGTTATATTTGGCCATTAGAAAATCCCATTTTATAATCTTAACTTAAGATACACCCGGCTAAGCTAGTAAAGCTATGCATTTATGTGCTCAAGTGAGCCTCCAAACAACGTTTTAGCTAAACGTATTTAGTCACTAACTATGTAGATTGCTGTTAGCTGTTAACATTTCTCAAATTTTGAAGGTTTCCCAAAGAAATCCACCTCAGGAAGCAGTGGGAGGTCAGGTAGCCCTTAGACGGGATTTTGAGAAAGCTGTCCTGTGATGTGTGCCGTGCTAGTTTGGTAACAGATGCTCTACCGGCATCATATGATCAAAGCTACCACTCGCTCACATTAAAAAACAGAGGAGGTTTGATGAGGGTCCAGTCAAGGTGGCCAAAGTAGCTGAGCGTGATATCCGACAGTCGACATGAGGGCAAGCTGTCAGCGTATCTTTGATCAGTCAATTTGTTCAGGCTGAGACTGGTTCAGATGATGGAGCACATCGAGGAAACACAGTCTGAAATTGACAACCATCTTTTTATGCTCATGTCTTTAGTTGTTTCTGTCTTCCACAAACTAAGGCTGCACCGTATTGACAGACTGAATACTCTCAAATTACAGGATCTGAGTGAGCGAGAGGAGTGTCAGTCTGGAGGAGATCAGTGAGGTTGTGGAGAGCTTTAGATGTTAAGAGCGGGATTGTGTTTTGTATTCAGTAGTGAACAGGGAGCCAGTGACGTTGAGAGAGAATCGGTGTGATATGTTCAGTGGATTTAGAACAGCAGGTTATTATCCTGGCAGCAGAATTTTGAAGAAGTTGTAAGCGATGGATACGTTTTTGTGGGATGCCAGACAGAATAGCGTTACAGTAATCTATACGTGAAGTGACTCGGGCATTAACCGATACTTCAGTACTGTGCTGTGTAAGAACAGGACGAAGTCTAGAAATGTTTCAGAGATGGAAGATGGCAGTCCGAGAAATGTTACTTTTTTGGGCGGAATTATTTAATAATAATAATTATTGTTTAATAATTGCCATTATTAATGTATAAATGGATATAAACAATTGCATTTAAATGATTCGTCAAAATCTGTTGTATGTAAACGATACTGTTTTGAACGTTATTGCTTTTTCATCAGAAAACCTGGTTTCCACGTCTACCTCTATTAGTTTAAATGGCACTTTTGCCACTCGCAATATGGCGGACGGGCTGCCGTATCGTGTCGACTGGGCAACACCGCGAATGCGGCGTCTACCTATATATGTCTATGATTCCAGCTGCCTAGTGCGGGTGTCATGTAGCTATGACAACTAAGCAGGAAATGGAAATTTCCACAGGAAACTTTTCTTTTTAAGGGGAATGGGGGACCGAGAAAGTAGGGCTCAGCTATCTACGCTTAAGAATGCAGTACAATCCGACTTCACCCAGGTAAGTCCGCCATTTGTGGGTGGTCATCCAGTAGTTGGAAACAGTGAGGCAAATCCCCGAGAGGAGGCAAGGGGTTGCAGTAAATGAACCTGTGGTTCTGACTCGTATTTGTAAATTCTTCGGGATAGCAAGAAGGCAGACATATTCGCCTGAGGACCATTTTTTCTTTCATCAATGAGAACTGTACGACTGGATTCATCGCCGTTTCAGACAGACTATATTTAATCTTTCTCCTTTTGATTTGCCTTTTATTTCGTGTGTGTTTCTTACTGGGGATTAAGATTTGGCCACTGAGGGTAGGGAGGCGAGGGAGGGCATCTGGGGAAAATTGGGGTCACGAATGAGCACCCGGTCACCTTTCACGTAAATGCAGAAATATTGTGCCCTGAATTACAATACACTTGCTTATTTAACCAACCAGACTACTCATCTGGGATTCTGTCAAGCACTGGCGGGCATGGAAAGGGGGGAATAGGGGTCGAGGACAGAATATGTTTTAATGCTAATATATCCTCAGAACATCGTCCACTTCCCTTGCGGGTGGTGAAGTGTAACAATCGTGCTCCTTTAAGGCGTTTGTTACAAATGGGTGCTACGGAAAAGAAGATGTTGAGATGAATGTGTTAAGTAACAAAGCTTGATAAGATCAAGATTGAGAGAATTGGATGTAAAATTAGAGTTGAGAAACTCAATTACAGTAAAGAAGGTTAAAGTGGTACAGGCACGGCATGTCAAGACAGGTAAATGGTGTGGGAACAAAAATCATGGATATTAGAATGCTGGGATGGAGGAGAAAAGGACAACTAAAGAGAAAGTGAAGGTGGCTCTAAGGGATAAGGGGGTGTACAGTAGGCAAGAATGGAGAAGGATGGTCCAGTAGAGAGTGGAAGTGAAAGTGGGATCAACTTTATGTCCACCATGAAACATTGTACCGATCCCTGAAATTATTTGTAAGCAAGAGCCGTATAATTATATGCCATCAGTCCCCTTAGATAGGCAGCAAAAAGACGCCATGGAAAACGGACACAATCGCCTCTACTGACCCTACACAAATACACAGCAAACTGCACACAGTATTAAAAAGATGCAACGATTGATAATATTTACAAAGCTACCAATCCTCCACATTGCGGCACATCCCTCTTTACAGCAATACACTCCTCGAATGATAACAGAATAGAAAACCGTCTTGTAACTGGCACACGCTGGGGTGTATTGTGAAGTGATACCAAGTTCAGTAAATGACCAGAATGATCGAAACTGACCGAGGAATTGTAGCGAGTTGAAAAAAAAAAATAACAATCCAGATAATAAAGAAAGAACAGTGTTCACTCAACCGGCAAGGATCTCCGAGACGTCACACTCCCTCTCTGCTAACACAAACAAGCCGCCGCTCTTCTACGCATTTATGTAAGGAAAACAACCAACCAAACAATGCAGAAAGTGATCCACGTATCGACTGTTCCAGCATTACTCACACTTTAATGATATCCCGTGTCACAAAGATGACAAAAAGACATCAAAGGTTTGGGGCAGCCACCCGTATAATATGCCTTGGCTGCAAAAGGGTAAAAAATGGAGCTGATTACAGTTCGGAGTCCAAAACAGAACTGACTCTGATAGAAAAAGATGCCGTCTTTATTTGCCAAAACTGGAAGTGACGTCATCAGAGGCACCAGAACCTTGTGGGATTTCCCACGAATGGTCTGCAAGGGATTGAGAAAGACAGTTGGCGCACCCCACCATCCCCTGGTTGGCACTTTAGCTGTCTCCTACTCGCATGTGTGTCACACCAGCCATTTTCTGAAATTATTTTCTTAGGGTGAGTGGCACAATGCGGCACTGCATGGAGGTCTCTATTCCGGGACGTATACTCTAACAGCAACAAAACCCTTTATAGTCGTCCATATTCAATCCAAGTAAACGTTTATTTTTATATAGTGCTGTAACAAGTTCAAGTACAAATTTTTCAAATTACTAATTACATACGGAAAACACATCAAGCGCACAGATTTGTTTAAGCAAATTGATTCACATAAATGGAACCCCACAAATATACACGTGTCCGTTGAAATGATCATTGAGCGCTTGTTACTCGATGGCGGAGAAGAGGGAAACAAACATCCCTGGAGAGGTTCCACAGTCAGTTATAACGGACAAAGTCCGACACAGTCACAGTCCTGGAGACCTCCGCCAACTGGCCACCCACCCCCTCGTGGGCCTTCTGCTGTAAAGTCTCTCAGATGTTTTAGTCATGTCTAGGGAAAGAGCTTGAAAGTCGAGCAGTGTGGTGCCACAGCAGGACAGAGAGAACAGAGGAAGAACAGTGGAGGGGTAGTAGCGGTTCAGAACTATTGTATTGCTTATACTGTATTTCTAAACACAAGACTCACAAATAGAGATGCAGGGAGCAGCTCTACTCGGGGTATGCTGGACTAATGAAATGAATCTTCTGCCTGGATTTCAAAGCTGAGTCCACAGGTCTTTTATATAAGATTCTACAAAATCTTTTATACAAGCAGGCCGAACATTCCACAGCTCTGGGCCCTGTAGCTAAAGGTTTGATCTCCTACTGTTAATTTTATTACTCCTTGGAATTTTCTGTAGGCCAGCATCTTGAGATCTTAAGTAATGATAAATGCAGATACTAAGTAAACCGGGCCTTGGCTTTCTATGGCTGCACCCACACTACTACGTTTGAATCTAAAAATGGGTGTTTTAAACTTAAAACGATCTCCATCCACGGTAGCGTTTCCACATCGTTTACAAAAGCGTCTCCATCCACACTATAGAACAATCGAAAATGCGTATGATGTAGATGTTTGCCTACACGCCTTGAAAGGTCCTGCCAAGCCTGGGATTTATCACAAAACTCTAATGACTGGAAAGTGATTTGACTTTTGAACATTTATGCAGAGTTCAAACTGTACCAACGCAATTTAGATGCGTTACAGGTAAGCAACACAACATGCACCATGAAAGCAACTCTTCTGTAGCCCTTTCAGGATGGCATTTATTTTACAGGAAGAGGTTAGGATAAGTAATTATCAATGGAGGAGCTCTGGAATTTTAGTCTTGTACAAATCACTCAATTGATGGAATTTTACTAACATGTCAATGTCAGACTTTTTTTTTTTTATAGAATATATATATATATATTTATATAATATATGACTGTGATTGAATGTTGTATTGCACAAGAGACTGGCTGAGCTGGGCAAGATTACGTAACCTGTTGAGATCCAAATTCATGTTCAAGTTTACTGTCACGCAAACACACTACAATGAAATTCTTCCTGGCATATAATAAATAAATATATATATATATATATTTATAGAAAGATATGTAATCTTTACTGAGCCAGTCTGTAAAGAGTTACTGACTGACATGAGAGATTTGGACGTAACTAAAATGGCAGCCATCCTCCAGTAATAATTACTGTACTACCCCACCTCCTGGTGTAAAGCTCATTGCGTCCAAATAGGGCCATATTGGAATATGGTTTTCTTCTGTAAATAATCAGGAAACAAGACGTTTTAATGAGCAGGATCCAATCTGGGAAGGGCTATGTAATACACACGAACAAATCAGAGCATGATTAGAGTCCATGCTTTCTTTAAAAAGTCTTATGTTTTCACCCACCCACAATGCAATACCAAGATGGCGTTTTCAGAAGTATACGCCTCTGGAGAGCATTGTCAGTAGTTTTTGGGGTTTAAAAATGCCAGGGTAGTATGAACGAATGGGGAAAGTAGAGACTGATGTCTGAGATAATAGTAGTGTAGACATAGCTTTAGGGTTTTTATGTAAGAAGGGGGATTTTGAAATTAGCCTTAGCCTTAACTGGCAGCCAATGCAAAGACTTGAGAACAGAAGTGATGTGGTTATACTTTCTAGTTCTTATAAAAAGATAGAAAGCAAGGGAGAAATTTCACATTTTACAGGATTGAGAGGATGGGAGCATGCGCTGATTATGCGTTACCGCACCCATCACGTAACAAACTACCTGAATTGGGACCCAAGTGCAGCGGGTGACACCTCAGCACCACCCTGCAACAGTGGGAGGTTTTTTACGGTGGCTGGAGTTCCAATCCTGCCACCAACCACCAAGTTTCCCCTGTAAATTGGAGGACCTGCTAGCAGCGCTGGATGCAGATTAACGTCATACCAGGACGGAGCAATTGCATGAGTTCAATAACAAATTGAACACGTATTAAACAACAACAACCCCCCGACTACCAAATACAAACCAGAATTAGTAAAAAGGTGGAAAACTTCTGAAAAAGAGCAGTCCCAGTCCCAAATGGGTATTATGCAGCCATACTGCTGTAGGTATAGAGGAGCTCCACTAGCGATTCTTCACACACTTCTGCTGTATTCTCTGTTAGTTTTTGTATCCGCATCATTTTGAATGAACTGAAAGCTGCATATAAAAGAGATTGAAGAGCCCGTGAATAGCGCACTGCAGTAGTCAATTCTACTAGAAATACACACCTGAATAAAGTTCTCATGTCTCTCCGTCTTCGTAATTTTCGAATTGCAACTTGTTGAGCAAAGCAGAAGCCAGTACTGGGTGGGATGCCAACCTATCACTGTGCGCCCATGCCAGGTTTGGTCCATTGTGGATTTGCCAGTTAAACTAACACACGTGACTTTGTGATGCGGAGTAAAAGCCCAAGCAAACAGGGAGACGGCGACCAAAGATATCATCTGATCCCAGGTCCTTGGAGCCGTGAAGCACTGCACCGCAGAGTCACCAAATTTTTTTTTTTTTTTCCGTCTAAGAACAAAAGTGCAGCCTTATAGATATCAAAAAAGCTTTTGATTCCATTTAGCCCTGAGAGCTAAATTAGGATATTCTGAAAAATTGATACGCAAGCAGAATCACTCCAGTCAGAAAATAAATGAATAATTTAAAGACAAATGGGCGACGGACATCAAGGATATCTTTAGAAGAGTAAAGTGCACAAGTGATGAGATATCGTGTGTGGCGAGCATGAAGGGGACTTTGGTCAATGCAGAAATTAGAGGTAAGGTGGGCTGCCAGAATGGGGTTTAGTGGTCTAGCAAGAGCTTGGGGATGATGACTGGTTACCTCAGGGTCCAAGTGGACTGTGATTGAATGTTGTATTGCACAAGAGACTGGCTGAGCTGGGCAAGATTACGTAACCTGTTGAGATCCAAACTCATGTTCAAGTTTACTGTCATGCGAACACACTACACTGAAATTCTTCCTGGCATGAATTCTAATAATGAGAGTAACACGTTACTAACAAAAGAACAGCATACATAGATACAAACTGTGCTCATATAAGGCACTGCAGGTCCCCACAGGAAAATGTTGGGGTGCCAACCTGGTTGTCCCTGTTTAATTCAGTCACAAAACAAAATAAAAGGGCCGCTACACACACCACTATAAAGAACTGAAACAAAGAAAGCCATCTGGCTCTGACGACGTCTTCGACTACGTTTTTAGGAGCTTTGCTCTACGGTGCAGGCGGTGCAGCAGCCGCCTATTTAAGGAGCCGCCGCCCTGCAATCAGGGCTGGAGTCGGGTGAGGAGGAAGACAAGGTTGTGGCAGAGGAGGCGATGAGAGGCCCAAGTGTTTGTGTGTGTAAAGACAGTGGTTATTGACTTTGGGGAACTGGGGGTTTGGTGGCGGTGCAATTGACACTTGCAAATACTGTGAATAAACGTGGGGTGATGACTGAAACGGTGTCCGCCTGTGTGTGTCCGGGCCGTCCTATTTCACAATATATATACAGTGTATATATATACACACTGTGGCGAGTGGCTGGGGCTGCTACCCAGCCGGGACACCCAAGAGGACTGGAGGAGGGCTTGTGCCTCCTCCAGACCACGAGGGGGCAACCACCCAGGTTGCTTTAGGGACCACAGGTAGAGAGCTTTGAAGCTCAACCCTGTAGGGGCCCGTGGTCACCGCCAGGGGGCACCCCGGTGCCTTTGGAGCCCTGGACCTCAGCACTTCTGCCACACCCGGAAGTGCTGGTGGGGAGAGGACCGGGGACACCAGGAGTGCTTCCAGGTGCACAGCCGGCACTTCCGCCACACAGGGGAGTGGTGGCGGAGGAGTGTCGGGAAGCACCTGGAGCCCATCCGGGCATGTATATTAGGGGCTGCCTCCCTCCATTCGATGGCTGGAGTCGGGTGGAAGAGGACAGAGCTCGGAGGAGAGGAGTGGAGGTGGACCAGAAAAGTGAAAGGCATTGTGAGAAGGCCTGGACTTGAGGGGTGATTGGTGCTGTGGCACTGGGTTGGTGCACTTTATTATATTGTAAATAAACGTGTGGTGATGCAAAACATCATGTCTACCAGTCTGTGTCCAGGCTGTTCCCCACAATATATATATAAATATATATGTGTACACATACTGTATATTATATATATATACACACAGTATATATAAAAATATATATATTATATGCAGTATGGATGGATTTTGTAGGAGATCGAGCAAAGTATTGTCTTACACGATCGACGTTTTCCTCCAATATTCTTTGTCATCCACTCCTTTCTTTATCCAATACTGTCCCTGTCTCCATAAATTTCTTGTGCCATGCACGAATTGATGGACGTGACGGTGGATGTTTTCCATACTTAGTCCTGTAGTTTTGCTGAGTCTGTGTATCTGATTTTCTTTCAATAAACCACGATGCACATTGTGCCTTTTCTTGAGGAGTAGCCATTTTTTTAGTGGTTTATTCAACAGCCTCTCTTTCATCAACAGGGTACCTGAAGTACCCAAATGTAATGTGATCACAAACTTTGATAACGACTGAGTGCAAAGGACAAATTTGATTACCATATCTCATCAATTGCCTTTTTAGTAATTTTTTTGAAATTGTAAAGAGACTTTGTGGACACCCTGCATATAAAATTCAACAAAGGTCTGTCTGTCTGTCACACGATTACATGCTAACCACTGAGGTTACAGCCTTATCCAAAAGCTGATGACATGATACACACTGATGAAGCAAAAAAAATGTGGCAGATGACAACCTCAGCAAAGTTATCAGGTGTCATACAGCAAACTGCATAGGGAAACTGATCAAGAAGCTGACATGGTAGAAAGAAAAAAGAAGAGCAATGACATCTGCTGAACATGAAGCAAATTGCAGAGGCCGATTATGTAATAGAAAGAAAAAGAATGACAGCACAGCAACTTGCAAACTGCTGGAGCGGGAACGTTGATCTGGTGGTTCAACATAAGTGGATGGTACGTCTGAATCTAGTGAATCAGTGACGTCTGACTATATGAGCACAGCAGGAGCTGGTTGGTTTTGTTCAAGAAGGCTGGTGTCACATTCATCGACTAGCAATCTATACACAACCCAACAGTGAGGACAGGTGGCACACAGTGGATGATGCCCTCATTAAGTGTCTTCATACTGGCATTTCCACCTGTTTTGCCATAACCTTCCTAAGATCAAGAAACTGTAAAAACCTGAAAAGCATCAAAATGGAAATATCCTTAATGGGATTAAATGGTATTCTTGCTTGTTCCATGAAGTTGGTGGACATGTTTTTTTTTTTTTTTTTTGAAAGAATATGACAAGCAGACACGGCAGCAGGTTAACCTTTACACAGTACAGATTGTGTACAGACACATCACAGGTCGGCTGTGCAAAGAACACTTAGTGCTCTGAGCTCTGTGCTCCATCATCATTCACATTCGCTGCCCCCCAGTCCTGAGCTGGATACTTGGGAGACTCTGTCCCTCCTCAGTTACTGGACACTGGGCAGTGCAGCCTTGTGGCTCAGATGTGGGACTTTCAAGTGCAAGGCTGCCTGATTAATGCCAGCTTTGGACTCACAGGATGTCGAATGTAACCAGAAACAGACTGTAGCTTTGTGCTCAGAGAAGCATGGTGGCACACTGTATTCTCTTTGGGTTTCCCTCTGTTTTACAGTATAATGTAAATGTGTTCATAACAGATACTTTCATCCATAAGGTTCTTTTAATACTGGTGGACAGGTTAATACTGGAAATGTGTAAATTATTATATTTCATTTAAATGCAAACCCCCACAATACTCTATCATCACTGATTCTCATCACAGACAGCAGTGGCTGAGGCTGGAGACCTTAGCTTCAGTATCTCAGCGATGACCAAGGCTGGTAACCTCAGCATCAGTATCTCAGCGGTGGCTGAAGCTGGCAACCTTGGCTTCACTATCTCAGCGATGGCAGAGGCAGGCTACCTTAGCTTTAGTATCTCAGTGATGGCCAAGGCTGGTAACCTCAGCATCAGTATCTCAGTGGTGGCTGAAGCTGGCAACCTTGGTTTCACTATCTTAGCAATGGCCATAGCTGGCGATCTTAGCTTCAGTATCTGAGCAATGGCCGTGGCTGGCAACCTTAGCTTCAGTATCTCAATGATGGCAGAGGCAGGCTACCTTAGCTTTAGTATCTCAGTGATGGCCAAGGCTGGTGACCTCAGCATCAGTATCTCAGCAGTGGCTGAAGCTGGCAACCTTGGCTTCAGTATCTCAGCGATGGCCGAAGCTGG
>JANRMT010061414.1:15174141-15222620 GCA_026402145.1 Polypterus bichir lapradei
TCTCAGCGATGGCCGAAGCTGGCAACCTTGGCTTCAGTATCTCAGCGGTGGCTGAAGCTGGCAACCTTAGCTTCAATATCTCATCGATGGCAGAGGCTTGCAACCTTAGCTTCAGTATCTGAGCAATGGCCAAGGCTGGTGACCTCAGCATCAGTATCTCAGCGATGGCTGAAGCTGGCAACCTTGGTTTCACTATCTTAGCAATGGCCGTAGCTGGCGACCTTAGCCTCAGTATCTCTATGATGGCAGAGGCAGGCTACCTTAGCTTTAGTATCTCACTGATGGCCAAGGCTGGTGACCTCAGCATCAGTATCTCAGTGATGGCTGAAGCTGGCAACCTTGGCTTCACTATCTCAGTGATGGCCGAAGCTGGCAACCTTGGCTTCACTATCTTAGCAATGGCCGTAGCTGGTGACCTTAGCCTCAGTATCTCTATGATGACAGAGGCAGGCGATTTTAGCTTCAATATCTCAGCGATGGCAGAGGCTTGCAACCTTAACTTCAGTATCTGAGCAATGGCCGTGGCTGGTGACCTTAGCTTCAGTATCTCAGCGAGGGCCGAAGCTGGCAACCTTGGCTTTAGTATCTCAGCGATGGCCGAGGCTGGCAACTTCAGCTTCAGTATCTCTGTGATGCCCAAGGCTGGCGACCTTAGCTTCAGTACCTTAACAAGGGCCAGAAATCTCTTTGCTCACAAGCCCCACTTCTGTTGGGATGTCCAAATCGCTACCCCTTGACAGGCTGCATTTTCAAAACGACCTCAGCAAAGGCCCGAAGTTGACTCGAGGGCGTTGCTCCTGCTGGGACTTTCCTTTGAAAAGGCTGCACAGATCTGGTAGTTGAGCACAGCTTGCACCTGAACAAACATGTAAGACCTGCTCCAACAATGGCCGGGAGGTTGTCCTGCTCGATTACCTTTATCCTTTGGTTTCCTGATCGCTGCCTTTGAAAGAGCTAAACAGATAGCGATCACTCGAACAAGCACGGCCCGCCATTATATTCATTTCCAGTGCGGATGATATCTATAAATGAGGCAAGTTTCAATGAGATAACATTCAATTGTTAATGTTATCATTACTTATATTTATTGGCAAAGAAATCGGGCCTCAAATACTAGAAGCGAAAAGCAGAAGAAAAGATACAACCTGAACATTTCAAGTTGGCGTCCTTCCAGCGCGCTTCACTTATTGTATGCGTAACTGACTGAGAGATATCCGTGCAGTTTGAAGAGTCCATTCGTCTTAATCCAACTGAGTCATTTTTTTAACAGTATGCATCACCATGGTGCAGCCTTCGTTGTCCTCTCCTTCATTGGGGTGCATTTTCATTTTGTGGGTGGCGCTGTACTTTTGTCCCGAGACACCATGGTGTTTCTGTGTGACTTCAGATCTGCCTGTGCCGTCTGTCTCTCATATCAACGCTGTGTTCTCAAATCAAAATCTGCATGTCATCCCAGCAATTTAAGCGCCATATGACATCTGTCTCACGTCTTACTCTCTCTCGAGAGAGAGAGTTGCGTCAAGCCAATAGACGTGACTTCTTTAAGGCGGCGGCTTGATGGCTTGATATCAGTCAAAAAAAAAAAAAAAAAAAAAAAGACAATGAAGAGTCTCCCTTGATTTTGTTACCTGTCAACCTGAACTTATTTTAAGCTAATCTATATACAGTCGACCCTTGATATACGACCGGCCTGATGTGCGAACAACTTGATTTACGACCAAAATTTTTGTTTTGATTTACGACCAACATCTTGCGTTACGACCCGAATGCGGTCACGTGTATCCACTTGTGCGATTGTAAACAAACAGCCGAGAGCATTCGTAAGCGTCAGTCGGAGCCCAGATACATGTGTTTGTGGACGTAATTTCGGTCAGTGCAGTAATTTATCTATATATATAATTCACTAAGACCAAGGCAAGCAAGACACATAATTGCTAAGGAAGGAAGAGAAGGTAACGAAGGTAAAGAAAGCGATTGTTAAGGGATGTTAGCTAGCGGGCTGGCGTGGCACATGATGATGTCATCAGGCTGAGTCAGCATCGGCTTGCTTTGGAGCAGTTCACAACACGCCCAGCTTTGAACTGAGTGCTCGACTACTGTCATTATTAACTTCAGAAACAGCGATCACAATCGAAACGAAGAAGGAAATTGTGTGGAAATATGAGAGTGTGGCCGATCTCGCTAATATGTACAGCATGTCGAAATCCACCATCTCGACAATTTTACAAAGAAAAGATTTGCATAAGGAGGCTCCTTCTAAACAATAACCACCTTCCGTTTCATTCTCCTCCTCCTCCCTTCCTGCAGCCCAAAGATGTCAAATTAAATGGTGAGTACAGTATGAAATTGTTGTTTCTGGTAGACTAGGCACTTTTTATAACTTTTTGGTTGGTACATTAGAAAAATTATTGGTGTTTTGGTAAATTCTGCACATTATACAACCCTTTTTTATTATGAAAAGGTTAAGCAAGTGTTGCTGTGGGAGGTTCGGAGCGCATTATGGGTATTTCCATTATTTCTTATGGGAAAAATAGTCTTGACTTACAACCAACTTGAGTTACAACCAGCCCTCGCGAACGAATTGAGTTCGTAAGTCAAGGGTCCACTGTATATCTATAAAATCCAATGTATGTCTCTCCGCTTCTCACGAGAGAGTAATTTAACAGATTGAGATTAGGTTTTTTTTTTTTCCTATAATTTGCTTGAACATTTTACGACTTCTCATCGTATCATAGTTCGGTTGCAGTACCGATTTATTTGCGCGAATCGAAGTGAGAGGCTGCGGGCCGAGGGTAGGAGGAGGTGGGACTTTAGGTGTAGAGAGCCAGGCATGGCCTTCCTCATTCACTCACCAGCCTCTGTTCGAGTCGCTCTACATCTCTCCATGTGCTGCAGCTTGCCTTGCCTCCGCTTAGCCGGCGATACATCATCTAGAGATTGTTAAGGAGTAAGAGATCAGAGCTACGTGTGTTTTAGGGGGTACCTGCTCATTGGTAGACGTATCACGGCCATGTGCCCTTCTTCCCACGAGGGGGATGCTCTCCCGTCAGAGCTAAACGCAATCAGATTCAGTGCCAACGTTTGACGATGCAGCGTACCTACCTTCCGTTTGGCCAGAATTACATTTTTAATTTTTTTATTGAATTTTAAAGTTTGTCCTGTTTCACTACTACGAGGGCAGAGCCACCCACGGGGAACAGCTAGTTATGAGATAAAAGTTAAACAACAACATCTCCAAAAGCCCCTCTTTGACGTCATCTTACAAGCATACGAGGTCTGTCTACTAAATAACGAGACTGACACAATAACTGACTTTTATTTATATAGCGCAAACGTTTTTCATATCGAGATGCTTACGCTAAATTTTCCACGCAGTGTCTTTGTCAATGTTTATGGTTTCGGCTATCATTCAGACACTGAGTCGCCGGTCTTTTCGAACCATCTGGTTACTTTTTTCTACATTTTCTTTGGTTCTTGAAAGCTCGGCCAGGACGCTCATCGTCTTCCACGTTCTCACGTCCTTCACTGAATCTTTTGTGCCACTCCCCGTAAGCCTCAGTAAGCATTTGGAAAGATTCTGTTGCTGTTGTGTTCAATTTTACTAAAAATTTCAAATTGACATGTTGCTCAACTTTTAAACTTAGCGTGATTCCAGCACACGATTGCATTAAATGGGGGCTGACAATCAACTAAATGGCAGATAAGAAGTGTTGACGTCTGTTGTGCAGGTTTGGACAGGTTTAAACCTGCTTAACAAGTGGTCATAATCAGTTCTCACTGCTTTGTTTAAGAGACAGAAGCATAGTCTCGTTATTTAATAGACAGACCTCATATACACACTGGTTAGTTTATCGCAGATTAAACATATACATTCTAACAGATAACATTTGTTCGCGTTTGCTTTACATTTGCATATTTTTCCCCCAGTGTTCCTGTCTGCATCCCAGAATTCAACACTCCGTTCACAAGCAGTGTAATTCCCGTTAATCCGTTTAGCTGAAAAACAGATTGGACAGACCACTTTTCTGAAATGTTCTCAAGCTCAGTCTACAGCGTCTTCAAAAACATTTCCATCTCTCACTAGCTCTTGTCTTCGTTCACAGTTCAGACTCCGCAGCACCCCCATCCCCGGGTTTTCTCAGACAATATGATGCTATTGACTATAAAAAATGCATTTAAAATAAATGCAAAACTGAAATATCCCATTGACTTATGAAATACTTTTCTCATTACTTTGTTGAAGCTCCTTTGGCAGCAATTCTAGCCTGGAGTCTTCAGGGGTCTGAAGTTTGGTGATTTTCTGTCCTTCTTCTCTGTAGATCCTCCCAAGTTCTGTCAGGCTGGACGGCCACGGCCAGTGAACAGTAAATTCAAGGTGTCTGGGTTCAGGTTCGGGTTCAGGTGCAGGCTTTGGCGTAGCAACTCAACAACATTCACATACAGTAGCTGTCCCTATGCCACTCCTTTGTTGTTTCTGCCCTGATGGAGGGTGAATCTTCAGTCCAGTCTGAGATCCTAAGTGTTCTGGAGCAGATTTTCATTTAGGACATCTCTATACTTTGCTCCATTGAGCTTTCCCTCAACCCTGACAGCTCATGTCCCCCACCATTGGAACGGTCTTGCACAGGTGATGAGCAGTACCTGGTGTCCTCCAAATGTGAGTCTTAGAATTAAGGCCAAAGAGTTAACTCTTGGTTTCATCAGACCAGAGAATCTTGATTCCCATAGTGTCACAGCCCTTTAGATGCCTTTTTAGAAACTCCAGGTAGGTTTTCAAGAGTGGTTTGGCCACTGTGTCATAAGTCCTAGATTAGTGGAGTGCTGCAGTGATGGATGTCCTTCTGGAAGTTTCTCCGATCTCCACACAAGTAACTGCCAGACTTTGGGTTCTTGGTCACCTCTCTTACCAGGGCCCTTCTCCCCTGATTTCTCTGTTTTGCTATAAAACCAGCTCTAGGAAGAGTCAAAGTTGTTCAAAACTTAATTCAGTTTGAAAATTATGGAGGCCTCTGTGCTCTTGGAAACCTTCAATGTTGTAGAAATTTTTTTGGAGCCTTCAGCAGATCTTTGTCTCGACACAGTCCTGCCTTGAAGCTCTGCAGGAATTCCTTTGACCTCCTGTCTTGTTTGTTGCTCTGATACACAATGTCAGCTGTGGGACCTTCCATGGACAGCCGTGTGACTTTACTAATCGTGAATTTACCACAGGTGGACTCCGAGCAAACATCTCCGCGATGATCAACAGAATGGGATACCACCGAGCCAAATTTCAAGGGTCATAGCAAAAGGGGTCTGACTACTTGTGTCGATGTCATATTTCAGTTTTTTTTATTTTTATTAAGTTTGCAAAAATTTCTACAATCTTTTCACTTTGTCATTCTGGAATTTTGAGTGTTGTTTGATTAAAAGTGAATTATGGAACAAGATGGTCCACTGTGGCTACTCCAAATGGGAGCAGCCGAAAGAAGAAGAAGTAGTTTGGTTAAAAGTGAATTTAAGGCTGGAATGTAACCAAATGTGTCAAAAGTCAGAATACTTTGTACCTTTGTATGATCCGACACGATTATATTATGTGCTGCAGTCCTAGTGGGGCAGCAAAGAGAGAGAGAAAAATAAAGAAATGATCCGGGGCACATGCGACCAACACTGCCTTCCTACTAAACCACCACAAGTACAGAAGCACACCAGCAGAAGCAAAAATTGAGCTACAAGAGAATTGTTATTATCCAGTAAAATAAGGAATTGGACACAACAAACAAACCCCCGTATACATAGTACCGCACTATGGCACTTCCACCCCCCACACGAATCACGAAACAAAACATTCAACAACAAACACCACTAATACACAAATGTAAGAAAAAAATGAATAAAACCAGAAGGAGTAGAAGTTGGCGAAGGTGGACGAGTTAAAATACTTGGGATCAACTGTACAGAGTAACAGGGATTGTGGAAGAGACGTGAAGAAAGGAGTGCAGGCAGGGTGGAGTGGGTGAAGAAGAGTGTCAGGAGTGATTTGTGACAGATGGGTATCAGCAAGAGTGAAAGGGAAGGTCTACAGGACGGTAGTGTGACCAGTTATGTTATATGGGTTGGAGACGGTGGACCAGGAGACAGAGCTGGAGGTGGCAGAGTTAAAGATGCTCAGGTTTGCATTGGGCGTGACGAGGATGGACAGGATTAGAAATGAGGACATTAGAGGGTCAGGTCAGGTTGGACGGTTGGGAGACAAAGTCAGAGAGGTGAGATTGTGTTGGTTTGGACATGTGGAGAGGAGAGATGCTGGGTATATTGGGAGAAGGATGCTAAGGATAGAGGGAAGAGGAAGGCCTATGAGAAGGTTTATGGATGTGGTGAGAGAGGACATGCAGGTGATAGGAGTAACAGAGCAAGATGACGAGGACAGGAAGATATGGAAAGAGATTGTCTTCTGTGGCGGCCTCTAACAGGAGCAGCCGAAAGAAGAAGAAGAGTCCTTTAAATGTTCACCGTTAGGCATGGTCATCTATAGTCCACTGTGGCATGGATATGCCGAGCCGTACCTTCTGTTCTGGTAAACGTAATCCTACATAGTCCCTGATGCTGGCTCGTTGGGTCCTCTCCCGAATGACTTCACCACATTCATAAGAAAAGGAAAATGATTCTTACAGAAATGAACCGGGGTTCTCCTGACTTCTTCCAGCCAGTTGAGTAGCTTTCCCTCTGGCCTTTTTATGTGGCGTCTGCATTCTCTTTTGGGTCTGCCGCTGTCTTCTCCTCCTTCACCACAGATTTACATATGGTCGGCTCCCCCCTCTACAATTTGTTTGGCCCTCCGAACCAAACACTCCCTTCCCCATGGACCATTGGCCGGCCTGGCACATTCACCCATTGCACCATTAACAGGATTAGGGAAAGGTACAAACTACCAGTGACACCCACACATATCCATGATAACCATTACAACTTTCTGAAGGCCCTGCACAAATAGATTTTCCATTAAAAATGCTAAAATGGGCTCGATAGGTTTCATAAAGTTACTACTGTCACATGGTCAACTTGCATCAGTATGACACTTGGTATGGATTTTCACACTGGAGCAGGTCCTGATGTCCCATTCACATATCCTATAGTTTTCACACCCACTTATACAGTTCAGGGTTGGGGGCAGCCGGTGCCTATCCCAGGGGCACTGAGCACAAGGTGCGCCAATTCAATGAAAGTAATGCAGATGTCGTCCTCGGGATTCCCAGCACACTCTCACCACCTCAGGGCGGCGTATCCTTTTGAGCTGAAGCGTGATTTCACCAGGACCATCTACTAGGTGGTTTTGCCACGAATTCATCTCTCTTTGTACGGGATGGTAGAACAACAGCAGACAGAAGACCAACCAAGATGAGATAAGAAGCTGAGGAGATATGTGCCAGGGTAGGGCGACTGGTGAAACCAGTAGTAAGTATCTTGAAGTCAATAGCGTGACTGCTCAACCCGTAAGCGTCAGTTCATTCTGAAATTTGAATTACAACTCTCTGCGGCTGAGGCCATTTATATCTCTTATATGACACAACTGACATTTTGATGTGACCCAGGACTTAAGTAATGAGGTGGGAGACAACAAGGTGTTCACATCTTCCCTAAAAAAAATGCCAACCATATCTTTACTGAACCTGTTTAATCCAGTTTACTGGGCATCCCAAACCAGATCTGGGCACATTCACTCAGTACAGGAGTCACCAGCCTGCCTAAACTTCATATGTTTGGCCTATGGAGAAACCTCACACAGAGGAGATGCAGACTCCACGCAGACCCTGACCAGCCTGGGATTTGAACCAGGATCTGTGAGGCAGAAGCTGTAACCGCTGCACTGCCACCTCAGTCAATGACAGCATGGACACTGTGTTTGAAGGATACTCACTAAGCCAACACCTCTCACCTGCCCAACATCCCAACATGGATGCCCACATTTCCTGAGGACATCTCCTAATACTGCGGGGACCTGAGCAGAGTCCAGAGACCAGTATGACGATCGCTGGACGTAAGAGGCGCAGTGAGGGCACACTGGTTCAGGAGATCCTGTTCTCTCTCCCAGCTGAGGTGTGCGCCACCAGCCCACTGCTTGTACTGTCGACTGGCAGCTCCAGCATCAGGATACGTGAGCAGGGATGAGAGAACGTTACATAAGCAGCCGCCCACCGGCAGAAACCATCTGCCACTGCTGTTTACATTGAGTTCACAAACAGCCAGGCCTTTAGCGTGTTTGCATTTAATTAAGGAAGGAGGCAGAGGTACAAGGGAAGTGCTTGTGTTTCAGTCTTACGCCAGCCATGGATTGGAAAAATAACGGGCAAGGAGCGGCACGCAGTCCTCCCGTATGTTCTGTGCTCTTTTAGGAATATGAGGAAATGGTAATGTCTTAAAAGAGGGGTGGAGATCTTCAAAGACGGTGGACCTTCATGGAGGGTCTTCCCCCTGCCTCGTGCAGGCCTGGACTGAATTCTTCCTTGTTTCCTTGATGGAAGGTGTCCCTATTGTTTAGCTGAATTCTTTACCAAGCTTCTCTGCTTCTGGCCGGCTGGGGGCTTCACGCAGAGTCCAAGGAGGCGGTAAACACCTTCATGATTCACAAGTGACTCTTTATTAGAGACGTTTAAATTCCGTCCGACATTTTGGAAGAGAAAGCAGTAGGCAGAGCGCAGGAGCAGCAGGAACTGGACATGATGCTGTGGTCGATGGGAGACCCCCCCCCATAGTCTTTGTAAATCCTGGCCATTCTTCTGTGTACTTCAAAAGGCCACTTAAGTGTTGGAAAATCCTCAGCAGGTTTTAAAATACTAAGGCCTTACTTAATGCAGAGGTCAAGTGGCAGAGTAGTTCCAAGGGAGAAAGTGTGGCTAACGCTGGGTTTTCAAAAATCCTCTTTCTGCCACCCGTTCTCTTCTCTACTGAGAGACTAAACATGGAGAAACAACCTAGTGGAACCTCCTGGGCTCCACCTAACCAGTGAGAAAAACCATAAGAGGGGCACAATGGCCTATGGACTAATTCAACAGACATTTGAAGAGAGAGAGGGGGGGGGGGGTTTAGGAGCAGACACTGGCACGGCGCATTGCCGCACCCACCTCATCCTCTTGATACAAGCCTGCAATGGTGCCCACTGGGCCCTTTAGACTAACTCCACCGTGGTCCCTACACAATCCTGTAAACTACATTTACAATGGTGCCCACCCAGGCCTCTACAGTAATACTCCATTTCTGCCCACCAGCTCCTGTAGACAAAGCTTACAATGGTGCCCACCCAGTGTTTTACAGTAACTGCCCACCAAATCCTGTGCAGGAACTCCCCAAAGATGCTCAACCAGCCCTTTACACCGACTCCACACTGGTGCCCATCCAACCATTTATACTTGTACAAAGGTGCCCACCAACTCTACAGTGATGCCCACCTACTTCTGGAGCAAAGCGTACATTCCTGCCCAGCCAATATGAAGACTAATTCTGCACTGGTGCCTACCCCACTCCTTGAATTAACGTTATATTTTGCCAACCAAGCCTTCCAGCAGCCACAACACCCACACTTAAGCATAACCTAAGCATATTTGAGCCTGGCCAGTACTTGGATGGCAGACCATCTGGGAAACACTTGAGATGGTCCTGGAAGAGGTGTCGGTGAGACCACCCGTTTACCAATGCCCCAGTGCAGTGACGGGGACACCATGCTGTACAAATGGCGCTGTCCTCCAGATGAGACATAAAACTGAGGTCCTGACTCACTGTGGTTTAAAAGGAACCCTGGGCACACCTCAAAAAAAAAGAGTAGGGTGTTTCCCGAAGTCCTGGCTAAATCACAACATTGCCCGTCCTGGCCCCCCTAATCATCCCCTGTCTCGAATTGCCTGAATGTCTTTCGCACCCTTTCACCACCTATTAGCTAACGTGTGGCGAGTGTACTGGCACAAGAATGGCTGCTGTCACATCATCCAGCAGGTGGACTCTACACCCTGGTGGTACCTCATGTCTATGCAAAGCTCTTTGAGAAGGTTAGAAAAGCACTGTATGAATTACTGGTACAAGCTAGCATGACAATAGTGCCACCCCATCCTTTGAACTAAGTCCACAGCAATGCACAACTGACAATATGGACTAACATCTCAATGGTATCCATGTCCACCTAACCCTTCTGTGGTGTCCACCTACCACTTTACATCAATGCTACAATGGTGCCCATCCAGCTTTTAAGCCAACTCTGCCATACTGTCTGTTGTGGTGCCCACCTGATCATTGAATTTGCTCCACAATGCTGCTTTACCAATCCTTTGAACTAACACTACAACGCCCATGCAATAATTCCATGGTGGTGCCACACTGAGCTCACCAAATGAAGCCAAATTTGAGGGGCTTACCCCCCCCCCCAATCATTAAAAGACTTTTGCGCTCAGTGTAGGATTCCATACCAAGTGGCATTGTGTGGTACCAACGATTAAACTACAGAAGGTCCTGCTGCGACTGAGAGTGAGGTGTTGATCAAGACAAAGCTGTGCCCTGCGATACCCACCGCTGGCAGTACTGGGTACAGAATCGCAATCTGGTAAGCTCAGTGCTGCCCTCTACTGCAGGGCAATTTCAGTTGGGCCAGACTTTCAAACCAAGACACTTTCAGCAGCGGGTAAACAGCAGGTAATGACAAATTAAATCAACACAAATGAACAGATTGAAAAGCAAGTCATGTTTATTCATTGTTTCCCTTTTATATGTGGTCACATCAGACACAGGCACATCAAAAATGTATAAAATAAAACAACAAAAAAGCTACAAATGAACCTAATCTGAGGTACTGGCGATACCTTTTTTCCCCACTTTTGAAATAAAACAATAAACAATTTGCTCACATCTGACCAGGCACATCTCAAAGTGCATAAAATCAAAAAAGTGCACAGAATTAGCAGTAACATTGGCTTCCCTTTTGAAATCCGAGATCCTCCCCCAATTTAAATGGGTGGTCATGACAGACAAGGGATTTTTTTTTTTTCATAGAACTTAAACTGTTTCACTCCCACGGTTTTAATCACTCAGAGATTACATTTGAGTTCCACAACACAGAGCCTTTCCTGTTGAAATTGTTTCCCAGCCTGAGTAAATATTTAAGAGCAAAGCACCAGGTATGGCGTGAAGGTGGATTGGTACATTTATTGTAAAATGTCTTTGTACAGAGTTTTTGGGTGTCAGATAATTAATCATTAACTATAATTACTATTATTATTTTTTACTAAATCTTATTTCCGGCGGCGGGCTGGCACCCTGCCCGGGGTTTGTTTCCTGCCTTGCACCCTGTGTTGGCTGGGATTGGCTCCAGCAGACCCTCGTGACCCTGTAGTTTGGATATAGCGGGTTGGATAATGGATGGATGGATCGTATTTCCACGTGTCTTTGTTGATGAGCTCCCATTGAAGAATTTACTGGTAACAGAACATACAGTGCGCACGCCAAAATGACTTAAGTAACGACTATCGTTTCTGATCCCATTTTAACAAGGTTTACTGTCCGCCGTCAATCACAGAGCAGCCCACTATAACGACAGTAATACAGGGGGGTCCAGATCTAATTATGCAGATCCGGATCGTCTGGATGACTTTGATTTATGCAGGGACGATTCCAGTTCGGCGCGAAGACGATCCTTCATGTCGTCAGTTCACACACGTCTCGATGGTCCGGGATTTTTCGGGTGATTTTTCTATGTAATAAACTTAATACGTTATAGCGTAATGAAAATTGCATAATTAGATCTGGACCACCCTATAGACATGAGACCGTAAAACGCAGACTTCGTCACTTCGCTGTGCATGACGATACAGCGGGCAGGCGACATGTCTACTGACAGAAAGGTAGGCATTTTGCATGGAGTACGAGTTAAAACAGAAACGGTATGAAAAGATGCGCGAACACAAGGAGATCGGTGACAATCACACCTCAGTGTGCCGCGACAAATCGGAAAGGGCAACTGAATTCCACGGGGCACTGATATCTTCATAACAGTAAGGTGACCATCCGTCCATTTTCGGACAACTGTCCCCACTCAGAAACATGTCCCCGGTTTAAGATTTCGACCCCGGTTTCAGCTGGTTCGCTTTTTTGAATGTATCTCATCACCACGATAATTTCAACTCGGCGCGCGTGCGCGGTGTTTTGACGGAGGTTACGCTTTACCACATCCTGCAACTTTGGCGAGAAATCACGTGATAAGCTTTCGCTTTGTATTCTGTAGTGTTTCGAGTCCCTACTCGTAATCTGTTGATTCTAAGAGAGGCACGCCGTGCTCTGCCTCTGCCTGTGCCTGTGGCTGTGTCCATGCCTGGCTTGCTTCTGGATGCGAGAGCAGCGTGGCGGCTCTTTTCTTCCACCTGTTGTTCCTGCATTTTGGCGCTGTGGTCCCTGTGATTTCACATGAGCGCTAAAAGAAAGTGTCAGTGCAATGACGGGCTTAAGCGAGAATTTTCGTATTTGCGTCCGACCCCGGATGCTTCTGTTGTGATCTGCAGCGTGTCCGACTCAAAGTTTTCCATCGGTAGTGGAGGGAGAACTTCAATCACGGAACACGAGGGGAGTAGTCTACCCCCACCCCCTGTCCCTGGATTGGCCCAAAAAATTCTGGTCACGTTACATAACAGGAGACCTATATGACGGGCAGTGGAATTTCAAATGCTTACCTTTTGTTCTGATGACCGGTTGCGTGATATTCAGCCTTCCTTTCATTATTTCGGCACAAGCGTAACCAGCCTCTCGTTGAAATTCACGGCCTTCCAGTCAGCTGCGCCGTGTACTTTTTTTTTTCCCGCTCGCGCGTCTCCAAGTTTGACGTCATTTTCGCCTAGCGCCCAGCGCGGGATATAAACCCGCCTTTATAGGGCTCAGAGATATGCGAGGGGGAGCCCGCAACCACATACACGTTAACGGCACATCCGCTTAACAATAACAAATATGCCTTTTGTATCTGTTACAATATAATTAGTTTAATGTTCCGATGATTTCTTTCGCAACTGGGGAACTAAGTAGTAATGATAATCGCCAAGGCTCATTTTTGGTTGCATTTGAGACCGTGTTAGTTGCAGTCTGGAGCTCGGGCTGAGCCACTCGAAGATCGCGTCTGGGCCGCCATTTGAATAGGCCTGCTTTAGTCTTAACTCCACGGTGGTGCCCCACTGAGCTCAGCAAATGAAGCCGACTTTGAGGGATTTACCCCCAGTTACTAAAAGACTTTTGTGCCCAGTGTAGGATTTAGTATGTCTGTACCAGGTGGCAGCGCATCGTGGTAGGTCCTGCTGTGACTGAGAGTGAGGCGTTGGTCAAAGCTATGCTACATGAAGTGCCCTGCGATACCCGTGCCATCTGGTGAGCACAGTGCTGCCCTCTAGTGCACCGTCACTGTATTCATTACTACTCTTCTATCTTTGCGTCATCCATCGACAGTCCAGCATGGCGTTCACAAAGAGGTGAGTGCGAGACAAGGACTTGCACAGCAGTACCTTTAAAAGCTGAGCATGATATTAAGTGATGGTGTGTTTCCATAGTTACTACAACATGCGTTCAATTAGCCAATCACAAAGCCCTCCTTGGGCTGGCCAATGCCCAGGTCTTCCGAGCAGGTCAGACTCACGTGGAAGTTTCTCTCTTTCTGCATATGCTTTGCATCTCCTCGTCTCACAGTTCCATTTGCAGCGAGACCGTCTTGCTTTCTGGGATTTGTTTTTGCTTGTGTGCTGCACAAATCCCCAGGCCCGTTGACCCAGCGTGGTGTAAGTTCATAAAGCCAGCTGAGCCACCTTTGTCCTCATCTTCCAATCATGTGCACTTCCTGTCTTTCAGAGTCGTGTTTGCTCTCCCACCCTGAGTATCAGCGTCCTGAACTGTTAGCTCAGTTTTTTTTTTTCCAGCTGAATTGGAAGAAGTTATTTACAGTCCAAAGACATGCAGGTTAGGTGCATTGGTGATCCTAAATTGTCCCGTGTGTGTGTGCCCTGCGGTGGGCTGGTGCCCTGCCCGAGGTTTGTTTCCTGCCTTGTGCCCTGTGTTGGCTGGGATTGGCTCCAGCAGACCCCCGTGACCCTGTAGTTAGGATATAGCGGGTTAGATAATGGATGGATATTTGATAATAATAGAGCACCTTGGCTTGGCACCCATTTTATTGCAACACTGAAACCTTGCTGGCAGACTCATCTCCGGCACCTTTTAGAGTTAGCAACACAGGACGCTGCTCACAATTCTTCATCCCTGAAAACCTCTGCCCAGTTTTTACTTCCCCTCTCACCTTACGATTTGTGATTTCATCCTTTGGTCATTTCTTTCTGAACTAATCGCCCACCCAAAGACAAGCTTATCCTGCCAGCCTCCGAGAGGAGATTCATCCTGATTTCTCCCAATCTGATTTGTGAATTCCAGCCGCCTGTTTTCCATGATCCCTGCACTGGGCACCAGCTCAGCACAGCGACACAGGGAGAACATACAAACTCCTCTCAGTCGGTAACCTGCCCAGGACCAGACTCAGGTCTTTGGAGCTGCTAGTCAGCAGTGCCGCGCTTCCATGCCCAATACCTGTTTCCATCTGTTTTTCTGAGTCTACTCTCTCCATGGTCAGGGGAATCTACTCTGACAACACTGAGCACAAGGCAGAAATGAGCCCTGGATGAGATGCCAGCCCAGATGTGTGTGGGCAAACTCGCATGCCCACACAAGCTGATAGCCTCTCAAAAAACTTGACATGCAGTTAGGGTAATATAAGGAGCACTTGGGCAACACGTGCGTGGGCACACCGAAAACACTGAATGTGCCACCATGCCAATGATAGTGCTGTTTTTTTGTTTAAATTCTCTGACTCCTGGGTCATGAGGAGTTGAAATTAGTCCTGGGAGATTTGGGCAGAACTGAACGGGATGACAGCTTATCACAGGCCACTTGCGCCCATGCCAAACCCGTTTACAGTTGCTAATTAACCTAAACTGGGAGGAAAAACAAAGACCTCCCAGGAATTGTCTGCCCAGATACAAGGAGAACGTGCATACTACACCCAGCGACCGGGCTGGGAATCGAACCCAAATTTCTGGTCCTGAAGTCATCAAAGTGTGCCCCCTTGCAACGTAACTGATGTTTCCTAAAAATAATAACGGTTACCATTTTCATTGAGGCAAATGGCGCTGACGAAGTGTCACGTCTGCCATGCAGCTCCTTTCTTCTGACATCTTGCTGGCAGTCACTCTGATCTTGAAAGGTCATTGAGGGCACCAATCATCAGCAGTTGGCACATATAGCTTGTGGCAGGAGCAAGAAATAAGCAGCTCCTCTGTGGACTGGTGTCTCATCAGACCCCCGCTCCAGAGCCCAAATCTGGGGAGGTCAGACGCGCACTCGAGATGGAATTGCTTCTTTCGGCGGCAGCTTCCCATCCAAGCGGGTGAGACGTGTCTGGAATCCGTCTTGTACACGGGAGACCCTTCACCGCCATGCGGAGGTCTGATCTGAATGAAACCGCAGAAGAGAAATGAAACTCGACCCAGTGACACCTTACAGAGTTAGCAGGAGTTCAGGGCTGGGCAGCATTTGAACCCACCAGCTGCAGGGTCTCGGGTGGGTTATGGCTGGAAATTGGTTTTCTGTTGTATTTTTGGAAGTCTAATGAAGGACTGAGTCTGAATCGGCCCAGTATGAGTGAGTGTGGGAATGGGAGTGATGGAATGCCACCTGAACTGAGTTAAGAGGGCTCACTAGTAAGTGAATAGTAAAAGATGCCCAGTGGCACAGCAGTTAGCTTCCAGGAGCTGAATTCAACTCTGTCTCTGTGAAGTTGGGGTTTTCTCCCGTAGTCCGATGTATAAAGTTTAAGGGATTGGGTCACGTCATGGCATCCAAGAGTGGCATTTGGGGGTGGCAAGAGGAGCGACTGCCCCAGACCCCGCGCCTAAGGGGGCCCCGCATTTGAGGTCCAAGCGAATTTGTCAAGTTATATTCTCCAGTTATATTTTGATAAAGTCCATGTGTTATCTTGCAAAAATTTAGCTGAATACTGTATGAGAAAATCCGGTGTACGTTACCATTATTTTTATTAAATTCGCATGCAGGTTTATACGGTCCATACATACCGGTAACAGCGTTTGACATAACTGGCCCCGCGGTGGGTTAGTCAGCCCGAGGCCCCGCACACCCCTAAGGCCGCCTCCGATGGCATCCTGTCCAGGAGGGAAAGCATCTCAGAAATGGATGGCTGGATGACAGCATCACATTCTCAAACCCACTTCATCCAATTCAAGGGTCTCAGGTAAGGATGGAGTCGATCACTGAAGCATCGGGCAAAAGGGCAGGCAGCAATCCTGGGCAAGGATGCCAGTCAATCACAGAGGTCCAGTTTTGAACTGCCAAATCTGTACAGACAGCATCCAGGCCTGCTGTGCTACCCAATCTGCATATTGTTCTGCTGAATTTACATAATGATGCATTTCATTTGCATAACACTCTGAATTAAGGAACCTGACCAATCAGAATGTTTTAGCTACAGCGAGCACATTCCACCTGGATGTATCACTCAAACTAACATTTTTATGAAGTACCTTTCCATGGTGAACTTCATCCTGATGAGATGTATAAATTCAGAGATGATTTTCTTATCATTTTAGTTGTGACTTGTTCAGCATCTCATCATGAATCAGTGTTTGTGGACTGAACCAGATACCAGATGGTTTGCAGTCCAAGCCCTTAACTACTAGGACACACCACAGCTACCGTGATCCTGACCTTCACCCTCCCAACTCCAGACACCATACAGAATGGTTTTTCAAGAATGTTCTGCACTTCCTCTCCTCTTCCTCCTCCTCAGTAACGGTTATTTCTTTGGCGAGGGGACCCTGGGACCTCATGTTTTTGACGATGTCCTCTGGAGGTCTTAGCTCTCCAAACAGAGGCTGTATCTTGTCCGTCCGGAGTAGCTGAGTCAGAGCCGGCTCTAGGATTTTTCCTGCCCTAGTTGTAAATGGCGCCCCCATCACCCCCAGGAATCATCACTGCCAGACCTGCATATTGAGACTTGGAGACAGGACTGGGGACAGCTAATTATTTCTGACCTCAGATTCACAATTTGAGAATGTCCAGTTATAGCAACATCAGTTTACAACACTGTCTCTTGAGGGGTGCCATTTCAGGAAATAAGCAGGAATTGGGCCGTATTAGTAGTCTTCATTTTTTTGTTCTTTTCTCTAAACCCGGGGTTTGTTTCCTGCCTTGCGCCCTGTGTTGGCTGGGATTGGCTCCAGCAGACCCCCGTGGCCCTGTAGTTAGGATATAGCGGGTTAGATAATGGATGGATGAAAATAAAGATGTGAATCGCTACATGTGGCTGCAGTAATGTGCCCGGACCACTAGAGGGAGCTCGCCTAGCCCACCTATGCCCAGAAACGGCCCTAAGATGAGTTATTCTTTTTCCTCAACATACCAGAGCCCACCTGCTCTCCTGAGTTAGCAGACCATCATCCAGCTCCTCTAACACTTGAAGAAGGGGCAATACCCCCATAGACCTAATTCTGGCCTCTCTGGTGGGAGGGTTCAGTCCACCAATCCTGACTGGTAATATTGTGGACCTCTGCTGCCTCGAATAGGCCAAATGGCAAAAGAAGGAGCCAGGGTGACACCTTTACATAACCTCTGCATGTCATGAAGAATGCTCTCAGGTGCCCCTTTTTGGCAAATGGGGGGTCAGATAGCATTCTTATAACCACATCTCTGGAGCCCACGTGCTATCATGTGGAGTTTTGTGTCCTCCCCATGTCCATGTAGGTGTTCTGCCTTCATCCTCAAGGCACATGTGGTTGTTTAAATCAGTTGGCTCTAAAGTGGCATGAGTGTGCCATCTAGGGCAGCATGATGTAGTCTAGATAGATACCAGACCTCATGTGAATCTGATGTGATTAAATGGGTTATACAATGGGTGGGCTTGAGACACACTGACTAAATGAGCAGCCATGCAAATACCAAAGGGAAATCACCTGACTGCAGCAGCCATATATATTCAAATTCAAAAATGAAGCTAATGGGAAAAAGGCAAACAGAAGAGAAATGAAGGACATTGGGTTAGCTGAGCCTTAAAGGCATAAACGTGATGTTGTCACAAAAAAAAAAAATAAGGAGAGAGAAATGTGAGATGCGAGCGGAGGTGACGCTGAGCATGGACGATAAGTAGGGCGCAGTGCCACCTGGTAGTACTCCCTCCTGTGACTGTGGGCAGTCTGGGGGGTAAGCAGTGGACTACCAACAGGTGTGGGCCCACCTGGTTCGAGGGTATGGAAGCGAGGGGCAGGGAGTCCCATTGGAGTATTTACATTAGCATGTGGAATATCCAGGACCATCCTGCAGGGTGCGCAGTAGGAGGCTGTTTGACCTCCATGTTCCAGAAGGCGAACTGAGCGGTATGAGAATGGGCAGCTGACAGATCTGATGTGGTGGATTAGCTGGTTGTGCTACGTCTCTGACACCAACCCAAAGGAGCAGGACAAGTTAGCAGTGCACTGGCTTACTCCTGGCCACATAGTGGAGTCTGGCCACCCTAAGTCCATCCAGGTGAAGCCTGAGGGTTTACAGTAGGATGGCTGTTTGGAGGACTTTGCATAGAAATTTTGATCCACAGCTCAGCTCTGCATTACACCACATGCCAGCTGTGTCTTAAGGCATCAAAACCATTCGTTCTTTAGCGAAACTGGCTTGACAGCGCATTGCAAGGACACGATCGAATCAATACGCGCTCATTCAGGAAGGCCGAGCTGAGAGTCAGAAGTTTGAGTTTAATTGTGAAAGCCCAACACAAGTTCAATGAGATCATGAAAACACACAGAAGATTCCCAGCAATAAACTGGAAAAAAAGGGCAAAGGGTGTGTGGTGGCATCTTTACCCACTGTGATGGCCAGAACAGAAAAAAAAAACAACCAGCTGCCCAGTCATGAACCACGGGGTTCCCTTTAAGGCCGCTCTTCTTATTCTCACTTATCCCAGCTCAGTATGTTGATTGTGCCTAAAGGTGAGCAGACCAGCACAAGGCTCGGTAATAAGATTCTGGGCCACCACAGGAGTTTGATGGAATTCTGTGGGCTGTGAAATGGGCATGTGTATGCCATTCTGGGATCTCTGTAAAAACAGGAGGATGGAACCTAGCTAGGAGTCCATCCCTCCATCCATCCACTAGCGTACATTGTAAGCGTCTGTATCCTTATAGACGTGTGTAATACATGTGCATGTCAGCACGTTGCATATATAAGAAATACGGATATACTGGTTTCTAAAACTGCTTCATTTTTGTGCCGGGTTGACCAAAATACGGTCGTTATACTGTAATATCGTACGGTAGTGATAAACAGAGAGTGGTACAAATGCGTTTTGCTATGAAGAGTCTCCGCGAAGATTCATCACTGTTAACCAGCTGCACATTCCTTATCGTTTTCGCTGTCAACGAGATTAGCCTAGGTCGTCAGACCCGGGACACATTTACTTATTTTGGACCTGCAAGGCCCTGGATTACGAAATCTACCCCTTGGGCAGAGAGTGGAGTAACAAAGAAAGAACTGCCGTCTTCGTATCTGCTAAAATGGAATTTTCTTGTCATTGCGGATTCGGACGACGAATAGCAGCAAAAGGTACAGAAAGACATTGCCATTTATATTTAACAGTCTTATGCAGCATGTGAAATTCAAATAAAGTAGCTGTTTGTAATATTAGCCGATATTTTTGTGTACCTACCTGTACCGACACATGCGAAAAAATATTGTGTTCTGAAGGTTTTCGTTAATAGCAGCCGGTCTCTGTTAAGCGCCGGGAGCCGAGGCTAGTTTTGCAAATAAACGCTGGGGGCCTCTATTGGATATGATAAGCCAAAGGCCAGGTTTGCACAGAAGGGTGAGGGAGAGTGAATTCCCCTCTTCTCGATAAGAAATAGGAACTTGAGGTTGGAAATATTGGTGGTGACCACTGAACCGGTACTAGGCAGGAGTAGGCCTCGTCAAGCGTATGTGATGAAGAGAGTAAAATGCTATGGCCAGCACTTGATGCTGCGCAGCACAAAGCAGTTAAGGTCACTCCTGGACATAAGGACTCCAAAAATGAAACCTGTTTAGTCTTGAGGAGTGGAGGACCTGATCCAGGTCTTCAAAAATCCTCGACGGCATTGATAAAGTAGACCCAGAAGAATTCTTTCAGGTTAAGGGTGAATCGCGTGCTCAAGGACTTGAGCCAGGAAACACTTCTTCACACAAAGAGTTGTGGGACTCTCAAACTACCGAGACATGGAGTCGAAGCTAAACCTTCATGTCTTTTAAAAAGGATCTGGAGGAGAAGCTGGGACAACTTCACAATCAGAATGGTCTTCACTCGACTGCCAGACTTCGGTGGTTTTGTGTTATTATTTAGCACATCACTTGATCTCAAATATCCAAACTGTGTTGTCCATCCTATAGGTCCCCTAGCGAGGCCTTTGAAAGTCTGAAATGCTTGGGCAAAAATGAACAAAGCGGCCTGTTTGTTCCCAAATCAATTTCGGCTCTTGTCACTGGAAGGCAGATTGGAAATAAATATATTAGAAAAATAATTGCATCACCATCGACTGTACTTCTCTCTCCCTTGTTAAATGCCCTTGTATTTTGTTGAACGTATTGTTGGTATATAAAAGCTCATTTTTTTTCAGTCGCACCAGTCATTACATAGACAAGGCCCTTTTGTTATTTGCTGTATTTGTTGGTATTGTGCTGCAGACTGCATGGAATCGACTCTTCATCCTAATGGTCCCCAGGCGTGCCGTCAGGAACCTCGACGTGATCACGCAACTGAAATGGCTTTGTCAATAGCTGCCTGTTGTACTCCACCGGAATATCGGCTAGAACAAAGGCATTGTGGGTAGCTGTGTCCCTCCTGCTCTGCACTCACTGGCAGCCACCATGAGAGAGTGTGTGTGTGTGTGTGTATGTCTGGTATATTCTGATGTCCAAACAAACTATTTTCTGTAGAGCCTTTGCATAGTGAAGCCCACTTTGAGTGCTTTCAGAGGGTAGAGACCATGCAATGTTAACCTGAATTTCTACAGGTTAACCTCTAATGTGAGGTCCTGCCAGTCCACTCTGCTCGAGCTACTGAACATCCTTCTGTTTTGGGAATGTAATGTGACAGCTGAGGGTGTGAAGGTCTTCCTGCCCTCTGCCTTCTTAAGCCTTTGTAGCCATCTGAACGTAATAACCATAAGAAGAAGAAGAAGATTCCAGACTCCTAATGAGACACGAGACACAGAAGAGGAAGCACTCTCTTGTCAAAATGAGCAATAAACTCAAGTGCAGATCCTTCAAGCCTTGTCCCCTAGTCTGGACACCATGAAGAGTAGGATGAAAGCCTTGCCTCATCTTCTTTCTTAGCGTTTGTCCCGTGTTGGCACAGGGTCTGCTTTCTACATGTTGCTCTCTTCTTTCAAGCGAGGGCGTCGTTGGGGGCCACATTGGCAAGTTGCATGTCTTCTTTAAGTCAATCAAGTCACCATTTCCTGGGTCATCCACGAGACTGGCATCCATCTAGGCTGGGGCAGAGGCCCATCTCGGCCACCGACTGGTCGCTGCTGTGCATAACGTGGGCATAGCAGCGCACTCAGGGCCTCCAGCATTTTCTCCAGTATTGGCACCACATCTGTTATTCTTCTCATATCTTCATTCATGATGTGGTCAAGCCGCATGAAGCCAAGCACCCACCGGAGCATGCGCATCTCCATGGCGTGTAAGGCTTATTCATGCTTGGTGGTGGCCGGCCAGGATTCAGATCCATAGAGGGTGAATGGGAATACAACTCTCTTGTAGACCTTGGCCTTCAGGTGGACGGGTATCTTGTCGTTGCAGAGGCCTCCAGTGACCTGTGTGTGATGAGAACAGGCTTCAGCAGACGTTGAGTTTTTACCTGGGCGGGAGGCCTGAGAGGAAAAATGGATGGATCAGCCGACTGGACGGAAAATTAATTCTATGCCCAGCCGGAGTAAAATAATAGTGGACCAAGAGAAGCTGGAACTTAGGAGTAGTTCCATTCTCCAAGAGCTAGGTGGCAGTGGTCCTCAAACGAGAACCCATTCGGGACACCTGCAGGTGTGCTAGGGAAATGGAGTCCAGAAATATATCCCTGTAAGGGTCCCTAGGGGACGATAGAGGACGCTGTCAGGAGAGGGTCAACCTTCTTCGTTTATGGCCCGGTAGTGCTTCCTGCAGGAGAAAGAATGATACCGGAAGTACTCCTGGGTCCGACATAAAAGAAAGCCCGCCATTACACATAGGAGAGTCAGAGTTGGGAGGCAGGGGGCAAAACTCAAAGGAGGTGGAGAAGGAGGAAGGAATAATTAGATTTATCATTTATTGTATTATTATTGTAATTGTAATTGAAAGAGGGCTGAAAAAATGCTTGGGAGTAGAATAAAAATCATTTATTTTATGCTATTTGCATGTGGTGTATTGCTGGATCTGTGGTATGGGGCTGTCTGGCGCCCTTGTGTGGTCACACCTATCTCCACTTCAGCCAGGCCGCATTGACATGGGTGTTGGGACAAGGGGGCCAAGGTATTTGAATTTGCGGACTTTGTTGAGTTCCTGGCCATCAGTTTGGATGGTTCCATCCGTCTGTGATCCACAGTCCATTTATTCTGTGTTCTTGACATTCAGACGCAGCCCATTTTCCGCCAACCTGGCAGCCCACTGAAACCTCGCTAATCAACAAAAAAAAAAATCAAGAACCTCTTGTTGAAATCAATTCATGGTGGATTCTACAAACAGACAGACATTAAACACCGGCTTCATGTCAACACGGAATTGACCTCTGGATCATTGCAAAGCTCTGGGCCAGACAGAGAGCCTCCTCATGGCAGCCGAGGGTCAGACTCTTAACACACACTATCATCAGTAGAATATCCTCAAGATGGATGTTGACTAGCAGAATATACCAACAACAAGAAGAGCTGGATGCTCAGTGCTGGCACTAAAAGAATACACTCATCGCCACCTTCCTGCACTGGTCACACCTCCCAGGGCCTGGTCACTGGCAGCCTGAACGGGTCTTCGAGACTGAGGAGGACCTCACCATTATGTATGATATGGCTGTGAACACCGACTGGAGCCAACTCGTTCTCCATCCAAAGCGACTTATATAGAGGTCAACATAATCGAGTAAACATCAGTCTGGAGGACAAGTGTCACGGGACAAGTTTACAAAACCAAAAGTGAAGAATCAGAACAATTTATAATCGAGGTACAATTCCCAAGTTACAAAACTGTAACATCTAATTCACCTGGGAGAAGAGTCTTCAAACACACAGAAGTTTGAATGGAGGTGGGCCGCTCGTTCCACCAGCTAGGAGGTACACGTGAAAAGAGTCTGGATTGAGATTTGATTGCCAATGTAGAGGTGGCATCATCAGACACTATTCATCAGCAGACCTGAGTGGCTGAGAAGGAGAACAGGACCTCACAAGTGTTTCCATACCATTAACTACTCTGTAGACATGCATCAAGGATTTGGACTTAATACAGGGAGCCAATGTAGTGATCTGAAGAGAAGAGTGACATGTGCCCAACTTGGCTGGTCGAACACCAGATGTGCTGCTGCATTGTCAATCGTCTGGTTACACATGCTGGTACTTCTGGTCCAGACATGACAGGACCCAAGCCTGGACCGGGAGGTGTGTGGCATAGTCTTTCAGATACAGTCTGATCTTGCTGATATACTGTAGCGTGAATCTGCAAGAGCAAGACAGCATAGCAACCACCCCAAGGTAGCATATTGACTTGGCGGGCGATAGCAAAAATGAGCCAAGCTAAACAGATAACAAACAAGTTGACCTGGAGATGGTGTTCTCTCATCCAATATTAGTGAGATATACAAAGATTCTAGCTGGTACATTGTGTGCCTCTGGAGGAAATGGCAGTACTGCCATGTGAGTAACCATGGGACTTGATAATAAGACCTAGTGAGGAGCGAGAAGAGGAGAAGGCCCATCACCGATCCTTGATGGACCCTCGTGCTTGCCTGGTGCACCCTTGACATCTCTCCACACCAGAATACATGGTAGGATCTGCCCACCTGAAGGAAGTCCCAGTGATGCCAGGGTCAGAGAGGGTGGCAAGGAACCCAACGCCTTTAGATCATACTGACCCGACCCTAAAATTCTCTCTCATAGGGTGATTTGTGCCCAGCACACTGATGATGACCCTGCAGTTATGTCTGCCAGCAACTCCTTCTGCGTCTACGTTCAACTCAGCTCACTTCTTATTCTGGTGTGGTGCCAGGACATCTGCAGGCTCCGCTCAATGTTTTATTATTCCTCCATGGTTCATCTTGCATTTTAATTATCTTATTCTAACCAATGTGACAGAGTTGTCGTGCGTAATTATGTGAAAGGTGCCATATAAACCAAGGCTGCATCCACATATGCACATACAAAGACTGTCTAATAGAATTTCAGTGTCACGTATGCCAATGCCAATAGTTTCAAGGTTCAGTTCAGGACACCATGGAATTCAGTCATTTCCCTGCTGGCTTTCCTTTGGATCATGAATACACAGAGCACATGCAGACTCCACATGGCAGGCATTACGAGGACACAGTGCTGCCCGCTGCTCTGCCATGCCGAATGCAGTAAAAGTGAGAAGCGCACTCCATGACTTTGGCAGACTTGCTCGCTGCTGTTGCCCTGATTATTGAGCCGTGCTGATGCTTTGCCTTCCCTCCTGACTGAGTTGAAATTTTGTGGCCATCATGAAACTGCTCTGTCTCTGCTTTGCATGCAGGGAATAAATGAAATTTGTAGGAGCCAATCGCTTGGCAAGCAGCAGGCGAGGGCCACAAAGCCGCCGCTAATTAGGCCGAGCGCTCGCTTCACAACGGAGTTTCTTTGTTATTTTTAGCAGTGACACCGTATCGCAGATTCGCGGGAGGCAACGAGGTCGTGTGACAGAGCTGGCGGCCCGTGGGCACCTGGGAATCGAGTGATGGCAGCTTTTGAGGAGTACAACAATGTCACAGCTCTGTCCTTGGGTGGCCTTTTTATGGGGAGGATGAGAGGCGGGAGACTGTGCCCTCGTTTCAGGATGGGACCTCAGGCATTTCAGATGTTCATCTGTTCCCATTTGTCACACGGCAAGTCTTCATGCACCTTGGGTTTGAGCTGCAGCCACACTGAAGTCTAGATGGATGACCGGGGGTGCTGCATGAGGAAGTGATAGACTGCACACTTTGGCGGGGGGGCACTTCTAGCTTCTTCTGCTTTATTCACTGCGCTTACAAAAGTTTTCACCTTGAAGTTTTTCATGATTTGTTGTCTGAATCACAGCAAATTGATTTTGTTTTTTTGACTCTGGCCATTATGAAAAGACATTTAAAGGTCAAAGCAAAAGAAAGTAAGTTTTCAGCCCCTTCAACTCAGTGTTTATTAGATGCACCTGTAGCAGCCATGACAGCCTTGTGTCTGTGGGCACAGGTCTCTCTATCAGCTCTGCACGTCCCCTCCTTCTTCTTTGCATAATCTGCTCTTGTTCTGTCAGGTGTCGTGTTTAAGTCTATATTTATCAATAGCGCCTGATGACCCCGACTCTTTTAGCTCACTGACCCATTGTCTTACTTGTGTTTCTGGGTGGATGAGTAATAATTTTCTTAAAATAAATAAGGAGAAAACAGAAATCTTAGTGATTGGCAAAAATAGATCTAGTGAGAGCGTTAGAACTCGATCCATTAAGCTTAAAAGTTGAGACGGAGATAAAGAATTTAGGGGTAATTATTGACTCTGGCCTAAATTTTAAATCACATATTAATCAGATTACTAGGACAGCCTTTTCACTTATGAAACAGAGCAAAAGTTAGATCCCTTATATGAATTCACGCTTTTGTAGAGTCGACTAGATTTCCGTAACGCACTCCTCTCAGGACTTCCCAAAAAAAAGACATCAATCGGTTTCAATGAGTGCAGAAAGCAGCTGCCCAAATCTTAACTAGGAAAGAAAATCCGAGCACATCACACCAGTCTTGCATCATTACACTGGTTACCCGCACCATTTAGAATTGACTTTAAAATACTGCTTATGGTTTACAAAGTCTTAAATAATCTCGCTCCATCTTATATCTCGCAATGCCTGTCACCTTACACTCCATATCGTAACCTTAGATCTTCATATGAATGTCTGCTTATATTTCCAAGAGCTAAACTTAACAGAAGTGGTGAGGCGGCCTTCTGCTGTTAATGCTCCTAAAATCTGGACTAGCTTACCGATAGAAATTTGCCAGGCTAATATGGTGGAGCACCTTAAATAAACTGCTAAAAACCCCATTACTTTAACATGGCTTTCTCATAGCTTCATTTTAGTGTGACCCTGATATTCTGTATATGCATTGAATTATCATTTTTATCATGACTCCACAATCCGTACTAACCCCTACTTTCTCTGCTGTTCTTTTTCCGTTTTTTCTGTGGTGGCGATCTGCGCCACCACCAACTGATAAGGGCACCATACAGTCGCTACATTGATGGATGGAAGACCATTATTATCTATTGATTCAAACCCAGCCACAGGGGATGTACAAACCAATGTATTTCTTCGTGCCGGTCCCAAACCCGGATAAATGACATCCGGTGTAAAATTTTGCCAAATCAATATGCGGACAACAATACAAATTTCCATCCCGGATCGGTCGAGTCCCGGGTTAACAACGACTGCCACCAATACTGTTAGCCAACAGGGTGCTGGCGGAAATTGGGCTACTGTTGGTCGAAGAAGAAGAAGGAGAAGAAGAGAGGGGAGACGTGTCTGGAGGCAGGAGGAAGGTAAAAAAAGTGGAACTGAGGGTAGGAACTTTGGACGTTGGCAGTATGACTGGTAAGGGGAGAGAGTTAGCAGATATGATGGAGAGAAGGAAGGTTGCTATATTGTGTATGCAAGAGACTAAATGGAAGAGGAGTAAAGCCAGGTTGATCGGAGGTGGATTCAAATTGTTCTATCATGGTGTGGATGGGAGGAGAAATGGAGTAGGGGTTATTCTGAAGGAACAGCATGTCAAGAGTGTTTTGGAGGTGAAAAGAGTGTCAGACAGGGTAATGATTATGAAGCTGGAAATTGGAGGTGCGATGATGAATGTTGTTAGTGCATATGCCCTGCAAGTTGGGTGTGTGATGGATGAGAAAGAAGATTTTTGGAGTGACTTGGATGAAGTGATAAAACAAGGTACCCAAGGGACAGAAAGTGGTGATTGGAGCAGATATCAATGGACATGTTGGTGAAGGGAACAGAGGAGATGGGTACGTATGGTGTCAAAGAGAGGAATGAAGAAGGTCAGATGATAGTGGATTTTGCCAAAAGGATGGACATGGCTGTAGTGAATACGTATTTTAAGAAGATGGAGGAACACAGAGTTACGTACAAGAGTGGAGGAAGATGCACACAGGTAGATTACATCCTATGCAGAAGAGTCAGTATGAAGGAGATTGAAGACTGCAAATTGGTGGCATGGGAAAGTGTAGTTAAGCAGCATAGGATGGTGGTCTGTAGGATAACGTTGGAGATCAAGAAGAGGAAGAGAGTGAGGGCAGAGCCAAGGATCAAATGGTGGAATTTGAAAAAGGAAGAGTGCAAGGTTGAGTTTAGGGAGAAGGTGAGACAGGCACTGGGTGGTAGTGAAGAGTTACCAGACAGCTAGGAAACTACAAAAGAAGTAAGGGTGACAGCAAGAAGGGTGCTTGGCGTGACATCTGGACAGAGGAAGGAGGAAAAGGAAACTTGGTGATGGAATGGGGAAGTACAGGAGAGTATACAGAGGAAGAGGATGGCAAAGAAGAAGTGGGATAATCAGAGAGATGGAGAAAGCAGGCAAGAGTACAAGGAGATAAGGCGCAAGGTGAAGAGAGAGGTGGCGAAGGCTAAAGAAAAAGCATATGATGAGTTGTATGAGAGGTTGGACACTAAGGAGGGAGAAAAGGACCTGTACCAATTGGCTAGACAGAGGGACCGAGCTGGGAAAGATGTGCAGCAGGTTAGGGTGATAAAGGATAAAGATGGAAACATACTCACAGCTGAGGAGAGTGTGTTGAGCAGATGGAAAGAGTACTTTGAGAGGCTGATGAATGAAGAGAATGAGAGAGAGAGAGAGAGAAGGTTGGATGATGTGGAGATACTGAATCAGGAAGTGCAATGGATTACCAAGGAGGAAGTAAGGACAGCTATAAAAAGGATGAAGAATGGAAAGGCCGTTGGTCCTGATGACATACCTGTGGAAGCATGGAGGTGTTTAGGAGAGATGGGAGTGGAGTTTTTAACCAAATTGTTTAATGGAATCTTGGAAAGTGAGAGGATGCCTGAGGAGTGAAGAAGATGTGTACTGGTGTCGATATTTAAGAATAAGGGGGATGTGTAGGACTGTAATAACTACAGAAGGATAAAATTGATGAGCCACAGCATGAAGTTATGGGAAAGAGTAGTGGAAGCTCGGTTAAAAAGTGAGGTGATGACTAGTGAGCAGCAGTATGGTTTCATGCCAGGAAAGAGCACCACAGATGTGTTGTTTTCTCTGAGTATGTTGATGGAGAAGTATAGAGAAGGCCAGAAGGAGTTGCATTGTGTCTTTGTGGACCTAGAAAAAGCATATGATAGGGTGTCTTGAGAGGAGCTGTGGTATTGTATGAAGAAGTCAGGAGTGGCAGAGAAGTATGTAACAGTTGTATAGGATATGCACATGAGAAATGTGACAGCGGTGAGGTCTGCGGTAGGAGTGATGGATGCATTCAAGGTGGAGGTGGGATTACATCAGGGATCGGCTCTGAGCCCTTTCTTATTTTCAGTGTTGATGGACAGGTTGACAGACGAGATTAGACAGGAGTCCCCATGGACTATGATGTTTGATGATGACATTCTGATCTGTAGCGAGAGGAGGGAGTAGGAGGAGAAAACCCTGGAAAGGTGGAGATATGCTCTAGAGAGGAGAGGAATGAAGGTCAGTAGGAACAAGACAGAATACATGTGTGTGAATGAGAGGGAGGTCAGTAGAATGGTGAAGATGCAAGGAGTAGAGTTGGCGAAGGTGGATGAGTTTAAATACTTGGAATCAACAGTACAGAGTAATGGGGATTGTAGAAGAGAAGTGACAAAGAGAGTGCGGGCAGGGTGGAATGGGTGTCAGGAGTGATTTGTGACAGACAGGTATCAGGAAGAGTGAAAGGGAAGGTCTACAGGACGGTAGTGAGACCAGCTATGTTATATGGGTTGGAGACGGTGGCACTGACCAGAAAACAGGAGACAGAGCTGGAGGTGACAGAGTTAAAGATGCTAAGGTTTGCATTGGGTGTGACGAGGATGGACAGGATTAGAAATGAGGACATTAGAGGGTCAGCTCAAGTTGGACGGTTGGGAGACAAAGTCAGAGAGGTGAGCTTGCGTTGGTTTGGACATGTGCAGAGGAGAGATGTTAGGTATATTGGGAGAAGGATACTAAGGATAGAGCTGCCAGGGAAGAGGAAAAGAGGAAGGCCTAAGAGAAGGTTTATGGATGTGGTGAGAGAGGACATGCAGGTGATGGGTGTAACAGAACAAGATGTAGAGGACAGAAAGATATGGAAGAAGATGATTCGCTGTGGCAACCACTAACAGAAGCAGCCGAATGAAGAAGAAGATGATCTAATTCTTCCACGTGAAGCCTGAAAACCATGAGGACTGATTTCAATCACTTATGTTGGGTAGAATGCCTATTGGGGGCTGGGTGGTCTCGTGGCCTTGGAACCCCTGCAGATTTTGTTTGTTTGTTTTTTTTCTCTAGTCCTATGGAGTTTTTTTTTTGTTTTTTTTTCTGTCCTCCTGGCCATCATACCTTACTTTATTCTTTGTTATTTAGTATTGCCTAATCTTATTTTTATTTTTTATAAACTTTTCTTTCTTCATCTTGTAAAGCACTTTGAGCTACTTCATTTGTATAAAAATGTACTATAGAAATAAATGCAGTTGTTGTTGTTGTGTTGATTGTGAATGACCAACGTTTATCAAGTCCCGCCACACATTCGCAGTTGGCCTGAGATCCGGACACTGACCCGGCCACTCCAGGAAATGAACATTCCTGTGCAGTTTTGACATCATACTCTGGGTCGTTATCTTGATGGTAAGCAAGTTGCAGGATTCTTGCAGACGTTTTCAGGTTCTTCTCCAGGATTTCCCTGTATTTTGCATTCCCAAAGTTTCACAGTGGGGACAGTGTGTTTCTGATAAGGTGTAGTGTTCAAACATGGTGTTAAGTCTGATGGTCATAAATCTGCATTTTCGTCTCATTAGACTATAGTACCTTCCTCCAGCTGACTTCAGAGTCTCTCCCTTTGTACCTTCCTCTGAGATGTCAGTTGTCTTCACGTTGCCACTCTCTCATAAAGCTGCAAGTGATGAACGCTTGTAACGAGTCGGACCCGACATTCTGAAGCGGGCCGATCGCTAGCACTCCCCTTCCTAACTGTAAAGTGACTGATAAAACGAGAAGCTAACATCACTCCCTGAAGTGCCCACTCCTTTTTGAAATAATCAGCTCTAACATCCAAGTGAATATGTACAATATATGAATACAAAACCAGTTATAAGGCAATTTCAGTGAGTGGGGAGAAACATACAAAAAAGAAAGACAAGAAGATGAAAAACAGCAATGGCCCCTTTCCTCATCAACACACAATAACCAATATACATGTAAATAAAATATATGCAGTGGAAAAAAAAAAATCACACCCCCAGCCCCCTTCCGAAGTTCACACACTAGTCCAGAGTTCGAGTCGACTCTTGATAACAGGTGAATGCATGGTAGGTGCCGGCTTGTAGCAGTGCTACCATTAGTTAGAACTGCATCTCCCAGCAGTCCTTGCAGGGGCTGTTGGGGTCAAAGGTGGCCAGAGGGGTTTAAAAGGAGGGCAGGGGTCGAAGAAAGGAAAAAAAGGTTTGTTTTGTTTGTTTGGTGCTTGTATTTATCTGTTGAACTGCCTGCCGTTTTTCTGCCATACATCTTCGTGTCCTGGATTGTATTGTTTGTTGGGGTCTGGAATCATTTGTCTACCTGTCTACTGTTTACTGAGGACAGTGTCAGGATTCATTGGCTTTCCCAGAAGAAGGAGCGCTCCTGTACCATTCATCTGTCATCATACTTCAGCAATTACCGGTAGGACTGTGTTTTTCCACTTCCCTCTCTTCATACAAATCGCTGGACATAACTTCACCGCTGCTCATTTCATCCATGGACTTTACTGCGTGTTTGTCGTGTTTATCTGTTAAATGTAATATCGCCGAAGGGATCAGGGGTGGTATTTATTGTTTTCATTTAGTTAATTTAACTTCATTATACTTTTTTATCATTTAAATTCCCAGCTTGTTTTTCTTTGTTGTCTCTGTAGTGTGTGTGTGTCGTGCCAAGGCTGGGGTTGTCCCTGGTAATCCTCGAGTAAAATAAATAAATCACCGTCACGCACGACGGTGTGAATCTTAGCAGTTTCTGACCGCTACAGGCTGACCCTAAAAAGTTGATGTCTTAAACGTAAAATGATTCACATTCAGTCTATACCACTGTAAAAAAAAAGGACTTCACGAGCTCACCAGAGTCCGCTAGGTGTAATGGAATACAGGATTCACATTCCTGGGTAGAATCGCTGTCCTCCGCCCTATATAGACCGGTCTTTTGGAGCTGTAGAACCTTTTCCATGGCCAAGGCTGATTCTGCCTTGTTTAGTTGGGTTTCTTCCATTCCTTGATAACTGTTTTCCCCTCCTTTTTGAAAATGACGTGATTTATGCAGCAAAATAACAAAAAATCTGGATGTCCCGTATTCAGGGGTGCCGCTGTCAATCGCCTGACCATTCCTACACAGGATGTAAAAAAAAAATTGTTCCAAAAGAAGTAAGTGTGAAAATGCCCCTCGTCTTGGTCTGCAGCTCGGAGTGAGGTGCACTGTAATGGCACTAACCTGAAAGTGAGAGTTGTTACCATCAATATGCAGACCCCAGATCAGAGCATCACGGCAAATGAGCGATGCAGTCTGCAAACTTACTGTATATACATACATATGCTATATAAATAAAATGTATTATTATTATTATTATTATTATTATTAAACATCTCTCTGACTCAGGTCCCAATGTTACGATAATTTTACTTTTGGTAAACTCCTATTATCATTTTCAGAACAGCTTCAGAAATGGCCAAACCAGTGCAGAATATACAATGAGGAAAAAACATAAATGTTTACAATTATTAACAATAAAATACACATATTTAACACTTTATATTAGTGTTATTAATATAGCTGAAAGCTTTTAGAGTCGCCATTATTCAGTAACCTTCATCATTCCTTAAAAATGAACACAGAAACCGGCTGTGCCAGAAGCAGAACTGAGCAGTCGTGAAGCAGCCATTGACTTTGCACCATCTGTGATGGATTTCTTTTGTTTTTTTTTTCTCTCTTGTTTATCATAAACTCACTCGTAAGTTGAAGTCACACAGAATGGTTCTCCATTTTAAGACAGACGAGATCACAATTTTGCCAATGCTCATCAATATGAAATTTTCAAACTTTAAAACGTTGCACAGTGTGTGATCTGTTTGGGATCTCTGAACAAAAGTCAAACTGTCTCGACAGATTTCTTTGAAGAATACTAGCAGGCTCTGCCCCCTGCTCACTTCGCTCGCCAACCCCCGGGTTTGGTTAACCAGATATCCAATTTAAAGAGATTGTTATTTTCATGGGAATTGTTACACATGCATTATTTTCACTTTTGACAACGCAACGTATAAATGCCTGTAAGTGAATATCGTTTCTTTCTCTCTAATGACTAAACCGAGTTTTTCGAATGTTTGTCCGTGCTCTTTCTTCTTCGCTTAGTCGTTGATGTGTCATCTAGAATGTATAAAATTACTGTCCTGATAAAATTTAGAAGAGCTGAGAGCACAGGAAGTTTGTCTGCCAAAAGCATTCACATGAATAAGAGCTGAGAGCACAGGAACTGTGTCTGACAAAAGCATTCACATGACTGAGGTTAGATGACCGTGGTCTTGATTGAAAATAGTTATAAGTAGGGCGTGACTTGAAAGAATCGAATGGCCAAAGTCACTGTCTTGCGGGACTTGCTTCCAAAGGTTGTAAGTATGGCGTGACTTGAAAAAATATCATGTTAAATGTCTCCATCTCACAAGTCTTCATACCATGCCAATGTTTTTGGAATCTTTTAATTCTCGCTGGCAACACAAATTAGTCGACCTGCAAGTCTCCGACTTAAAGTTTAAATAACAATATATTCAGTCTCTTTTCTCTGTTCTGTTATTTCACCAAGTAATAATTTCCATTTGTTTGCGCTAATGCGATCTTTCCTATCCTTTTTTTGACTGTCAAATTTTCGTACTTCCATTACCTCTAACCTGCTCTGCATGTGTACCGCGCCAACATTTTTTTTATTCTTTACAACATTCTACTTTGTCATCTACTCTTTGTCTTTTATTTCCGGCCCCGGGTGTGGTTAAATCTCTTGGCACAAAGACTTGTCTTGCAGGACGTGTAAATGTCTCTCCGAGAAAATCACATCTCATCTCCTTCCAAGCTTTTTTCTTATAATAGAGAGACATGTGCGACATTTCAACAAAAATTTCTTCACGGGGTTGCGAGTTGTTTCATGCAGGCCAATAGACAGACAGACAGACGTGGACATTTTCACAATAGTTGCTCCGTGTATTATACGCACCTAAAGAAAGGACTGAGCACCCCGCCCTTGAGCTGTCACACACTATTTGATTGCATTTACTGTATTTCAAACATCTGCTACGGTTAAGCATTTGCTTTGAATGATAGGTCTGCTGTTGTCCCAAATTAGCTTAGCCGATTGTCCTCACCTGTGATTAGGGGGACCATTTTGATCATTAGTGGAAATCTGTGAACTTCTTTCTCGATCAGTGGAATCCCCAAGACCTTACTGATGATCATGTGAACCTGTAGGCCGCGATGATGGTCAGATCTCCTTGGCCTTGCTGACAGTTTCTTTTGAAAAACAGATCACACTGCATTCTTCTGCATTGAAGCCCTTCATTTTTTGCTGTGGAACTGAGAAGCTGGCAAAGAAATTTAAAATGGCACACCACCCATACTTCACATCTTTGAGCTCTGGCTGAGTAAGCTATGGGTTCTGAAGACCCTTGGTTGACGTAGACCAACCCAGCCTGAGAAGATTCTGGTAAGTATGGAAGAATATTGGCACGAGATCGCTTGCACAAAGTTGATATATTAAGGTTGACAGGGGTGACATCAATTAGAAGGGCTGTCCAAGAGGACAGTCAAGCCATTAGCGGTCTGTCATGGCCACTTTGTGTTCCAGGCAGCCAGGGGCTAAAAGGATGCCTGCTGGGACTGCAAAGCAGCTGTTTTAGGATGAGCTCAAGCGCCTCCCATCTAAACCGATGAAACTGATGTGCTGCGATTATGCTCTGGGGTGACTTTACTGAGCAGCCGCCCCAATGCACCCTGGTGGTCACCTGTCATGATCTTCAACGATACTACTTTGCATCTGCTGTCTTCTGAGGAAATCATACGCATAGGACAGCACTAAGATGCACACTTTTGTTGGTTCCAGTGTTACCCTGGTTGGCGTCCAGGGGGCTGCTGGCCAGTTAAGGGGAGAGTTGTGAAGACTACAGTCTTTGTAACTCGGTCTTTTGATGCACTCACACATTTCTTCTTGGTGTATTTAGGGGGCTTGTGGGTCCTTTAGTCACACCAGGTTTTCCCTGCATCCTGTCTATCGATTACTGTCCACTAAGGGTCTTCACCGTTTTTTTATGACATATCTGATCGTCTCGCTTTTTGAGAGTCCTATCAGTTTTTTTGCTTGTCTGCAGAGATCTTACTTAAACCTGTCAGATGTCTGAGGGTCCAATCAGTTTCTTGATAATTCATCTGTACTGTACTGTATATGTGACAATATTAACCCTATAAACATATGGGTCTTCCTGTTCTTTTAGGGTCCATTCAATCTCTCTCTCAATCTGTCTGGGGTCTCCTCTATTTTCATACTATATCTGAAAGTATAACCAACTCCTAACTCCTCACTAGAATCTGAGGGTTCTCCTTTACTCTTGCCGGTTTCTGTGTCCATACAGCTCCTTGAGAGGCCAAACTTTCTTCTAATAATCCATTAGTGGGGGGTCATCATAGTCACATTGGTTTCTTTTTTTAGTAAGGGTTTCATCCTTTTTTTTAGTACCTGAAGGACATTTCTCCCAGTAATGTGTGGACCCTTTCTCTGGATGGCCACTGTGAAGGCTTACTTGGGTACTTGAGATCCAGCCCTGTTTTCTAGGAGTCTTAATAGTCCCGGAGGGTCCGTTCTGTCTCCCTCCCTCATGTTTGTGGCTTCTTGAAAGGGTCTTCTTGCTTCATTCTGTCACTCACTGATCTCTAATGGTCTTGCTTCTTATGTCTCTGTGGTCCCTGAGGGTCCAGTCTATCCCTTTTTGGTGGCAAACTCTTTCCTGGAGCTCACTGATTCCACTAGTTCCATGGTTCTGTTCTTCCGTACTCTGATTTCTCCACCTTGGGCACAGTGGGTCTCCAAGATACATTCCCCTTCCTCTCTCTCTCTCTATCTCATTTCCAGGGCCTCTCTGGGGTCTCAATCCTCCCTCTAGTAAATTGAAGACTGAGTGTAACCAATGTAATAGTTTGTGCAGAACTTGGCAAGGTGCAGAGGTGTTTACAGAATACAAAGTTAAGCCTAATCCAACCTTTATGCCCACCATTTGGTTGTCTGCAGCACCTCATGATTCATCCTTCTTTGCTCTTGTACGTGACATAAGGAGGACTTTTAAGGGAGTTTCATAGGCCACCTGGTCCTGATGGCATTTCAGGATGTGTTTCAAAACCACGTAGCATCCAATTAGCTGATGTCTTCAGTGTCATCGTGAATGGTTTGCTGAAAGTGTATGTGGTTTCCCGTCTGCTTCTAAGAAACCACAGTTATCCTGTGCCAAAGAAAATAAAAGTGGATCATCTAAATGACTGCACACTAGTGGCACTCACTCCAGTCATGATGACGGGCTTTGAGGGACTGCAGCAGGGACACAGCAAGTCACAATCACTACCATTTGGCCATATTGTCACCAATGGTCCACAGAGTATGCCCTATCCTTTGTGCTCCATACCATGCTGCCACATCTGGATAATTCAAACTGCTATGCCAGAGAACTGTTTATGGGTTACAGCTCAACATTTAATACTGTAAAGCTGCTGGTCACACTCCTTAATTCAGAACTTGGTTCCACCCTCAGCAACTGCACTTTGGATTGTCTAACCAACAGACCTCCCTCAGCATGTGCTCCATGCTAGCCCTCAACACAGGCACTCCACAGGGTTATGTGCTGAGCCCTCCTCTCTACTCCTTGCTCACCTCTGTGTGGCCAGTGACCATAAAGGAGGGCACCATACATTTTGGCTCTTGTCAGGAAGCCCACCCCCAGTACCTCTACTTTCTCAGAAGTATAAGGGCAACTCACATTTTTTCCACATGTGCCCACAAACTTCTACAGGTGCACAGTGGAGTCCATCCTCGCTGGCTGCATGCCGTCTTGGTATGGCACCTGCTTGGCTCAAATTTGTAAAGCCCTGCAGATGCTGCTGAAGGCAGCACAGAATATTAGTGGCACACAGCTACTTCTTCTTCAGGAAGTCTATAACACTCGCCGCCTTAAGAGAGCCCACAGGGGGTACTTAAAGACCCTCAGCCATCGTACACAGCTGCTCTCCCACTCCTCCTCTCTGACACACATAAAGAGACCACTGGCACTGGCACCAGTAGATTTAGGAACAATTTTTACCCCAAAATTTAGCATACTGTCAACAACGGTCCATAGAGGATTCCATATCCCTTGTGCTCCATACCATCCTGGCACATCCAGCCAATCATAAGAAATCAAATATGGCAACAGAAGAAACACAATAAGCATGCTTGACAGCGGAAATTGCATATCATCGATTACGATGCATGTATGTTTGATCTGTGTCTGTTAGTACTGATTATGGTTAGCTGTTCTGAGGACACAGGCAAGCAGGAATGTCCTTGTAATGTGCAGCATACCCACACATGACAATAAATGTAATTATAGTCCCTGGTCCTTGGTGGTCTCGCACACACACACACACACATGCTAATATAATGCACTGTGGCTGCGACCTATCCCATTATAATGATCTCGGACAGGAGGCAGACAAGAGGCATGGTCCTGACTACGAGGGTCCGGGAGAAGAGGAGTATTTGGACTTTTTGTCGGGAGTAAACACAAACAATTCCAAATCTTTTGCCAGCTGTTTCAGTTGGTGGGTGGAAGCCTTGAGATAACTGTGCTCAGCCATGGTCTTATATGGACTTCAGTGGCCCTTAAGGGTCCATTCTGCCTGTCTCCATTCTCTGAAACTTTCTGGTCAATGGAGGAGTTATGTACATCTTACTGGTTTCACTCGGTCCCCTAGTGGTCCCTGGGGGTCTGCAGCTAATGTCTAGAGGTCTTGTCGATGTGTCATTGGCCATGATGCTCTGATCTTTCTTCTGTTCATCTTTGGAGGTCCCAAGAGTCCCTGAGAGTCCTTTTAATGATCTCTGGGGTCTCACCTGGGTCTCCATGATCTCAGAGTGTCCATCCTGTCAGTCTCCAGTTTCTGAAGGTTCATTCTATCTTTGGCAAGTCCCTGGTGGCCTCCCTTGGATTGCAGTGGTCCTGATGGTCTGTTCTATCTCCTTTGGGTCTATGGAGGTGTTCTGCATGTCTTACCCATTTCATTCTGTCCTCTCTTGGCCACTGAGGGTCCATTCTGTCTTCTACTAATGGTGGATTGACTTGAATGTGCCATATTTGCCTTGATGGTCCATTCTGGTCATCTTTAGCTGGTTCAACAGTCCCTAAGAGTCATTTTGGTCTCCTGAAGGGGGTCTCACCTGGGTCCATATTGTCTGTCTCCAATCACTGAGGGTTCATTCTGATTTCGGTTGGTCACTGGAGGCCTTCCTGGGTTACAGTAGTCCTGAAAGTCAGTTCTGTCCTTCTCTGGCCTATGGAGGTTTCACACAAATGGTGTCTTGTGTGACTTACTGATTTCTTTCCCATCTCTTTTAATCCCCTAATGGTTCATTCTGTCTCTTGCTAATGTACCACCTGGGTATCCCGGAACTCTCGGTGTCCCTTCCAACTGTCTCCAGTCTCTGAGGGTTCATTCTGTCTTTTGGCTAGTCTCTGGACCCAGTGTTTCAGTGGTCCTGAGGGCCAGTTCTATCCACTTTGGGTCTCAGGAGGTGTTTTGTGGCTTCATTGTTGTCCTTTTCCAGCCCCTAATGGTCCATTCTGTCTGCAGCTGACGTTGCCCCCCGAGTCTTCCTGATTTCTGAGTGTCCTTTCTGTCTTGTATTTGTCTTCTGTGCCAATTCTTCCTCCTGCCAGTGTCTTGGGGGACGTCTTGCCTGCATATCCCATGATTAGTCTGCCTGCCATTATATGTCATGAAGGGTTAAAGCGAGGACTCACTTGCCCTTTTTCTTATTTTCAAAACAAACTGCTGGCTTTGCCCTTTCTTGTCTGCAGTCAGCATCTCTTCCTTTTTACAGGGCTTTGTGCCCGCACTCATTTTTTGTGTCTTTCTTGTCAGCGCAGAGTGGCTTTACCGGCCAGGCCTAGGCCTCAGGGGGGCACTTCATCACTGGCCCGCTGGCAGCTCCTTGATATACTCCCGGTGAATGACACAAAATCGATGACAGAAAGAAAGGCCCTGAAGACTAACGGCCGTCCTGCTGCTGAAGGGAGGCGGAAGCGACAAAGTAATGTCCTTCCATCAACACTTCACCCCATCACTCAAAACCCCCCCTAATGCCCTAATTACCCACACACGATGGCTGACCTGACCCTCCACACCACACACATTCAGATGTGCCTCCTTTGCTTCCTTACTTGTAATCCATGCCTCTTGTTCAAGTAAAACATGATTATTAAGTGTCAAGCTGGAGGGGTACCTAAGAGAGGGCACCACGATAGCTTTATCTTGCTGCCTGATTTAAAGACCACTTTCAAAACGAGATGTCTTCTTCTAGAGTATCAGTTGGGCAAATGACTCTGGTGCCTGTATGGGCACTTGCTATTCTCCCTGCCAGCCTGTAATGTGCATTTCTTTTATTTTAAGCTGGCACTGCTGAGTAGATATATTTGGACTAGTTGGTCCTCATCAACGTCCTTCCCAAAGTCCTCCCAGTTACTCTTTCTGGCCAGTCCCATATTCTCCCATAACACATCTGGTCAGTCATGCCCATTTAATTGTGTCTCAGTGTTGAGGAACAAGAAATGGACATCTGGAAAGTTTGCTTGCTGAAGTTCTGCCTACCTAAAGGGATGCCTGCTTTCTGCTTTCCCCTTCATAAACCCGCCGGGCAAGCCCACAACAAAGGGGTGTTAGCTGATCTGCAAAGTTTTTGCCCACCTCATTTATAGGCATCTTTATCTGCAGTATACGAGCCAGTCGTGCCAGACAGCTTTATTGAAAGTGGTGGTGGACAAAGGCAAAGAGGTTGACTTGTGTCCCAGAGTGGAGGTTAAGGCTTGAAAAATTATTTGTAGGGCCAGGCTGGCACTGGGGCCCAAATCCAGCACCCTGGCATTTCTTCTTAATGGCACTGCTCCACCAGCTAATATAGATCTTGTTCCAGCTATCCAGCAGATTTTGACTTGTTGGTTGGTACCAGCACATGATGAGAATGTGCGTTACTGGATGCAGCCTGGAAACTGAGCTACATTTAAGAGCTGTGCCCAAGCTCTGGATGGCACGAGCAAGAAACAGACTGTTAGACTTCTACTGTGACAGTCCAGCTCTATCTCACCAGACCTGCCTGCTCTTCTGGAGCTCACTGGCACGCCGACCGCTTTGCTAACTTGAGGAAGATGTAGAAACAGACAGAATGAGGCCAATGGGTAGTAAGGGGCATGCTAACGATGTGCCAAAAAGACAAATGCCTTTCCCCTGCTAATGACGCAGACTTCCTGCCAAAGCTTCTCTGGAAATAGAAAGGCAATTAAAAATGACGAGTGTTTCAGATACCCCACCCCCCAAATCTATGTCCAGTCTCAGATGCCAACGGACTTCTTATAGAGGGTGAACCGCTCCAGGACCCAACACTTACTAGGAAACAGACCGTGGGATGTCATATTCCCATGCAGCGTGCCAGGGGTGGACTGCTACGAGATTTACCCGCTCAGTGGGCTGCCTGAACCCAGGGATGAGAGAGCTGCTTGTGCAACTGTTGGGCAGTACCACCAGAGCCCAGCGTACCACCTTCTGTGTTCATTTTCAGAATGGACATTTCTGTTTGTGTTCACATTTTCTTTTTCACGTCTGCACAGAACAGAAGACCACTCTTCGTCCTTCTCTTTCTGCTCATTTTTCTTTCATTCTGCCAGTTTGCCTTTGGTGCTGGTAAAGGTGGAAATGCCCCGTCGACAAGTTAGAACAACTGACCAATCAACAGAAGCTTCTGCCTTACACTGGCACGCTGATTGGCTTAAAGCAACTACCAATGGTGACCATCAGCACATCGGGTAACTGTAAGTGGACCCAAGGGATTGACTGGTCATTACAAGATGGCACCTAAATATTAACAAGTCACCATAAGCATATACTGGACAGCACACCGACTACTCCCTGATGGCACTCTAAATAACCTAGACACACTCACTGATCACTCTTTTCATGTTCCCGTCATTATAATCACAATCTGTACATAAAAAGCCTTCTCTACAAGCTGGTGGTCACTGTAGGTATCTGTACTGGCACATGGGCTACTGTTGAGGGATAGTCAGGGTTTCAGCTCTGCCTCAAGGTTCATTTCTTCATCTATATCCACCATAATAAAAGGTGTCACACACGCGCACATGGGAGGCAGCTAAAGGGCTCAAAAGAAGGTAATTCCATGCTGGACCAGGAGGTGGCAGAGTGCACAGAGTGCCTAACCACGGTAAATTCCGCCTGGGACCAATGACATCACTTCTGTTTCAGCTGAGGGTATGGTTTTTGTCACATGAAGGGGTTCGGCGGCTGTCCGATCACGTCATTTCCGGGCTTGTTGACACCACTTCTGGTTCAGGGGCCTGGCAACGTCACTTCTGGTTCCGGGCCCCGATGACGTCACTTCTGCTTTAACTGAGGGGGATTACGTTGTTTGTCACAAGGGTTATGGGCGGCTGTCTGATCACGTCACTTCCGGTTCCAGGCCTGTTGACACCACTTCTGGTTCCAGGCCCCGATGATGTTACTTCCAGTTCCTCTCCAGATGGCGTTGTCTCCCCTAACCGGCTTTAAAACCGCCATATTCCTTCCGTTACCTCAGTTCTGTTTTGGACTCTTGTTTGTAAAGGCCTGTTGCTCAATTCTGCCTTTGTTTTCAGCCAAACTTTCAAGTATAAGGGGTGGCTGCCCCACACCTTTTTGTGGTGTCAAGGCGTATCATTTCACAAAGGACAAATGTCTGTGTGCCTGTGTCTGTCTGGCTATGTCTCTGTCATTCTAACAGATGGTGCATCACACTCATTAACACCACTTTTAAGCACCCCATACCAAATGGCTGCTCCTTAGGGACAAGCTGACAGAGATGGGAGTAGATTCATACCTGGTGGCATGGATCGTGGACTATCTTACAGACAGACCTCAGTATGTGCGTCTCGGGAACTGCAGGTCTGACATTGTGGTCAGCAGCACAGGAGCGCCGCAGGGGACTGTACTTTCTCCGGTCCTGTTCAGCCAACATACATCGGACTTCCAATACAACTCGGAGTCCTGCCACGTGCAAAAGTTCGCTGACGACACTGCTATGGTGGGCTGCATCAAGGGTGGGCAGGAGGAGGAGTATAGGAACCTAATCAAGGACTTGGTTAAATGGTGCGACTCAAACCAGCTACAACTGAACACCAGCAAGACCAAGGAACTGGTGGTGGATTTTAGGAGGCCCAGGCCCCTCATGGACCCCGTGATCATCAGAGGTGACTGTGCAGAGGGTGCAGAGCTATAAATACCTGGGAGTGCAGCTGGATGATAAATTGGACTGGACTGCCAATACTGAAGCTCTGTGCAAGAGAGGATAGAGCCGACTATACTTCCTTAGAAGACTGGCATCCTTCAACATCTACAAAAAGATGCTGCAGATGTTCTATCAGACGGTTGTGGCGAGTGCTCTCTTCTACGTGGTGGTGTGCTGGGGAGGCAGCATAAAGAAGAGGGACGCCTCACACCTAGACACACTGGTGAGGAAGGCAGGCTCTATTGTAGGCACGGAGCTGGACAGTTTGACGTCCGTGGCAGAGCGACGGGCGCTGAGCAGGCTCCTGTCAATCATGGAGAATCCACTGCATCCACTGAACAGGATCATCTCCAGACAGAGGAGTAGCTTCAGCGACAGACTGCTGTCACCGTCCTGCTCCACTGACAGACTGAGGAGACCCCACACTATGCGACTCTTCAATTCCACCCGGGGGGGTAAACGTTAACATTATACAAAGTTATTGTCTGTTATACCTCCATTGTTATCTCTCTTTAATTTAATATTGTTTTTATCAGTATGCTGCTGCTGGAGTATGTGAATTTCCTCATGGGATTAATAAAGTATCTATCTCTCTCCATAACATTGCATTTCCCATTCCAACAGATGGCACATTACAGACATTTGCACTAATGCTTTTTGTTACTGCAAATATTTGTGACACGTCATCTGTTGGAAGGACAAATGCAATGCATTTTACTACTACAGACATTACAAAATATAATAGATAGTGCACTGCAAATGTTAACGCTAAGGTCTAAGTTGAATACTCAGCTTTAGATGGGTTGCACAGCTAGTGCTGTATATAAAGTGCTAAGGTCTGTCTCCCTGTCACACAATTACCTGCAAATGACTGGGGCCAGAACCTTGTTCTCGGGCTTCATCAAAAGATTATGACATCATATATACCGGTGAGGTGGTGGCAATCTCGGAAAACCAACCTATGCTCATGGGGGTCTTACAGCAAAATGATAGGCAAGTAATGTTACACAGCAGAAAGAAAAAGAAGACTAGCGACATCGGCAGGGCACCAAGCATGTCGCAGTGGCCAGTAACATGAGGAGGAACACCATAATAGTTGGAAGAAAAAGAAGAGTAGCACTAAGTGTGGGATGCAGAATTTGAGCAGGAGAAAGATGGACCCTCTGCTGGGTGCATTTCTCCATGTCTAATAAAAGTATGGTCCCTCACATGCCTATCTATTGATAATCCCCCAGGACACGGTTACATACAGGTCCAGTGTAAGTATTGTGTTTATTGATCATCAAATGTGACAAAGATGACTGGTGATATCTGATGTGACCTGACATGCACTGGTGAAACAACAAACTTGAGGTGGCAGCAACTTCAACAAAATGAGCTACAAACTGATCGATAGGGAGATACGACGCAAAGAAAAAGAAGAGCGGTGACATCTGTTGAGCATAAGGCCAATTGCAGGTGTTGATTACGTGATAGGAAGAACAACAACAACTCCAGCATCCACTACTTGTCAAGCACTTATGGCCTGGTTACCTGCTGGTACTCACAAACTACTCTGTCTAGAACCTTGGTCTTGGTCATAATGGAACACTTATGACGTGACACAAATACGTTGTGCAGTGCTAACCTCGGTAAAGTTACTAGGTCTGTGTCTTTCTTATGGCAAACTGATTGAGACGTCGATGTGACAGATAGAGAAAGTAAAGCAGCTGAGCATTAGGGGACATTGCTGAAGCCGTTGATGTGACAGAAAGCAGAAGAATGACAGCTGCAGCATCTGCTGACCATCAGTTACATATGGTGCTGGTACTCACAAACTACGTGGGCTAGAATCTTGATCTTGGTGTCACACACATGCGCACGGGAGGCAGCTAAAGGGCTGGAATGAGGGTAGCGAGACCGGGATGTAACAGAGTGCACTGACTCTTTTTCTCGCTTGTCTACAAACTGTTCACGGGAAATCCCGCCTGGTCCTGATGATGTCAAGCCTGCTTCCGACCCCTTTGACGTCACTTCTGGGTCTGAGCCTATGGACAAAGACCCTTCCGGGTCCGGCCCCGCTGATGTAATTTCCGGTGTCAAGCCTATGGAGGAAGACCCTTCTGGTTCCGACCTCCCTGGTGTCATTTCCTGTATTGGCCTTTAAAAGCCGCCACTTTTCCCCAACCCCTTCAGTTCTATTTTGGACTCTGAATCGTGCAATTCAGTGCTATCAGTTTTGCAATTTTGCAGCCAGGAAACAATATATACAGGTGGCTGCCCCAAACCTTGCTATGGCTCTTGGCCGAGTTTGTGACATTGATCTTAATTGAAAGCTTATGACACGATACGTGTTGGTGAAGGAGAAAACAATTTGAGTAGCATAAACCTCAGCAAAGTTATTGGAGTTGGAATCTTTCTTATGGTAAACTGAGTAGGTAACATGACAGAAAGAAAAAGAAGAGCAGCGACATCTGCTGAGTGTCAGGTGCATCACCGAATACCCTTAATACAAAAAACCAAACGCAAGAAGAGAACAACGGAGACACGCACATGTACTGCATAGGAAACTCACATCACCTGTGGGATTGCCGGGAAGTTGTACTCTTTCGTGGTGAAAACAACACACTGTCTTGCCAAAATGGAAAAAGTTCATCTTGCTCTGTATGAACCAACTTTACTTGAGGACAAGAGGGGTCCACGTGTATCCTAGTTTTTAATATTTTGTCTGGTAGATATTGAGTTCTTGTTCTATTTTATTATTACTTTTCCACAAGTACTGCTTTCTTGTTTTACCATCCTGTCATTGTCATTCTGTTTACTCGGACTGCTTCATGTTGAGCCAAAGGGGGCTGGGCCACTCTCAGGGCTATTTAAAGGCCCAGCAGTCCATAAGATGGCCCCTGGGGACATCCTGTCTTTTCAGCTTCCATTTGGAGTTTTCATTTGGAAGTCCTTCTGGTTTTGTACTTTGGCTTCTTTAAGGATTTGGATTTTTAGGATAACGGTCTGCATTGTTTGTCTCGGGTTTCTCTTTTAGACATTTCCTTTTGATGCCTCTCATTCTCTTTTGATTTTTGTTAATACAGGGTGGCGCAAGGAAACGGGAAATCGTGGAACTAGGTGTTGGTGACCTTGAGCCGTCGTCAGTTGTTTGGAACCAATGCGGCCTCGTTGAGAACCCCTTGCCATTAGTTATAATGGAGCAGTGGAGTGGCGCACAATGAGCGTTCGCTTTGAAAGCCTTTTATAAGAATGGTGATAGTGTGACTGCTGCACAAAGGGAATTTTGCCGTCATAACCCGTTGTCCTGTCTGCTCATGCGATTACAACATGGGTGCGTAATTTTGAAGAAACGGGTTCAGTCTTAAAAATGAAGTCCCCCGGTGGAGCCACTTCACATACTGCCCGACAATCGATGGCAGCTATTCAACGATTGTTGGGAAGACGCATCATTTCACGCAACGGTGACATTCCCAGATCTCACGGTTTGTGATTTTTGTTCTGTGGGGGACATCTTAAAAGCCAAGTGTACCTACCGCACACGTCCTGGAACCATCGCTGAACTCAATGGGAGGACTGAAGAGGAAATCGTTGGCATTCCCCTTGACATGTTACATCAAGCGATGCAGAATTTCCACAACAGGCTGTCAGAATGTGTACGGAGAAATGGACAACACCTTCATGATGTTTTCTTCAATACATAAAATGAATATTGATTACCATCATTGATTGTATATCCTGTACAGTACAATTCATCCTTAAATGTATTTGTAATGTGTTGTAGCAGATAGAGGCGTGGTCCACCTCCAACACCCTCAGGTACCACTCTAAACACCAGGTGAGAGTATAATAAACTATTCTTTATTATAATCACAATGTGCACCAAGCACTCTACACTACTCATAAACCACAAATAAATCAACCACACCACTACAATATTCTCTCCTCCTCACCCAGACACTTTGCCCTCCTACCTCCCAGCTCAGCTCAGTGTCTGGACTGGCCCATAGTCCTTTTATAGCCCCTGACCCAGAGGTGTTCCTGCCCCATCAGTCCACAGTTCCTTATTCCTTCCGGGTCAGGGTAACCAGTCCTTTTCTTCACCCCGGGAGCACGTCGTTTCTTCCTGTCACATGACTATGACGTACTCCCGGGTTATAGGGCACATGCGAGCCTACGAGCCCCCCTACAGCGACGCCTGGTGGCCCCCAAGGTATCCAGCAGGGCTGTGAATAAACACTACATAGTCCATGATGCCCTGCTGGAACTCGGGGCACGAACATGCTGTCGGGAGAGCTCCTCCTGGCGGCCTGGGGGCGAGGGCCGGAGTAAAATGCCGGCAGTCCACCACAGTGTTTATTCATTCATTGAACGTCAATTGAAAATTTCCCATTTCCCGGAGCCAACCTGTGTTTTTTGCTTGCATTACTGTTTCATGTTTCCTCTGTTCCCTTTTTTTTTTCCGGGATGTGAACGCCTTTACCCCTGTATCGTGCTGGCCCTGCACAGGCCAAAGTCTGCTACTTGAGTCTGGTTTTTGTTTTACTAGGTCTCATTTTTGAGGCACAAGGCTTCACTTTCGGAGATTCTACCCCACTGCAAACTTGAGAGGCTGGCAGGTCACAACAGCTACACTATGTTATCCTGGACATGTCCTCTAATAATACGACAACACAGAGGGGTCAAGAAGTTCAGCTGGGTTTATGGGCGCTCAATTAAAGTGGACACAGAGGAAGATGAAGAAGCCAAAAAGACTCGGCCTACCAATCCTACTTGACCATTCCACCTTTTAAAGGTCCTTGACATCCGACTCCGAACCACTGGGGGGCATCGACTCGTGAGCTTACAGTCTGACATTCATCACACTTTGGCATTTACTGACCAACAAACTGGGATTTGTTGACTTCTCCGATTCTCTGCAACCGGTGTTGTCTTTTCTTTGACATTGGTGGTCGCTATAAACATGAGTTTGATTTTCTGATGGCTTCTCCTAAGGTCCCACGTGAGAGGTTACTGATCAAACCAACGGAAGTGGAATTTTAAATCGTTGTGTGTAGAGGAGTACAAAATGGCAGGATAACATGTATCTGGGAGTTAAAGCGGAGCAATGCAAGTAGTTCACACATCACAGGTGGACACTCTACAGCAGGGCTCATTGATTACAATTTCAGTTGGGCCAGATTATAGACAGAGAGAGATAGAGGTTAGGAGCACGAGCTGATACAGCGCATCGCTGCACCCACCACATGACAAATCAACTCAGGATCCCAGATTAAGACCCAAGTGCAGCCATGTGACGGGTGACACCTCAGCATGGAACAATGGGAGGTTTTTTTATGATGGCTGGAGTACCAATTCTGCCACCAAGCCCCAGGGTTTTCCCTGCAAGATGGATGACCCGTTTGCAGGTCTGGTTGCAGATTAACGCCATACCCAGGACAGAGCAATTGCAGGTTAAGGGCCTTGCTCAAGGGCCCAACAAAGCAGAGTCACTTTTGGCGTTTACAGGATTTGAACTGGCAACCTTCCGATTACCAGTGCAGATCCCTAACCTCAGAGCCACCACTCTGCTAACGCCACAGACGGTAAGCAGCAGGTAATTTCAAATTTTCAATCAACAAAAATGAATGGATTGAAAAACAAGTCATGTGTATTCATGGTTTCCCTTTTATATTTGGTCACATCTGACACGGGCACATCACGTATGTATAAAATAAAACAACAAAAAAGCTACAACTGAACAGAATCTGAGGGAGTAGCAATACCTTTTCCACTTTTGAAATAAAATAATACACATTTTGCTCACATCTGACCCAAGCACACCTTCTTCTTCTTTTGGCTGCTCCAGTTAAGGGTCGCCACAGTGGATCATCTTCTTCCATATCTTTCTGTCCTCGTCATCTTGCTCTGTTACTTCCATCACCTGCATGTCCTCTCTCACCACATCCATAAACCTCCTCTTAGGCTTTCCTCTTTTCCTCTACCCTGGCAGCTCTATCCTTAGCATCCTACTCCCAATATACCCAGCATCTCTCCTCTGCACATGTCCAACCCAACACAATCTCGCCTCTCTGACTTTGTCTCCAGACCTTCCAACCTGAGCTGACCCTCTAATGTCCTCATTTCTAATCCTGTCCATCCTCGTCACACCCAATGCAAATCTTAGCATCTTTAACTCTGTCACCTCCAGCTCTGTCTCCTGTTCTCTGGTCAGTGCCACCGTCTTCCCTTTCACTCTTGCTGACACCTGTCTGTCACAAATCACTCCTGACACTCTTCTCCACCCATTCCACCTTGCCTGCACTCTCTTCTTCACGTCTCTTCCACAATCCCCATTACTCTTTACTGTTGATCCCAAGTATTTAAAACTCAATCAATCAATCAATCAATCAACATTTATTTATATAGCACATT
>JANRMT010061414.1:15223020-15230520 GCA_026402145.1 Polypterus bichir lapradei
CGAACAAAGCCTATTTTTGGTTGCATTTGAGACCATTTTAATTGCAGTCCTGGAGCCCTAGACACATGGAGGTTTCACGTGATGAGACTTTAATGTTATGTGTACCTGATGAACAAATTAATGAGAGACTGGGTTCTCGCTGACATAGTAACAAAGTTGCAAATAAGGTTACAGATCTTACTGTTACAGCAATAAAAGAGCAGCTGTGCAGGCTCAATGTCGTGATACTGAGTTCTTGTTGAGAGCAAAGCTTAGAACCTGAGGATATGGAACCTTGGAGACAAAGACAGTTGTGAGAAACAGAAAAGAGCACAAGGCAGAGGCGTCTTGCTTCGGAGTAAGAGAGGCTCACAGCTCAGAGCCAGGGTAGTGAGTTCTCAGAGATGGCAGAATGTCTGGTAGGGCAGAGTATCGTAGCAGAGGGGGCGGAGACTGACAAACACAGCTCTGGGCACTCAGACACGGAGGTGGAGCCTCAGTGAGCTCTCAGCACAGAGATGTAGCGGTGGCACCCATAAGGCCAAAGATGATCAAACAAAAAGAAGGAAACCTCAGAGATACTCTGTTGAGCATTCAAAGACTGAGAGTGAAGACTCACACAGTGTAGGGAGGGGGCTGTCCCATGCAAGTCTGAGGATGATGATCCTTACCAGTGCATCTGTGAGCTGTCCGAGACAAATGGGGGTCCAGGCAGTCACAGCTGGATCGAGTTTGGTTGACACAGCATTGAAATCATAGAGCTGGACTCAGAAACCTAGGATCAGGGCCTCATAATTACATACATTTGGTGCAGGTATAGGGTTGTGCCTTGTACCTAATGCTGCCAGGATAGGCTCCAGCTCTTTATGACACTTGGGCTACATTCACATTCCAAGCCTCATTGCTCAATTCCAATTTTTTGCTCAAATCAGATTTGCCTGTCTTGACAGTTCACATTCAATGTGAACGCATCTGTCCTACAAAATGGCATGCATGCACACACTGATATGTTTGTGCACAACTCATCTGCGCCACCAACGGAATGCATCATATTTGTGAGATGTCTCATGGTATTGTGCTAAATTACATTTACCTCAGATGTCGGATATTGGAGCTGGGAATGACCTCACACTTGAGTTGTCCACATTCCAGTAATACATTCAGAAAATCAATATGGATACATCCAGGAAAATTTTTGTTGTGCTTTCTCCATCAGAATGAATAGCAGTTGATAAGAACACATTATATGGTATTTGGCATATCCAAACACCGTGGTGACATGTCCACAGATAGAAGTTGCACAGTTACTGTGTGTACGAGTGATTTAATGACACACAAATAGGCAAACGTGCTAATAAACTGTATGAGAGATAGATAGATAGATAGATAGATAGATAGATAGATAGATAGATAGATAGATAGATAGATAGAAGACACTATATGATAGATAGATAGATAGATAGATAGATAGATAGATAATTATTACTATTATTAGATAGATAGATAGATAGATATAATATGATAATAGATGTAAGACACTATATACTGATAGACAGATGTAGACATTATATGATAAGATAGTGTGAACTTGAACCCGGACACAGACAGACGGACATCGTTGGCTCCACCACACACTGTTTATTTATAACTAATTACGTGCACTACAAACCCCAGTGCCTCCAGCACCGATTCCCCAATGTCCAGGCCACACAGTTTCAATGCCTTCCTGGCCGCCTCCAGTCCTCTCTCCAGCTCCGTCCTTTTCCACCCGACTTCCGCTGATGACTGGAGGGAGGCGGCCCCTTAAATAGGAACCCGGATGGGCTCCAGCTGCTTCCCGGCATTCCTCTGTAGCCATGCCCCAGTGTGGCGGAAGTGCCGGCTGCGCACCCGGAAGCCGTCCGGGTGTCTCCTGTCGTCTTCCCCCCAGCACTTCCTGGTGTGGCGGAAGTGCTGGGCTCCCGGGATATTCAGGCACTGGGGCGCCACCTGGCGGTGGCCACGGGTCCCTACAGGGCTGGGCTTCCAAGCCCTTTACCCGAGGCCCCCAACATAACCAGGGCGGACGCCCCCTCGCCGTCTGGAGGAGACACACGCCCTCCTCCGGTCCTCCTGGGCGTCCCGGCCGGGCTCCAGCCCCAGCCAGATGCCACAATAGATAGATAGATAGATAGATAGATACTACAGCTTTCATTAAAGTTTGTGGTGTACATCACCATTTTGGATTGATGTCATAATCTGTAGTTGGATAAACTTCTGACAGACCTGTCCTGAGCTTCAGAGTTGGAAATCTGACTTAAGAGGGCTTTCCAGTTGAAAATTCCAACTTGGAAATTTTGACTTCTCTCTTTAAATGAAATGTAGCATTAAAACCGACAAAATGAACATGCTACTAGCTAGTGCATGCATTACATTTTCTCTGGAGGATGGCAAACAGTTTGTCAGCTGTACATAATTAGGTCGAGATGACAAAAAAAAAGCCAGATGGGTAGCTATTGCTGTTTACATAGCTATTGCTGGCACTGCTGCACCAAGAGATGTCTGGGTACAAAAAGAAGCCAGCAACGGTAGGACTGTGATTGTTGTCACAGCTGTAGCTCTCCTCCATTGTTTTGCCACACTGCCAGTGCTGGCTGATGATGACAGCGCTCAGCACCCGCATACAGGCAAAAAAACCCCCATGAATTCCGATCTGACCGTTCTCATTAATGCCGCATGGCCATGAATTAGATACAGTATGTATTTGATCTAGGGCCACATATAAAAGTGGCTCAAATCTGATTTGAAAAGATCAATTTTCAATGTCCATACAGCCCTGAAAACATCAGACTTATGTCACGTCAAGTTAAAATATTGGATTTCAGTTACTTCATCCTGGTAATGTGAATGCAGCCCAAATTAAAGTAGTGTTCAGAATCAGATGGACGGATAAGAACAGCTGAATCAGATGTGTAGCCTGCAGCAGAACCAGGACCTGACTTCATGGCCCATGGTCACTAACTCTAAGAAAAAACATCATCTGACTCTGAAATGAAGAGGCAGGAGAACAGGCCAGCTGTGTAACTGTTAGTGATTGCTAAATCCACACAACTATCATCCAGATTAGCTATGGGGCTGTCCAGCACTAATTCATGGCTAACATATCTAGGCAAAGAGCCAGAATTCATGCCTGTGGGAACACAAGACGGCACACCCAACAGGAATCCGCTGCTATTGGGACCAGCTGTCACGCCCATCAGCAAAGCAATGCCAGCTTCCACACCAGAGTTTCTGGCAGATCAGATAGGACAAACACTGTGCAACATGAAGGTTCTGCTACTGCTGCCCCTTCTCCTGGCTTCCATCGGCATCAGCGCCAGCCACCCCAGTGTCGATGCTGCATTTAAACGGATTGAACGTGCTTCCACAGGTGAGTAGTCAAGTAATCCAGACATACTCAGCTGTCCTTCATGTAGGGCCATTCAGTTGATCATTTGTCTGATTTTTGTGGACCATTGTAAATATTACACTCCATTTATTTGCATTTCTTAGAGTAAATCCATTAAAGGCTTTCACTGGGTATAGCGCCAAGGTGCGCATGGTTTTCAAAGGGCAATGCAGGTAGGGCATGTGAGAGGGTGGGCTGCAAAGAAAGAAAACACAAAAAGGCAAACCTTTCTAACCCAGGATGTGAATTTTCTCCTTGCAGCAAAGCACACCATCAGATGCCTCGCAGAGGACTTCGTATTCATCAATAACTTGGTGCTGACATGTTCGGGGAGCGTTCCTCAGTTTTGTTATACAACAGGTGGGTGAATGATCACTGCTTAGTCTTAAAGACCCCTGTGATTGTAAAATTATGTAATGCCAATCTGTGTAAAGCATGTGGGAAAAAGTGTGTTAAGGGATGATGTTTTATTACGAGCACTGGAGCTTCTGTTGTGTGTGTAGCTTTGCTTATTTGATTTTCATATCCTAATTGCAATTCACTGCAAGTAACCTAAACTTTGGGTGTCCACTATATCATAATGCTTAAGACTCACATCCAGAAGTTAACCGCAGAGCAGTCAGATCACCTTTGTACTTGCAGGGCTGTTTGTCAGATCTGCTCTATGCCATCTCAATTGCGTGCCCGGCCGTATCTTACGAGTATCCCTACAGGCATTTGGAGCCACCACTGTTAGCCATTTGGACTTTGAAATAGCAGATCAAGAGCTCTGCTCACATTCTTGATGTTAAATCAAGTTTGTTCAAGGCGGCTACAGAACTGAACCAACATTGTGTCTTGTTTCTGACATTCGTAAGATATTTGGAAAGCACTCAATATCTAGGAAGACTTGAAAGTGGCCATCTCATCTGCAACCCTCGACTTTTGGCATTAGACCCATCAAATATGAAATCACCTTGTAAATAATGGGCGGCCCCCAATGAATGCTACACACCTTGGTGCCTTACCCATGACGAGGGCCTGGGGTGGTTGGCTTACAGTGGGCACTGCAATTGACCAGTAGATTAGTGTAGCATGAGCAAAAAATTAACACAGAAGTTTTGGATTGCTGGCCATTTCCCTGCCTCATCTTCATCTGTAATAATCAGAAAAATGAGGTTACGGCTTTAAAATAGAAAAGGTACGATTATAATGCTTGTGAAAAACACAGAGTGAACCCAAGGCCCCTCACGTTCAGAATGAGTCAGATCACCTGGAGGCCTACCAGACGCTCCCCACTAGGGGTGGACACGACGCAGTGTCCCTAAACCCTCCTGGGAGATGAGCAGCCTGCTCGGCTGAGCTCTTTACCAGTGCCAGTCTCGTCAGCATAAGAGGTTGAGAACGACTAGAAAAGATGCTTTTGCTTGTGTGACAGGGTGTGCAATTACAGGTTTGTCATCGTCTGTGCTTACTAACAGTCAAAACTGCAGACTTATTTGTGCAATCCCGGCTGCAGCTTTTCCACAGAGTACTTGTGCAATCAATTCTTTCCTTGTGACTGATTGCTTCACCGTTACTTGCACAAGCTCGTCTGTATTTGCGGTTCATTCACCAGCCCCCCCTGACATGCCTGTATATGCACGACTGTAATTTGTTCTGTCCAACGGCTTCATTCATCAGTCACGGCTTGTGGGTCTCCAATACTGCTTCCATGAATGTGGCTGTGATTGTTTCGCTGTTTATGTTTAGAGTTGTCTGCCCTACCCCTAGGGTGGACGAGGTCATTCTGAGCTGTCCCAGCTCGTTTAACGCATGTCTGGATCTTGAAAACCACAGACTTGCGGAAACAAGCACCTCCTGGCTGGTCGAGCTACTGTTTCTGTCCAACGTAAGGTCATACGCAGGTCACGTTAAACTATCCATCCATCCATTACCCATCCCGCCATATCCTAACTACAGGGTCACGGGGGTCTGCTGGAGCCAATCCCAGCCAACACAGGGCACAAGGCAGGAAACAAACCCCGGGCAGGGTGCCAGCCCACCGCAGTATCATATCTTTCAGCTGCATCAAGTAAACACAGCTGGAGAAATATAATGTGTGCGTGTCCCCATTTCAGGCTGCAAAGCAACAAAATATAAATATTTTCAAAGGGGGGTGACCCGAGTCTGCGGTTTGTGTCAGATTGCCTACCACCAGTGGACACTTATTGTAGCTAAATTTTCCCAAAGTTAGAGACGGTCAGCCCATGGCAAGATGACAAAAGATTTTTTCAAGAGTCATAAAAGTCAGAGCAGTACTTTACAAATGTGCAAGATTAGAAGAAACTTTACCTGAATTTTGAATCCGAGGTTGTCTTAGGTTAAACTAGATCCATCTTTACAACAGTAGAGAACCAGTCACCAATGCCCATGTAACATGCAGATATCTCTTTGTATTTACAGAGAAAGGTGGGAAAGGCTGTGCCACCTTGGAGATATGCCAGAAGATGGGCTGGAAGTGCTGTGACAGCAACCTGTGTAATAAGTGACTGACGTCTAGTGCCGAAGACACAGCCCAGTTGAACCTGGCAGCATTAGGCCTGGGAGGAACCTTTTAATTACTAATCATTTTACTGCTCATTTAATAAAGATATTGCTGCAGCATTCTGAATGTGAGACTGACTCCATAATTTGGGAGCATAATAAAAAGACCAAAGTAATATGGTCTCATGTGCTGGTTAAGAGCCACGAGAGAAAGGAACACACACAAAACCAAAAAAATGTGTACTGTGGTATCTAGATTAATTTACAAATTAAATGTAAATTAGATCATAAAGTACACTCACACTATATCACACTCATCTAAACGAAGGGGATCTCATGGACAACTGCCAACTATTGATTTCCACCTCAATTCTAGTCCTCTGTCACTGAAGGAGCAAGCAGTAGTGACTTCAGTGACCTGAAGCAATCTCAAAATTACACTTGTGTCACATGCAGCCTGTCCAAAAAAAAAAAAAAACCTTCAGAGAGAGCAAAAGTAAAAAAAATGACACAATAAAGGTGGCACATATTTAAAGAATTTAAATTATAAAAGCGCTCTGGAAGCTGTCATGTCATCACAATTCAGGGACTTCTGAAATTCAAATCCATACAACTTACTCTTACCAAGCTCTAAAATTGTAATGTTGCTCATCAGGGAAATTTATATAAAAATGCTTCTGCTTGAGTCAGCACACCTACTGAATTCAGATCAGGCTGGCACATAAGTGAGACGACAACACAGTAAATGACCCAGCAAATAAAATGCGCCTCCATCTAGCACGATCTCAGCCTCAGAACTGGCGTGCTTTTTGTTTGTTTGTTTTGATTTTTTTTTCTCTTTTCCTTTTCATTATGTTCAGTGGGAAATGTTTCACATTGATAGGGGCATTATTCACATAGGAGTGTCATTGACAATGGCAGTTCTTCCCAATAGTGGTTTTAAGTTAACCATTCAAAAATTGCCTTGGTGTGCACCAAGTCTGTGGATATTTTAGTGCACATTATCTCATAAGATTTGTTCCCCTGTAAACACTGGCAGGCCTCACCTCTGTCAAGTGTCCACTAAGAAAACAATTCCATGCTCAGCTTGCAAGACCACGTACAAAATAAAACTAAATGGCAGAAATGTGGCAGCGTTTACACCAAGGGTGGGTCTGATGGGTATCACAAATACCATAAGCAAATCTGTCAATAGATAAGATCTGCCACAACACTTCAAAAGCAAACAAAACCAAGACCCTTCTAGTAAAGCTGCACCTTATGGGAGCCATGTTGGCAGGAGGGATTCCAGTCCCAGCACTGAACATGATACACGCCTGACAAATTCTATTTCCTTTCATTTGACTCTTTATTATTTTTTTTTTTTTTTTTAATGTTTTTATTTTTTTGCTTACAGTAGACGGGAATGCGTACGGGGCACTTCTCTCCAGCAGAGTACCAAAAAGTGGAACCCACCAGCAAAATCCCCCCGGGCCCGCCCCCCGCCCCCGGGGCAAGTGAACACATTACCGGGGTGCTCCCCACCACTCTAGAACTTCCAAGAAGGGTGAGGACTGCACCCTATAAAGCTGTCACAAAGCCCAAATGGC
>JANRMT010061414.1:15233020-15239329 GCA_026402145.1 Polypterus bichir lapradei
AAAATGATAAGGTTGAGCAGATGAAGACTGAAACAAATCTGGGTAGTAATTAGATTACTGAAGCTGTCTTCCCAGTTTCCAAACCTCATCAATTAACTTTAATCTAAAGTTATCAAACAACTGGGCTGAAACGTTAGTTTCATGAATGGCAGAATGAAAACTTTTACAACAGGGCAGTGAAATATGTTGCCTTCCCAACTGCCAAGAAGTATTGAAAATATTTTCTCTACCAAGTGTGACCTACTTTAATGATATAGATTCTCAATACAGACTTTTAGGTAGCAGCACTATCCAGTGGAATGACACCTTCTCACCAGTTCTTCAATGCTATGTATTGCTATATACTAGAAATGAAGATCTACCAGTACCACTAGCATCAATTTCCTTCATTCGTGCAGCATGAGACAATATGAAACTACACTTGACTAAAAATAAGAATGAAAATTATTCTTGGAATATCCATGGGGATCTGAAAATTACTGCTTTATTACTTGTTTTACAGCTTGGTTATATCAAGTACTATTCCTTTCCTTTCAAATGGGACAACAGAGGTTGGGGGAAAAAAAAACCAAAAATCAGTGGTCTCATAAAGAAACTTGGTGATTCTATGCAATAAAAATAAAGTTACAAGCAAGACACTTCTTAGTTCCAAAAATGTAACGATCACCATTCCACTGTAAGTTCCGGTTTATGTTAAACATTAAACTAATGAATCAAAATGGTGCACTAAACAAGGAAGATTTTTCTTCCGGAGAACTTTGAAGAAGGCTGTGCACTATACCGGTACTGAAAAAGTACCAAAAAACCCACATTTTAAAATGGTAAGGCAGCAACAATTCAGGATATTTGGCATAGGAAGTAAATATCAACTTTTCTTGTCTTCCCCTCCCTTCGACATTTTCTAGTGTAGATGTGGAAAAACATTTATTCTGTAGGTTTCACAAAACAAAGCCACAGGCTTTAACGTGATCAGGACTTGATAGTGAATAGCCTCACATCCCTTGTTGCTTTGATACGATTGGGATCTCACTTGAGACAACTGCTTATTGCTTGATTGAGACTTCACAGGTGATTTTCTCCCCCGTACCATAGGTATTACATTGATGATTGCACACTTCATACTATCAAGATGGAAGTGGTGTGTAGTGTGGAGTGATGGTGTAATGCACCAGGGATGCTGGAGTTAGACAGACTGAGGGAGTTGGGGTAAGGTGTGGTGTGTTATTTGCTTCACAACCATTTTGGCACTGGTATTGAGGTCCAAAGCCTGTTATCAACACCATAGTCGAAATTTTTGTACCGACTCAACACTACTGTGGAGTGTATTTTATGGATAAGGGTATGTTGATAAGAAAAATCTTCTTTAAATTTCTCTGTCAATTACCATTTTATTGTAATAGGCTATTTTTGTGATTTCATCCTATATTACATTGTCAGTATACATATCCTTATACAGTATATAATTTGATACTATCCGTATGTGTGGTGTTTGCGTCAATACCTCGACTCAATACAAGTTAGAACCATGCAATGGGACTCTGCCTCTATAATTCGAACATAACGTGGCAAACACGGACGCAGTATTGCACGATTGGATAAGAATGTTCGAATGCTTCAGTGACGCCGCTGGATGGCACAGTATAGTAAGTCGGTGTTGGTTCAAGCAGATAACAGTAAGTTCGGTTGGTTTTTGGAACGTTGGTTTGGTGGGGCGTACTTTCCAGGACTAACATCGTCAACTGACCTTTCGACAGCTCCAGAAGCGTAACTAATTTAGAGTGTATCGCCATTTGCTTGGTACGTCGAAATCTATCTTTGGGCAGTTCGGTTTTGGCATCTGTCCTTCTGACATCTATTGGCAAACTGAGTAATGACGGCTGGGTATTGACAATGGTCATTGTTTAAATTTTAGCAGATCTCAGATCTAAAATGACCACGCCAACATAATTATTACTCTGGCTCTGATTAGAGTCGTAAAATACGGTTTGTTATGAAAATTTGTCTGCCAGAAAAAATCAAATGAGGTGCGCCGAAGAGCTGAGTTCACGTCTCGCAGCAACGTTTAAACAGGAAGCTCTTCATTACATCGGCCGAAAAGGACAATCAGTGCCACGATAACAAAATCATTTCAAGGACTTAAAAAACCAAATAATTCTTTGCAGAGAAAGTATGGATTTCACAAACGTAGAATTTGTAGCCCGATTCAATCGGGCTCCCAGTCGCTAGTACTGTATAATATGACATCTAAAACTGGATCATCTGTAGTGGCACTACTACCATGAATGCAGCTCGGACATACCAAGTACTGTTGTCTCATTTGGGAATGAGACAGTCATGCTAAAAAGAGTCTCAGTACATTAAAAAGAATTTGGTCCCATTTCAGAAAAGTGTGAGAAATAAACCACTTGTCGATCCAACAAAAATGTGAATGCCTTATGCTGCCAACGCCATAAGCAGATAACTGGTCAGTGTCAGAGATGCATGCATTATCCAAATACTAACAAGTGACAGTCACTCATCAGGCTAAGAAAAGACTTACCAAAAACCTGAAAACCCAGCACACATGTGTAGGTGGCCCAGTCAATGTCTTTGCATTCAGACCGGTTCCGGATAAGCTTGCAGCCACTTGGAATGTCCCCTTGAAGGCAGTGAGATATAGGTTAGAAAAAAATAACTACGCAACAATAACTAACAGGCACAACAGAGGTCTTTCCATTATTATTTTAAAGCAAATATCTTCTACAAAATAAAATCTCCAGAGAATAAACTTCTCTTTAATGCAAAGACTTTAAGGCTCACTTACAGTACAGGATTTCATAGTCTCCAGAGTTCGACATGATGAACTTGTTATCTGGAGACCAGTCCAGGTGAGTGATATAGCTGGAATGTCCCTAAAAAAGACAAAAAAAAACAAAAAACAAAACCAGTTAGAGATTGTTTTCTAAGAGGTGAGAAAGCCAGGCTAGGCCAGTGCCACTCCTGGGGGTTACTTACACTGCATTTTCCATATCTGCTATATTTGCGGCCATTTTCAGACACATTGTAGAGATAAATGAAGTTGTCATGGGATCCGACTGCTAGAAGGGAGCCATCTAGTTAGAAAATAAAAGAACAGGTTTTCAGTATTACAAACCTAAAATTTACACAAACTGCAAAACTATACGTAAAAAATATAAACAAATAACATTTAGTGTTTATATTAAATTCAGTAGTAAGCCTTTTCTCTGTGTTTAAATAATCTGAATACAGGTATACACAACACAATCCTTTATTCTCTTTTATCTAACACAAGCCCAACAAATCAGATTTGGTTCTGTATACTTAAGGACCAAGTAATTCTTAAACGCACCCCACTTGGCAGACCTTGATGTGACCCTGAGCTTTAGCAACCGACGTTATTCATAGTTCTGTACTGTCACGTGGAATTTTTACTAATAGAAATTGCCACCTAATTCCATGGCAAAATGTCTTAATTAACTAGGCCCTACAAAAAGAACAAGCATGAGTTAAAATGCCAAAAGAATAACAACACATGCCATCTGTTATGAAAAAACTGATGCTGATGCATCAAAGCAAACAATAAGCAAGCATCACTCGCTCTAGTGGGTTAAGGTTTAACATAATAAGTTAAGGTACATACAGAATTAGCATAGCACAGACGTGAATCTGTATAATCTGTGTTAATTCTGTAATCTGCTCTGTGCTGTGAAATAAGCGGCAGTTTTTTTTCTGCCACCGAAAGCACATTGCAGAGACAATTGAAAAAACACTACTTGAAAAAAGTTTGGACAAAAAAGGTTAATGAAAATTTACTTAAGAATAAATATTTACCAATGAAGGTAGAGCTATACAAATTGTTCTTTGTACTGTAAAAAAGGCGCTTTATAGCGCCCGACCTGGCACAGACCACGCAGAGGCACGTGTTCACACTCAAAGGCCTTTATTTTTAGTTCTTCAGCCGTGGGCACACGCCTTCCCCGTGTCCCACAGGCCCAACACAGTCCCAAAGCACAAAACACACAAACCAATTGATTCCTGGCACCACCACTCCTCCCAGGCAACCTCGTCATCTTTCTCCTGATTCTGGCCCTGATTGCTGGGAGGCATGCCCTTTTATTCCCCACCCGGAAGTGTTCCAGGTGCCTGACCAGCTGGTCTTAATTGCACCTCCGGGTGGGGCTGATAAACCGTCCAGCGTGGTGGCTGGTCGTCCGCAGCACCCCCTAGCGGCCACCCCATCTCCCAACCGGGCTGCTGTGGTGGACTCCATGTCCCATGGAGCCACGGGGGAGATTGAGGAGGGATCCACGGCCAGGAAGGCTGCCCCCAAGCGCCCCGGGGAAGGTACTGCAATGTCCATGATGGCTTCCCCGGGACGTATGCAGCAGAGGCGTCCCGGCCGGGCATGGGACCCGGCTGTCCGTCACAGTACTTTAACAAATGAAATCAATCAACACAAGGACTACTACCTCACTAATAATAAAATTATAAAGAAGTCAAACGTTTAGCAAAAGAGTTGCCGAAAACTGCTAAACAATGTTGGCTTTGCAGAAGTGTTTGTCTTTTATGTTTAATAATGGCTAATTTTTTCAAAAACAAATATGACATTTTTATACATTAGCATGTGAATCTCTGTCATTCAAGTAGTATCCCTGATGCAAATAAAGGAGAACTCTAATAGCAGAACATAATAAAATAAAACAATCAAAGTTAATTATTTATTATTGGAAGTTTGCTATAAAATGCACGCATCATAAATTTTGTAATTTTCTCTCTCAAATTTTGTACATGTTATGCTGCTAATATACTATGATGGGAAACAAGACTGAAGCAAGGCATGGATACATACTTAATAATCTGAGCAGAGTCAAGTGTTAAAGGTGCTGCAGGAGAACTTTGCTGGAAGCTGTATGCTCAGTTTATATGTACTAAGCTTTCCAAATCAAAAGAAAAATAAGAGTATCTGCAGGCCAACAAGCAAAGTTACATATGGAGGCTATCATACACTGTTCTGCAGGATGGAATCTCACTCTTCTCCTTTCATTACCCAAACAAACTTCTACAAAATAGTCCTGTTGTGCCATGTGAATGTTGTTTTTCAGTCAAACAAATTTAATTTCTGCCATCCGTTAAAACCTTTGCTTCAAAATCATCGGATTTTCTTGCAACCTTATTTATTTTTGTCTGTTCAAGTACAACTAAATGTACATATTCATCTAATTGCCTATCTCCAACTTTTATACCACAGAGAGGTCATTATTAACTAAAGAGCCACTGTTCACTGTTAATAGAACTATTTCTGTTATGCGTTGCAAAGAGATATTTCATTTACTTTCACAAAGTACAATCTAGAGAGTAACTGCACTCATTGATCATTGTTGGTCACACACCTACTTCAGACTTTGCTTAACTGCACTCTTTCCATTGCTAATACTTACATTAAACTATTATTAAATGAACCAAAAATTTATTAATGTGCTTTATTTTAAAGAAAAAAATATTTTTAAGCATCACACAAGAACAACACCTTTCTCCCTCTTTATTTGTTGACTGCACGAATAGCGCCTGCCCTTTTTTTTTTTTAACTATTATTATATTTCACAATGTAATACAAAGCAAAAACAATTGTTTGAACATTTTAACATTCTCAATTTTGATAACATGGGCCAGTATGTTTCTCTCATAGTAATCGAAATAAAACAAAAAAAGTACCACTGCAAAGGAATAACCTTTCTGCACTTATTCTGTCTACATCTGAGTATTTGCCACATTGCAGAAACCCACCCACCTTCTGTATACACCCCCATTCTGCATTCATTACTGTACGAACAACAATGTTGTCTAGTTAAAGAATAGAAAACTAATAGCCAGTATGTTTTTTTAATATAGCAATTGCAATTAAACACAATCAGACTGCCAATGAACAGCCTCTCTCGGTAGTGACTTCTCTCTGCTTTAGGTTCACTGATGTGCCGCTACCCACTTAGCTATCGTAGGCACACCATGTCGCACACACTTCTCTAAGAAAAACAAAACTGTTCCAGTTAAAGTTATTCAAATGTCAATAGTAATTTTGTTTTTTTAGTTTGGTTTGACTGGCTGCCTAAACAGATGAGAGTTTTCATGTAAATAAGGTCTACTATTGATGTTATATCATGTTTTGTGAACATAACTGCTATGGGCTATGTACTCACACTAATTTTTACATGCACTGATGTGTCTTCACATTGCTGTAAAAAAGAGTAGAAATGCCAGTAAAGACTACACCCTTTAATGTTTGTAATGTTTGTATGTAGATATATACATATT
>JANRMT010061414.1:15239729-15288384 GCA_026402145.1 Polypterus bichir lapradei
ACAGATGGTGTACCGCATGAAGCCTCCATGGATTACTTAGATTTCAACCAGTCTTAGATGGATAGCACAGCTAGTCTGGATTAATATGATATGTACATGTGTGTACAGCATGGTGGTTAGCCCTGCCACGTCATATACAGCATTGACACTGGTTCCAATCCCCCGTGACCCTGAATTAGATTAAGTGAGTTTGAGAATGTTGTGTACATTGTATTTGTGTATTGTGTACACCATAGAATGAGTTTTGTTTTATATTTGCACTGCAGAACTGCTTATATATATATGATACAGTACCTGCCAAATAATACAAAGAGAGCAAGACATGCATTTTGCCCTAATTAGGACTCATGAGGCATACGCACCTTTGCTTCCCCTTACGGGGATTGAACCTTGGACATCAGTGCCTGAGGTGAAGCCTGAAGTTGATCCACTCTTTGTATTATTTGGCAGGTACTGAATCACATATCTATGATCTCATTTCTCACAAATAAGAGGACACAGTCAGATGTTTGCCGACTGGCAGACCACCTGTACGTATTACGGGGTGGTAACCATCCATATAATCAGATTGCGATTCAGACCTATGAATATACTGTATATATATACACACACACATATATATATATATATATTTCAGTTTTTCCAGTTGTTCTTCAGATTTAATCAGTTGAAATGCAATGAATGACCTAAAATGGTGAAAAGGTAAGCAGTAAACTGCCAGGTTTATATTTAAAGTTTAGGTTAACAAAAACTGAAAAAAGAAAATTTCCAAATATCACAAATGGGCCTTCTTCAGGGAACAGCTAATAGGTCACAACCTACAAATGTTCTGCAACAATTAAAGTAAATTAAGCCTTGCATGTTGATGAAAACAATTTTCCCAGGTGTCCAAACTTCTGTTGATTATTTAAAAGCCATCTGTCTGTCTTAAAGCAGAGCTGGAACAGACTCTGTTACTACACCCTTCGAAGTACCACTTGGACAATATTACACTGTAGAAAGTTGTAAATTCCAGTGGTAATGGCAACAAAATGGCAATAAATAAATGAAATGAGACAAAGCATTATTACCCTTAGAAGTGTAAACCTTTCATTTAGAGGAATTGCAAAAACAAACTGTCAGTGAGTCCAGTGGTGTGTCCTACATAATCCAAATGCACTTGGAAATTGGAAGAAACTCAGATAGATAGAGATCTGGAAGACCCAAAGTCACAAGCCAATCAGAAGACAAGTTTCTGAGGGTCATCAGCATGTGTGACAGGCGCCTCACAGCACAGTAGCTTCAAGCACAGCTTAACGGCAGTCAAAAAAAACAAGTGTCAGTTTCTACTGTAAAGAGGAGACTTGATGCTGCAGGTATGACAGGGCGAGTGACAGTAAGAAAGCCATTCCTTAATGGACCACACAAAAAAGCCCAAAACATACCTCATACCTCCAGGCTATATCAGAACTACGTTAAAAGAAAAGAACAAGGTAAACCTCAAAACATGGAATGGCCATCACAGTCTCCAGACTTAAACCCCATTCAGTTAAATTTGGGATGAACTGAACAAAAGGGTGACAGGAAAGCAACCTACATTTGTGGGAACTTCTGCAAGAGTGTTGTGAAGATCTTTATAGAATGAATTCCACATTTGTGTTTGGCTGTTATATCAGCAAAGGGTGGCTACTATGTCAAATCAAAAATCTGAATAAAAACTTGTACACTTAATGATTCCTTGACGAAGTTTTTTTATTTGCTATTGTTTATTTCTTTTGTGCCTTGATTGATTTCATGAAACATTAAGACATTAAACTGTGTGCATTTCCATAAAAACTGAAAAAACTGAGGTGTTCCAAAACATCTGACCAGTACTGGCATTTGTGTTTCTTTTTAAAAGGCTACAGCAGAGCCTGATTACCACTGCTAGTAAGAGGCTGCCCAAGACCATGTAATCAAGACAGGCTTATGGCTAGTTGTATACTATATAGTATAGCCATATTCAACTCTTTATCTTTTAATGCTGGGTCTGCAGCACAGATAATGTTGTATCTATAAAGATATGAAGAAACAAATTCATAAAATGAAACAGAAATTCACATGGCAGTCAAATAAGATCACAATGTGCCAATTACCTCTGCTTAGAATTTGAGATTCCAAATACTACTCCTTTAAAAAAATAATCCAAATACTCTTCACTGCTCCATGAAACAATACTGTAAATAATGTCAAGGAACTACATCTGGTGAATGCTATTAAGATTAGCAAAATGGAACCAGCTAGATTTCTTCCAGTTTGCATTGCAGATGCTACATGTGAGTGTGTATACCTATCCCATTTTACTTGGGATGAAAGTTCATTACAGGAAAAAAGAGGGATTTTTCCTCTGACACTGGTCTTTCCATCTTACCTCCCTTCTCTTTTTGGAAAGCGACTGTCCATTATTGAATAAAGAGACTGTCATTTCCATGAATTTGTATAAAATAAGGAAAATAAACAGTTTCTTATTCATTATTTCTTCACCAGTTTTATATGCCAGTTGATGCACACCATAGCAGGGCACTTATTTATTCTGAATTTACTGGCACAATACAATTACACTTTTAAAGCATACACACTCTGTGTCACTCTCTTGTGTATCACTGGTTCTGGGTAGTGTTGGCCCAATCAACAAACAAGGCCCTCTCAACCGTATCTCTGTTACTGTCCCTTTTTTGATGTAAGTACAATTTTCATATTTTTTATGCATGCATATGTGGATGTACAAATAAGTGACTAATTGTAGTAAAGAAATTACATAAATATAACACATTAGGAAAACAACATGTTTAGCTGCTTGCAAATTAAAAAAGAAGCTTATTAAAAGGTAAGATTTGGCTTCTGATTATAAAATATTTGGAATAAAAATAAACATATATTCTTCTCTCAGGACAGATATGAAAAATTCCTACCTTTTAATTTCATTCAGTAAAGGTGAAAGATATATTCTGGTCTACCGCAGACCAGCCAAGCACAGCACTGTGATACAACTGGCAAGTCCAAAATCACTTCAGAAGCAGATGCAGTACACTTCCACAAGCCATTTCTCTACATCAAATAGTCTACAGTGATAAACTAAAGTACACACCTACAGAATAGCGCATCACAGACAACTGCTCATTTCCATCAGTATGTATTGCCACCAGATCCCGAGTTTCAGCATCAAGAACATACCACCTGGAACGTAAAGAGTGGTCAACATGAGGAAAGTTGCAAGACAGCTACACATCATAAATAACTTTGGAAATTTCAGAACATGAGTTTAATTCCCATAAAAAGCCTGTCACTGCACATCACTTATAGTGTCAAAACTTTACTGCTGATTGTATGTGCCAAAGTAAGACTTGAACTTACTTCCCTGAATGAGTCCCAATTGCCACAACTACTCCACTTGGATGGAAGTCAGCACAGTGTCCTGGTTCCTGGAGACAGAAGAGTCAATCAGACAAAACCAGCAATGGCTATGATGTACTGTGAAGTCACCAGTAATGTAAATGATTTAGTAACTTACATCTAACAGCCTGGTCCACTCAAGTGTGTGGTCAGCAGAATTCCACAAACACACCTGCCTGTCCTGGGCACAGGACAAGAATAAATCTTTGAATGGGTGTGTTGCCAAGCCCCAGAGCTCATCAGTGTGACCCTGTAAATAAAGAGACAGTCAATATGTTCAATATTCTTGTATAAACTGCAAGATAAGTGAATTAAACTAAATATAAAAGTCACTTCTACCTGAACTTCCACCTGAAATCCATCAATAAATGTGCCTCTTAAAATAAAGTTGCGGGACGTTCCAACTAAAAACTGCTCCCCTTTCCCCTCAGCCACAGCACGAATAGTTCCATACTGCTCAGGAACCTATGAAGAAGTCGAGAAAGGTGTAAGCAAGTTACTACTGAAACCATTACCAAACACAAAACAGATCTATGCCTCAAACAACTGAAATAAATCAAGACAAGGGCTTTGCTTGAAATTCAGCACAGAACCTCCCAGAATGAGCATTGGCTATTTCTTTATATGCCAATTCAATTTATGTGTAATCTACACAAATCAGTCAAGTTCCTACCTCAATGTCCCTTTCAGGATTTAGGTCATGATCCCAAAGAATAACTTTCCGGTCCTTGCCCCCACCGGTCAACAGTGTACCATTCCTCATTTGGCATAACGTGAACACGCTGCCATCATGCCCTTTGATTTGACGGCTGATCTGATAAACACCTGCAAGTAAAAATACACAGTTTTTTAATAGACCAGTGAGAACATAATACCAAGAGCATCTGCTTCAGTGTCAGATGTTGAAGAGCTTACACCTGCATATGTTATTACACATTAAGCAGTTATCCACAGAGGAAGGATTTCCTCCAAGGCCTCAGTACTGATTAAACTTCAAAGCAAATTTGGAGTTAATATGTTTGGCCTGGGTCTAAGCAAAAAGGCAGATAACAAAATGCAGCTAGGGAAAAAAATGCAATGGACACTAATGCCCAATTAAGAACGTTGATCTCTACCCTGATGGACAAGTTAGCTAAAAAAAGTGTGTCCGGTGTAATAATATCAGGACAGGCTCTAGCCTTCAATAAGCATGAGTTGGATAAGCAATGTCAAAAAATGTATGCACAGATGGAATCTTTTGTAATAGTTGCACTTATGTCAGGCTCCGTTGTAAAAATGAATGACAGCTGATCAACCAGAACTTAAGACTTCTCCTCTGAAGGAGAAACTGTGAGTTCCATTGAAACAGCAAATTATCTGAAGTGGATGTTGGTAATAAAGAGACAAGGATGCCTTCTACCATCCTTAACATCCAAACCACTGTGCAGCTCACTGCCCATGTTGGAAAAATGACTGCTTTAGAAATTTCAGGTGAGTCAACCCACATACCTTTGGAGCTTTTCCCTTGTGTTGGCTCAGTTATGCATTTGCTCCAAATAAGAAGGATACCTCCCGAGTCTCCAGTCAGAACATCACCATTGTTCAGGAAAGCTAAACACTGAACAAACTTTGGTTTTTCATATTTCTAGAATTAATGAGGAAAAAACAAGCTATTAAATTTATTGACTAAGCAAGATGATCACACCTAAAAAGAGTGTCCATGTTAAACTACAGCACCTACTCAATCAAAATTACCATGTGCAGTCTGAACTGGTTAAGATCACTTCTCTCTGGTAAATTTTTCTTACCCCAAATATCCCTTGCTTCCGTGATAAAGCATTGCCACTCCACGTCCAGAAAAAGATGTGGGACTTGCCACATGTAATAATAGTGTTGGCATCTGTTGGGTGGAACTCCACTGCTAGCACCACTTCATTTGTTGTCTATGGATCAAACAAGTATATTGTTAATGAAGCAGAAAATAAAAAAACCTTGCACACTCCTCAGTAAATCTGTTGCCTGTGGGGCAGCAATATCAACACAAACCTCACCTTAATTTCAGCAATTTTGGACTTTTTCTGCCAGTCCCAGACAGTCAGCATGTGTTCATTTGAGTCATCTACAACACAAAGATGGACTCCTGAGTCCTGCGAAGGAGAAATTGTAAGTCAACCTAACAGGGCAGGTAGAGGGTAAAGAATAAATATGTGATGAATGAAACCGTGAAATAAGAAAAACAGACTGTTTCAGTGATGTGCAGTTATCAGAATTCAGCCTAGATTATTAACTAAAAATTACAGCTATCAAAAAATTAATAAAAATATCATTTATGTTCACTCTGATAAATACTTATTTACATTTGCTGCATATATCTGCTTAATTTGATATTCTACAAAAAAATGGCAGTGCAGAATATGTTTCTGAATGTCTCATAATGGTAGATAGTGTTGTAAACTGTGTTCTGAGATTTTTTAGGTAAGGAAGACAGAAGTTTTGAGTAAGGCTGTTATATTCACTAATAATTGCAGCAGAGAATGGTAATGTTTTGCATGTTCATTAGCATGTGCAAGTAAGAAATTCATTGCACTCTGCTTGTGAGAATAAAGACCCTATAAACCCCATAATCACACATGAAACCTCTGTAAAGTCAAAAATCAGACAACTTAACATAACTTTAAACATGTGTCCTAAAATCTGACAAGATTAAGTTATAGTATATAAAACTGCAAAACCAATTCAATTCAAATAAATACCAATTATTATTGTTCATGTCATAATTTTATCTACTCGTGTAAAATGGCACTTCAAAAAAATGAAATTTAACAATACACAATAAAATACTATAGCGTTTACCCTTTCCATTTTTATCTGTATTATGAACCAACTATTTTTATTTCATAGGCCATATAAAAAACAAAGAATTTAACAGATGTTCAGTGAGTAATCATTCTACGGCCAGGTTTATACTTCACGCGACATGTGCTCCAGCGAGCGCTCCTGCTACGCAAGCGTTCTGAGCGTGAAGTATAAACGAGCCCTTAGGTGTTATATAAGCATTTGCTGCTCAAATATTGCTTTCCCAAAGCAATTAGAGGCAAAAATGGGGTTGATATGTTCTGTTGCTCAGTGCCTATGGGAATGGCAGTCAGATTCTGGTTGGTTATATTTTCTCTAAAACCAAAATAAAGAAGATCAATCAACAGTAAATTCATTCATGCATCCATTTTCTAATTAACTTATCCAGTTCAGGACAATAGGTAGCCAGAGCCATCCCTACAATACATGGAAGCAAAGCAGATGAAAACTTGGACTGGGCATACACACATACACACTCATTCTTGACCAATTTACAATCATCCATTCATTTAACACCCACTTGTCTTGCGATGTGTCAGGAAAACTGAATATGGAAACACCACATAAGCAGTGCTCAGGACAGGATGTAATTCAGGACTCTGAAGCTGTTAGCAGTGGCACTAACCAATGCAACACATCCTGATGGCTAAATCTGAAATCTAAAATCCATCAATCCATACGCTGAAGCCATTTTTTTCATAACAAAGTCAAGGGGAATCCGAGCCTATGACGGCAGCAATGGCGTGCACTATGTGTATGTATATATATATATATATATATATATATATATATATATATACACACGCACTATGTACATTGTAACTGTCGACTGTGATGTTTTCCTTTCCAACACATTATGTGTCAGGACAAGCTGTGATAAAGACTGAAATACCCATACTGTATAAAATTTTAAATCACCAGCACTTTTCTGACTAATTCTGGAGAAAAAAAAATACTATTATACATATAGCAATGTCATAATCAGCTGTTACAGCCTATTTAATATTAATTAAAATATATCAGAGACCAGGCATATAAAACCTATTGAGGAAGGGTGCTCTTTAATCATTATGCACAAAAACAATAACACGATATTAGAAAGACAAACGTAATGTAAGTACTCATAGGTTTTTCTTTATAAATAAGTACTCATTCTTAGTTGCTGATATAAAATCAGTATCATAGACGCAGGGTTGGGGGGGGTCTATATTGTAGAAATATATAACATTTGTGGCTCTGGTTGTGTCTGAACTATCTGTTCTACGCGACAATGTATCATGTCCTGTTTGGGTAGTTTTACAACATACATATTATAAATAATAGTCAGTGCTACATTAGAAATTGTCAGGGCACAAACAGGCACGTTCTGTAATACTTCATCGCAATTTATACTACAATCTCAGCTGTACTGTGCAGCTGGAACTAACCAGGAAATATAAAAAGTGGGTCATTCACACTGTGTCTATAATATAAAATTATAGCGTACAGCACAGCTAGCTATTCAAATCACAGCAATAAAATGAAATGAAAATTGGACCTATGCAAAATTGAATTAATTTTTATACAATAAGCGTTTTAAATTGATGCCGCAAATAAGCACAGTTAGTAAAAATGCTACGCACACATGTAAAGATTTAAAACCGCTTTGCCGAAGCCATTCATGTTAACTGCATGAAATATGAGGCATTTTACTTTCACCACACAATGTTCATCACACAAAACAGACATTTCTAAGTGCATAACATTATTCACTGTCCATTATAAGTTCACATATGCTTTTGTACCACACCAAGCAATCTGAAATGACCTACCGCTTTAGAGAAGGCTAATGAGCCAACGCCACGTTCAAACGTGCCCAAACCAATGACCTGAAGTGTTCCAAGGCTCACCGAGTCCCAAACCCGAACATGAGGCTGTAGAGCCTGTGGAGGCAAAAGTTAAAAAAAATTGCAGGACAGCAAGGCACTTTGTAATACGGTGCCAACTTTGAACTGGCAACTAGCTCTGAGTCATAAGCCAATGCAGTAACATTCTTTGACCACCAGAGGCCACCTCCACATCACTTTATTTAAGCTTGTGTTTAAATCTTCTAGGTCACATCCTCCAGTATTTTAAATTTGTTGCAAAGGCCAGCCACTTTCACACATTTACTTCATCAGATACCAAGCACAATTACTACATGATCTCCTAAAGACACTGGAAATCTAGTTCCTTTACAGTGAAGTTATTCTTACAATATAGAAATGTTGAAAATAATTATTTACTTTTGTAAAAAAAAAATGTTTTTGATGTATAAACTGAATACGAAGAAGCTAATATTGAATTGATACCTATAAATAATTAAACATGATTACTTTAAGAAAATATAATAACGTTGCCAAAATTACAACAGCAATTACAAATCTTGTATCACAGATTTTTGTATCTATCCATTTATTGTTTGAAGCAGTTTATCTAAGTTAAAGACATGGAGAGCCAGAATCAATACTGAAGTCACTTATCAGAAGAAAATATTAAACATACATAATGTAGTGTTGCTCCTCTCTGTACAAAATTATTGCAAGCGCAAACACTAATTTAAGGAGAAGCTCAGTAAGAGACAAGAATTGACCTCTTGTACTCCACCAGAAAAAATGAGCAGGAAATATAATAATTTCAAAATCAGAATTTGACCATTTTTATCTTGAGTGACAAATGTTACTATAATTAGGAGCCCAGGTAACAGCTAGACATCATTAGTCAGCAGCATTTCAACATCAGCAGACTCACCCTTCCATCTTTGTCCACCCCAGCAATCTGCCCAGTTGCTATTCTAATCTTGTCTGGATGAACTGCAAGACTGTGTCGGAAAGAAATGAAAACTGGGGTGAGAACACAAGTGCCAGAGAGTCAGGTTTACAATCCACACTCTTACTGATGGGAGAATCAAAAACAGATGAACTTGCATTTTATACATTCTGACCTTACAAAAAAGCTGTTCTTCAATGATGAAAATACAATAAACATTACAGGCAGTTGAAAGAGAAATCAATAAAAGTCACCAGGAACAAAACAGCTGTCAATGAGTGTTTTACCACTTGACATAGACAACCAGAGTGCAGTGAGGACAATACAACTATAGATGTAAACATATTTTACATGGAGTCTTTCTTAAACCAACATACTAATACACAAATACATATAACAAATTATGTTCCACAAATTTGACACAATCTCTAGTTTCTGGGTTTCATTTGTAAAGATATTAAGGCTAGCATCATATTTCAGAGTGCGGCTGGAAGAGGTTCGCTCAAATTCAGTCCTTGGAATTACGTCAGATGGCAAGATTTAGTAAACAACTTGGTTTCAAATAATTTTGTAAAGTATAAATTTAACTATGTGAAAGTTTAAGCTAGTATGCATCTTAGAAAACGTTTATTGGAAGTCTTATGATTGCCAATAAGTGGCCACAAAAAGAAAAAAAAAGAATGGTTAATTTCCAGGAGATGAATTTACAGTTCACATCAACTTGATATCCTGTAAAAGTTAGGCAGTGACCTGATATTTTCTGTTAGAAATTAAATTGTGGTTTCACATTAAGATAAGAATTAACTTTCAATTAAGAAATAAGTTGTATTAAAGCTTGCAGCCACAATGGGTACTCCAGGATTTAATCTGTAAACTTCTGTAAACTATGACATCATAAAGTATAGTAAATTTAAACACAGCTATGAATCCTCGTTGTTCATTAATAAAACTATGCAATTGGCTGGTCCATGGCATTTATGTTATTCAGGATTTAGGATTTATTTAAGGATTTAGGGCGGTACGGTGGCACAGTGGTAGCACTGCTGCCTCGCAGTAAGGAGACCTGGATTCGCTTCCCGGGTCCTCCCTGTGTGGAGTTTGCATGTTCTCTCCGTGTCTGCATGGGTTTCCTCCCATAGTTCAAAGACAAGCAGGTTAGGTGCATTGGCGATCCTAAATTGTCCCTAGTGTGTGCTTGGTGTGTGTGTCCTGCAGTGGGCTGGTGCCCTGCCCGGGGATTTGTTCCTGCTTTGCGCCCTGTGTTGGCTGGGATTGGCTCCAGCAGACCCCCGTGACCCTGTGTTAGGATATAGCGGGTTGGAAAATAACTGACTGACTGACTTAAAGGATTTTTACCAATTTTGATCATTTCAGGCACAAGAAGACAGAAAGAAAGCCAAAGTACTTAGGTGAAAGACAAGAGTGTTTTTTATAAATACTTCCTATACTAACCATTTGACACAGTCTGTGTGACCAAGATAGTGGCGTTGTGTCCGCTCTTCATAGTTGAATAATACTACCACTGAAGCAATGAAGTAGACAACCTCCCCTGTAGGCAGCAGGTAGACATTGGCACGGCAGTCACGACCACGATATCCAAACCTGGGTCATAGGAGTCAAGAAAATGGAACCATGGCTAGAAAAACAGGCACACAAGGATGGTGCAAGCAACCATCATAAAAGGATACACCCATTCCAGACGGAGCCTCTCAGGGGGCAGTTCTGCACGAATTTCATCATAGTTATTTACATCTGAAGGAATAAACATGGTGATGGGCCGACCACGCATGAACATCTTGATGTAGTCACCATCTGGCAAGAAGAGTTAAACATGTTTGTAAGTGTGCAAAAAAAATACAAATAAAAACATAATATCCCTCACCACCAAATTCATGCCAGCCTATCCCAACCAGAGCGGGGCACCCAGCCCTGTTGCTGGTTTTAGCACTAAAGCAAAGAAGAAAAGTGCAGTAAAGTGAAAGAGCCAACATGTATTTCCAACACAAGGTGCATCGCCAGTCCGAACACTTTCTCAGGTGAGGGCAAACACTCATGCAGTATATTGTAGGATGAAAAATTGAAGACTCCCCACAGAAAATGCAGGAACAAAGCCCCTGCTCATGCTCATCACAATAAGGAAGTGTTCAGCCGTCTCTGCACCCCAGTCAAAATTTTCCTATCGTATCATTTTTGGCAGGCACAGAAAGTCATTTAAGGGCATTTCAGACACTGCAAAATCATCTGTAGTTGAGCGGCAGAGGATCATGAGTTGGTTAGTGAACAGAAGAAATCAGCAGAGAGAAGCAAACAGCGGCCACTGGAGGGCTTACCTTGACTCTTCTCTCGTGCCGACCCTTTCACTATTTGAGACAGAAATAATGTGCAATTAACAAAAACAGTGTGCACGAGTCAGCTATCAACCTCCCATTAAAAACCCCCTTTCATCCCTTCACTATTTCCAAATAACATCAATTGGCCAAATAGCCTTAAAAACTGCCAAGGCCCTGACAAAGATAGAGGACTTCAGATCAGTAGATGGCAGTAGAGCTTCAGGAAGAATACAGCTTACCTTGACTTATTACTGTCTCCTTTTGTCTAAAAGAAATAAAGTGAAATTAGAATAAGTAGGGGGAAGAAATACATGAACACAATGTTAGCTATCCTACATTTCTGGGAAATATCCAGTAAGAAGGCCACTCACTTTTCAGTACTCCGCGTTACCTTGGAGATTATTCTGGATGTGGATGCTGCCTTTACCAATTTGTTGCGGGTTTCTTCTGATGACTCCCAGGTGCTACTCTGTGAACGTTCCATTGCAGAGTTTCGCTTCACACTGTGAGCAGCAAGAGTTGGGAAAAGATGTCAGAGAGAGTACACTCACACTGTCTGAATTCAGAATTTTCTTCCAGGAGTGAAGAGAAGCATCAAGGAAGCAGAGTTTGCGAAATTCATCAGGTTCATGTGATTAAATGGCAAAAGTGCACACATATAAATAAAAGAACAAACTCATAATCAATCAGGCCTTTCAAAACTTCATATTCACACAGAAAAATACACACCACAGGTTAATCAACAATATATGCATTAATATGCGGCTTGACTGCACACACGCAAGGCCTCACCTATGCCTATAAACAATCTCTCACAAGTTTTCCTTGATGTCCACACATACATACTTTCAGGGACAAGGATACAAGCATGGTCAGGTGCTCTTTGAAACACACACAGTCACACCCATTACACACATTCAACTTAAAAGCACACACGCACAGATAACACCACAGGCCTGATGCCACAACTCCCCATCGCCAAACAGAGACATAAGCATCAAACTGCACAGCTAGATAAATGATAAATAAGGAGTCCCGAAGCAGAGACACGCAGAGTCTGATGAGCAGCCTGCAACCTGCTAGACCACTATGGCTGAGAAGAAATGAGGAGAAATTGAAAGAACAGTTCTTCATGCAGGCCTCTGTCAGTAAGTAGGTGTTAATAGCAGTAGGCAGCTCAGCTTCCAAACAGCCTGGGATCAGTTCTTACTGGACAAGGAGGTGCTGAAAGTGGACCCTGTCTGTCTGATAGCCAGCCAACATCATCAGTTCCTATTTCACAGAGACCCATGCACTGTCTTCTATGAGACGTGTCGAAACTGGTAGGGTGGGAATAGGGAATTATCTGAGCTCAAATTCCTTTGAAGGGGTGGGAGGTGCAAGAAGTTCTGAACCCCACAAGGAAAATGCCCAGCTTGAGACCATGGGCCTCAATAAAAACCTATTGAGAGCATCCCTAGAAACACAGGTTCCTGAAAGACACCTTTAAGATGAACTGGTCCAGCTGAATAAACATGAAACATGTGTAAAACATCTGCAAGCTAACATACAATCCAGAAATGAACAGACTAACTGGAAACCAATGCAATTTCCTGTCAACACCATACACCGGAGAAATAGTCCCTTCAGCAGTCCTTAAAGAATTGATCCCAAGCACAGCCAGCTGAAAGCAACACACAGGTTATTGTAAAGACAGATACTTACAGGGATGGGCTTGGAATGCAAAACGTCTAGGTAAATGGGGTCCAGATAAGCTTCACTAAAAATGTGCCAGTATAAATGCATCCTTTCCTGCTGAACACTGTCAGCTAACCAGTGGATGAACCAAGGCTCTCTCACTAATACTAGACTACCCTAGTTTATTTAACGCTCCTCTAGCTAACTAATTTAGGGTGAGGGTTTACAGCAAAATGATTAGTAGGACCAAGCAGTGGCACAGTTTCCGGCTACATCCTATCCATTTTTAAACAATAAACCATACTCTGCCTCCCCACCCCTTTTCCACTATGGCTATGAGGTTAACAAAAATCCATCTAAACATATGCCACCACTGATTCCTACAACTTATGAAAATGGGCATTAGAAAAGCAACCAGTCATTAATCCTGCAGAGTCAAGAGGTCTACATCAGAGATGTTGAATGTAGCATTCCAAGCCCAGCCCCCGTAAGTGGGAGGCATCAGGGACTAGGGAGGACCTTTTGGCCGCAGCCAAGCTCTTGCTTTCTTGGGTCTGTTTTTGTGACTGAGGGGCTTGGGGGGAGGGTGATGGTGGCATGGTGGGCATGGCAGATAGGCCGGATGAACTGATGCCACTTTTATCATCAGATGGCTGCTCCTCTTTTACTCCTCCCATTTGCTCTTTTTCCTTCCGTTTCTCTGTTCCGCTGCAAAACAAGAAGGTGGTCAGTTGAATGAGGGAAGACGTACCATATGAAATGGAAGGAGAAGAAATAACGCAAGCTGCCTAAAGAAGAATAGCTGATGGCCCCAGATGTGACTTATCCCAGAAGCCATCTGACTAATGAATCATGAGACCTACATCAGTACCAGCTTTCTGTCAGCAATAGAAAAGGCCAGTCTCATCCAGTAGAGACTGGTTGTTTCAATTCAACCCAGACCCCACCAACCCAACCTCGCAACAAATGAACCAAGGCCACTACCTTTCATTAGACACATTCTAATCAAAATATTCTCCAAACCTGTGAAACAGACCAGACTCATGCACAATATTATATAAATAAATTGAACTAGACTGCCAATACTGATGCTCTGTGAAAGAGAGGACAGAGCCGACTATATTTCCTTAGAAGACTGGTGTCCTTCAACATCTGCAATAAGATGCTGCAGATGTTCTATCAGACGGTTGTGGCGAGCGCCCTCTTCTACGCGGTGGTGAGATGGGGAGGCAGCATAAAGAAGAAGGACGCCTTCTAGGCAGGCTCTATTGTAGGCATGGAGCTGGACAGTTTGACATCCGTGGCAGAGCTACGGGCGCTGGGCAGGCTCCTGTCAATCATGGAGAATCCACTGCATCCACTGAACAGGATCATCTCCAGACAGAGGAGCAGCTTCAGCGACAGATTGCTGTCACTGTCCTGCTCCACTGAGACTGAGGAGATCGTTCCTCCCTCACACTATGTGACTCTTAAATTCCACCTGGGGGGTAAACGTTAACATTATACAAAGTTATTGTCTGTTATACGTGCATTTTTATCACTCTTTATTATTTTTTTTTATCAGTATGCTGCTGCTGGAGTATGTGAATTTCCCTTTGGAATTAATAAAGTATCTTATCTATCTATTGCTGACAACCCCTTACTCACAAGGCAAGACAAAGACCGCAAGTAAATAGGCCATCTTTTCACATATATTTACTGGTCATTACTGGGAAAGCAGGTTGCACTCCAACATGTCACACTGCTTGCCATAAAGATGTTAAAATATGAAACATTTATTTCATGAGAAAGATATCTATGCAATGATTGCTGGCCCCCGCTGGGCAAATGCAAGAAGGGTTATTGCTGACATTAGCCCACCCACGTAACACAACATACCTCTTTGCTGCAGAAGAGAGTGTTTCTTTTCTGGAGATGGACATGGATGACCCATGTGAGGTCTTCCTTCCTGAGCTGCTGCCATTGGTAATACAGGACATAGATATGGCCTCCCTGAGAGTAGGTTGGCCTGAAAAAGGAAATACAAATTTGTACAAGGGTTAGTTTATGGAGGTCTGAAGAGGTCATGACATTTTGGTTTGTTGAATGCAAAATTATCAGGACCACAGCATATGCCCCCTTTAACATGTTCATATACACACCCTATTGGTAGAGAGTAAGACATGCACCGGCTTAAATTATTGTTACAACCCCAATTAACTGTAGTGCAGTGTCCCAAAACGCTGTTTAAAACCAGAAACACGGACCCCTGAAAGCAGACACAAATTTAAACTTCTGCTGAGCTTCAGATAAAAGGCTTTACCTTTGCCAGAAGGCATCTTCCTCATGCTTGCAGCCTGGTCCTCTGACAGTGCCAGGCGTCGCAGGACATCCGCCAGGGCAGCTTTGAGCACAGTGATTTCATCTTCCTGCTGCTGGACTCGGAGCTCTAGTGCTGACAGGCGGTCCTGAACATCAGAGGCACTTGCTCCTGAAATGCTGTCATCTGAATGAAAGGTTAAAGGATACGAATGAAGTAAACTTTTAAGAAGATTTCAAATACACCATTCAGCTTGCTACATGCCATCTATTACATCCCCATTTTGCCACAAACTGACCACCTGTTACCATTACCCACCCTAACTACTTGTTCCTAATGACCATTTTGTTCACCTGTCTGAAAAGTCTATCCTGAAGAATTAATAATTCACTTCCTGATAGAGAGAGAACATAAAAATAATAGCACAGGAAGTACAGCATGGGGTCCATCCCCCTACTCTAGAAGAACAAGGAGCACCGACTGGAGGGCAGAACTGCGCACGTGTTTGTCCAGCTATGGCATGCACAGCAATTGAAGCTGTAAGATAAGCAGGCAGCAGGAAGCCACTGAGGTGACTCAGCCTAATGCCTCTTTCTTCTCGCACATGGTTAGTCAGCCCAGCCAAGAGAAACTTCTCATAGCACATGCCAAGCACCAAACCAGAAGAAAAAAAAAAGCAAGCACAAAGGTGAAACCATAGGTTGCATCCTGTTTGTAGTCGTTCATCTCTGCCTGGCACCACTTGTTTAAAATAAGGCCTCCCAGAGGTACCCTCTTGCCCCCAGATTTGGCAGGTTACCTGCACTGATATTGTTACAAGCAGCGGGTAGAACAGCGGTGCCACCTTCCATTCTTTGCAGGCAGGCAGGTTGTCTTGCTTTTCACTTGCCAACAGTCCAGCTGGCACACCCTTGAGCAGAGACAGCCAATTACTCACGGCTCAGGACAGAAAGCGGGAGACCCCGAGCACTCATGAAGCCCTGAAGCCCGCGCACGCATGCACACACACAGGAAGCGTGCTGAGCAGCAGCCAGAGGGGGGGAGGGGTTAGTAGACTTAGCAGTGCAGGGAGGGGCAAAGCCAGGCACAGAAAATTAACTCTTTCTGCTCCTTTGCTCTGAATGGCACATGGGCCTGGGAACTAAATGAACAAGGTCACCCAAAATGAGCACATACATCCCACAGCACCTCAGAATGGTCTTGTATAGAGTAAATCTCCATAACTGGTCTGTCATATCCCTGAGACAAAGAGGGACTGTCAGACAGGTGGCGAGCTACACGCCCTCTCACTCAGATACTGGATACACTGGTTTACGCATGTAACTGCCTGAGGGGATAGAGAAGAGCTGGCAGGTTCCTTTCCGAGTAACTAACAATCATTTATAAAAAAAAAAAAAAGTATTAGCTTTTAAAGACAAAATGATCTTCTCTCATTTCTGGCTGCAAGTGAAGAGGCCAACAACCTGCCATCATTCCTCAAAACGTAGTGCTTCTCACGCAGTATCTAGTCTGGTGCATGAAGGAAAAAAAAAAAAAAAAAAGAAATGAGAGGATCTGAGTTGGCCCCCTCTAATTAATAATTAGTTTTGGAGAGGCTTCTTCATTACAGTTTAAACTTTCAAACCTTTTGACACTACTGAATCATGTGGTGAAATCTCTATAGGCTGGAGCAGTACCATTTTACTCAGCATTTTTAGGGCAGCTTGATTAAAAATGTAGGCTACAATGATTCGGGCAGATTAACAAAAGCCAGCCTGGATGTATTTGTACACAAGGGGGAAATTTCTGCTATGTAATCACCAGGTAATAGCGGCACAAGGAATTTCCCCTAAAACCTGCCAACAGGATGCAAAAAGAAATTTGTAATTCATCACAAAAGTATCTTGTGTACTTGCTGTAAAATGTGCCTGTGATATAACCTGCAAGTCGAGCTGGATACAGCTTGCGATGATCAGTATCTGCTAAGAGAGCAGCACAGGAAATTTTGAGAATAATACAAATATCTATGCACAAAATATGTGATTTTCTCTGCGTTGGTAAAGATAAGCCTGAAGTGTACATTTCATGAGTATCTGCAGGCAATAACTTTGAGTGCAGGTGGGTAAAAGCCAGTAAAGTTTAAAAAAACTGAGTACAGGTGTTTGCACCCTCTAATTTCATCCATCCATCCATTATCCAACCTGCTATATCCTAACTTCAGGGTCACGGGGGTCTGCTGGAGCCAATCCCAGCCAGCACAGGGTGCAAGGCAGGAAACAAACCCCGGGCAGGGCGCCAGCCCACTGCAGACCCTCTAATGTCAACGCTTCCCAAACATTCTGCATTTGCATTTGTAACCTTTGCAAACCAAAACCTCCCTTCTGAAACTTTGTATTTTTGCAGGAATTGCTGCATACACATGATTTTTAGGTTGTTTCAGATGACACCATCCCCTAAATAAATACAGGAGCTCAATGCAACTGCCTCCATATATGCCTCCACATATCTACGATTGGAATATAGCCAGGTTAAGTAACTTACTTGAGACCACAGTGTAAATAAACTTGTCTGGGGTTGTCTGGGAGGCACAAGTGTGCAGTGCTGCAGCCTCACAGCTTTAGAATATTTGTTTAAATCCTGCTTTGGGCACTGTGTGTGTGTGCGTGGAATATACAAGTTGTCTGCATGTCTGTTTTTTGCTGGATGGTCAGGTTTTCCTGCAGATTCTACATTGGCTCAGCGTAAGTGAGTGTGGGTGTATGTATGAGTGTACCTTGTGCCAGATCAGTGTCCCATCCATTGCTGGTTCTGCCCTTCCACCCAAAGCTGTTGACATAAGCTCCCTTTAGGGGGAATAAACAATAGATGGATTTATAGTGCAGTGCTTTGTTTTGTAAATCATGCTCCTGTTAAAGGATTAGGGTTAGGGTTAGGGTTTGGTTTTTGGTATTTTTCAAGTCACAGCTACTTCTTCACAAACAAAGTTATGTTCTAAAGTAAAGCATTTTCTATAAATTAAAAAAATATATAGCCACTCCTGGCGTTTTATAATGGAAACTTATCCTTTAAGAACTAAGACCAATCTGTTCTATGTTTTATTAATATTTTGCTTTCATCCATTCACATCAAGTCGTAAGAATTTTGCAGTCTTATGTATGTCTTCAGCTCCTCCTGTTCCATTGACACGCCGGGAAATAAAAATCCAAAGGCCTTATGAAATCATATGTGCGTTAAGCAATCAGCTTTGTATGCCTCAATTGTGAAAAACTGGGATCTATTTACGTTTTGGGAGCAGTGGCGAGAGGAAGAAAAAGCAATTGGGCAGATGAGAATCTGTGACAGAAATTGGTGAAATGTGTCCCACTCTGCACCATCGTGAAAGATTCCCAGATCAGGATTTAACTTTTATAACCCTAAATCTTCTCTAAACTCATTCAAAACCTGGAATGGCAACCAAAGTAAAGTACAAATATTGCTTCAAGACCATAGGCTCAAGTCCAGTAGATCAGAGATGCAGCTGTGGCATTAACAAGAAAAACTCTTAGCCCGGTAGAAAAAAAGACAGCAGCTGTCTCCTTGAATTTGTGATCTAGCTATTCATTTAGGGACACAAGTTCACTTGGTGGTGCCACAAATTAATTTGTGGCATGAGAGCTGGAGGTGCTGTTTAGACTTGTCTTGTACCCCTCTAATTTCACACACTCTTAAACTCCTGCCTCACTGTGCTGGTCCTGGCCCCGCCCCACCCTGCAGGGCAGCAGGTCTGCAGAGCTGCCAAATATGAAAGCTCCCAGTCCCGGACACATTTTTGTGGTTTTGCTTTTGTTTTATGAGCTTCACAAGATGGCTAGGTGCCAGGTGCCCGAGGCGGAGCTCTTCCCTCACTAATTATTTTCAGTGTGCAGATCGAGACAGACGGGTCCTGCTCCTCCTGGCAGTTGGCTTGCATGGCTCTTCCGCGGCTGCTGAGTGCAAGGAATGACAGTCCATGTCTAGGGAGGAAAGGGGCAAGTGTGCAGTACTACCTCATTGTGGCATATACTTCAGCAAGCTGAACAGCTGGACTTGAAAGACCTCAAGATCATTTGATTAAAACATCAAGCTGCAAGTGTCACCTTCATCCCTATTGTCAAAATACTTTGGTGCACTAAATAAAGTCATTTCCATGTAGTGTGCCTTTCCTTTCTGCCAAGCAGCAGGAAGTTCATAGACCAGCACAGTGTGCTGCAGCACATTAGAGCTGCATCCTGGAAGGCCTGCCTGCCCCTTCCTTCCTACCCAGGCAATGCTCACACAGATCAAAGTGCAAATAAAGACAAGGAAGCCACTCCTCCGGCAAAAGAAGTCATATACTGATTTCTACAACAGAAGAATGTAAACCCTTAAATTCAATCAGCCAAGAGGACAGCTTTTCCTAGGTTGTCAGAAGGAGCCAACTATAGCTTAGAGGCAGTGTACCTAACTCAAGGGACAGAGAACTGCCCAGACAGGTCCATGAAGGTCAGTATGCCATTAGTTGAAAAGGAGCTGAGGCAGGCCTCTGGAAGCAAGGTTAGCACTCAGGGATCAGCAGGCGTTGAAGCAGCATGATCACCACAGAGGACATGATAACTCAACTCCCTGCAATGAGTGTCATTTTATTTTCACTCCCTACTGTGCAGGGGAACTCAAAAGAACAAGCAGCTATGAAATATGCAAATTCATATAAAATACTGCCTAGTGATGGCTCAGCGATCAGCTGCAGATCTAAACTGGCCAGTTTTCGCTATAACAGACTTGATCAGTGATCGGTAAATTGGCTGATCACAAAAAAGTGTTTTTAATCATCTGCTTTTCAAAGCTTTACAACAATTTAGTTATACGTGAGGTATTACAGTAGTTGAGCTAGCGTACGTCTTTTTTTTTGCCACGAACTTCCTGTAAACTGATAACAGCAAGGCAGGCTATACCAGAAAGAGAGGAAGACTGGAATATTAGCCTTTATGTTAAAGAAAGTGGAGTAATAAACTAAGAAAAATAAATCAGAGGAGTCGTCCTGTGCAGTTAGACACATGGCAAGAAAAGCTGCTTGACTGACTTCAGACCTCTTTATTTTGTCCTTTAATTAAAACGAACACTGCTTGTCTGAACAAGCTTGTGCTAAGCGCAGCAGCTCACATTTTCAGTTAGAAAATGAAGAGATAAAATAGAATTTGAAATTTCTGCTTAGTAAACAATAGGCTTGATAGCGTAATAGCAAAATTTGTTGATTTAACCTGTAAACTTGTTAAGCATGTTAGCCTTGTTACTGCTTAATAAACATCTTTTAAAAATTTGGTCGATTTGCAGCTTTTTTGATGGTTTGTACTGTGTATCTTATTTCATTGTGTATGTCATACATTATGACTTTTGGTAATAAACAAATGCTGCATAATTAAAATGATAATCCATATCAATAATTACACCACAGGAATTCGGAATGTCTAGCTGCTACACTGAGAAAAAACAAAATGTGTATATAAATATAGTAAATGCATAATTGAATAGCAAAAAAAAAAGCTGTAGTGCAATTAAGGATTACAAATCATTAAAACATAAAAATCTGATCTGGGAAAGTCAATGTGTTAATTTTTGTGATTAATGTAGCCTGCTTAACGCATTAAAAAAATATTGTCGCATCCAGGGCCGTCAATAAGGCAAACGCCACAGGCAGTGCTTTGGTCAGGATGGCATTTTCATTTATGTATTTATTTTTTTAACATTACAAAACAATAATACTATAATGATCGGCTGGAGACGCAGAGTGCCATGTGGCTGAACAGTTACTAAAGCACTGTGCTTCAGAAGGCGCAGTGCATTATACAAACGAAACATCTGAGCAAGAGGGGGAAGTCCTGATGAAAGGGTGGAGAAAGAGAGAGAGATGGGTTTCAGTGTGAAGAGTGCTGGAATGGAAGCGCTTTTGATTGGCATTGGGGCATGGGGCAGCTGCAATGCAGGTGTGGATGAGATGGAGCAGAGTGGTGTGCACAAACATCACAGAGTAAACGAGTGAGTAAAGGGGAGCGAGAGTGAAAGAGCGGCGTGCTTCTGGGCCGTCGACACTGAAGTGGGAGATAGTATAGAGGGGTTAAACGAGTGAGTGCGATTAAAGTTGAGGCAGTCACTGAGCTGCTTTTATGTTGGCTTCTCCAGGTGGTCCCATCCACCTCAGACAGATTTCGACCACCTGAGGAGCTTGGCATTACACTGTTATTTCCACAATGCACCAGTTGAAAAACACTTGTGTAGAGTATAATTATCAAGTTGTTGATGGTGATGAACAATTGCGGATAGTATATGCAGAGTTTGAAAACAAAGTTTTAATGTACGCCCATTTAAGAGATGTGCATTCTTTCAATTAAATCAGTCATCAGCAATAATGCAATCAAAGTCAACAGTTGTTTCGATCATTTAATTTTTATTTTGACACATCTATGTCTCATATGTTATGCCAATTTGATAATTCATACATTGGCTTTGTTTTCTTGTTGCCTTCTTTTCAGCTTGCCTTTTAGGAAGGCATTCAAATTCAGGTTGTTTTTGCTCAAGTTGTATTTTGTTCAAAGTTCAGGTTTAAGGTCATTGTTTAAGTTTAAACTATGCCAACATTTTTTTTAATTCCTAATGGGTGATTCAATTTTATAATTACATGCTTTAATATTACATGCATATTTACATTTATGAAGTATTTAACTGCTAATATAAATTAAACAAACCGTGTGAGAACTTACATATTTTTTGTTACAGAAATAAGAAAAAATACTTTTTTAAATTAAGATTTGTTTTAGATAAATACATTACAGAATAAATTAAACAATATGGCAACTTGTAATTATGAGAAACATTTTATTGTCTTTTATGCTACATGCATTATAGATAAATATTTTCTGCACATATTGTATTAGTTTAAAAAAATGCATATTTTAAGGGAATTTCATTTAATTTAGTATTTTTATGGTCACTGATCAACAAGCCTACAGGATTTCAGTTTTGTTAATACAAAATGAACAGGTAGTATCTGTTGTCTACAGTTTAATTATACAAATACCAAAGTTAAGGCATTGGGGTTCTATACGTCTGGTTATGAAGGAGCTTAGTGTAAGTCAAGTCAAGTCAAGTTGGGGAGCATGCACTAGTACAGCGCGTTGCCACACCCACTACACAACGAAACAACTCGGGATTCCGGTTGGCAACCCCCCAGGCAGACACACGGTCCAGTCCCACCCTCTGGAAATGACCCTCTATCTGCCACAGACAGGTGTTATGTGGGCGACCCCTTGGCCTGGTCCAGCCACTCGGGTCCCCAACAATGAGGATCCTACGAGCCAGATCACCCTCGGGGAAAAGCGCCACATGGCCGTAGTGCCGTAACTGACGCCCCCTCACAATGCGGGTCATGTGCCTCATCCGGGACTCCATGAGCAACTGCTCATTCGACACAAAGTCAAACCAACGGTACCCAAGGATTTTCCGGAGAGACACAGTACCAAAGGAGTCCAGCCTTCATCTCAGGTCACTGGATAGCATCCATGTCTCACAACCATATAGCAAGACAGGAAGCACCAGGACTCTAAAGACTTGGACCTTCGTCCTTTTGCAAAGACATTGGGAGTGTCACACACCCCTTTCCAGCGACCTCGTGACCCCCCCCCATGCTCTCCCAATCCGTCTACTGACTTCATAGGGAGAGTCACCAGAGCCATGAATGTCACTGTCGAGGTAAGTAAACCTCTTAACGATGTCAACACTCTCTCCGCAAACAGGCACACTGCTGATGGCTGAGCCCAAGAGGTCATTAAAGGCCTGGATCTTGGTGTAAAATGTTTTTTAAAGAGACAAAAAAAAAGAAAAAACGGAACCTGTATCAGAATCAGTCAATTCAGCAACATGACATCGGTATCAGCCCTAAAACAACCTGACAGGAGCATCCCTAACTGCCCTAACTAAGCTAACCGGAGAGTTCAGCTGTAATTATCAGATCTGCAGCAAGTCTGACAGCTATCCTCTTCATTTTACTAAGGAGGATGACGATGGGTTGAGGTTGGAGATAAAGGTATATTCTAATAAGGGTGCACTGGTTAGCACTGTGGCCTCACAACTCCAGACTCCTGGATTTGATTCCTGGTCCAGGCACTATGTCTGGGATTTGCACATTCTCCTAATACCTGCAGGTTCTTCTCCAGCATCCCAAACATGGTGAATTTTTAGTCCTACGTTGCCCCCATAAGATTGAATAAGTGGGATTTGTACCCCATTCTTTTTGGCTCTTGTCCAAGATAGGAATTTTCCCCTACAACCATGAATTGGACTTGATGGATACATTCAAATGCGACACAGAACAAGTTAAAATCCGTCAACTAGGTGTGCAGCTACCAGACCGTTTCTATTATGAGTACTCTGTTCTTTCAATTAACCATATCTTCCACTCACCCTTAGTCGGTGGCCAAAAATGACCAGATTGCCAGGCCAGGTAACACATCAGTGCCAGAAGAAATTCAAATACTCATCCGGCATAATTTTAATGTAGCATCACCTATCTTATAACCATTATTTTAATGTACTGACTCAATTCACTAAACAGAATAATAAATACAGCCATACTTGTGAAACAGACCTTACAAAATCATTCCAGGAAACAGCCATATAGGTGTTCCTATCCTAAGAGATCGTAGCAGAGTACAAAGGGGTGCTACACATCTGTAGCTTCAAACACTACAAGCAGGCTAAGGCAGAGGTCTGGCCTGGCACTTTCTAAAATGACATGTCCAAGAACTGAGCACAGAGCTGACTTTATCCAGTTTGGCATAAATGTAACAAAATGCTGGGACAAAGGAAAGAGAGGAAAGGTCAAAGGCAACATTCCTCCATCTGGAAGCATTCAAATTTTATGCCCCGCCCCCTTCGTGCAGGAATTTAGAAACCTAATACACTTCTCGTGCTTCGCGTAACATGTGGCAGGATGGAACCTGCATCCCCAGCCGAGAATGTAGACAAGCACTGCTGCAGCATAAATACAGGCTAATCGAGAATCACAAAGACAGGGGTGCCCTAGGGAAGGTGCTCTGACTTCCAGCCTCAGATATAGTGGAAGACTCATTTCCAGCCTTGTCCACTTTCTTTTGAGCACTGCGCACGCGTGCCACCAGTTCTCAGTGAGCAGGCGTCTCTTGTGACAAACTGAATTTCAGAGGCTTTGCTTAGCATCTGGTGTCGGCTTTCTTGTCTCCAGCGAGTCTGCGGTGCACAGAGGGTCTGTGGGACGGGGGTTTGGGGAGGGTAGACGTCTGTTCATGGAGGATTAAGAGTAGTGTGCCCAACAACATAGGCACATGCAGAGGGGAGGAGGAGGGGTCTGCCCAATCACACATAATCCATAGTAAATGACAGGGCTTGAGTGTACAGGCAAAGCTTAAGGTCTAAGAAAAAAAAAACAAAAACATAAACAAAGAGAGCATTTGGACAACCATCACTCCAAGAATGATTAAAGACAAGTGTTTGAAGGTATTTATAAAAGGCTGCTGCAATACCGCAAAAGGGCCACTCAAATTATTAACACCAAAGTAAAGATTAATGATTTTTTATTACATACAAATCACTTGGGTTTCAACTTTAAACTGGTGCTTCGCTGCTTTGCCCAGGTAGCTGACTGGGGGTCAGCTGGCCAAGGTCTGCCATTTCATTAAACTAAAGAAGTTTCATTTTTTTGATATTTGTATTAGTCTAAAATTTCTGTTTACCTTTTCTCCACTGTCATCTGATCTGAGGCTCTCTGGAAAATCATATTTAGTTATAATTTACAGTGTGTATAAATATCTTCTTTTTATGGTAACTGCTAACTTTTGTATCACTATGAATTGAACCGAAAGACGTGTGCAAGTAAATGTGCTCTCTCCAAGGATGTCTCATGTCTTGCGCTCAGGACTGTTGGGATAGGCTCTGAACTACATGCCAATCTGGTTAGGAATAAGCAGGTACAGAAAAATCCAACAGTATGCACAGCATTCTGTGCAGTCCTTTGTGAATAACATTTGCAGAGGCCTAGCAGCAGTGGCTGCAAGACATATTAAGAACCAGAGGCCACAAATGTACTGTGGAGCTACAGAATGATATTCTAACTGCAAGGTTACCAGGGCACCACGGGAAATCCAGGTTTAAGAAGCACCACACCACTATACAAGTTACGATGTATAACACAGAAGCCTTCAGATGCAGTTTTTGTTTAAAAAATACAGAATACATCTAACAATTGTATACTTTCAACGGTATTTTCTCTCCCCACACTCTTGTGGAATACTTGTAGTCTGGTTTGTGTGTTGTATTGTATTTGCCCTGTATTTGACACTCAACACATACCCAACCTACCTGGAAGGCAGTCTCTCTTTGAATTGCCTTTCCAAGATTGCCTCCATTTTTTATTGTAAGGTTTTTTTGAAGGTTTTATCTTGTGTTCTTACAGAGGCAATAATGGGGGGGCTGTCAAATAATTTGTCATCATTCTTTGTATGATGTGATTTTGGGCTATACAAAAAATATGTTGTATCTGTTTTGATCATTAAATAAAATCCCACTACCAGGCTGGGAAGTCAAAAATGATGCACTTGCATCTCTTTCTGTGGTCTTTCAGTTGAGAATGTGCAGTGATCAACCTGCCAGTTCAAATCAAAAATCACTCCATCACAACATAAGCATTCTTTTGGTCACCTACAGTTGTGCTTGAAAGTTTGTGAACCCTTTAGAATTTTCTATATTTCTGCATAAATATGACCTAAAACATCATCAGATTTTCACTCAAGTCCTAAAAGTAGATAAAGAGAAACCAGTTAAACAAATGAGACAAAAATATTATACTTGGTCATTTATTCATTAAGAAAAATGATCGAATATTACGTATTAGTGAGTGGCAAAAGTATGTGAACCTTTCAGTATCTGGTGTGACCCCCAATAACTGCAACTAAACGTTTCCGGTAACTTTTGATCATTCCTGCACACCGGCTTGGAGGAATTTATGCCCATTCCTCTGTACAGAACAGCTTCATCTCTGGGATGTTGGTGGGTTTCCTCACATGAACTGCTCACTTCAGGTCCTTCCACAACATTTCGATTGGATTAAGGTCAGGACTTTGACTTGGCCATTCCAAAAAATTAACTTTATTCTTCTTTAACCATTCTTTGGTAGAATGACTTGTGTGCTTAGGGTCGTTGTCTTGCTGCATGACCCACCTTCTCTTGAGATTCAGTTCAGATGTCCTGACATTTTCCTTTACAATTCTCTGATATAATTCAGAATTCATTGTTCCATCAATGAAGCCAAGCCGTCCTGGCCCAGATGCAGCAAAACAGGCCCAAACCATGATACTACCACCACCATGTTTCACAGATGGGATGAGGTTCTTATGTTGGAATGCAGTGTTTTCCTTTCTCCAAACATAACGCTTTTCATTTAAACCAAAACGTTCTCTTTTTGGTCTCATCCATCCACATAACATTCTTCCAATAGCCTTCTGGTTTGTCCACGTGATCTTAAGCAAACTGCAGACGAGCCGCAATGTTTTTTTTTGGAGAGCAGTGGCTTTCTCCTTGCAACCCTGCCATGCACACCATTGTTGTTGAGTGTTCTCCTGATGGTGGACTCATGAACATGAACATTAGCCAATGTGAGAGAGGCCTTCAGTTGCTTAAATATTACCCTGGGGTCCTTTCTGACCTCGCCGACTATTACACACCTTGCTCTTGGAGTGATCTTTGTTGGTCGACCACTCCTGGGGAGGGTAACAATGGTCTTGAATTTCCTCCATTTGTACACAATCTGTCTGACTGTGGATTGGTGGAGTCCAAACTCTTTAGAGATGGTTTTGTAACCTTTTCCAGCCTGATGAGCATCAACAACTCTTTTTGTGAGGTCCTCAGAAATCTCCTTTGTTCGTGCCATGATACACTTCCACAAACATGTGTTGTGAAGAGCAGACTTTGATAGATCCTGTTCTTTAAATAACACAGGGTGCCCACTCACACCTGATTGGCATCCCATTGATTGAAAACACCCGACTCGAATTTCACCTTCAAACTAACTGCTAATCTGTGAGGTTCACATACTTTTGCCACTCACAAATATAATATTCGATCATTTTCCTCAATAAATAAATTATCAAGTATAATATTTTTGTCTCATTTGTTTAACTGGTTTCTCTTTATCTACTTTTAGGACTTGAGTGAAACTCTGATGATGTTTTAAGTCATATTTATGCAGAAATATAGAAAATTCTAAAGGGCTCACAAACTTTCAAGCACAACTGTAGACAATGCAAGAGCTAATAAAAATGGTAATTCCTCACTGCTTCACAGTTAGCAACATTCTCTTCTCTTTACGAAACATTGCTGGGTTCCAGACTTCAGAATCAAGACAGTCAAAAAGACTCCTCTGGTATATGAAAACCAAACAAATCAATAAAATGGGATAGAAGTGCAAAAATCTTGAAAATATCGATTTAGTACATGGGTAGTGGGAGTAGATGTCATTCATTAAGAGCCAAACTAAAGGTTGTTTTCCATGGCAATCTTGGCTGACTAGAATTTTTGAATTTCTAACTGAACTCCCTCAAACAGTAAAACGAATAACGAACAGTTTTACTTTTCTTATGCTTCATTTTTAAAACACTTCTTCAACAAATAATATGGATGAGAGTGTAATGGTATGGAGTTTCTCACTATACAGATTCTAAAAAAATATAATGCATTCAACAACTTTGTAGTAGAAGCTGGGAAGAGAGGTGCAAGAATTGTAAACATTTTAATAACTGGGCAGCCAGACAAATCTTAGTGAAGGGATTTTCCAACAGATGAAGCTGGTGAACTGGATATAAAAAGAAGTAAAACTGAGACTAGTCTTATACAGTAACTCTGACGAATCTGAAGTCTCCAGACACAACTTACATTACATACTTACAGGTGTAAAAGCACCAGTGCCATTTCATTATGATGCACCTTAATGCACCACTGCACAATTATTGTAAGCAGCTGCTTGACTGACGTGCATCTCCTTGACTATAATTTCTCGTTTTCTCGCTCTACTCAGCACTGTTTCTTGCCCGAGTAACTTCTGCTAGCAAATGGGTAACTGCTTGAAGGAAAATGGAAGACACACCATTACATGCTAATTGTACAGCGGAACCTGCCCCATTGCTTCACATATCAATGTTGCACTCTGGAGAGTTTTGTCAGTGTACTGTTAAAATGCCCAAGGAGTTGTTAGGTGGCCAAAACCACAAGTGGGTTGTTGTTCTTTATAGTTTGCACAATGCTGCATTTTTTCACTGCTTTGTTCCTTTGCTAATTTTTTAACCTGGATAAAATAAAGTTATTGTGTCATGGCTTTGAATTTGGTGGCCTGTGCAATGCACTGAACCAGCCCTCTGAGAAGGGAACCATCTACCGTAAAATATACCCTGCTGTTGTACAGACATTCTTGATACATCTCAAATTGGTTTTGTACACCAATTTCTGACTAGCTGGTGTTATAAATTTGCATATGAAATTTGATTTTGCGTCAATCAGTCAGTCATTTCCCAACCCGCTATGTCCTAACGCAGGATCACAGGGGTCTGCTGGAGCCAATCCCAGCCCACCGCAGGACACACACACACAAAGCACACACTAGCGACAATTTAGAATCGCCAATGCACCTAACCTACAGGTCTTTGGACTGTGGGAGGAAACCCACGCAGACACGGGGAGAACATGCAAACTCCACGCAAGGAGGACCCGGGAAGCGAACCCAGGTCTCCTTACTGCGAGGCAGGAGCAGCGCTACCACTGTGCCGCCCTTGACTTTGCATAACACTGCAAATACGCATCTCCTGAACACAGTGAAACCATGCAGCATTCCTCCGGACGCAGAACCAGGCACCGAGGTCCACTCTCCCGTCACAAGGTTCTTGCACAATAGCTTGATCATATATGCACTTCAAAGAATCAAATGCTTTCACTTTTCCATAAGTCTTAAGCTGATGACTTATTATCAGATAACACTTAAATTATTTTCAGTTTTGCTAGCTGCAGGCATGCTTTGTAGTTCTAATTAAAAACGTTTTTTTTAAAAGGTGTTCTTTCAATTTGAAAAAAGAAAAAAAAAAAAAACATGTCTTCATATTTCCACTGAAATCTGCGGTACAGTCACAAAATGTCTGTTCTTCCATCCACAGTCTTAGCTCACTTAATCCAATTACCTGACTGCAGATGGCCGGAACCGATTCCTGCAGGCTGGACTCAAAAGAGGACACAAGTCAGTCCACTTCTGGGCACACGAAAACTCACCCTCACTGGACCAAAAACCGGAATACATGGAGACCTCCACATAGCTATACTGTAGCAGCTACAACCACTGCACCATCATGCCACCTTTCCAAAAAGAATGTACCTTACTTAAAAATAAAACATGAAAAGGGCTATTTCTCTGCGGTGGGTTGGCACCCTGCCCGGGATTGGTTCCTGCCTTGCGCCCTGTGTTGGCTGGGATTGGCTCCTGCAGTCCCCCGTGACCCTGTGTTTGGATTCAGCAGGTTGGAAAATGGATGGATGGGCTATTTCTTTATCATATATATATATATTAATGGCTTTCTTTTCTATCGTCAAGTTATTTTACAGTTCTTTTTGGCAAACATAAAACATGTGCTTGCATCACTGCAGATCATAAAATAAAGTTCAAGTCACAATTACAATCAAGATTAAGATGTAGTCATTACACAGCTTAATAATTTGTTCTTAACTCTTACATTTATTTTCCCTAAAGGTGATAAAGCAGTGCTCATAGTTTAATGCTTGCATACTTCCCACTCAAGATTACACTCGTGCGGTACATCTGAGATTTGCAGATCTCTTTGACTAAAAGCAGCTACTCTATTCTCTTTGAATAAAAGCAGCTACTCAATACTTTAGTGCAAATATAAAATGCACTGGCATGAAGATGCTGAAAATAGAAGTGTTTTTGCTTACTGTACAGTGTAACGCATATTACTAATGCACATATGACAGCTCTATAAAACTACTAGATTACAGCTTGCCACATTCACGTCTCACCTGATATAAAGCACTCTCTGCAACAGAAACTCAGAAACGGAAACTCGCTATATAAATGTTCAGATCATATTGCAACCATCTAAAATAATAAACCGCTGGCAAATTTGCTGCTTCTGAGGCAACAATTGTGCTAAGAGAAAAAATACAAAACTCCAGAATCAGTGACTTAATTTATAATTTGAAACAAGTTGAGAACTGGAGTAAGCTCCATAAGCTTTGTCAGTGAGCTATGGTGTAGGAGCTTGTTCTAGATCCCCAGGAAGACCACACTCCCTTCCAGCACATTGTGTAGCAAAGCCATAACTAAACATAATGTGTTTACTATGTTAAAGTAGTAGTTCTCGAAACATGAGTCAAAGTGTGCAAGCATAATGAAAGGGAAGTCTTGCGCAACACAAAGATAAACTATCCATTATTGTGCATTGTCTACAAAGCAACTACTGCTATAAAATGTAGTCCGTTTAGCCATAAAACAGCCGAATATAAACAAAGGTTAAGCAGGTAGTTACTGAAATGGTGAAACTATACAATGCCATTACTATCAGATGTGAACACTGCTAAAAAATCATAAAAAACATTTTCACTGGTCAAGCTATCACAGTTTTTCAGTTGTAAGTTTGGTTGATTATTCCCCAGATTTTTGCTTTACAGTTTTATCTTACACAAATTAATGCAATAACCACATTTATCTGGTGGTACATAATAGACAATAAGAATAAATAAGTATTTAAACAGTAACAAGAGTAACAACGTGCATTAAAAAAAATAATAATAATTTGCTTCATACCAAACCCGCTATCTGAAGGCACAATAAAGTATGGGGAAGTTAAAGTGACGGGTCCTGTAGTCTGCTGGAGGGGCAGTTTGTGCAGTCATTGCCAGCTGGGACTGGATGGAACAGAAAAGTTTTTCCTTCTAACCCAGGGGTCCTCAATCACAGTCCTGGAGGGCCGCAGTGGCTGCAGGTTTTTGTTCTAACCCGGTTGCTTAATTAGAAAGCAATTCATGGCTTGTTGGTGCTTCAGCTCTGTTATGTCAGGTCATTCTCATATCCTAGATTTTCTTCCCCTTTCTAAAGATATCATCCAAATGATTTGAAGGCTAAAATGGCAGAGTAATTCTCAGTCCTTCACTTTTTTCTCTTCATTCAATTTTTTCAGTCTATTTCATTAAACCCAATAGTGCATGAGAAATACACACAGAGGTGTCAATGGTAACAAGCTAAATGAAGAAATGTTGGCCTCTTTTGTTATTTGCATGTTATTGCTAATTAAGAGCAATTTAAAAACCAAGACTACAGCTGTTTAAGACTAAAATAAGCAATAAGGGTTCAAAATCTTAATGGGAGAGACCACTAAAGTGAAGTAGAAGTGTTACTTGAGCAATAAGTGCTTCTCATTAAGCAGTTGGGTTGGAGCAAAAACCTGCAGCCACTGCGGCAATCCAGGACCGTGATCGAGGACCTCTGTTCTAACCCAACCAAGACCATCTACACTAAAAAAAAAATTATATTCTGAAATGTCTATCGAACCATCTGTCCATTTTCTGTACTTTTCATGCCCATCACAGAGTGCTGAAGCTTATCTGGGTAATAAGAGATTCAAAACAAAACAACTCTAGGAATGCCAGCCCACTGTGGGTTTCATTCAGTTACAAAGCTTACCATCTGCAACTGTGCCAATTTTAAGGAATACTCCACCCAAAAATGATATTTTTATATGTAATGACCAAGAATCATCCATCCATCCATTATCCAACCCGCTATATCCCAAGAACAGGGTCACGGGGGTCTGCTGGAGCCAATCCCAGCCAACACAGGGCACAAGGCAGGAAACAAACCCTGGGCAGGACGCGCACACACACCCACATGCCAAGCACACACTAGGGACAATTTTGTACAGACATTCTTGATACATCTCAAATTGGTTTTGTACACCAATTTCTGATTGGTGTTATAAATTTGCATATGAAATTTGATTTTGCGTCAATCAGTCAGTCATTTCCCAACCCGCTATGTCCTAACGCAGGATCACAGGGGTCTGCTGGAGCCAATCCCAGCCCACCGTAGGACACACACACACACAAAGCACACACTAGCGACAATTTAGAATCGCCAATGCACCTAACCTGCAGGTCTTTGGACTGTGGGAGGAAACCCATGCAGACACGGGGAGAACATGCAAACTCCATGCAAGGAGGACCCGGGAAGCAAACCCAGGTCTCCTAACTGCGAGGCAGCAGCGCTACCACTGCGCCGCCATGCTGCCCACCAAGAATCATTTTTAATCTCAAAACTTCATACAGAATGCACTGAAAAAAGTTTACGATATAATAGAAGCCAATAGTGGCCAATGAGGTACAACGGCTAACGAGGTGAAAAACATTCATGGAAAAAAGAAAAAAAAGTCTCACGTTACTCATGTTGCATAGTCCACAAGTCAGTTATCCAGTCATATGCACAAAACGCGTGCTTTTTATCCTAAAATATATTTTTGCTAAATACATACTTTCAGAATTATCAGCAAAACCTTGTTTTTTAGAACTGATCTGTCCTTTAACTATGCACCTGTCTAACTTTGGTTTTACACAATAATCACTGCACTATTGCACCTTAACACTTAATTCTATTTTATTTCACTTAATGTTATTTATGCTCTATTATATTGTTATCTTTCAATCTAGGACTTTTTGTTAATCTGACTGATATTCTTCTAACTTTGCACAGTTTTTGATAAGCGGATCAGAATGCATTTCACTGTCCTGTATAACTATGCATGTGACAAATAAAGAATCTTGAAAACATTATAATAGGACTCTTGATTAACGAATAAGGGGGAAAAGGTGGGCCTTCAACTGAAAAAGTAATTCCCAAGAAACTTTAGGCTTCCTGTTTATAATGTTCACTGATAATTTAAGAAGTGCACATTTAGCAATATTTTAGCAAAAAAGCACGCACATTTTGAGCATACGGCTGGATGAACTGACATGTGGATTTAGTACTACAAGCAAAACAAGATTTTTTCCTTCCCCATGGACATTTTTCACATAGCTTGCTACTGTACAGCATTGAAAAGTATTGACTTCTAGTAGATGATTAACTTTTTTCTCTCCATTCTGCAGGAAAAGATTAAATTATATTTTTTTCTCAGTCATTATTACACACTATGAGATAACATATTAAAAAAATATTATTTTTGGAAGGAGTATTCTTTTAAAGTTGCCAAATAACCTAAAAAGAATTTCACTGGGAAGTGGGTGTAAAACAGCATACCCAGAAAGCCAACAAGGACAAGACGGTAACATGGAAACACCAAAGTGACAGTGACTGGGCTTGAAATGAATCCTAGTTCATTAGTGGTAGCCACTGTACCAGGGTACCAAACTAAATCCTACCCTGCTAATGCAAACTAACTGAAAGTCAAAGAAACACTACATGTAAAGACAACATAAGTAACGTTGAACTAAAATATTTTCATTTAAAAACACACCAGCATTTTCACATTGTTTACAAAATTATTTTCATTACATACTAAAGCAACCAAAAATGTGTATCACGTAATTGTTCACGTATACCAGGCATGCACGTAGCATAGACATCTTAAACCGGGCATACACTGTGCAGTTCTGGCAAGATTTTAAGCCCGATTTGCAGTTGCCCAGTGACTTTCTGGGTCGGCCTGAATTTCAGCTTCATCGATCGTCATTTTACGTGTAGTAAAATGGAAGAATTTCTGTCATGTTTGAAATTTAAGTCGGTTGTCTTTCTGATGTCACCATTAAATGTCCTGAAATTTATTGTGCCATGACCACAGTTACAGTGTGCATCATACATATATAGTCTGAGCACCTATGTCATGGCACATAATTCAGGCCAAAGGTGCTCATGCACTTTGAGCATGTATACGAACGGTGAATCTATTGTGCATTGTTTGTAGTCACTTGACAATGTTTTCTAAAAATCACACAAAATGCAATTTAGATGCGTACGGGCACAAAAAACAACAAGTGCCATTGAAAGCAATGGTTTTATGCTAGCTGTGTTGGAGCATGTTTTCCTTCCACGATGGGTGGTAATGAGACGTAGTAATGAACAGAATCCAGTTAGGGAAGAGCAACGCAATAAGCACGAACCAACCAGAGTGTGACGCAGTCTGCATTTTTATAATTTTTTTTTTTTTGCCTGTCCACACTGGGTTTTCAAAAATCTTCCGTCTCTTGAGAGAATTTTGAAAAGTATTCATTTTCATCCGTTGTACTACAGTTAGCCAATAAAAGATGTGATTTTCTTTGACTTCTTATTTTCATCGGTTGAAAGCCCTATCGTGGTGTGGACAAAAAGGCAAAAAATGGAGTCAAATGCTTGCATATTTCAACGGAAATGTACTAGTGTAGATGGGACTGTAAAGGAGTAACATGATTATGTTGCTGCAATATTCTTATCCTCTGGACAATACACAGAAACAATTAAAAAAAAAAAAAAGGGTAATGAAATGAAGACAAAACATGAAAGCTCTGGTGGGAAAAGCTCGTGGGACACTGTGATTTGGCAAGAGACGGAACACATTCTGGTTACCATTAGACCCAAAAAAAAAAACTTGGCAGCACTTGAAGAAGATCTCAAGATAATTTTGTTTTAAACTGAGATGGAAAATTTTGGATAAAATGCATATTTTCAAAATCCTATAAGGTATTGATATAGGAGATGTGCTTTAACAAACGTAACAACTCATTGAGCCGAAGCAAATCAAATGATGGCTTTTAAAAACAATCTGAAAGAGCCCCCGTTTGAGGGGCTGAAGGGTGGTCTACCATTAGTATGTGATACTCTCATATTCCTTTCCAGTGGAGTTATAAAATACACCACATATTTATAATATCACATTATTTAAGCTATATAAGCATATCTCGTGGGTGCCACGGTAAATGTGCCAACTGTGGATTTGATCCTCCAACTTCTCGCCCACCAGATTGTACTGCCTACCTTCTGTAGCACCTCTCACACGTTAGAGGCTTCAAACCATTCGATTTCCTGCCTTTGAAATTCTGTCCTTCTATTATAAAACACGCAGCCACTAAAAATGTCCACAAGGATCGTGCTTGCATGCCAATCCCCTAAGGGCTCACTGGTGGAGGGCACCGCGGGCGGCTTCTGAGCCTGGAATGGCACTGGCAGACAAGTGCGTTTATGCTCGTGGAGCTCCCGCGCCCCTGCCCACACGGAATGCGGTACGATGTATGCCAGCGGCCCGATCACACCGGTGTCTACGTTTAACACAAGTGGTCTCGGTCTCCGCACCACGGGTTCAAAGGTCACCGCTGGCCACTCACACGCTCACGTTATGCGCTTCGTGGCCTGCAGGACAGCAGTAGCGTGACCCCCAGCGTCACTACAGCCCGCCTCATATAAACACCCCCAACAGCAGTCTTTTCTCCGTTTAGGATTTTATTCCAGCCTGCGTCGCCTCACCTCGGTTCCCTCGGGCATTATGTCCCCAATGCGGCCCGCCACGCTGTCCCCCAAGTCCCGGTTACGGCCCGTCTCGGTTCCTCCGACCCCGCAGCGGCCCGATTTGTCTACCTTGCCCCGCGTGCAGGGCTAGAGTTGCTTCTATTAATAGAAGCTCGATGTTTCACTCACCCAAGCTTCCGGCGAACCCGTCCATTTCTATTCCCAAGCTTGGCGCAGCACGTCCAGGTGTCTAGTGGGCTGGCAGAGATTTGGCGTCCGGTTTGACGGGAACTGCGTGTCCGGCCTCGGCGTCGGTGAGAACCCGCCCGGCGCCGTTTGATTGTCCGGCCTCGGCGGTGCTGCTCCCCTGCCTGGCGAGGACTTGGTGTCCGGCCTCGGCGGCGCTGCTGTCCCTGCTGGCTCTCGGGGACTCGCTGCTTTTTCTCTCACATACACTCTCAGTAGGCTCCCACGACCGGCCGAAGGAGGGAGGAGAAGACGCGGCTTTCGCGCTCCTGACTCCGCCTGTTTTTGGCAGGAAGCTTCTCACGATCAGCGGCGCACTGCCAGTCAGTCCAGTGCCAATACGGAGAAAAGCGGGGCTTTCGCGCATGAATGGCTGTCCGTGGCCTTTACCAACCTGACGCCTGAATAGCAATTACTCGGCTAACAGGTACGGACGGCGCAATCAATGCAGGGTGCCCGCCTACCGTGCCAGGATGCAGTTGGCATAACCATGCTAGACGGATGCAACGTTAAAATATTATGGTGTATGTCCCAATCCTTTTGTTCTAGACTGGCTGTTATACCATACCATTTTGTAAGCCCACTTAATTCTGAGCAGGGCTGGAGATGAACCAACAAGCATTGGGCACAAGGTAGGAGCAATCCTCTGAATAGGGTGCTCGTCCATTGCAGGGTGAACACACTCACAAACATCTCCCACAAAATAGATCCAGCTTAGGGCTGCCAATTCACGTAACTTGCATGTGTTTGGACTGTCTGACGAAACCCACACAGACACAGGAGAAAATTCAAACTCAACACGTGGGGGGCCCAAGATGTGACTACTGGTCTCAATATTGCCCATTGGTTCGATTTCATTACTGCTATGCTTCCCCTTCCTCCTTCCATAAAACACTGAACAGAGATGGGACGTTGAATACGTGGGCATGGTGGGATAACAAGAAGGTCCATCTTTGTCAGGTTGAGCTGGAAATGGTGTTCCTTCATTTAGGTTACAATATCAGTGAGACATGCAGAGATTCTAGCTGATACCATGTGGGTATAGCTGCATATCATTGGCATAGCACTGATAAAAAAAGGGAAATGATAATTGAACCTAGTGAGGATGTGTATAGAGAAGAGGACCCAGCGCAGATCCTTGGGGCACCACCATGCTTACCTGGTATCACCTGGACATCTTTTTTCTCCAGGACACATGGTAGGATCTGCCCAAGAGGTAGAACTCAAATCCTCTGAGGGCAGTTCCAGTAATGTAAAGGTCAGTGAGGTTAGCAAGGAGGATCTGATGATTGTGTCAAAGGCAGATGAAGATACAGTATCTAGCAGTAGGCAATCAATGTGGGGAACCTTATACACTTGTCAGGTCAGGTTTTGGAGCATGCACTAGTAAGACGTGTTGCTGCAACCACCGCACAACAAAATAGCTTGGGATCCCGGTTGGCGAACTCCCAGGCAGACATGTGGTCCAGTCCCACCCTGCAGAAAAGACTATCTTTCTGAAGCATCTAGGTGTTCCATGGTCGTCCTCTTGACCTGTTCCAGCTACTGGAGTCCTCAACAATGAATCCCACCATATGGCTCTAGTGCCATAACTGACACTCCCTCACAATGTAGGTAATGTTCCTTATTCAGGACTCCATGAGCAACCACTTATTTGATACAAAGTCAAACCAGTGGTACCCAAGGATTCTTCAAACAGACACAGTAACGGGTCTCTGAATAGCGTTCATGTCCCGCAGCCATATAGCAAAACAGGAAGCAATAGGTCTGTAAAGACTTGAACCTTCATCCATTTGCAGAGATATTGGGAGCGCCACACACCCCCTCCCAGCAACCACATGCTCTCCCAATCCATCTACTAACTTCTTAGGAAGAGTAACCAGAGACATGACGTCACTTCTGAAGTAAGTAAACCTCTCAACGCTGTTGACATTCTCTCTACAGACAGACACACTGTCCAAGAGGTCATTAAATGCCTGGATCTTGGTTTTATTCAGGATACTTGCAAATCCAGACACTCAGACTCCTTATTCAGTCTCTCAAGAGCCCCAATCAGAGCCTGCATTGACTCCGCAAAGATCACAGCATCGTCAGCAATGCCAAGATCAGTGAATCTCTTTTCACCAACAGATACCCCACAACCCTGCCCAACACCCAGTCCATGCAAGTATTGAACAGAGTAAGAGCAAGAACACACCCCTGACAAACCCCAGAATCAATTAGGAAAAACGGAGAGGTTCTGCGTCCACTCTGCACAGCACTCGCACTACCAGTGTACAGGCCACCATGATATCCAACAACATGAAATCTCAAGATGTCCCACAGGGCAGCTCGATCAAATAAGTCAAAAGCATTACGAAAATTGACAAACACTGTTGATATTCGCGTTTGCGCTTCATGAGAACCCTCGGTGCCAGGATGCTGTCGATGGTAGACTTCTTAGGTGCAAAACCAGACTGCTCCGGTCACTTTTAGGTGATCAAGGATCCTATTGAGGATGACCCTAGCAAAGGACCTTACCCGGCACCAAGTGCAGTGTTATCACCGGTAGTTGCCACAATCCATACAGTCTGTCTTCCCTTTCCAGATAGGGATGATAAGTCCAGTTTTCCTGTCAGTTGGGATGATGCCCGTCTCCCAAATGGAAGCAAAGATTGCTTGCATTGCCAGGAGGACAGCCTTACCACCAGCCCTCCAGTTCATCCCAGATGTCACAGATCCCTGCAGCTTTCCATACCCTCAGCTGGTTCACCACCTGTACTGTCTCAGTGAGATTGGGTGGTTCACAACCAATTGGAGGGTCAGCCTCAAGAACTGTGTACCCAGAGATGTCCAACATCCTAGCAGGAGGATCACCTCTAAGTAGCTGCTTAACGCAGCCAGCCCAGTGGGCTACAACTACAGTGTCATCCATAAGAACTGTTCCATCAGCCACCCTGACTGTGACTGTCTGAGGAACAGATTCGGATATGTGTAATACTTCGATTCCTCAGTAAGTAGGACATGGGTCACTAGACCATGGATGGTGTGTCACTCTCCTCTAACAAAACCCCTTCTTATCTGCCCTCAGAGCCCTCTTAGCCATCCTTCTCAGTTCCCACTACAGTGGCCATCAAACCTGTGCACTGCAACTCATCTCGATGATATCCAGGGTGTCCTGCGAGATGAAACACCTCACCCTGGGAACACCAGCAACACCAATACAACTCTCAGCAACCTTCAGGGTTGATGGACGTTTTGCTGCTAATTGGTCACTAGGCCCACAGACCTCATACAAGCTGCCTGACTATGGGGTGTACTATCACTAGACTGCCCAAGAAAATGTTCAGTAACATTTCATTAATGCACAAGTCATCTGTGATGCCAAGATGACACTGGTAAATGTTGTGGTTCAGTGACTTGGGCCAACCTGTGAGTCATGTACTTTGAAACAACGTAGCTTTGGCAGACATTACAGTGTTGTACATGGTGGCTGGGTTGTTGGTAAGGTAATTATCTGATCCCTTTACTTTTCATACAGCCCATACTATTCATTGTAACAGCAGTCATTGCATTACTTGCACCGGTAGTAGTGACTACCTGCTCAGACACTGGCACCATACGCCCTTCCCCAACCCCTAGAATACAGAGGAGAGGAACTATAATGCAGCACATGATCTTGTTCTTTGAGCTGTAGCATGCAGCCAGAAACTCTTGAATGAAGGTAGAGGGGTCTCAATGCATTAGGTGGTATTATTGAATAGCATCTGCAGGGTCATGATTGCATATATATGTGGTTGACTAGCGTGCTCCATATATGGATGTTTCAGTGCGGAATTTTAGGCGCACTCACATATACACGTTTACAAGGTGATTGTCAGTCAGTCATTTTCTAAACCATTTAGTCCTGAAGTGGGGGTGCTGGAGCCTGTCCCAACTAGCATAGGGTACCAGTCCATCATAGGGTGAACACACACACCAACCACACATCAGGGTCAATTTAGGATCAGAAATTCACCTAATCTGCTTGTCTTTGGACTTTGGGAGGAAACAGAGCACCCATAGGAAACCCACGCAGACACGGGGAGAACATTGTGATTTATACATTGTGCAGAAACTTGCATACGCCAGGTTTTATAAATCTGTTTTTTATTTTCCTGTTTTTTTGGACTGTGCATATTTTCACACTTGAATCCACGCAACGTTTTATTAAGGAGGCCCCTGGTCACTAGGATGACAGATCTGTATATTTCTCAGGCTACCTGCTTACTACTCTCATCCTCTAACTTGCAAGTGATATGACACTTCACACAGGGTGCCCGTTAACCATCTTGGAATGCCCTCTGACACTGTCATTTACAGACTGCCTGTTAGCTATAATAACATGTAGTGGATATCCCTACACTCACTGTACACTAATCTACCTCCACATCTTGTTCACATAGTAAATGATTTTGGGTGGCCTACTGACAAGTAAAGGGTGAATCTCACCATTTGTCCCATCGCCTGACCTTGAATGAGTCATTTACGCTGTCCCTGTGACAGTGAAGAACTCTAAGCTGTTCAGTTCATTCTAAGTTAAATGTTCACTAAAATAGGCAGCAAAAAGATCGACAGATTCAAAAACGGAGATTGTCGCATTTGGGTTGGTCAGAAAGCCAATATCAAATTGCAGGTTCTCATACTTGTAACTACATAAACAGACAACCATACTGGCACTGGTCATTCAGCACAAGCAGTTAATGCTGACAGCTTGCATGCCTTGAACACTTTCATGTGGGCACTGGGAGGGCAGAGCACAGTTAATGTACATTACTGACCATCAACCAAAGCACATCACCCACAAAGTTCCTGCTCACTGCACGGGCTCATCTGGCTGCCTCAGCCCCTCATGCATGTGTCATTAAGACTGGACCCTCGTCCTCCAGCTTACAGAATGCACTTAACATATGACTTATGTTTATTTATTTATTTTTTTTGAGGAGGGAAGAGCAGGGGAAATATGTCCAACTATATGTGCTGCTGCTTTATTTTTTCATTTTCGGAAGGTCCTTGTCACCTTTGCTAGTGTACTAAACCAAACTGTCAGACTCCTTCAATGGGATTCTGATTAACAGAGTCCCCTCTTTCTCCAGCAAGTGCTAAGCCCACTTTTGAATGATATATTGTCTGTGAGTGAACGAGTTTAGATGATTCCTAAAGACTGCTAGACACATGCTGTGCATTTCACAGTTAGTCTCCAGTATACAGAGCCCTGTATGGCGGGGGGATTTGCGTAGGTCAGCAGAGGTGCCATTTGTAGCGGTTTCTGTTTAATTTGTAAACCTCGGCCATGCTGACTGTAATTTATTAGATTGTACCAGACCAGCCTTTAGGATCAAGTGATGACCATTAAAATACAAAACGACTGTAGTGGCCAATTTATTAGACTTCAGACTCTGCCATAGACCACGCTGTCTGTAACAGAATAACATGTTTGTTTTTAATTGTCTATACTGTATGGCGCTCATTTTTCTGTTACAGTGCTTGACTTGCATGTGGGGTTTCTTGTCTTATTTGACAGCTACATTTTATTTAGCGACTGACTCTTGCTCATGCGGAGCACTGATCACAGGCCTCTTGGGCTGATTCCTGTAACTATAAAGAGCTCCGAAGCAACATCTCTATAATTATTGGAAGCCAGATGTGCCTGCAGTACGTGTGCATGCACATGCAGGGTGGGGGGCCTGACTGGGGCGGCACATCAGAGAAGAAGGCAATGTCTCAGGATAGATTTACATCTCCGTGAACGGCCTCTGCATCCTAACCCCATTTACAAATCTTTACATATCAAACTCCCTTCACTTAATATCTCTCCAGTTTCCAGTGTTTTCTCTGAATCTAAATTCTGGCAGTCGTGGTGGCTGTGCAGATTGTGCCACTTTTTCCACGAAAACTGCATGGGCCATCATCCCTAACCTGTCAAGCATAATTATAGCTATAACTGCAGTTGCCACCATTTTAACTGTTTTTTTTTTTATTTTCTACTATTGTCTGCTTTGTATGGATGACCAACAGCCATTGATGGGTTATCTGGATCAATTTGGGTTACAAAATCTCTCAGGTGAAATAACCTCTGTGTTAGAATCCTAAATCTTGAAATATGTCTTCCTCCCCCTTGATGTGTTGCTCATGTCTCAAGATGCAGTTCAGTGACTCTGGTCACCATAGTAACCAAAATGATTTTTTAGTAAAAGAATAAAATGGCCCTCAGGTTGAAAAGGAGGTAAGTATTCAGCAGGCCTTGTTACATTCAACACATCTCGGAGCACACTTCCTGAAGCCCAAGTGGACACAGGCTGGATGGCCAACCTTAGCCATCTTACCTTTATGATGCACACCAGCCCCCTGTTTCGTAGTGCTTACAGACCTGAAAACTGCCAGAGTATGTAGTAGGAGTGGAGGAAGAGATGACACTCACAGAGCAGTAAGGGTGCATCTCAACACAGAAGAGAGTAGTCAAAGCTGCCTGTGATACCCCAGTAAAGCAAGTGGCCAAAGCCAATCTAATCTGAATTGTACATCATAGGGTAGCCATGGACTTCGGGTCTGAACCTCCTCCTAAGGTATTTTATGAGAGTTCCAAATAATTGATCATACTGTGAATGGAATTATAATTCACCAGTAACGGTGCGTGCAGTGAATACCCTTGACTTGAGCACTCCAAGTGTTCATTCTCTGTCTCTGTACGTTTACCATTCGTTTGTTCAGAGGTTGATGCGCTTGCTGCTTCCTGAGCAGCTCTTCTTTACTCCACCCTAGTGGTCCGCTTCTTCTCTTCTTTCGTCAGCATCTTCTCACGTTAAAACTGATTAAGTCAGTGTTTGTGTTGCAGTTACTTAGTACGTTTTCCTTAATTTTTCACTTCAGCTGGCACTTAAGTGTTCAATCAGCCTCAAGAATGATTTAAGATATGAAGAGGTAGGGGGAGTGACGGCGAAGGTGGTAGGGATGAGAACAGCGCCCGTATTCCTGCTGGCCGCTGCAAAGAGTTGATTCTACAATAAAATAAAATAAAAATAAAAAGAGAAATAACCTTGGAGGTCAATCATCACCCCGAAAGTGGACATTAGACGTCACATAGTGTATGTGTACCAAATTTCAGGTCAATCGGTCAAATGGTTTGCGAGCGACAGGTGATTTAAAATCCTGGACAGACAAACGAACAGCCACGTAGCGCATTATAGAAGATATAAACATAGAAGGGATGGTGAAGAACCCTTTAATTTATGATTTTACAACCGGCTTGGGTTATTCTACTTAGAAATCGTTTTATACCATTAAAACAATATGAATTGTAACAATGATTATAAAATTTTGCAATATAACAAAATATAAAATGATCAAAATATTACAGAAAAGCCTGTCATTAAAGTTATTTTATATTTATGAATATCACGTCTCTTATTATATGTTTTCAAAACTGTATTTGCTGTATTTTCATATTACTTCATCCATCCATTATCCAACCCGCTATATTCCAACTACAGGGTCACGGGGGTCTGCTGGAGCCAATCCCAGCCAACACAGGGAGCAAGGCAGGAAACAAACCCTGGGCAGGGTGCCAGCCCACCGCAGCATATTACTTCATATTATATCTTTTTTTTTTTTAACAATATCTTAGTAATTTCTTTGTTATACTTCAAGTATCCTTTCCCTCTTTTGTTTCCATGTTCTTTGGAAGCTTGTTTAGACCAAATTAATGACAATTTGGGCTTCCTCCACGTGAGTAGGAGTTCACTTTTCGAATAGGTAATAATAAGAATAAGGTATATGTTACAGTGGGGGGCATCATAATTTTAAAGAGGCCTAGATGGGGCATGGCCAAAAAAAGGCTGGGAACCACTGGTATATAGTAAAGTAAAAGACTTGTGCATCTACTTCACAGCAGTGTCAATTACAACAGTAGTGCAATGCCAACAATAGACAATAAAGACAAGTGCAACATCAAATTTTGAAGACATATTCATGTAGTGCATACTGTACACACAATATACATACTGTATGTACAGATACAAGAATATGCAATTGTCAGTATGAGTAGCTCTACGACCAACAGACAGAAGCTGCCCCTGTACCTTAACCAGAACAGAGGAGGAACAAAAGTGACAGCTGACATCTTTACTAACACTCTTGACCTTTCCATAGCAGTGTGTTACATGTATCCTGAACTCAAAACAGCTGTGTGTCAGTACTAGAAATATAGCAAAAGTTAGATCCCTTATAACTTTGCAAGATGCTGAAAAATGAGTTCACGCTTTTGGTTTTAGATTACTGTAACGCACTCCTGTCAGGACCACTCAAAAAAGACATCAATCGATTGCAACGAGTGCAGAGTGCAGCTGCCAGAATCTTAACCAGGAAAAGAAAATCTGAGCACATCTCTCCAGTTTTGATGTCACTGCATTGGTTACCCGTGCCATTTAGAATTGACTTTAAAATACTGCTTGTGGTTTACAAAGCCTTAAATAATCTCGCTCCATCGTATATTTCGGAATGCCTTTCACCTTACACCCCAAATCGTACCCTTAGATCTTCAAATGAGGGTCTGCTTATAATTCCAAGAGCTAAACTTAAAAGAAGTGGTGAGGCGGCCTTCTGCTGTTATGAACCTAAAATATGGAATAGCTTACCGACACAAATTTGCAAGGCTAATATGGTGGAGCACTTTAAAAAACTGCTAAACCCCCATTATTTTAACATGGCTTTCTTATAGCTTCATTTTAGTGTAACCCTGATATTCTGTATATGCATTTAATTATCATTTTTATAATGGCTCCACAATCCGTACTAATCCCTGTGGTCTATGGCCGACTTGTCATCCCGGCCAATACCCCCAGGCCGCCAGATGGAGCCCTCCCTGCAGCGTGGAGGTGCCCCGAAGACCAGCAGGGAATCATGGACAATGGAGTTTTCATCCACAGCCCTGCTGGATACCACAGGGGCCGCTAGAGGGAGCTGCAGGGAGGAGCAAAGAGTCATATGTGCCCTATAACCCGGAAGTGCATCATAGGCAAAGCGACAGCAGAAGTTACGTACTTCCGGGATGAAGAAAAGGATTTTTTATCTGACCCGGAAGTGATGAGGATCACATGAACTGGGGATTGGAACACTTCCGGGTCAGGGACTATAAAAGGACTGTGACAGCTCCGAGACGGCGAGCTGAGCTGGGTGGTAGGAGGGCAACATGTCTGGGAGTGGTGGAGAGTTTATTGTTATTGTATTTGGTTATTTGAATGAGTATTGTGGAGGAGAGCGTGCTTTGTGCGCTGTGCTGTGAAAATAAAGTCAACTTTTGGACTTTTACTTGGTGTCTGGAGTATTGGACAGGGGTTAAAGGGAACGATAGCGCCCCCAATCCATCACACCCCGACTTTCTCTGCTGTTCTTTTTCCGGTTTTCTTTGGTGGCAATCTGTGCCTCCACCACTTGATCAGGGCATCATGCAGTCCCTACATTGATGGATTGAAGGTCAGAGGTCTACATGCCCATCATTATCTAATTCTTCTATGTGAAGCCCAAAAGCCATGAGGACTGATTGAGATCACTTATGTCAGGTAGAATGCCCTGTGGGGGCTGGCTGGGTGGTCTCGTGGCCTTGAAACCCCTGCAGATTTTTTTTTTTTTTTTTTTTCCCCAGCCCTCTGGACTTTTTTTTTGTTGTTATTTTTTCTGTCCTCCCTGGCCATCGGACCTTACTTTATTCTTTGTTACTTAGTATTGCCTAATCTTATTTTTATATTTTTCTTTTTTCTTTCTTCATCTTGTAAGAACTTTTTAGCTACCTCATTTGTATAAAAACGTGCTATGTTGTTGTTGTTGTTACTATTCTGTGCCACACTTCACCACCCTTTGCAGTCCTATGCTGGACAGGTGCCATATCAATATGTTATAAATCCAGAGAGTATGTAATCCACAGAGCACTGTTAGAAGATGCCGAGTAGATGGAGACATCTGGGCTTTGGATAGACATCTAAGCAAATAAAGCCATTGTTGAGCCTTTTTGAGTATAGACAGATGGTTCTGTGTCCACATCTAACTGTCACTCCAAGAAATTTAAAGCTGCTGACCTCTTTCTCCATCATCTTCTCTGATGTGGAATGGCTGTGGTCTGCTGCCTCCTTCCGAAGGTCTATGACCAGCTTTTTGGTTTTGCTGACAAAAGTGGAGAGATGTGATTGTTTCAGTTAAATAGTGACTCACACCGGTGGAAGTTAAGGGGAAGTGCTTGTAAGACGGAAACCAGGAAGCACTCCTTCACAATTAAGGTCATGGGGATCTCAAAGAAATTACACACAAAGAGTCCTGGGTTCAAATAATGAAATGTTTATTAACCAAAATTAATTCCAGAAGTAGCACAAGCACAAATCGCAGGTTCTCTCTTTCCACAATACTCTCTCTTTTCTCACCACCGCACCACCTTTCTCCAGTCGAGTGTTGCTTTCCGTCCTCCCAGCTCTGACTCGCCTGGATAAGGGAGTGCAGTCCCTTTAATTAAGGACCTGGGAGTCCTTCCGGTGCCAGGATCACTGCCCGATGGAAGCACTTCTGGGTCATATGCCCCATATTTTGAGGAGCACATCTCCGTGCAGCGCCCACATGTGGCACCCATGGACTCCAGCAGGGCTGTACTGCCAAACTACAACTCCCAGCATGCCCTGCTGGTTCCTGAATGGGCATCGATACCGAGGACTGCTGCCATCTAGCACCTGGTAGTCTGTCGTGACCAGGGATGGTATAAAGTTCATGTCTGGTCAGGATGCCTGTCCATTTATTCAGGGTCCCCATCTTTAGGACTCCTGGCTGGGCTGCTCATCCATCTTTTGCGCCTCCTACACTCTCTATATGAGCTTGGTGGACTGAATGGTGTCTGCTCCTTTGACAGACTTCATGTGCTGTTAGGTCTGACTGCTATCATTCTTCTTTAGGCCACAGCTATTGGTAGTTGCTTCTACTGCTGAGCTCTTTATCATTTCCTCAAGCCTACCTGAAAACCAAGAAGTCCTTAGAGATATAAGATTCTGGATTATCTGAAATGATGAATACTAGAATTAATTCTTATGTTACCATGGGCAGGTTGCCTCACATCCCATCAGTTTCTCACCTCACTCAAGTGTCTCACATATATGGACTCAGATTGCTTTACTACAGATTGCTGGGTAAACCGAGGTGTAATCATTTGTGGCCTGTTGGTCTAGCATGGTGCATTATGGGTAATAAAGCCAGTGACAATTTGGCACTCAGACTCATATCAGTTTTCCCCATCACATTCCGCTAGTTGGCATTGGCGTCTACCAATAGGAGTGTAGCATCGACAGATGGTGTCCTAACAAGCTCTTTATCCAGCTGCTCTAATACTGGACTTTCACTACACAATGACTGAGGAGTCACAGGGGATGATGAAATGTATGAATTACTCAGGACTTCTCAGCACAATTTCAGATTTCCCAGTATTGTAATGTCAACACATTTTGGCAGTCAATTTTTAACTATTCCAAAAAGATTTTTTATTTTAACTGTATGCCTCAAACCCTTGAAATTAGACACTTAAGTTACACCATTTTTCTGTTATGAAATTTGTCTCCACAAGACTCCAAAAATGACTAGGTGTTGTGAGGAGTCTCAGTCATGACGAAAAGGAGAGTGAGGCCTCCAAAAATGCTCCACTAAACAAGTCGGGACCTTTACTAGCCAACTCAGAAGAGACTCACTCAAGTCAGCCAGTCCCCCAACTGCTCTCTGTAGGCTTAGGCCTAGAAAGATCTATTTTTCAAAAATCAGTGCACCACAGAATAAAGCAAGAAGGTCAGAAGTCAGAACAGAACATGTAAGCCAAAATGAAAGACACAAATTGCAGCCATGAGCAGGAAGGATTCTTAACCATTAAATCAAAACTTGCAACGCTAAGTTTTGAAAGCAAATCCATAATCTCGGACAACCAAGAAGTTTGTGACCCGGATCTTTATACTGTAGTGGTAATGACGTCACATACTTCCAGCCATTCTACCTGGCCACAAAAGCACAAAATATCGATGCCCATTACAATGCAAAACTGGGTTGTAGGAAAACCTATTTTATTTTTACTGTTTTTAGAAACGAATCTAATTACAAAAATGCATATGACCAATGAATTGTTTAGTCTTTAAAATCCCAAATGAAGACTTTTTTAAAGGCCAGGAAATGCTGAAAAAAACAATCATGACATTCTCACTGTAAGAGCCACAAGTGATGCCACCAAAACGATAAACCCACCTGTCCCTAGAGCCTTGACCTGCCTTTGCTCTGTAGGCACTGCACCTTGTATGCCTCCTCTGTGCCAGTCTAGCTGGTATTTTATGGTATTCTAGTCCAAGAGATTTATTTTGTTCTGATGTGTGCATATCATGGCACCCACTGTGCTCCTTGTGACAACCATAGGCAAGAATCCAAAGATTAATTAACATTAAGAGATGATGGATTCATTGGTTTAGGAGCAGCTAGGCTTTAGATAGATAGATAGATAGATAGATAGATAGATAGATAGATAGATAG
>JANRMT010061414.1:15288394-15316113 GCA_026402145.1 Polypterus bichir lapradei
ATAGATAGATAGATAGATAGATAGATAGATAGATAGATAGATAGATACTTTATTAATCCCAAGGGGAATTTCACATTCAAGCAATGCACACAAAACATTAGATTGGCAGACCTATTTGTGATGCCCATAGCAGATCTTACTCAACATCTTTCTTTCAACATTTTCATAGCAAGCTCCAGGCTTGAATTAAGCAGAAGGTTCAGAAAGAAATGGCTCAGATGCCTCACAGGCAGATACATTTTGGCACCATTAATAAAATAAAAAGGTGCCAGCTGTGCCACTTGAGTGACAGGAACAGCTCATTCATTACAAGTAAACTTCCATGTGAAAGAAAATAACTGGCAAGTTTTCGGAGCTCAATAGGCCTGGAAGTTATTAATCAAAATGTAAGTAGACAGGAAGGAACAAAGAAATACGAATACAATAACAAAAAGAGTGCACGGCCCCTAAAACATGCGGATGGAGGACAAAAGCATTAAGGAGACATGCAAAGAAGAATCTCATTGCACTGTGTGCATGGCACCATTACATTGAACTCGATTCTGTAATTAGACACAACTTAGTACAGAATAAGCTCTTCAAAATATGCAGTAACTATATTAAAGTGTTACTTATATTATTATTATTATTAGTTGTTGTAGTAATAATGTTATTCCATATACCTACGTTGTTCATTTCAAGATTGCATTTGGTGCAAGGTAGATGTCAACCTTAGATAGGACAATCATCATTATTACTGTTATGTTAATGATGATAATAGGAATATTATTATCATTATCATTATGCATCCATTTTCTAAACTCACTTATCTGATCAGGGTTGCTTTAGTTCACTGGTGCCCAGACTACGGCCCGCGGAACAACTGTAGCCCGTTGGTCCAACTTTTATTTGGCGCGCAGCAAATTTTAAAAATATAATGAAATATGGTCCTCTCACGAACCTTGCTCTTAACTGTCTTGTACTTCTTAGGTTTAACACAAGGCGGAGCTGCTGTTTAGATCAAACAAGCGCAACCAAAGAACAACGGCAATCAGAACGCTAACGTGACTCGTGATACAACGTGATGGCACTCGTGATAGCCATCTACACAAACACTATTCTCAATGAAATGTTCACGAGATTACAATATTTTAATTACCCCTACTCAGAACTAAATATTAGTGTTAGATTGGCCAAAGCCTATTGTGTTTATAAACAGTGGGTTACTCAGACCTCGTTGCTGGTTACAAAGGGGCCCACACACAGTAACAGTTCAAGCTTCAGGGCCCCAAAAATGCAGGTCCGCGTGTGCGTATATATTCAATTTTTCATCAGTTTTTTTTTACATTCCGAAGTGCCGTCTCTCAATTGACCTGGTCCAAGTCAACCTCGGCATGTGAGGGTAGCTGTGCCCAGTGACTGACTGGCATTCTTTCACGCCCGCCTCGCCGACTTCTCGCCATCCTAAACTGTACAAGGAAAGATAAGAATGGACAGAGTGCTTCTTTTCTCATCAGGCGCCTTTCCTGTACATGCATAAGGAGAAATAAATAGACAGGCACGCTGTTTTCATGACCACTTTGTTCCAATGGTAAATATCGCGTACGTAACGCTAAAGCGGCATGCAGCCCTCCGATCTTTCCCGATCTCACCGCTTTTGGACCATCTGGCGTAGCTTCCCGGACCGTGATGGCCGTCATTTACAGGCATTGTGACTTAATAGTAGAGCAGTGCTGCCATCTACTGGTGATGACCGGCGCGCTCTTTTTTTTTTTCTAGAAAATAAGAAAAGGGTAAATGTGTTTTATGAGACCCAAGATCAGAATGTAAACGGCAGGGTTAAAAGAAAAAAGGTAAGACACCTGCCACCCGGATGTGTGTGTCTGATAGTGGAGAGGTGACATCGATTCGCCTTATTGTGACGAACAGATCAAAATGACCGCCCTTTTCTACTCCTTTTGGAATTTACTCTTCCTCATAAAACAAAGCCAATAAATTCATCAACTGATCAATAAACAGCAATGCAGACTTTTGATCTTCTTCTCCTTCTTTCGGCTGCTCCCGTTAGGGGTCGCCACAGCGGATCATCTTCCTCCATATCTTCCTGTCCTCGTCATCTTGCTCTGTTACCCCCTGCATGTCCTCTCTCACCACATCCATAAACCTTCTCTTAGGCCTTCCTCTTCTCTTGCCTGGCAGCTCTATCCTTAGCATCCTTCTTCCAATATACTCAGCATCTCTCCTCTGCACATGTCCAAACCAACACCATCTCGCCTCTCTGACTTTGTCTCCAAGCCGTCCAACTTGAGCTGACCCTCTAATGTCCTCATTTCTAATCCTGTCCATCCTCATCACACCCAATGCAAATCTTAGCAGCTTTAACTCTGCCACCTCCAGCTCTGTCCCCTGTGCCACCATCTCCAGCCCATATAACATAACTGGTCTCACTACCATCCTGTAGACTTTCCCTTTCACTCTTGCTGATACCCGTCTGTCACAAATCACTCCTGACACTCTTCTCCACCCATTCCACCCTGCCTGCACTCTCTTCTTCACCTCTCTTCCACAATCCCCATTACTGTTGCTCCCAAGTATTTAAACTCATCCACCTTCACCAACTCTACTCCCTGCATCCTCACCATTCCTCTGACCTCCCTCTCATTCACACACATGTATTGTGTCAGGGTGGTCCTACTGACCTTCATTCCTCTCCTCTCATATCTCCACCTCTCCATGGTCTCCTCAACCTGCTCCCTACTATCGCTACAGATCACAATGTCATCAGCAATCAGCAAACATCATAGTCCATGGGGACTCCTGTCTAATCTCGTCTGTCAACCTGTCCATCACCATTGCAAATAAGAAAGGGCTCAGAGCCGATCCCTGATGTAATCCCACCTCCACATTGAAAGCATCCGTCACTCCTACCGCAGACCTCACAACTGTCACACTTCTCTCGTACATATCCTGTACAACTCTTACGTACTTCTCTGCCACTCCCGACTTCCTCATACAATACCACAATTCCTCTTGAGGCACCTTGTCATATGCTTTCTCCAGGTCCACAAAGACACAATGTAACTCCTTCTGGCCTTCTCTAAACTTCTCCATCAACACCCTCAGAGCAAACATTGCATTTGTGGTGCTTTTTCTTGGCATGAAACTATACTGCTGCTCACTAATCATCTTTTGATAGACCTGTTTTATCCAGGTGTAGTCCTGCGGAAGTAGATTTTGTCCCATTAGGGTGTAGAATTAAACTCTTAAAACCAAAAGTGGCGGAGTGGTTCTTCAGAGCAATGACATAGAGCAGGGGTGTCAAACTCCGGTCCTGGAGGGCCACAGTGGCTGCAGGTTTTCATTCTAACCATCTTCTTAATTAGTGACCAGTATTTGCTGCTAATTAATTTATTTTGCCTTAGTTTTAATTAACTTGGCCCCTTAGTTGTTTTTTTTCCCTTAACTAGCAGCCATATAATAATGAGACACAAAACAAGCCGCCACATGATCAACTCTCCTGTGCTCATCACACAATATCTGAAAATAAAGAAAGGTGACGGTCTCAGTAAGGCTGATCTCTCAGGTCACCCAAACATCTTAATGGCATTCTTAGAAAAAACAGAAAATCAACAGTTTTGGAAATGTCTGCTGTGGTAGAATGAGAGCAGCAACAAGCCATGGAATTAAATAACGGGTTTAATTAACGAGAAGGACTGACTTCTAATTAAGAGATTGGTTGGAGTGAAATTGGTTGAGTTTGAAATCCCAGTTTAGCTGGTCATCTGCTGAAATGAAATGGAGTTTGAGGCCAGACTCAGCTTGTCATTTATTGGCTCACTTCAAATCTCATTTTTATTTGGCTGTCATTTAATGAAAAAAAGAATAAATTCAGAGGACTAAATCCTTAAAAACAAGGCTATTAAAATGAAGGGAAAAGAAGTTAATTAGCAGTGTAAACTGATCACAGATTAAGAAAAGGGTTAGAACGAAAACCTGCAGCCACTGCGGCCCTCCAGGCCCGGAGTTCGACACCCGTGACATAGAGGGATCTATTTTTGGTTCCCAAAAGAACCATCCGTATAAAAGTTCTAGAAAAAAATGATGATCCATGGGATACTTAAATAACCATGAATAGCCAGTAACAGATTTGTGAAATACCAAGGGGTTCAGCATTTTAAAGGAAATCTTCTGCTGATAACAAGTTCAGGTTTTCTTCATCCTGTGATGTCATATACTCCGCATGAAATATTCCGCTTTGTCCACATATTCGGAAACTTTTCAAAAGCTAAAGATCCGATTTTATATCCCAAAAAAAAAAAAACCTTTCCAGAACAAAATAATTCTTTGCCCAGCTGAGGTTCTATGAGGACCCACATTGTTAGGAATGTAGCTGGGGCACTTCATTCTGTCATCTTGGGAGGAAATGAAAGGCAACACCAAGAGAGCAGGAAACTTTAAAGAGTGAAATAAAACTGATGTAGAGGCCCTGCAAAGTGGTAATTCCCTTTTATGTCATCAGTTATGCTGCATATTTATATGTTTATCCATCCATCACCCCATTTTTAGACCTGCACTTTTTATCCTTTAGACTACTTTTATAATTATCCTCTTTTATCATATTAGGAGCTTCAAGAATAACGGAAATATAATTCATAGTTATGCCACTGCCTAGTTTCCAGTCCATTCTTTAGCTGATTGGCTGCGCAATTGACAGAGAGACACCTGCCCCGCCCCCATTACTGAGACACATGACAGCCAATCAGCACATGAATCAAAACCACATGACGGAAATCAACACTCCCAGATCATAATACCCAAAGCATGGCTTGTTCATTTGAAAAAGACTGACTCTCATGAAGAGACCCCATTATAGAATTTAAATAAATAGCTCTTTATGTTATATAGCGCCTGAGCAGTGTCTTCCTGCACTGGCAATCGGAAGGTTGCCGGTTCGAATCCCGTAAATGCCAATAGGGACTCTGCTCTGTTGGGCCCTTGAGCGAGGCCCTTAACCTGTGTGACAGATTAAGGGCTCTCTCGCTCCCTTGAACCGTCAGACACCAGATAAAAAGTCCAATAATTATTTATTATAATAATAATGTGCACAAAGCACGTTCCTCTCCACAATTCTCATATAAATCAGTCCAATAACCAAATCACAATCCTCCATTCCCAGATGCTTAGCCACCCTGCCTCCCAACTTAGCGCAATCTTCTGGGGTTTCCCATAATCCTTTTATAGTCCATGACCCGGAAGTGTTTCTGTCCCTCAGTCCATATGACTTCCTATCACTTCCGGGTCAGGTAAAAACTTCTTTTCTTCATCAGCCCGGAAGCACTTTATTTCTTCCAACTATGTGACTGGGATTTACTTCCGGGCTGTATGGAAAATAAACGTCTGTGTCTCCCTGCAGCGTCCCCTGGTGACCCCGACGTTATCCAGCAGGGCTGTGTATTAAAACTCCATAGTCTATGATGCCCTGCTGGAATTCGGGGCATCACCACGTTGCAAGGAGGGCTCCATCTAGCGGCCTGGGGTATTGGCCAGCCATATCCTACACCTGCCATTGCTGAGCGCTTTGAGTAGTGAGAAAAGTGCTATACAAATGCAAAGAATTATTATTATTATTATTATTATTATTATTATTATTATTATTATTATTATGATTATTATTATTATTATTATTAATGCATTTACAGAGGGTTCTCATAGTTTACACTCTGGGCCCAGTCATTTGGGGCTGGCATTGAATCCTGTGACTCTATGGTTTCTGTTCACCTACAGTTTGAAGCCAGTTTCACGCTTTGTGTGACAAATCCTTCAGTTTGCCATCCTACCATCTGACCTCATATTGTCTGGGCCACCCGTTGGTCTTATAGAATCTTGTATTGGACAGAAAGGGCCTCTGGGTGACAAGAACGCAGTCAAAGCATCTTTAATGATTAAAGCATTGTTTAATGGGAGCGCTACACTGTTTTTTGCTGCTGCTTCATACAGTAGCTTCAGGATATTAGGTTCAAATCCTGGCCTGGGAACTGCTTATATGGAATGTGCCCATTCTCCCCGGAATAATGGGTGGCTCTCAATTGAGGATGACAATAAGGGTCCCTTGTGACGCACTGGTGTCCCATCCAAAGCTGGTTCTCTAGGCCCAAACCTCCTGCTATAGGTATTAGGCATTGAGTCTCTAAGACCCTGAGTTGAAATCGCAGGTTAGAAAATGGATGGATGGACCCCTCAGACCACCCCGGAGCAAATCGCAGGCTTATTAAATGATGGTTTCACTTAATAATATTTGGAGAATCTGCTGGTTAAATGACTTGCTAAGGGTCACACATTTAGTCACAGGAGGAAATGGCAGCCTTCGATTATACAGTCCAGGTCTCAAATGGCCGCTTTGTGTGACAAATCTTTCATGGGTCAGAATGGCAGACCCTTTCGAGCAGACTGATCTGCCCAGGATGGCGACTGTAACCGAGACCCTCCGGCCTCAGATGACAGTCTGGTTATGTACTCCAGTCACTTGATGTATGCAACATGATAAGGTGTACCGCTGAACTCAGTTATAATATAAGCACTTGTGAGGACAGACATAACACAGCAACCAATAGTTTAAGACTCGCTAGTCTGGAGATCCAAAAAAAAAATGCAAAAAAGAAGGAAACACGACTCGATAAAGAAGCTCTGATTTCAGCAGACTGTTTAACCTTCTAAAGGAAGTCGGTGTTTACTGAAATGAGAGTCCTGCGCTCCTGATGTTCTGCCCCTACTCTAAACCCACCTTTGTTTCACTGCTCCTTAGGCCCACTTCTGTCAACAGTGCCTACTCCCCCTGGCATTGCAGGCCCCAGACTCATTTTGATGCCCAGACCCACAACTCATGACTTGCTTATCACTCCACACTGAGCACAGCCCCCCATCTCTCCCAAGCCTTTGGTGTGAATACCCCACAATTACAAGTTACGAACAGAACTAATGATAGTCATCCAGTAACACCGACCAGGAGATGCTCTCTAGTGTCCATGTGGGGCATTCTGAATCGGAGGGTCTTCACTTCTGGATTTCCAAGCCTTTCCTGCAAGAATACTTGCTGGACACTAGATGTCAGTGTCACTGAGCAAAGAGGACCGACTGATGGCACTCTTTTCACTAGGCCCTTGGAGGTAAGGAGGCAGCATAGACTGCACACCCCAGTGGGACACTTTATGTCTCTGTCACTTGTATCATCGCATTCTGATAGAAAGTGTGGACTGAGCAGCAGTACGACATGGTCATGGCCGTCAGATTTCCTGAAGGCACTAAAAGGTTTGCTTGCTTCTCTGCCGCTCACAGCTAAGGAGGTGAAATGGCAACAGAATGGCGTAATGAGGCGTTTCCGTACCTGTTGGACGCATCTGAATATGGAAATTCTAATCATTCTAGCCATCTGTGCCAGTCTGGCAGTGACATACAAGCATCAGTGTTCACAAATGGCATTGCAGTCTTATTATCCCCATTGGCTAACTGCACTACTGGTATATGTGACCTAAAGTCTTAACTGCAGTCTGTTGGAGCAATATATTCATAACACATTATTGTTTAACTGTCTGATGCCATACTGCAGTCTACTGGCCACAGAGGCACAATGAAATGTAACTGCCACACCAGTCACACTACTCCATGACCACACTTCAGTTTAACATTGCATTCTTACCACCTCAAAGCCAGATGTACTTTAACTAAGCCATGTAGTTTAACTGCCCAATGTCACACTGCAGAGTAACTGACCAAGCGCCACAGTGCAACATAACTGCCACATTGCAGGTCATCTGCATCAAGGCCACGATGTGATCCAATCAGTCCAAAGCCCAGGTACAATACAAGTACTATGCTGATGTTAGTCCAGTGCCACCCTGCAGTCTTCCTAAATCAGAGCCACGATGCAATACAAATAGCACACCACTGTCTAAGGACGCAGTGCCACACTGCAGTCTGCCTGCCTCAGAGCCACAGTGCAATACAAATAGCACACCGCTGTCTGAGTGTCCAGTGCCACTCTGTATTCCTATTACCCAAGAGCCTCACATGACATCAGCACCACATGACAGTCCAAGTGCCCAGTGCCACACTGCAGTCTAACAATTTCAAAGTTATAATGCAATATAGGTGCCATACCACTGTTCACAAGCCCAGCACCACACTACAGTCTAACAGTTTCAGAGTTACAATACCATATACGTGCTACATCACTGTCCAAGTGTGCAGCGCCACGTTGCAGTTCAACTACCTCAGATCCACAACGCAATGCAAGGGTCCAGTGCCACTCTGTAGTCTTACAACCTCAAAGTCTCATATGACATCAGCACTAGAGCATAGTCCAAGTGCCCAGTGCCACACTGCTGTCTAGCTGCCTCAGAGCCTGCAATCAGCACAGTGCAATACAAGTATCCAGTGCACTCACTAGTATTGCTACCTCATGACATCAGTACCACACCATAGTCTTAGTGCCCAGCATCACACTGCAGTCCACCTGCCCTCAGAGACACCATGCAATACTACTAGCACCTTGCAATACACATGTCCAGTGCCACTGTGTAGTCTTATTATCCAAGAGCCTCATGTGACATCAGTGCCATACCACAATCCAGGTGCCCAGTGCTTCATTACAGTCCACTTGCCCTCAGATCCACAATGCAATGCAATGCAAGTAGCACACTGCATTCTAAGGGTCCAGTGCCACTCTGTACTCTTACTACCCATCCATCCATCCATTGTCCAACCCGCTGAATCTGAACACAGGGTCACGGGGGTCTGCTGGAGCCAATCCCAGCCAACACAGGGCACAAGGCAGGAACCAATCCCAGGCAGGACACACACAAACACACCCACACACCAAGGCCAATTTAGAATCACCAACCCACCTAACCTGCATGTCTTTGGACTGTAAGAGGAAACCGGAGCGCCCGGAGGAAACCCACGCAGACACGGGGAGAACATGCAAACGGGAAGTGAACCCGAGTCTCCTAACTGCGAGGCAGCAGCGCTACCATTGCGCCACCGTGCCGCCCCACTCTTACTACCTAAGTGCCTCAAATGACTTCAGCACCACAAGTGCCCAGTGCCACATTGCAGTCCAACTGCTTCAGAACCACAATACAAAGCGACTAGCACACTGCAATACAAGTGTCCAGTGGCAGTCTGTAATCTTACTATCTCAGAGCCTTATATGACATCAGCGCCACACTACAGTCTGAGTGCCCAGTGAAACACTGCCATCTACTGTAACTGCAATACAAGTACTACACCACTCCTTTAGTGCCCAGCACCACATTTTGGTCCAGTTGTCTCAGAGCCGCAATGCAACACAACTAGCAAACCGCAGACTAAGTGTTCAGTGCCACCCAGCAGTCTTAATACCTCGGAGCATCATATGATATTAGTAGTATGCCACAGATTAAGTGCCCAGTGCCGCACTGCACTCTATCTCACAGCTACAATGCAATATAAATGTAACATCACAGTCCAAGCACCTAGAGCCACACTGCAGTCCGACTGTTGTAGAGCCACAATGCAACATAGGTGCCACTGTGTATAGTGTATTTTATGCAGCGACTTGGCGATTTAACTGGCCTAAGCCACAGCATAACAGAACTGCCACACAGAGTCTGACTGTTGAGAGCCATACTGAGAGATAACTGCCTAAGCCTACTCTGTAATATAAAGTTTGGACTCAGATCCAAACTGCAGGTCCATCCAAATCTTGGTGGCGCAGAGATAGTGCTGCTGCTTTGTGGTAATGAGATTGTGGGTTTGCTTCCTGGGCCCTCCCTGTGCAGAGAGCACTTTAAATAGTGAAAAAAGTGCTATATAAATGTAAAGAATTATTATTATTATTATTAAATCCCGAGGTTTGCAGATTGGTAGACCCATCTTCACCCTCAGTACACTCGTATCCCTCGAATTGTCACTAAAGTCTAACCATCGCCCTACTTCACTCCACACTAGGAATACCCTGCTCGTTTTTACCATTAGTGAAGCCTCACCATCAATAAGACTGCAGTCTTAACCACCTTTAAGTACTTCGATCCCACCACTGCTGCAAACAAATCCCTGAGCTCTTCCCTGCAGACTAAGTCTGCCGACAGCTACACCATTTTAACTGACCATAGTCACTCCTTGAGAGTTCTTCCAAACCTGTAACTTCAGTCTCATCCTCTTCTGCCTAGAATGAGAAGGCAGACAGCAAGCAAAGTGGTACCACGAAATGAAAGAGAACTCACAGTCAATACATGCAAAGGGGTCAAAAGCCAGGAGTCGAAATGAAACCAGAGTTACTACAAATGTTGACCGGAAATCGATGTTTTCAAAAAAATCAAGCAAAAATCCTAAGTCCCGAAAGTCTTTTTGAAATAACTACATGCACTAGAAGGTTAGTTTTGACACTGAAAAACGTTGACACTAAGAGCAGTACTTATATAGACGCCAAGTAATGACGTTACCCACCCAAGTCATGTGACCGGCAATCCAGCAATGGGAATAGCAACTGTAAAAAAAAAAAAACACACACACACACACACACACAATGGCAGCACCCGCCATCTAAATTATGAAACACTAGCCAACACCCGCCGTAGCATACGGCGGTGTAGGAATAGGAACGGAAAACGGTGAGAAAGGAATTCGGAAACCAAGAAGAAAGAAATACTTCTTGAAAGACACAGTTGTGAATAGGTGTTTTGCTGGAGACGACAGATAATGCGTCGAAAGATCTAACCCTAGAAAAAGCCACGTACAACTGACCGTCGCTGAAGACTGGTTGGTGTAGATTAACGCAAATCTTTGCAAACGTAATGCAAGGCGGGATGTTGGGGTCGTGTTTGAAGTAAATGACAATGGTAGCATGGAGAATCTCGGAAAGAGCTTGAATTTCAGCTTCACCACCATAAACTCCAGATGTTGCCATGTATTGATAGTACTCCTGACTTGTTGTGATAACTCAACTTGCGTTGGAAAGAACAACAGGAAGAACGTCTCCAAATCTGTCCCAATGTGATGCAACGAAATCTACTGTGCTATGTTGTAGTGAGAGTACATTGCCTTCGTCATCCATTTGTGTCAAGAAATAACCCACTGATAGGAACAGGCAGTTGCCGGATCCCGGAATACAGATGACGTTGTACAAAAACCCATCGACAGAGAAGATACTGTCGTTCATTTTATAACAAAGGCTTAGGAAACTACCGTCGCAGTATAACGAAAATAGCAAGGAGCGAAACCAATGCCAATGGTCGAGAGAGTACCTTCCTGTAGCAAGCTATGGAAAAGACTCGCAGGCACACACATGGCCGAAGTGAAAGGTCACGCAGTCAGGCTAGATATCAGGTGGTGACGTGACACCAATGGGGTCATGAGAGAGGAGCGGGGAACATGGTAGTCCGAAGGAGGAATAGGAATCGAGAAAAGCGGCGTGGGGGTGTATGGGAGGCCGCAGGCAGTGTGGGGAAGGATTTGGAAGAAGAGGAATAGGAATTGAGAAATGCTGCGTGGGCTGCGTGTGGGGGGGACCAGTTTTGAAGAGGAAGCAGGACGAACCAGAAGAGAAATATATATATATATAAGAGATAGTTAATGATACAGCCTGGGGTTTTGATTGTTGCAGTCTAACTCTGTCCCCAAGTTGTCACTACAGTCTGGCTCCCCAGCTTGACTCTTCTTAGATGTTTCATGCCATCTGCAGTTGAACTATTCAATGTAATCAAAGTGGCCGGGAGAATGTGGTAGAAATTTAACATCTTATTAAAGAAAGAAACATCTCCTAATAGGACAAATCAGTTATCAGGCAGGAGAAAAGCTGCTCATTGCATGTTTTAATTACTTCTCAGCAAAATGCCTTGGAGGGAGCATTCATCAAAAGCAGTCTGTTACAGCCTGGTCAGAGAAAACAAAGAATAGAGGGTTCATTTTATAAACTACTGAATTTACATACAGTGTCAGTCAATGTATACATTTCACTCTGATTGGTTTGTTGGTTTACACCCAAATGATTTATATAAAATAAAAGTCTTTTATATTATATTCTGGTTCTTCTTACACCTTTGAATTGAGCCACCACCCTGTGCATATAACAACTGTCCATTCTCGTTTATAGGACATCTGCTGATTTCTTAGTCACCTCTTAGTCATCCTTCAGTACATTTTGTATATTATATCAACATTTCTTCTGGTACATTCTTTATTTACTTGACCATCTCAGTATTTTTCCTAAACCAATTATTATATTTCAGTGTACATTTTGTCGTTCACTTGACCTTTATCTGGCTTCCTGGTGTGCCTGAACAGGTTTCTGACATTCATTAAGCCTTTATGCTATTTCTTTAAGATGAATGCCATGTTACCCTAAAATTATTCTTCCACAAGAATCAACTTGGTGCTTGGAGGTGTCCAGTCCAGGTTATCTCCCACCCAACTTCTCTGCTGCGGTATCTTATTTTCTGTCTGAAAGGTTTCAAAGCACTACAACACCTGTAAGAGCCATTTTCCTAGTTCTATAAGATCTCTATATATAATCTTCATTTGGATCTTGGTCTTTGTTTGTCCCCGAATGAATTAGAAGAAGAAGCACTAGATGGCAGTAGAGAGACAGCTAAAACATAGGCATTGCATTAAGAATCTCCTCCAGGCTTATACTACTGATGACTGTAGTACTCCAGTCACACCTCAAAACACAGACATTCAAACTTAACAAATTGTTGTGCTTTAAATTAACTAAAGAGATCTTCATTTAGATCTTGATCTTTGTTTGTCCGCGAATTCCATGCAGGCGTAGACCACCTTCCAGTTTAGTACGTTGTTGTTACTCAGGGATGTCAACAATGTGCCGTAATAACGAAAAGGGTGGTGGACAGTGTTACGCTGGTTAGCTCCTGAGGCCTGGTTAGAGAATGAGATTGCCGAAGATAAAAGGTACGTGCCTACGTAACATATGAATGAAAGAAAGACAGTGGGTAAAATGAATGACAACGTAACAGCATGTTCCAGAAATTATTATTGTTACGTTGTAGCCGGCGAGTGCTGCGCGTCTCACAGTTGTACCGTGGCTTGCTCACATGTCAGTGAAGTGATCCCTATTTATGCTTTAAAGAGCCTGGATACCTATGTGTCCCCCTTTTATAACCATTGCTCCGTGTATATTGCCTTACTCTTTGGATTGCCACAAAGCAACCTGCGAGATTGGAGAAAGGTTGAGAAGAGATCGTGAGAGGAGACGACAGCGTCGTGAAAACGAGACAGACTGTGAACGGACAGAAGCAGAAATGCTCCTACACCACCACATAATTACTATTCGGACAGTGATTCCGAGTAGGCCGTTCCTATCGAATCAATATTCAAGGGTTTTCTTTTGTAATTTTGTTTCCCTTATAAAAAATCATAATGCTGTGTGACGAAGGGCCCAGTTCACGACTGGCAGCCGCGTTTAAACAGGGAGCCCTTCACAGACAACTTTAACACGTGCAACGTAGTTGGGCGCACATGGCTAGTTCATAAGTATTTTACTAGATGACAATGCATAATCTATGGGAGGCTCCTATGACCCCCGTAAATAGAATTGTATTGGTATATTCCTGTTATTTCTAACAGCTTTGAGTAAACAATATTCTTCAGTTAGTGACAGCCTTGCCATGAGTAAGGTGTGGAAGGCATAAAGTTTTAAACTGTGCCAACCGGCCTACAGGCCTTTTGAGTGTGAAGTAACTCGTAAAACAGCACTTATTTAAGTGTTGAACCGTATGCTTAAGGCATGCAGAAGAAGAAATTAAGAACCTTTAAATTTAGAAAGAAGAAGTAAAGAACTTTTAAGTATAGAAATAACTAAAGTTTCTCAAGAAAAGCTAAGTTTATAGAAGATACATTTTTTTCCCTTTTTTTGCCTTTTATTCTACATGTGTAACTATTTTTTCTTTAATTCTTGTGTGGATTATTTGCTTTTAACTTTCACTAAATATTTTAAAAATGAACTTCTGGACTTTGAGATTTCTTTCGGCACGCATTTACCTGTGCTTGACAATGCCTTACGCCACGGCGGCTACAGCACCAACTGAGTCTCATTTTACCTCCATCTTTATTGTCCTTACTGCCATCTGGTCATTCCTCAGAACTTTTAACACCATCTCTCCATTATCGCTCCTCTGTTTATCCCAATAATGTTTCTGCACCCCAACAATCTAGAAAAAAAGCAATTGTAGTCCACCTGGCTCAAAGGAAGCTTTCCACTCGTCACTACAGGTTATCACCCTTGGGTTGCCTACTGCGTGCTAGCTATCATCAGACCCTATGTTCAGTCTGACCTAACTGCTCCAGACATTATGCTTACAGGCTAACTGCTCCAGACACCCAATGTTGTCTGCCTGAACTGAGACACTGCCACCGGGACCATACTGCAATCTAACAGCTCTGAAGTATTCCCCACCCTTCATCTCCCTACTCAACTCCACTTCCACATTGTTGCAATCGCTTTAGCTGTCACCACATAGAACGACTGTGCCTATGGTGGATCCACTTAGAAATTTATTATGTCAGACGAGCCATCCATCCACAGACCCACTAAATCCAATCCATTGTCACAGTGACCTGGGTCTGTGTTACCAACACTGGATGCTAGGAAGGAACAGACTCTCAAAAAAGGTGCTGGTCCATTGCACTTCTGTAGCCTAAGGGCTCATTTATACTTCACGCTCAGAATGGGTACGTGAACGCGTTATGGCTGCCATGCATTCCCAGCCTTCATTTGACACGTCCTCTGAGCACGTCCTCAGAAATTAACGTGACATGTGCGTGAGTTGCAGTACCAGCAAAAACTCAGGGGAACGCAACGTGATCAAGTCAGAATGTGTCGTCAGAGTCTCTGTTTACTATTGTCGCATGCGGCTGGAGGTGGAGCCCAGCCGGGACGCCCAGGAGGACCAGAGGAGGGCTTCTGCCTCCTCCAGACCGCGGAGGGGCGACCGCCCTGGTTGTGTTGGGGGCCTCGGGTTAGGGGCTTGGAAGCCCAACCCTGTAGGGACCCGTGGCCACTGCCAGGCGGCGCCCCGGTGCCTGAAGAAACCTGGAGCCCAGCACTTCCGCCACATCAGGAAGTGCTGGGGGGAAGAAGACAGGGGGCACCCGGAGGGCTTCCGGGTGCGCAGCCGGCACTTCTGCCACACTGGGGCGTGTCTGCGGAGGAATGCCAGGAAACACCTGGAGCCCATCCGGGGTGGAATAAAAGGGGCCGCCTCCCTGCATTCGAGAGCGGAAGTCGGGTGGAAGAGGACGGAGCTGGAGAGAGGACTGGAGGCGGCCTGAAAGAGATTGTGAAAGGCCCGGACATTGGGGGATCGGTGCTGGAGGCACTGGGTTCGTGCACTGAACTAAATTGTATATAGTGTAAATAAACGTGTGTGTGGTGGAACAAACGATGTCCGTCTGTCTGTGTCCGGGTCCCGTTCACACTATCCACATGTGACAGAAAGCTGCTTTGCAGATCCTACAGGATTGATGTGCACGCTTCGATGTTTGATGAATGGTTCAATGTGGTGAAGCAAAATGCTGACATACAAATGTATTCGTCATGCTTTTATATTCAAGTGTCACATATTCCCCAACATAGTGACACGATACATTTTAAAGGTCTTACATACCATCTTTTTTTTTTTGCACATTCACAACAGCATCAGAATGTCTATTTTGTGATTAAAGTAGAAATTTTGGCTTAAATCTCGAAATGTCCACTTTAATCTCGTAGTTTATCTTACCATTGATGTAGACTGTCGTAAACATCATCTTAAAGCCGACCCAGTTGTTAATCGCTCCATGCTTCTGGGGCTTCCTCCTGCATCGACAGCAGCGGCAAGCAGCAATCGCTACACAGGACACATTACATTTGTGATATTCCAGTTCTCTGCACAGATTTATACTTGATATCACTTTCATAATGAAATGTTTTAAAGCTTGTATGTTACATTTTACAGATAAATCGTTAACTTCATTTAAATAATTAATACTCTTAATAGTTACACATGGTGGTGTGGAGCGATAGTGCTGCTGTCTCGCAATACAGAGTCACGTCCCTGGTGTTCCCTGCCTGGAGTTTGTATGTTTTCCTGGTGGGCTTCCACAGTGTGATTCGACTTCTTTTCAAAGACATGCAGGTTTAGGGATTTGGTGACACTAAAATGACGCTAGTGTACGTGTTCATGCTTGTGTTCACCTTGTGACAAGCTGATACCCTGTCCAGGGATTGTTTCTGCCTCGTGCCCGATGCTTGCTGGAATGTGCACATCCCTGGATTAATCATTAAACATCCATCCCTTTCAGAGATATTGTGGCAAGGTGTCCTCGGAATTTAATGGATGTTTCAGACAATTCACAACACAGGGAGGCTGAATGTGTTGTACCTGTTTTCATAACAATTACCTCGCCTTGCAATCTCCTTTCTCCTAATAATCAATCTTTTCATAACAATCATTAGGACTAAAAGGTCGTACTTGTTGCCTGTCACCTGATCATGTTTTACATTTCTCACATTCTCACAATTCTAATCTTGATCTAATAAAAATTGAAATTGATCAGTCCTCATCATTAAGTTGGAGCCAAGGGTGACCCACATATGAGAAACTGAACTGTTCATTTAATAATTGTTTGTTGCACCAGCATCCAGTAAGACTAACATCATAGCGCACTGCACATAGCTTCACTGATAAGGGCTCAGCTGCTGGAGCTGAATGCAGACGGCTCTTAAACTCCTGTATAGCTCTATCTTAGCTAACACAATGCGGCTTGCTTTCAACTTGATCTTCTCTACACAAGATGTGATCAAAAAATATGGTGAATGTTTCAAAAAAGAAACATTTATTGCAGTAAAAGATCTACAACTACTAGTCACCCTCAAAATACTCTCCTCCACCTCGAATGCACTTATCCCAAAGCTCCTGCCACTTTGCGAAGCATTTCTGGAAGTTTTCTTTCGAGAGTGTTTTTAGTTGGGCTGTCATGGCTGCCTGGATGTCCTCAATGGATTGAAATCGTTTGACTTTCATGGTCATTTTCAATTTAGGGAACAGCCAGAAGTGGCACATGCCAGATCTGGCGAATAAGGTAGATGCGGACACAGCGTAATGTTTTTATTCAACAGAAGTTGTCGTACTAGAAGGGATGTGTGACAAGGAGCGTTGTCATGATGAAGAATGAAACCGTTTCAACGTTTTCCTCGGTTATTGATGTTGAAGGACGTCTTGATCTTTATGAAATTGATCAAACCACTTGTAAACAGTCTTAATTGTCGGTGCAGTGTCACCATAACCCGATTTTAACATCTGATGGGTTTCCTGAGCTTTTTGCAATTTGAAACAAAATTTCATGTTAATGCATTGCTCGATATCCATTATTAACAACAAACTTGAAAAACACACTTGAACTCAACAGTGGCTCACAAACGACTGAGAGTATATCAAAGAAAGCTGAAACTCGTCACAAACTCACAAACCTGTCAGAACCTGCATTGAATTGTTTTGTGTTGCTCTGCATCAACATTCACCATACTTTTTGATCACACCTTGTATATATATATATATATATTGTCACGCACAAGCGCATCGGGAGCAGTTGAAAGACCCGACAGGCACCGCGATAAACCCTGCCGGGGGACGAAGACAGTGTACTAACCTCTCTCTCCTTTCTTCCGTAGAAAAGGCGAAGCGACATCGCCGTAAAACAACCCGGAATACACAACGGTCTCCACTTGCGGGTTCCTTTCTTCCCTCTGGTCCCCTAAAGATGACGTCAACCTCCCATAAACCATCACGCCTTTCCAACAGCCATCACACCTGATTTCCGGTCCATCCCTTTATATTGTCCCCCCAACCCGCCATGTTGGTCTTATGATTTTGGTACATTTATGTCTGAGAGAAAAGACCTGTTTTTTTTGTTACAGTATATGGGGCAAAACCCAAAACCTTTATGCGACTGTTGTGTGCTTCTTTTACAGTATATATATATATATATATATATATATATATATATATATATATATATATAGTAAAAAGACACAAGGAAACAGCAAAAAGGTTTGGGGTTTCCGGCCCCGTATATTGCAGTCACAACAAAAGTAACTAGGGTCAAAATATATAAACAATAAACGTTCATATGCGCGACGCCATACAAGACGTCGGCGGCCATTTTATAAGGGAAGAGCCGGAAGTGGAGGAATGCTGGGAAGGAACCGTGAGGGAGGATGGGACTGATGACGTCAAGAAAGATGGCGGAGGAAGGGCGGAAGTAGCGTACTGCGGGAATGAGGCTTATGGTGGCGGAGCGTCTTTTCTCCTGGAAGAAAGCAAAGGAGAAAGGTTAGTACCCCGCCACTCCCTGCCAGCGAACGTCTTCCGAAGCGTATTAAGGTCCGTCCGCGGTCTCCTATTCGCACGTGCGTGACAATATATATATATATATAGTAAGTTAAAGGACACTTGGTGGCGCTATGCCCACCTTTCTCCCGACAGACAGATACAGACACTGTTTAAAAGCACCCAGAAGTATTTTAATTTCTTCTTTAAAGTGCACAAAGCACCTACTCCACCACAATACACAATAATCAATAATCACAATCCAATAATTCTCCTCTCCTCCCAGCAGCTCTGTCACACTCCCTCCCAACTCCGGCTCAGTCTGCTGGGTTTCCCACAGTCCTTTTTATATTACTTGACCCGGAAGTGCTTCTGTCCTTCAGTCCATGTGCTTCCATAGCACTTCCGGGTCAGATGAAAACTGTTTTTCTTCAGCCCGGAAGTACTTCAGTTCTTCCGTCCCCGTGACTTAGAAGTGCCTCTGGGCTATAATAGAAACAGAAGTCTCCGTGTCTCCCTGCAGCGTCCCCTGGTCGGCACCCACGGTACCCAGCAAGGCTGTGAGGCCAAACTCCATTTTCCATGATGCCCTGCGGGAATCCGGGGCACCTCTAGGCTGCATGGAGGACACCATCTAGCGTCCCGGATGTGTCGACCGGGATGAACTGCCGGCCGTCCAATATATTTATATAAAATCCAACGTCTGTCTGTCTGCCTGTCTGTATGTGTGTCCACTTTTCATGAGAGAACTACCGGATATACTCGCGTTCAAGTTCTCCCACAGATAAATCGAGGCTTGATGCTACCATATACAGTAATTTCTGGCATTTTATAATGTCGGGCATGCAAGTTGAATGCGGAAAACTGACGCTATTGCTCCAAGAGATTACGATATGCTAACACCCACCTGAGAGAGTACCCACAGAGCACACAGCCTTTTTTTTTTCTATGTATTGTGCCTACATGACCACACGGTAATACCCAAACTATTCCAAAACGATGTTTGCACTGTTTTGCGTTTTTTTGTATCTGACACTCTCGTACACCTTTATCATAAGAGCATCCCTTATCTATGATGGAGCGTTCGATTAGAAGAAAATATGAAGCTAGTTTTAAATTAAACGTCGTTGAAGTGGTGAAAGAAATTGGTAACAATGCTGCTGCAACAAAATTCGATGTGTCTGAGAAACTGGTGTGAGATTGGAGGAGGCAAGAAGATGTAAAAAAGAAATTAAGTGTTGTATTTTTGAACGGGCGTACAAGTCAGGGTCTGATTTTATGATCGATTTTTCGGGTTTCAAGACCCGACTTATATGCGAGTATATACGGTACTTAACGGATTTAGATCTGGGTTTTTTCTATAATTTGCTGGAACATTCTGGTTGATTTTGCGACTTCTCTCATTGTATTAAGTATTATAGTTCAGTTGTGGCACCGATTTATTTGCGCAAATCTGAGAGACAGGCTGTGGGTTGAGGGGAGTGGGAGGCGGGACCTCAGGAGTAGGGAGTAGGGAGCTGGGCGTGGCCATCCTCCCTCACACACCAGCCTCCGTTTGAGTTGCTCCACCTCTCGCCATGTGTTGGAGCGCACCTTGCCTCTGCTTAGCTAGCAAAACTTGTTTGTTCCGCAGACAGATTGTTAAGGAGTAACATTTGACATTTTTGAGAGAGAGAGAGAGAGATCATAACTATGTGTGTTTTAGTGGGTGCCTGCTCATTGGCAGAGATATCACGGCCAAGTGCTCTTCTCCCCACACTTGGGACGCTCTCCTGTTAGAGCTGAACACGATCAGATACAGTGGCGACGTTTCACGATGGAGCGTCCCTACCTTCTGCTTGGCCAGAGATACCTTGCCAACTTTTTACATTTTAGGCAAAGAGATCACAGCTACATTCTCGCCCCCTGATAGCAAAACCAAAAATATTGTATATCAAGATGCCCTCAGATACCAAAACTATCAATGAAAATTCCTCTCAATGCAAATTATTACATTTTTTTTATTATTGATTTTTAAAGTTTGTCCTGTTTCACTACTACGTGGGTGGAGCCGCCAGGGACAGCTAGTTTAGAATATTCATAAGCCTTAATATATAAAATGAAATGCAATTGAAAACGTTTATATGTTTAAAGTGCTTATACGCTAGTTTAAGGGCCTTGAAGGTTTGCAGACACTGTTTAGACTTTGGTGAGTCAAAAGGCTCAGCAGAGCCGCCCTGTCCCAAAACAAAAGCTTGTTAACTCAGTTCCCTCAAAAACACAGAGTCCTTGGTTCATAGAGAACAAGGCAAGTGAAAAGCAAGCAGGCCATATTAAAAACAAAAGCAGCGTCCTGTAAACTAATAGGGCCTGTCTAAGCCACTTAAAAAGATGTCAAGCAACTCCTTTAAACAGTCAATAGTTCTAAAACCAATAGCAAGGCTTATTGACCCTTGCTTTAAACCTCGACACTGGCAGGAGTTCAGGACCCCTGTTTCAAGGCCCACAGAAGCTGTACTGTGAGCCCTCGCCCCTTTGTGTATTCATCCCATGGGGGTTTTGTTCAATAAAAGCAGCATTTTGTACACTTTTGGTCGTTTTGGAAGTATTCTGGAGGCAAAAACCATCCACGAGGGTGTTGCTCCTATTTGTAACCCCCTTACTCTGACAATCATGGGACACCAAAACCCATCGTGGAAGCTTTGGTATGACAGGACAGCACAGGGCACCCGTCCACCTCAGAGCACACACGTTCACATAAGGCAAATCTGCATGACTTTGGGGATTTGAAAGGGAAACCCCCAGAACCAGCAAGAAAACATGGAAACTCCATTTGAGCAGTGACTTCTCATGGGACCTACTTCACCTCCATACCACTCCCTCCTGCAAGAGTTTCCATGTAATTTGTATTAGTGAGGTCAAGCTGCGAGGTACTGTCCATCGGTCAGCAGAGGTGAACTTCCATGACATCAGGCCACTCAGCTACCAACTTACAATTTCTAACTGACTGAAGTGGTATGTAAACTTTAACCCCGTGGCCACACAGTCTCTGCCTTGGTCAGTACCCAGGGGAACCTGAGGCCCCCCGTGCAGCTGGTCACTAAGTACTGTTAATTATCTGAGCCACTCTGCTTGCAGTGGGCGGCACACCTTGTCCCTCAGAGAGGGTAACCATGGAAATAAAAGCCTGTTATGAGTGGTCAGTTTGCTGGCATGCCTGGCAAAAGAATGTGCATCACCACCCGCCCGCCCCCCCCAGGAATTCCTAGCAGGCGTAGCTCAGCAAGCATGGCTGCAGCTAAATGAAGACGTCCACTTGGTGGTCTACTTTAGAAAGCATGTCTGGATTGTCCTGCTGCAAATGGGTGGGTAGGCTGGGTGGGATTTTCTGGCCGGGAGTCATATGGAGAATTAGAGAAAAGCAAGTCAAATAACATCAGGGCAAGAAGGAGTGCCCACTATTAGTTCAACTGTTAATGGCCTCTACTACTAAATGTGCAAACAGAGAGTTTCTGTCAATTACAGTATGTGGACACCAAGACATACTATTAATAAATGCCCCCTCAAGCTGGACAAAGTGCCTTTCTGGACAATGGACTTATATCCTTTACAAACAGCAGATGGCAGTGTCACAGCAAAATGGGCAAAGTGCATCCACAGTCCGAGCAGATTTTTGCCTGCAGAGCAGATGGACATCACTTGTAGGTTGGACATTTTCTTTCAAGTTCCAAATGCCCAACACATCAAAACCAGCAAATCCATTAGAACTCAAAGCCTAGTCCGGTCCATGGCTATCATAAAAGTAAGCAGGAGACTTTGGTGCTCTTTGCATGGTGTGATGGACGGCCGGGACGCTCAAAGATCAGAAGGATGAGGGAAGGCATTCCTGCAGCTTAGCGGTACCCTGGATTCCCGCAGGTCACCATGGGATCTGGAGTTCGGCTTCACAGCCCTGCTGGGTACTGTGGAGACGCTGCAGGGAGACTGGGGGATTTTTACTTTCCGTATATCCCGGAAGTACTCCCAAGTCACGGGGACAGAAACCCTGAAAGAAAACTGAAGCCCTCCATTTGACCCGGAAGTGCTGGCAAGTCACGTGAGAGGAAGAACGGAAGCACTTCCAGGTCAAGGACTATTTAAAGGACCGTTGGGAACCCAGCAAGCGGGATCCGGAGTTGGGTGGTAGTTGACAGAGCTTGCTGGGAGGTGTGGAGGAGAGAATTGCGTTATTTATTGTGCGTTTAGAATTGCTCGTTTACTGTGGCTGTGGTGTGTGAGAGCACGGTCCCAAGAAGGAAAAGAATTAAAGAACCTTTTTGTGCTTTTACCTGGTGTCCTGGACGTTTGAGGAGCGACAGCGCCCTCTAGTGTCACAATGGGAAAGCCAGAAAGGTTTGAATGGGTTTGAAGGAAGCAAGGCACGGTGTGGATTTTGAGAAGAGGGCATCGTGAGAGTTCAGATCATTATCTATCTGGCATTGGCACAGCACAGCTGAACAATTTGGAAGGAGCCATGTATCCTCAGCCCTGAGCAAAGGGAAGCCCAGCAGATGCACATGCACTTGATTAAGTGGTGACCACAGAGCAGCCCTCGGCCATCCGGCTGCACATCCTGCTGCATGCAAACAGAGCGGAGGTCACTGTGGGAAGGAAGTCAACTTCTGGACAAGACGGTGGCATCCACATGTAGAAAGACATCTGCACTTACAGATGCAGGGCGCGCTGATGAACAATGAGTGGCATTCGAATAGGCCGTGGGTAACATGGGGCTGTCTTCGAGTCAACAGGGGCGAACTGTAAAAGTGCATCTCCAGGTGCTTTTGTTAAGACCATCTCATCTGCGTGGCATATTTGCTCTTGGAATGCCTTCTCAAAAACAGCAACCAGTGAGTAGGCCACAAGTGGTATTCGAGGTCACCAAATGGCTTTGTTTTTGCCATGTCCAGTTGACCTGGATGTGTTGATGTCACTAACTATCATGGGTCAGCTTATAGAAGATTTAATAGTTTGAAATGACTCCAGGTGGAAGTGAAGGTGGTTTGGATAGCGTGGTGTGAATCCATGAAGTACATGGATATGAGCAGCTGAGCAAGGCTCTGTGTACGTGTGTGTGTGTGTGTATTCTGAACCTGCATGTGTATAACTGTGGCGCCAGACCTCTGTGTGTTGATAGGATTGATGGGATTTGCCTTAAAACTAGGAGAGGCTCACTGATGGGGACAGAACACACACCCTGGGACACCACCACTGTCCTTCTCTGCCCGTTACTTCATGTATCCAATAGTGGGTGTGTGTGCCAGTGTGCTGGTGTGGCTATGGAGGTGAGTCTCTGTGAACGTGTGTACAGTTGTGCTTGAAAGTTTGTGAACCCTTTAGAATTTTCTATATTTCTGCATTAATATGACCTAAACATCATCAGATTTTCACTCAAGTCCTAAAAGTAGATAAAGAGAAACCAGTTAAACAAATGAGACAAAAACATTATACTTGGTCATTTATTTATTAAGGAAAATGATTGAATATTACATATATTAGTGAGTGGCAAAAGTATGTGAACCTTTGCTTTCAGTATCTGGTGTGACCCCCCAATAACTGGAACTAAACGTTTCCGGTAACTTCTGATCATTCCTGCACACCGGCTTGGAGGAATTTGAGCCCATTCCTCCGTACAGAACAGCTTCAACTCTGGGATGTTGGTGGGTTTCCTCACATGAACTGCTCGCTTCAGGTCCTTCCACAACATTTCGATTGGATTAAGGTCAGGACTTTGACTTGGTCATTCCAAAACATTCACTTTATTCTTCTTTAACCATTCTTTGGTAGAACGACGTGTGCTTAGGGTCGTTGTCTTACTGCATGACCCACCTTCTCTTGAGATTCAGTTCATGGACAGATGTCCTGACATTTTCCTTTAGAATTCTCTGATATAATTCAGAATTCATTGTTCCATCAATGAAGGCAAGCCGTCCTGGCCCAGATGCAGCAAAACAGGCTCAAACCATGATACTACCACCACCATGTTTCACAGATGGGATAAGGTTCTTATGTTGGAATGCAGTGTTTTCTTTTCTCCAAACATAACGCTTTTCATTTAAACCAAAAAGTTCTATTTTGGTCTCATCCATCCACAAAACATTCTTCCAATAGCCTTCTGGTTTGTCCACGTGATCTTTAGCAAATTGCAGACGAGCAGCAATGTTTTTTTACGGAGAGCAGTGGCTTTCTTCTTGCAACCCTGCCATGCACACCATTGTTGTTCAGTGTTCTCCTGATGGTGGACTCATGAACATGAACATTAGCCAATGTGAGAGAGGCCTTCAGTTGCTTAGAAGTTACCCTGGGGTCCTTTGTGACCTCGCCGACTATTACACGCCTTCCTCTTGAAGTGATCTTTGTTGGTCGACCACTCCTGGGAGGGTAACAATGGTCTTGAATTTCCTCCATTTGTCCACAATCTGTCTGACTGTGGATTGGTGGAGTCCAAACTCTTTAGAGATGGTTTGGTAACCTTTTCCAGCCTGATGAGCATCAACAACTCTTTTTGTGAGGTCCTCAGAAATCTCCTTTGTTCGTGCCATGATACACTTCCACAAACATGTGTTGTGAAGAGCAGACTTTGATAGATCCTGTTCTTTAAATAACACAGGGTGCCCACTCACACCTGATTGGCATCCCACCGGACTCGAATTTCACCTTCACACTAACTGCTAATCCTAGAGGTTCACATACTTTTGCCACTCACAAATATGTAATATTTGATCATTTTCCTCAATAAATAAATGACCAAGTATAATATTTTTGTCTCATTTGTTTAAATGGTTTCTCTTTATCTACTTTTAGGACTTGAGTGAAAATCTGATGATGTTTTAGGTCATATTTATGCAGAAATATAGAAAATTCTAAAGGGTTCACAAACTTTCAAGCACAACTGTAGATGTGATTGAGCAAATATGTGTGTATACTGTGAAAAAGTGGCGAGTGTGTGTGGCTGCCTACGTGATTGTGACCCAAAACTCACAACTGATGATCGAAATGCAAATTTTTCCACAACTTATTTAACAACTGCCTGGATAGAATACACATACACCAACAATCATTTGTTCATTGAACTGAAATCACCCGTTCCAAAAAACAAAGTATTATCATTTCAAAATGTCTGTGTGTGATCTAAATATCAATTGATATAACTGCTCTAAACGATAAGTAACGTTTGCATTCTCCTTAAAGCATAGTTTAATGGAAACAGGAACAATATCCCATGTTGACTTCAGGATAACGAGATCCACTGACACCAATTCGTTACTGATGATTGATTTCACCTTGTGGTACGAGTATGAATAAGTAGGAATCCACACAGGGCCATCTTAACAGCATTACAGGCCCTGGGCAAAGCAGTGCACTGGGGTCCCTAACCTACACAACCACTCAGCAAGTTACAACACACATAGATTAGCATGGGGCATCTATGCACGACTGCCCGGTGTGCCTATGCGTTAAGATGGCCCTGAATCCGAGGAAACTTAACGATACTCTAACATGGATCGGGCAGGTGGTCAAGCAGGAAAAGAAAGATGCGGCAGTCACCAGGAATGGCAGAGGACAAGCACCACATCCGAGAGGTGGTCATGGGCCTCGTCTTAGAGGAGGGCGAGAAGTGGCCATGGGCCCTGTTTGAGAGCTGTGGGTCGAGGTCGTGGTCGAGGACAAGGCCACATACCAAGATAACGGCAGCAACAGCAAAGAGTATCTCACAAGATCAGAGCAATGGTTGTAGACCATGCCATAAATCATGGTATGACAATGACTGAGGCAGCTAGAGTGATTCGATCAAGCCTCAGAAAAATCAACTGGGCCCTCAATCATCAGAACCTTCCACAATGAGAACTGATAAGTCTTCAGTATTCGAGTACCGTAGGCTACTCTTAGTCGTCAGATGACTGTACTGTACACTGCATGCCAATGTGTAGCACAGAGTAGGTTATGTAACTACTGTATAGAAATGTGTTCTACAGTATGACGTCATGTTTCTCCTGTCATTTTGCCTACAGAATTGAGACCAAACCAAATAGGCAGACAAAGAGGCAAAGAGGCAGAGGCAGACTCCTGATTGACAAACAAGAGCGGGCTGTAGTCACCTTGGTCAGAAATGACATTCATCTTATAGATATCAGACAGCACATCCTGGACAATGAAGACATCTGCAGTGATGTGGAAGCCGTAAGTTTGCCAAGCATTGCACGCCTGCTGAAAAAACACCGGATGTCCCTAAAATCTACAACACTGTGTGCCTTTTGAGAGAAATGCAGCTAGAGTGAAGCAACTGAGGATTGAGTATGTTCAGGTATGTTCAGTGCCTTGATGCCTGTTTGTGAAAGATTCCCCATCATTGTATTGCAATCAGCGATTTGTCTTTTTTTGTAGAAGGTGATGGCCATGGAGGCTGATGAAAACCATCATAAATTCGTTTTTGTGGATGAGGCAGGCTTCAACCTGGCCAAGAAAAGGAGGAGAGGTCAGAATTATGTCGGCCAGCACGCAACCATCAAAGTACGAAGTCTGTCTATTAAGCAGTGAGAACTGATCATGAGCACTTGTCAGGCAGGTTTAAACCTGTCCATACCTGCACGGTAAATGACAAGACTCTCTGCCGTTTAGTTGATTGTCAGTCACCATTTAATGCAGTTGTGGGCCAGAATCACACTAAGTTTAAAAGTTGAGCAAGTTGTCAAATTTGAATTTTTTAGTAAAATTGAACAAAACACCAACGGAATTTTTTCAAATGCTTACTGAGGCTTCGGGGAAGACTGCATGTCTCGTGCGTGTGTGTTTTTCCTAAATTGAAATCGGTGCTTAAAGAAACACATTTTGAGTCAATGGATGCAGTAAAGAAGAAAACATCAGATGTCTTGAAAAAACCAAGACTGCATCGGTGTGTAATTGCAGATGGGGAGTATATTGAAGGGGACGGGCATTAGAATTGCTATATAAATAAAGGTGAGTTACTGTGTCAGTCTCATTATTTAATAGACAGACCTCGTGTATGTATGTATGTATATATATATATATATATATGTTGTGATGGACGGCTATTGTGATGGACGCCCCTGCTGCATATGTTCCGGGGGAGCAACCATGGACAGCTCAATACCTCCCCATGGTGGCAGCCTCCTGGGCCGACAATAATTCCCCAGCCTCCCGCCTGGCTCCATGGGAGATGGAGTCCTCCACAGCCAGGTTGGGAGCTGGGATGGTCGCTAGGGGGTGCTGCGTGGAGTCAACAGCCCGGCTGGACGAATCTTCAGCCCCTCCCGGAAGTGCAATTGGGACCAGGTGGTCAAGCACCTAGAATGCTTCCAGGTTTGCTATAAAAGGGGCCAGCCACCACCACTTAGGAGCCAGAGT
>JANRMT010061414.1:15336113-15346460 GCA_026402145.1 Polypterus bichir lapradei
GTGTGCTTCACCTTGTAAAAATTAGTCTTATAAATAAACGTGTTGTGGTGCTTAAAAGATGTTTGCCTCTCTGTGTCCGGGCTGTGTTCCACAATATATATATATCTCTCTATATATAATCTTCATTTGGATCTTGATCTTTGTTTGTCCGCGAATGAATTAGAAGAAGAAGCACTAGATGGCAGTAGAGAGACAGCTAAAACATAGGCATTGCATTAAGAATCTCCTCCAGGCTTATACTACTGAAGACTGTAGTACTCCAGTCACACCTCAAAACACAGACATTCAAACTAAACAAATTGTTGTGCTTTAAATTAACTAAAGAGATCTTCATTTAGATCTTGATCTTTGTTTGTCCACGAATTCCACACATGCGTAGACCACCTTCCAGTTAAGTACGTTGTTGTTACTCACAGATGTCAACAATGTGCCGGAATAACGAAAATGGGTGGTGGACAGTGTTACGCTGGTTAGCTCCTGAGGCCTGGTTAGAGAATGAGATTGCCGAAGATAAAAGGTACGTGCCTACGTAACATATGCGTGAAAGAAAGACAGTGGGTAAAATGAATGACAACGTAACAGCACGTTCCGGAAATTATTATTGTTACGTTGTAGCCGGCGAGTGCTGCGCGTCTCACAGTTGTACCGTGACTTGCTCACATGTCAGTGAAGTGATCCCTATTTATGCTTTAAAGAGCCTGTGTACCTATGTGTCCCCCTTTTATAACCATTGCTCCGTGTATATTGCCTTACTCTTTGGATTGCCACAAAGCAACCTGCGAGATTGGAGAAAGGTTGAGAAGAGATCGTGAGAGGAAACGATAGTGTCGTGAAAACAAGACGGACTGTGAATGGACAGAAGCAGAAATGCTCATACACCACCACATAATTACGATTCGGACAGTTCCTATCGAATCAATGTCCAAGGGTTTTCTTTTGTAATTTTGTTTCCCTTATAAAAAATCATAATGCTGTGCGACGAAGGGCCCAGTTCACGACTGGCAGCCGCGTTTAAACAGGGAGCCCTTCACAGACAACTTTAACACGCGCAACGTAGTTGGGCGTACATGGCTAGTATATATATATATATATATATATATATGTATGAATAAACCACAATGTATGTAAAAAACACATCCTACACTTATGAAGCAAATCTGTCCCTGTTTATTCCGTAACCACAACTTTGTTTTTTCAGTCCACCAATTTTAAATTTGTCACACAGCCCTTCCCACCATAAGTCAGGTTTTGGATGTAACTGGACCTGTCGAACATTTTACCCCCCAAGGCGGGGCAGCAGAGATGGCTCGGGCACACCTCCATGTCAGAGCCGGTGGCAAGAAGTACCACAATGTGATCAATTTAGAGAGAAACAGCGCTAAGCAGGGCGTGATAGTTAGGGTGCCTACCTGTCAAACAACGACTTCGGGTCTGATTCCTGCCCATTACGTTTAACTTGTCCTTTAATCAAGAATTCCCATTACTTTTCATGTCCTGGCCCCAAGCTACACCTGGTGGGCCATATTGGCTCCAGAGATATTTATTGTAATTTGGAATTCTTTGCACCACAAGGTAAAAAGAATAGTGTATGCTACAATGCTTTCCAAATGAAATAACAGTTAAGTAATAAACATAACATGTTTGAAGGCAATTTAGTTTAGTAGCATATTACTTAAAATGACATTTTCTTAGCTATCATACGTACATATGACACCTTTCATCATGAACAGCCTACACGATGCACCATACAACAGAAATGAACCAAATGATATAAGCAGAACGCATACTAATTCTGTATTTAACTGGGATTATGTCAGTCCACATGGGCATCACATGCAGTCTGGTTTTAAAATTAATGAAGTGCTTAAAAATAAAAGGAAACCATTTCTGATTCTTAAAAGAAGGTCCAGAAAGAACTGTTTTTGATCAATAACCAGTTCCATAAATCGCCGCGAACAGAGAAAAACAGATTTGTATAACAGCAGCGCGTGCAGGACACCAATGTGATGGTTATCCGTTGGATCGTACATAAAGGAAGGATGATGCCACAGGAAAACCACTTCTGGTTCTTAAAAGAGCCAGCCTCATGAAGGTTCCAGAAAGAACCTTCATTTATTGGGACTCATACCAGGCTCTATAAATACTGTCACACACGTGTGCTTGTGAGGCGGCCTAAGGGCTCAACTAAGGGTAAGACGCGGAGTCAAGGGCTTGACGAAGAGCACTAATCTCTCTTCTCCGTCTCCTACAGATCACCAGAATGGGAGGCCCAGCAAAAACACTGCCAGTTCCCGCGCTCCCTTCCTGACCACGCCTCCCTGCTGACATCACTTCCACCCCATCCCTCATGGACCCGCCTCCTCCTGCCCAGCACCTATTAAACCCATCCACCTCATCTTATGAGTCAGTCCCATTCTGGACTCCACTCCAGCCATTTGCACTGGCATTTATTTTTTTATTGCTGTTGTCAATATGCTGTACGGGGTGGATCCCCAGACCTTTTTCCTTGTTTGTCTATTTTCTTACAAATACCCCTGAACAGATAACAGACTTGTGACTTTAAGCGGACTCTTGCTGCATCACATTCACAAAGACTGAGTTCAGGTTTTTCTTGATCTGTCCGGTCGGCCACCACTAAAGATTTCTGTTTTGTCCACATTTTACGAATCTTTTCAAGGCCCCAAGGACCAACTTCGTATGCAAAGAACCCTTCACAAAATGAAATGGTTCTTGGTCAAGCAATGGGTTCTATGAGGAACCACACAGCCCAGTAATGAGCCATTACAGAACCAGCGTTTAGAAGAGCAACAGTGAAGAGCACAGGCTGCAGCACTTCCACCCTTTGGTCCCTGATGATGTTGTCTCATCTTTTTTGTTCACTTTCTGTAAGCCAACTTCTTCATCTTAATATATAAATACTTTTTTTTTCTTATTTATACCCACTCTTGAATGCTCCTGAAGATGAGCTACACTCTTATAATTAAAGGTGCCAGGGTAGTTCTTCACAGTGATGCCATAGGGCAGAGGTGTCCAGCGCCAGCCCTGGTGGGCCGCAGTGGCTGCAGGTTTTCATTCTCACCCCTTTTCCTAATCAGTTTTCACTGCTAATTAACTCCTTTGCCCTTCGTTTTAATTGCCCTGTTGTTAAGGATTCGGTCCTCTGATTTGATTCCTTTCTTCATGAAATGGCAGCCAAACAGAAATGAGATGTGAAACGAGCCAACAGAAGTCCAGCTGAACCGGAACGCCAACCAGTTTCTTAATGAGAAGCTGATTCTTGCTGTTAATGAAAGCTGTTATTGAATATCAGGACTTGTCGCTGCTCTCGTTCTGCCTGTTGAGTTTCTGTTTTTTACTAAGGCCACCGTCAAGATGTTTTGGTGACCTGAGCAGACCAACATGACCGAGACCTTCACAATACAAAAGAATACAATTTATTTTTTTGTAGAGCCCAAAATCACACAAGAAGTGCCACAATGGGCTTTAACAGACCCTGCCTCTTGACAGCCGCCCAGCCTTGACTCTCTAAGAAGACAAGAAAAAACTCCCAAAGAAAAAAAAAAAACCCCTTTTAAGGAAAAAATGGAAGAAACCTCGGGAAAGGCAGTTCAAAGAGAGAGACCCCTTTCCAGGTAGGTTGGGCGTGCAGTGGGTGTTAAAAAGAAGGGCGTCAATACAATACAATACAATACACAGAACACAAGTAATCCTCAATACAGTATAAAAATAAAAATATTACAAGTATGGAGCAGAATTTAACAGTAGATGATATCACATAGGGCAGCACGGTGGCGCAGTGGGTAGTGCTGCTGCCTCGCAGTTAGAAGATCTGGGTTCGCTTCCCGGGTCCTCCCCGCGTCTGCGAGGGATTCCTCCCACAGTACAAAGACATGCAGGTTAGGTGCATTGGCGATCCTAAATTGTGCCATATGGTGGGCTGGTGCCCTGCCTTGCACCCTGTGTTGGCTGGGATTGGCTCCAGCAGACCCCCATGACCCTGTAGTTAGGAGATTGCAGGTTGGATAATGGATGGATGGATGATATCACATAATATGATTTGGATTTGTTTAGAGTCCTGGAGACCTCAGCCATCAAGCTGCCGCCCCCTATTGGCCATTCCACAGCTGAGACATTGCTTGGCCAGCCAATCCGATGAAAGGACAATTCCTGCGATCCTCCATCAGAGATGACGTTACCTTAGGCAGGCAAAACAACTTGGCAGGTGGGCCGTGGCACCTTTCTTTATTTTCAGGTTAGCTGGTCTCGTTTTGTGTCTCATTATTGTTTGGCTGCTCATTAAGGAAAAAGAAACGACTAAGGGGTCTGAGTCACGTCAATCAAAACGAAGGCAAAAGAAGTGAATCAACAGCAAAAACTGGTCACTAATTAAGAAGATGGTTAGAATGAAAACCTGCAGCCACTGCGGCCCACCAGGATGGGAGTTGGATGCCCCTGCCATAGGGGAACCACTTTGGTTTCCAGAAGACCCATCCGCATGATGGCTCCTGAAAGAACCCTTCATTTATTTGGATCCATAAAAGGCTTTATACAGTAAGAGGTGGTAACAGATTTGTGAAATACCAATACGTCCGGATTTTAAAAGGACTCTGGCTGCCTACAGTAACAAAGACTAAGCCCAGATATTCATAATCTGTTACATAGGCTACCTTACTTTAAAAGAGTTCAGTTTCTTTTTTTCTAATATCACAAAGCTCTTCAAAGCACAAAGCACCAACTTCATATGTAAAGAAACTTTCCCAGAATTAAATGGTGCTCTGTCAAACAATGGCAGTCTGAGGAACGACACAGCCCGGAAAAGAGCCCTAAAGCAGGGGTCGCCAATTCCGGTCCTGGAGGACCACCGTAGCTGCAGGTATTCATTCTAACCCTTTCCTTAATTTGTCACCAGTTTTTGCTTCTAATTAACTTCTTTTGAATTCTTTTTATTTGCTTTGCTCTTGAAGACTCAGACCCCTCAATTGTTTCTTTTTCCTCAATTAGCTGTCAAACTATAATGAGATACAAAATGAGCCAAAACAGGACCAGCAGACTTTCTCCATAATACAATATTTGAAAATAAAGAACGGTGAAGGTCTCAGGAATGTTGATCTGCTCAGGTCCACAAAACATTTGACCAGAGTTCTTAGAAAAGAGAAAATTAACAATTTCAGAAATGTCTGCTAATGTACCACGAGGGCAGCAACAAGCCATGGGATTAAAGAACGGGTTTAATTAACGACGAGCCTCTGCACCTCATTAAGCAGCTGGTTGGAGTGAAACTGGTTGGACTTTGAGGCCCTGACTTAGTTGGTCTTCTGATGGTTCACTCACTTCACATTTCATTTCTGTTTGGGTGCCATTTAAAGAAAGAAATGAAGCAATTCAGGGGAATACATCTTAAAAGAGAAGCCAATTAAAATGAATTCACAAGAAGTTAATTAGCAGCACATACAAGGTACTCGTTAAAAAAAGGGTTGGAATGAAAACCTGCAGTCATGGTGGTCCTCCAGGACTGGAGTTGGAGACCCCTGCCCTAAAGTGCCATTAAAGAAGCAGCATTTTTAAGAGCAGGGGTGTCCAACTCCAGGCCTGGTGGGCCGCAGTGGCTGCAGGTTTTCATTCTAACCATCTTCTTAATTAGTGAGCCGTTTTTGCTTCCCATTAACTTCTTTTGCCTTCATTTTAATTGACGTGACTCAGACCCCTTAGTTGTTTCTTTTTCCTTAATGAGCAGCCAAACAATAATGAGACACAAAACGAGCCGCCACGAGAGATGTGAAGGTATTGGTCATGTTGGTCTGCTCAGGTCACCAAAACAAGTCCTGATATTCAGTAACGGCTTTAATTAACAGCGAGAATTGGCTTCTTATTAAGAAACTGGTTGGAGTTTGAAGCCCCAGTTTAGCTGGTCGTCTGTCGGCTCGTTTTACATCTCATTTCTGTTTGGCTGCCACTTCATGAAAAAACAAATCAATTCAGAGGACTGAATCCTTAAAAACAGGGCTATTAAAATGAAGGGCAAAGGAGTTAATTAGAAGCGAAAACTGATTAGGAAAAGGGTGAGAATGAAAACCTGCAGCCACTGCTGCCCACCAGGCCCAGTGCTGGGCACCCCTGTTTAAGAGTGCAGACTCCTGACGTGGTATAAAGCATGTGAAGCAAATGCCATGCTCATGTACTATTCATTTCGAAAGATCAATAAAGTCGAGTTTTCACTAAAGAATATTTATGTGTGATCATTTGAAATCATTTTAATAAAGGTGTGACATGGTAACACAGCAAAACGCAAATCACAAGGCGCGGTGCCTCACCACAATCCTGCTAAACTGCCAATCGAACTGATCGCCAGGAAAACATTGGTTTGAATGGTTTGACTTGCAGGGCCCTAAGCTGAGGAGACAAATTAAAGTATGCCAGATGGACATTTACCACACGGTTCAGCTGACACTTGGGGTGATGAGCCACTCCTGGACTGACACCGAAGGGGACACGTCGATAAGAAGCTGATAGGGTGAGAAAAGCGCTACATAAATCTAACGTCTTCTTCTTCTTCATTAGAAAGATGAGCCCTAATGTGAGAATATTGAAAAAGGTGGCCCTGCCGTTCTAATTTTAATGCTAAGACGGGCAGGTGGAGACCACACCACTGGCATTGGCGGGCAGAACCCCGAGAGCCCATGAGGGCAGTTTCAGAAAACCGAATACTAAATAAAACTCAATTATTGCGTTCATGACATTTACTTCTGAATACCCAGTGACTCACCTATATGAGAAAAAATGCCCACATGCTGTATGATACCCCATTCAACACACCTTAATGTCTACATATACAAGATGGGAGGCTTTTTGGGGCGTCCCCCTATTTTTGATCCTGTGGACATGAACACCCTCATTTTGGTACATTCTTGGTTTTGTGTAGAAAAGGACACCCTTATAATAAAGAGCAACCCAATAGGTGCCCAGATCAGAAAGGTCTGAAGTTGTGTGAGCCACATCCAATGACCCCAGGGGCTCACCCCCATAAGTGGGGCCAAAACTTCCTACCGGCATGCGGAGTGGGCTATTCCAAACTTGCTGATATTTGAGTCTTTACTGGTGGTCCTACACTGAAAAAAGTATAACATTGATGTTGTTCATTCAACGTAAATTTTCTCTTTCAAGCAACTTAAGATTAGTCATTTAGTGTCATAGCTTGAAATATTTGGTTTCAGATCTCAATCAAAGTAAAAAAATGTGTTTGTACCAAAGTAAGTTATGGTGGAGGGAATAAACGTAAAAATCCTATTTCAGTTAACCTAATATTTGAGGTTGTTCGTGTGCCGTGTTTGAGGGGCCGTTTGTATATCCTTCCGGTCGAACTTTCCAGCGTGATGGCTTTCCAACTGCCAAAAAAGAAGAACAACTTAAAAAATAGATTAACTTCAGCATAAAACAAGTGAATTGCACCCAATCACTCTAAAATGATTTGCCTCAATTTAAAAATTATGGGATCAATAAGCTAAAAAGAGTTATATTGGTTCAGATTGAAAATATTAAATGTGAATCAGTACCTTACTTTTTTCAGTGTAGTTCCAGAAGAGCCACTCCCAGAATGTTTTAAATGACAAATTGTCTTAATATAATAGTAATAATAATACCTTTTATTTATATAGCGCCTTTCTCATGCTCAAAGCGTCTGATGGTCTTGTTCAGAAAGCGGACGCCACTTGAGGCGGCCTTCCCCTCACCCAAACACTAACCTTAAGGTCAATAAAATAGGTCCCTGATGTTAAGTCACTATTTTAGGGCTAAAATGATAACAGAAATGTGAAACCTACTTATATCCATCCATCCATCCATTATCCAACCCGCTAAATCCAAACTACAGGGTCACGGGGGTCTGCTGGAGCCAATCCCAGCCAACACAGGGCGCAGGGCAGGAAACAACCCCCAGGCAGGGCGCCAGCCCATCACATATGAAATCTTAATTATTGTGAAACAACCAAGTGGCGTCCGCTTTCTGAACAAGAGCCGCGTCTTATACCAGTGATTACGAATATATTATTTTTGATTTTAAATCATTTGCTGCTAATCTATAGCTCCCTATCAAAGGATGAAAATGACATATTTCTATTAAAATGGAGAATATTTAGACTTAATTGACCCACACATATTAATATTTCAAATATCTGACGCAACTGCTTGTATTTATTACGTCCTTGAAGTAAATCCTTACATTTCTTTCTTAGAACGCGCCAAAACAGGGTGGCTTACGCTATAATTCGGACTTTTTATTTTTATTTAAAATCGGCCGCGACTTTTAGACTGAAACTCTTTCAAATTAAGCGTCAGAGTTAAAGGTGCTCCTTCTGTACCAGCGGACGGTGCCGAGTAACGGTTAAGGAAGTTGGACCCGAAACAAGAATGTCGTCTCGCTCGGTCCTCTCTGCCTGCGTCAGCTCGTCAGCTCCCTTTCGTTGGCGCTCATACTGTAAAGCCTCTCGTAAGGTTATTTTCCTGTTAATTTGTTACAATCGACCGTGATATTTAAATGCATTAGCACATTAGCAAAAAGAAAGAATGCAGATGACGGGGTTTTTACAATTGGCTTAACTGTGACACCCCCACTCGAGGGACCTACACACCACACGGGATCACAAGCGCTTTATTAGCGGCCGAAAACTTAATCGGATTTGCTAGAAAGAAAGTCAGAAAGAAAGAAAGAAAGAAAGAAAGAAAGAAAGAAAGAAAGAAAGAAAGAAAGGGGCCGGTTTTTCATGGGCGCGTTACATGCTCACTTGGGTGAATATTCGCATGTTCACACTCAAGAACACAGATTGGCTTTTGTTTAATTCTGCTTTATGTTTATTATTATTATTATTATTATTATTATTATTATTATTATTATTATTACAATGATGCCTCAGTAGTGGATACAAGATTAACAGTTTCGGGTAGGCCCGGGCCGAGCCCCTCTGTCCAGCTCCCGTAGGTCCCGTTCCCCTGAAGGCCTTTTGATTTCTAATTCTCTTTCTAAGTCACACTATCTAAAAAATGTACTTTTATCGGACAATACGTGACTCATCTGTTCGTGGGTGGATGGTGAGAAGTGCGAGGAATTTTGTTGTCTGAACGCATTCTTTAATTTGCACATCAGCTACACTGCAAAGTCAACAAGACGTCCCTCAAATGCCCTCCCACTTACTGTCCGACGAGTAGTCCGATTCCACCCCTCGCGTGAAAGATAAGGATCGCAACGACTCGATTTTCTGAAATTAACCCAAGCTCCACACACTCACACACACACACACACACACTGCGAAAGTGTGGCTCCCTGGCTGACAATGAAAACGATGTTAAGCTTTTAAAACGGGTGTTTGCTCTCCCTGACAGAACAAACGAACCCCACGTTCATACACATGTGGCGACAGACCCGAAACAAGGCAAAGCTGCAGCCTCGTCCACCGCCCAGGGCTGAACACAAGACCTGCTGTCTGCTCCTCTTTATTTTCAGGGTTATCAGTGCTGTTAAGGACAAATATTAATCCTGCATGCGGAACGCATTTCCAGCAGGGTACACTAGCAAGGAATGATAATTTCGAAATCTGCCGACTAGAAGTTTAAGTTGTGTTTCAGTTTATATTGATGAGTTTTGAGAAAGAAAGAAAGAAAGAAAGAGAAAGAAAGAAAGAAAGAAAGAAAGTCGCTTGCCGTGTTATATCACAGATGAACCGTGAGTCTAAAGTCTGGGCGGAAATGGCACCGTCTCTTCGTGCGCATCTTTAAGTTAAATGACCCCTATAAACCGGGCACGAGAATAATGAATGTGCCAAACTATTAACAAGCTAACCTGGATCCTACGAACAAATCGCTTAGTAAATTATTTAGTCGTTTGTGCGCCAAATGTAAAAACACGGTCCATGCAAACACACACATCGGTGAGGGTCCTAAACAATCGGATTGCTTATCCATCCATTTTCTATACCTGCTTAGGCGATATGTCGCTACACTTTTATAATATTTCAGCTTTTAAACATGAAGGCTGCACATGCCATTAATCAATTATATTATGTATACAGCGACGGATCAATGGGCGAAAGGCAAGAACCAGACACGAACTGGGCGCCGAAAACTGACACGCGCATGAAATACACGCAGATCGTGACATCTCACCCAAGAAGACGTCTTGGAACTGATTGACCCAAAGAGACCCGCGTACGACTTTATTATATGTGTTAGTACTGAATGTGTGGTCTGCAACCGTTTTCATAAGATCAACCCCGGGGCAGAATTATCACTGTTGTTTCTGAAAGAAAGAAAGAAAGAAAGAAAGAAAGAAAGAAAGAAAGAAAGAAAGAAAGAAAGAAA
>JANRMT010061414.1:15346717-15363607 GCA_026402145.1 Polypterus bichir lapradei
AAATAGATTATTAATGATTGTATGTGGATTCCCACGCTTACACATTAAAATGTTTTAATAAATGTTGGCATAACAGCGTCTTGGGCGCTACACCAGCATTATTTCGCTTCTTTCTATTGTTGTACAATTGTTAAAAAGAAAGAAAGAAAGAAAGAAAGAATCTCGAATTGGATCATTAATGATTATAAGTGGATCCACAATCTTAAACATTAAAACGGCTTTCTAAATCTCCAACAACAGACCAGGCGACGCAGTTGACCGCATCTGTTAACGATAAATCTCGCGATCGTCTCTCATTATTCAGTAGTCTCGAGGTTTGCCCATCAGTCTAATTCAGGTGTAGACGACGGCCCTCCACGTATAGCGTGGGTTACAATGACAGGTGGGCGCTACGGTGGGGGGGTTGGTCTCTTAGGGTCCTGCAGTAGATCCAGTTGTTTAAGCCAACTCAGTCCATCGAGTTTCCAACAGAAATTTAAACCCACGGGAGGCTCTGTTCTACGAGGTGTTTATTTGCTTTGCTTAAGTTATACGGCTACCTTCTCTCGAGGGAAATCACGATCGACTGTTGTAAAAGAAGTAGAACCGTTCACACAACTGCAACTTTCCGTAAAGCTCGGCTCCGCCCGCACCACCGGTGTCGCTATGTGAAGTCAGTGAGTCGCATTTTTACAGTATTTGTATATCCTGCCTGTATGCGAATTTGTACACACAAGACTGTTCTGGCTGCATAACGTATTAATTCCTCCCAGTGCTGGCACATATCCAGAGCCGCCAACTATAATAATTATCATTATTGTTGCGATTATGGAGATTGGTGAATTGCTCTGTTATGAACCCCCCACCCCCCGGCGGCACTAGTCTTCGTTTTCTGATCCCCAGCTGCTTTGGGCAGCAATCAAAACTGTGCAAGGTTCACAGTCCTAGAAGAGCCCGCGCTTCTCGTTTCCAAACAAATGTCCGCTTTAATTTGTAGAAGTGGACGTATGATAAGCAGAAACGTCGCGGGTATTGATGGGAGGGCCGGCCTCCTTAACCCGAGGCGACGCACAAAGGGCGCTCGTTTCGGTTAATTCCGAGGGTCAGAGATCTCTTTCATTCTGTGGACATTCGAGGGTGTCTTAAGGTCTCTGCACCAGCGGGGACGTGCCTCCCGGCCGGGCCAAGCTCCACATTTCTTTTATTTCGTTAAACCACGCAGGCCCACGTCGAGCAGACACAGAAGGCAGCCGTCCATTGACAGCATTGAGGGGAGTTGTTAGGATCAAAAAGAAATCGTGACTTTAAGTTTCCAGTGAAGTCGCGGTTTCTCGTTTCTGTTTACTTTTCTTAATTTTCATATCTACTAACATGGAGTGCACACCCATGATAAGGCGACCTTTGCTCCTTTTTGTTGTAGAAGTGGGCGCCGAGCGGTGACAAACTGCCTTCTTGCTGTCGGGATCTAACAGTAGCGGTGATTTAGACGAAGTCTGTAGCGGTTTATTCGGCCTCACTAATAAAAGCGTCTCTATTTTATATATATATATATATATATATATATATATATATATATATATATATGCGTGTTTCTGTTGCGAGATAAAACTGCACTGAAGAAGAGACCCCGTTTTAACTGAGACTCTTTGGGGTTTCGCGTACGGCATCTGCTGGATTAGGTCCCAGAAACCCAAGAGTGCGTGACATTGTTGAGGTTTCATTCAGAAAGATGCCCATATAGTTGACCCAACTATATGTCAAATCTGTTCTCATCGAAGTGAGCCCCAGAACGTCCACAGCCCCGATATTAGCGCCCGACGCTTCTGCCAATTCTTAAGACATTTTTGGCGTTGCCACGCGTGACCGCACCCTGCCACCCGAATCCGCTACCTTGAGTATGTTAGGGTGCTTCAGCCGCTGCAGGAGGATCATTTCCTTGACGATCTTGTAGGATGCCAGTCTGTAGCAGTCTTTAGGAGACGCGTACTTCCTCACACAGCTGTCCATATCGTGGCCCCCAAAGTCTACGGACTTTAAAGCCACAGAGAAGGTCGCGTTGAGAGATGCTTTGTAGACGGCTTTGGTGTAGCCAGAGCCCAGGTACTGAAGGCTGATGACCTTGTCCAGGTCCCTGCATCCCAGCGGCGTGGTCATCTCCCGGGCATGTTCCCGAATCGTCAACCTGTCCGTTGCGGGGCTCCTTAGAGCCAGGTCCATGAGCCGTCGCCCTTCCAGCAGGCGGGTCGGGTTCGCCCGGTGACGCTGGTACCGGACAACCTCGTAGTAGCGCTCCTGGATTTGGCTGTGCAACTCCGCACGCGGATTGGAGACTGGCAGCTCGGTCGCCGCAGATGGGGAGATGTGCCGCTGGCTGCGTCCTTGCTGGTGATGCTCGAATCCGGGGACGAAGAGTAAATTCACCAGAGTGCCCACGAAAAGAGAAAAGCAGAAGCCAGCGGCCACGGCGACCCTACGCCGCTTCATGCTCTGCCAAATGTCGCTAGAATAGATACGGAGCTTGCAAAGAATCCAGCCACTCGAGCCTCACATCGGATCCACCCCTTATAAGGCAGAGAGCGCAGTGTCACCCGCTCGGCCAGGACAGCTACTGATTGCCGGGGTGGCTGCTGCTGTCCCACTCGCCAGGTTCCAGCCCTCTTGTGAGCCCCGGAGCAAGACCCCCGGGCACTCTGGGACATGTAGTCATCATCCCCGCCGGGCAGTACGGCCGGAGGGGCTAGCGGATTATTAGAGAAATACAACTCCCATGCAGCAAAGCACAGGCGCCACCAGCCAGTCACCGAGGAGAAGGGGCGGAGACGCGAGCGAGTAGTGGACGGCGGAGAGTCCTGCCAGTGGCCTGCCGGAGCTCAGGCGACTCGGCGCAGTGACTTTGAAGGGACGAGAGGGAGAAGGCAAGTCAACGGATAACGGAACCGCGTCTACGTCGGCATAAAGAAGAGGGACGACTTTCGCTGTTACATTTACTCACGGCGTCAGCTGTGTAATAACGATAAACTATTTGTTAATATTTTATTAGAAATTCAAGATATGAAATTAATATATCTGTAGTTTATGAAAAGGATCCATTTCAAAAAACGACATTCCTTTAATGAAATCTTTTGCAACAAAGTGTTTCTTACATTGGTTCCTTCCATCCATCCATTATCCAACCCTCTATATCCTAATTACAGGGTCACGGGGGTCTGCTGGAGCCAATCCCAGCCAACATTGGACTCAAGGCAGGAAACAAACCCCGGGCAGGGCGCCAGCCCACCGCAGATTGGTTCCTTCGTTCTTGTAAAAATTTGCCTGGTATTTTGTTCAAATTCCATCGACATTTACTCATCTTTGCTTATTTTGTTACTACACACTACATCCAGTACTTTATATTATGTCTGTTTAGGAAGTATATTATACTATTATATTATTTCTTGATATTACCTATAATCATCTTCATTTGAATATAAAAATGAACCAATGGACTTGTGTTTCACTGAAGGCTAAGCATGGATTGAGGTGCCCCCTCTCTAAGTGGGTGAAGATTCTCATTTTACAGCACTAAGCTTACCACAGACCTGCAGACACTTGTATACAGTTTGGATGTTCATTTTGGGCATTTTTGTATCAAAAATATGGATCATTGTGCACATTTAAAAGTCTGTACACATAGCCACAATAGCAAAACCCTGCAATTTAATTGTGACTTCAGTTTCCAATCATTACATCTTTTGTTTTGTGAAAGTCATCACCAGGTATATACAGTCATATGAAAAAGTCTGGGAACCCCTCTTAATTCTTTGGATTTTTGTTTCTCATTGGCTGAGCTTTCAAAGTAGCAACTTCCTTTTAATATATGACATGCCTTATGGAAGCAGTGGTATTTCGGCAGTGACATTAAGTTTATTGGATTAACAGAAAATATGCAATATGCATCATAACATAATTAGACAGGTGCATACATTTGGGCCCCCAACAGAGATATGACATCAATACTTAGCTGAGCCTCCTTTTGCTCCTTTGAGCCTCTAGACGCTGTCTTCCTATAGCCTTTGATGAGTGTCTGGATTCTGGATGTTGGTATTTCTGACTATTCTTCCATACACAATCTCTCCAGTTCAGTTCCATTTGATGGCTGCCGAGCATGGACAGCCTGCTTCAAATCATCCCATAGATTTTCGATGATATTCAAGTCAGGGGACTGTGACGGCCATTCCAGAATATTGTACTTCTCCCTCTGCATGAATGCCTTTGTAGATTTCGAACTGTGTTTTGAGTTATTGTCTTGTTGGAATATCCAACCCCTGCGTAACTTCAACTTTGTGACTGATGCTTGAACATTATCCTGAAGAATCTGTTGATATTGGGTTGAATTCATCCGACCCTCGACTTTAACAAGGGCCGCAGTCCCTAAACTAGCCACACAGCCCCACAGCATGATGGAACCTCCACCATGTTTGACAGTAGGTAGCAGGTGTTTTTCTTGGAATGCAGTGTTCTTCTTCCGCCATGCAAAGCACTTTTTGTTATGACCAAATAACTCCATTTTTGTCTCATCAGTCCAAAGCACTTTGTTCCAAAATGAATCTGGCTTGTCTAAATGAGCATTTGATACAACAAGCGACTCTGTTTGTGGTGTGAGTGCAGAAAGGGCTTCTTTCTCATCACCCTGCCATACTGATATTTTTTGTGCAAATTGTGCTGAATTGTAGAACGATGTACAGATACACCATCGGCAGCGAGATGTTCTTGCAGGTCTTTGGAGGTGATCTGTGGGTTGTCTGTAACCATCCTCACAATCCTGCACATATGCCGCTCCTGTATTTTTCTTGGCCTGCCAGAGCTGCTGGGTTTAACAGCAACTGTGCCTGTGGCCTTCCATTTCCTGACTCCATTCCTTACAGTTGAAACTGACAGTTTAAACCTCTGAGATGGCTTTTTGTAGCCTTCCCCTAAACCATGAGACTCAACAATCTTTGTTTTCAGATCTTTGGAGAGTTGCTTTGAGGATCCCATGCTGTCTGTTGCTCTTCAGAGGAGAGTCAAAGGGAAGCACAACTTGCAGTTGACCACCTTAAATACCTTTTCTTATGATTGGACACGCCTGTCTATGAAGTTCAAGGCTTAATGAGCTAATCCCACCAATTTGGTGTTGCAAGTAATCAGTATTGAGCAGTTACAGGCATTCAAATCAGCAAAATTACAAGGGGACCCACATTTGCGCACAGCCAGTTTTTCACATTTGATTTAATTTCATACAACTAAATACTGCCTTACTAAAAACCTTTGTTCGGAAAACACCGCAGTACTCAGATGTTCCTAGGAAATGTTTTAACAGGAAACTGTTAACATTTTAATATGAATGGCATATCAAGATCTCCTTTGGTGTCTAATGTTATCCCCTGAAGATTTACTACATTACCTTTCTTGGATACGTCCTTCTTTCAAAGGTAATTTGTGTGGTGGAAGACCAGACGGTGTTAACGGTTGTCGATATCTTCGGGATATTATAAGTTGATGTTTTCATGTTCCCCACCATCACCACCAACTGTTTCAGCATAGTCTATTGATACGCATTTAACCAATTTGCCGTGTAACCGATCAACATTTTTGGTGTTAATTCGTTTGACTTCATTGTTTCTCGATGCTAGGATTGCCCGTGTACTCATTTTTACTGTTGATAACCCTTCGTGATGAAATTCTTCAATAAGATTTGGACATAATACGTCTTCTTTAATTGGGACCATAAAGTGAGGAAAATGTAAAAATTTATAAGACCTGAGAGAGCAAGAACTGTGTCTGACAAAAGCATTCACACGAATGAGAGGACCGTGGATGAATATGGTTGAGAGGAGGGCGGGACTTGAAAGAATCCATCCACCCATTATCCAACCTGCTATATCCTAACTACAGGGTAACAGGGGTCTGCTGGAGCCAATCCCAGCCAAAACAGGGCATAAAACAAACCCCGGGCAGGGTGCCAGCCCACCGCAGGGCGCACACACTAGGGTCAATTTAGGATCGCCAATGCACCTAACCTGCACGTCTTTGGGAGGAAACCCACACAGACACGGGGAGAACATGCAAACTCCACGAGGGAGGACCTGGGAAGTGAACCCAGGTCTCCTAACTGCGAGGCAGCAGCACTACCCACTGCGCCACCATGCCACCCCACTTGAAGGAATCTCATGGCCAAAGTCTCTACTCACGGGACTTGTAAAAATTTTCAAAAACGTCTCATCTCATTGCAGGATTTTTTTTATATAATAGAGAGATTAGTTAATTTCTGTTTTAACACTGTTGCTTCTGTGTTTCTGGGAGGGAGTGTGTCGGGCCAAGGCTGGGTGCCCAAAAAAATAAATAAATCACAGTCGAAGGCAGTGTGAAACTTATCTGGGTTTTTTAGACAAGTTGCAATATACAACGACAAAGAACAGCAAAGGTCAGTCAAAATTACAATGCAATACAGAAAAAAACAGAGACATTGTGGTCCATACTAGTGTACAGCACGGCAGGGTCGTGACAACCAGCATGAATAGCGGGGTCTACTGAAACTTGTAAAGAACAAATAACAACTGAAAGATAACAGACTGGTCTTTAGTCTGGATGTGAAGGCAGCCTCTCAGACTGACCTAAGCAGACGATTTAAGAGAGCAGGGACCACAAAGCTGGAAGTCTTGTGGGACAGCAAGAAGGAGGCATCACAACTACATTGAAGAGATGACCAATGTCGCAAGCAGAGTAGGTGAGTATTGTGGAATGCTGCCATGTTGGTGTACACAGCTTCAGGTTTACCCAAGACGACTTTCAAGTCACAAGCGCACAGTTGGGTGGGTGACGGCTTGCCTGGGTCAAAACAGGACCATGAGAAAGCAGGGCGGTAACACTGTCTGCCATCTCCCTCTTAAAGATAAAGATGCCAGTGTGGCCTTTCAGAGCAATGAAACAGAGGAACCGTTTTTTGGTTTCCAAAAACAGCCATCCACTTATGTAGATCTGTAACAGGCTCCATAATGGATAGATGATGGATAGATGATAACAGAGGGATGGATGATAACAGATTTGTCAAAGAGCAGGGCGTTCGGGACTCTTGCTGCCATTCAGTTATGTAGGCTCAGTTCAGGATTTCTTCATCTGTTTCTCTCCCACTTGGTAGCCTGCTATGCATTAAAGATTTGGGTTTTATCCACATATTAAGGTCCATTTTTGAAGCCTAAAGAACCAACTTCATATGCAAAGAACCCTTCACTGAATGAAATGGTGCTGGTCAAGCAATGGTTATGAGTGCGATTTTAAAGAATAGTCCCACCAGTTAGACATCCTGTCTGGCGCAACAGAATACAGAGAATTAAAATTATGTTTGAATTATTTTTGCGGCCTGATCCTGAGAGTGATCTTTACTAAACCGAGGGTGTCAGTCTGACAGAAGAGCCCCTGAATTAATCAAAGGCCACTGCTTCTGTTTCCAATGATGGAGGCCCTGCCACAATGTCAGTCCAAATTAAAACTTTGAGAAGTTTTGGTACAATAATAAGATTATCTGCTCCTTTTTTATTATTTTTTTTAACAAAAAGAAAACAAACTGCAAACTGTGTAACCATTTTCAGGTTATTATATATATTAATATATATATACTGTGCTTTCTAAAGGTCACAAGTAAATGATTGCACACAGGTAAATGTTTAACACGCATGTTACAGTTGTGAGGCTGGATTTCATTCCCACCCTCCGGCCTTTTTGTGGAGCAAATGTGACTATTTTAACGGCGTTGACTGGACTCTCCCTGCGGTGGGCTGGGGCCATGCCTTGCACCCTGTGTTGACTGGGATTGGCTCCAGCAGACCCCCGTGACCCTGTAGTTAGGATATAGCGGGTTGGATGATGGATGGATGGATGGACTGGACTCTCTCATGTCCACCATTACTTTGTAAACCCATGGTACTGAGATGAGGGGGCTGCAGTCATGCAGCAGTGGTGGTGAGCTGATCAGGCTGAATGTTCCCATTCCTGTTATGAACCCACTTCTTCACATAACATGCTGCTGTCCTAACATCTGGACCCTTTTTGATAGTCCTTTTAAAATATGCTCTCAGCTTTGGTACCACAGAATCTGACATCAGGTTTGCAGATATCACGACTTGCGTTATGATTTTCAAAAACAAGTCTCATAAATATCCAGTCCAGGGTGAACATCCTGGGGTAAACCGTGGACAGGACGCCAGCTCACCATGGAATACATTCACCTTCATGCTCCTGTAGGACCAATCTAGAATTAGCAATTGATCAAACGTCCATCCATCCATGCAAACCACACTTTACATAATGTAGACCCTAACCCTAACCCTAACCCTAATTATTATTATTATTATTATTATTATTATTATTATTATTATTATTATTATTATTATTATTATTATCCATCCATTATCTAACAAGCTATATCCTAACTACAGGGTCACGGGGGTCTGCTGGAGCCAATCCCAGCCAACACAGGGTGCAAGGCAGGAAACAAACCCCAGGCAGGGCGCCAGCCCACCGCAGTACGCGCACACACACACACACCAAGCACACACTAGGGACAATTTAGGATTGCCAATGCATCTAACCTGCATGTCTTTGGAGTAAACCCATGCAGACACGGACACAACATGCAAACTCCACGCAGGGACGACCCAGGAAGTGAACCCAGGTCTCCTAACTGCGAGGCAGTTACATTTACGTAGCGCTTTTCACACTACTCAAAGCACTTTACATAGTGAGTGGGGGGCTACATCAGCAACAACAACATTTATTTCTATAACACATTTTCATACAAATGATGTAGCTCATAGTGCTTTACAAGATGAAGAAAGAAAAGTTATTAAAAAATAGAAATATAAAAATAAGGAGGAAAGAAAAAACAAAATCTGCAGGGGTTCCAAGGCCACGAGAAAACTCAGCCTCCCCACTGGGCATTCTACCTGACATCAATGATCTCAATCAGTCCTCATATTGTTCAGGCTTCACATGGAAGAATTAGATGATGATGGTCACGTGGACCTCAAGCCTTAAGTCCATTAATGTAGCGACTGTGTGGTGCCCTGATCAGGTGGTGGTGGTGCATATCGCCAGAAACATGATATTTTTATATAAAATGAGTGAAACTTTTTCATTCTCTGTTAAATTAATTATATTTTGTTAAACAAACATGTTAAAAAAAACAAAAGTTTTTTAACAATTGTTTTATAAACTTTTTTAAAAAATGCACCTCACCGAGTTACTTAGTTAAAACCTTTTTAGGTTGTCAATTATACTTGTTCCAGTATCATGCTGTCCTTAGGTCGCTGGTTCAAAGGAGGTCAGACGTGCTTTTGTGCTCTAAAACATCTCTGTTCAGGTTCTGTGAAGCTGCCTGGAAAAGTTACGGCCCTTAACCTAACCACACTCTGTTCCCTTACTACATATCTCTCTCTCTCTCTGCTCCCAATCTCAATGTATTTTGCCATGCCCCCTATAGGACAAAACAAAATCTGCAGGGGTTCCAAGGCCACGAGACAACCCAGCCTGCCCACTGGGCATTCTACCTGACATCAATGATCTCAATCAGTCCTCATATTTTTCAGGCTTCATGTGGAAGAATTAGGCGATGATGGTCACATGGACCTCAAGCCTTTAGTCCATTAATGTAGCGACTGCATGGTGCCCTGATCAGGTGGTAGTGGTGCAAATTACCACCACAGAGAACCGGAAAAAGAGCAGCAGAGAAACAAGTGGTTAGTACGGATTAGGGAGCCATGATAGATATCATAATTAATTACATTAAAATAATGGGTTTTTAGCAGTGTTTTAAAGTGCCTGGTGAATTTCTGTCAATAATCTATTTCAGAGTTTAGGTGCACAACACCAGAAGGCTGCCTCACCACTTCTCAACCACCACCCACCTGGATGTTGTGATGACAGCCATTTTTCTGCCGGTATGCCCACCACACATTAGCCATTAGGTGGCTATGGGGTAAGAGAGATACGCAGTTAGAACCAGGAGATGATTAGGGGGCCACAATGACCAAGCCGTGGTGTACAATTTAGCGAGGACATTGGGGTACACCATACCTTTTTTGAAAGATGCCCAGGGATCTTTTATGACCACAGAGAGTCAGGACCTCGGTTTTACGTAAGGATAGCACAATTTTTCTTTCAGTGTGGCACTGGGGTATTGGAATCCACACACCTCTTCCAGCAGTAGCCCAAATTTTTCCCAGATGGTTTCCCATCCAAGTACTGGCCGGGCCCAAACATGCTTAGCTTCACATGGATGAGGTGTTTTACAGAGCAGGTGGTATGGCTGCTCACATGCTAAGAGAGGAGACAACACTCTTAAACACAGCGTTGCCAAAGAGGGTCTTCAAAGAGAAGGCATTTTTAGTTTCCAGAGAACTACCCACCAGAAGGTTCCAGAAAGAGAATTTATTTATTTAGATCTGTGACTAACGTAATAAATCACCAAGACGAGATGGTAACGGATTTGTGCAATACCAATAGGTTTCTGTTCAGATTTACTCAACTTGTCGGAATCCTGCAAGGTAACTGACTACACATTAAAGATGTCTCTTTTGTCCACATATCTGAGAGCTTTTCAAAGCCCAAAGGTCCAACTTCATATGAAAAGACCCCCTAAACAAATTGAAATGGTTCTTGTCAACCAATGAAAACCAATCAACCCAGTGAAGTGACATTTTAGAACCCCCAGAGTGTTCGCTCCTGAAAAAAATAAAACGATCCACAGTGGTCCTTCAGAGCAACACAAGGAGGGAAAACATCTTGGGCTCCCAAATCCACATGAAAGTTCTTGAAAGAACCCTTTATTTTGACCCATAACAGGTTCCGTATATAACCGTAGATAGACAGTCATAGATTTTCTGCAATACCGTGAGCAACTCAGGATTAAGATAGGGTTTTCTTGATCTGTCAGTATCTTTTTGATTTGATTTACTTTATTGGTTCCCAAGAGGAAATTGTCCTTTTCATGTAACCTTTGAGGAGGGTCAGAGTACCCCTGGAGCTATTGCTAACTTCTGATTTGTCCACATATTAGAAACCTTTTCAAAGCCCATTGAGCCAATTGCATATGCACAGAACCCTTGCCAGAATAAAATGATTGTTTATCAAGCGATGGCTCTATGATTAACCACAGCATGCAGTGAAAAGCCATTTTAGAAGATCAGAACACTCTGGACGAGAACAGGCTATTCAGCCCAACAAAGCTCGCCAGTCCTATCCACTTATTTCTTCCAAAAAAACATCAAGTTGAGTTTTGAAAGACCCTAAAGTCTTATTGTCTACCACACTACTTGGTCACTTATTCCAAGTGTCTATCATTCTTTGCGTAAAGAAAAACTTCCTAATGTTTGTGCGAAATTTTCCCTTAAGTTTCCAACTGTGTTCCTGTGTTCTTGATGAACTCATTTTAAATTAACAATCTTGATCCACTGGACGAATTCCCTTCATAACTTTAAACACTTCAGTCAGGTCATCTCTTAATCTCCTTTTGCTTAAACTGTAAAGGCTCAGCTCCTTTATCTTTCCTCATAACTCATCCCCTGATCCTGGACTCAGCCTAGTCGATCTTCTCTGGACATTTTCTTGAGCTGCTATGTCCTTTTTGCAGCCTGGAGACCAAAACTGCACACAATACTCCAGATGAGGCCTCACCAGTGCATTATAAAGGTTGAGCATATCCTCCTGTGACTTGTACCCCACACATCAAGGACCTGACATCCTGATAGCCTTCTTAATGGCTTCTGAACACTGATGGGAAGTCGACAGCTTAGAGTCCTTTTAGGGTTAGGTTTAGGGTAGGGGATATTGCACGAAGGCACGCATGGGTCCACAGTTCCATTTATAAAAAAAAATCTTTATTTTTAAAGGTATATACACCCATTCCACAAAATGTCATATAAATCATAAGCAGTCCACTTAATCCTGTCCTTTTCACGGCCCTTCTCTAATAGGGTTAGGATTAGGGTAGGGGATATGGCCATCAAGGCACGCCCAGGTACAACGATTCCTGATATTAAACTTTTTTAATTTTTTATTTTCGTTTTAGTCTACCCCCCACTTTAAAGAAGGAATAAGTAAATAAATAAACAATTCCTTGTTTAGAATAAAAATTCTTTAATGTTAAAAGCTATATAGTTCAATAAAAAATAGTTATCCCCTTAAGCTTTAATAATATTAATCATCATAGAAAATATTTATATCAATAAAATTAGATAATTCCATCCAACCCCAAATTTTATAAAAATACCCTTATAAACCGTTCCCACTCCTTAAAATCTTTTTGGTCTAAAATTCCGCCCTAAATTTAAAATTCCCCCCTAAAAATTCCCCAATCTATCCCTATCCCATTAAATAATAAATACCTAAAAACATACAAACATACATAAATAAATAAATGGATGGTTTAAATACATAAATACCTAGATACTAAGCCTATACATAAATAAATAAATAAATAAATAAATAAATAAATAAATAAATAAATAAATAAAAATCCTTATTTTTCATTCAGTCCCAATGGGACCCAGGTATTCAAAGCTTCAATCCATTTTCGTTCTGCCTTCAACCGTCTGGTCTTATTCCAGTTACCTTGCTGCTCCAGGCCAAACATCACCGGTCCATGACCCTCCATCTTGAAGTGTGAGTACAGCACCATTTGTTTCCTCTGGTTGCTGATGAGTCTGAGGTGCTGTACAAATCGGTCCCTCAGGGCGTTCTTTGTCTCCCCAATACAGATTAGTCCACAGGTGGAGCACTGGATCCCATACACACAATTTTTGTAGCTGAGTTGAAATCTTTGAAAAATTGGTTTATCCACCTTTGCCAGTCTATTATAAATGTTTTTCTTCCCGGCAAAGGGGAATTTCCAGGCAGTTTTATTGCATTGTTTTTTGTTTGGACATCTTGCATGAACCAAGATGTCCTTTACATTTTTATTTCTTCTGTAAGCGGCAATAAGTTGGTATTGTTTTAATGGTGGATGGGTGCCCTGCGTCCCCATAAAATTTGAACGCAGGACACCCATAACAGTCCTGGCATGGTGTGAAAATGTAATAACAACCAGGATTTTATGATTGAGATCCATACTCGGTACATGCTCCACCTGCAAGCCCCCTGGGTTAGAGCGATACCATAGGATGAAACAAACTTGGTTCCCTCATGAAAGTTCCAGAAAGAGCCTTTCCATAACAGGCTCCCAATATAACCCTGAATAAATAATAGATTGGTGGAATACCAGGGGGACCCTAATATGTAAAAAGACCCTAGCAGCATACGCCAATGCAGGGTAAGTTCAGGTGTTCTGGATCTGTTTGTATCCTGTAGGTCGCTGACTGCACATTAAAGATTTAGGATCAGAATCAGAATATCTTTATTGTCATTGTAACAAATACAATGAAATTAGGTGCAGTCCCTGCGGTGCCAAAATATAAATAAATATAATTACAAAAGGACATGAAAGGATAAGAAGAAATAAGGTAGAACACAAACATTCAACCTAAGACCTTAATTGCACATGAAGCACTATTGTACAAGATGTCATCTACTGCACTGCTGCATATCGTCCACATATTGGGAACCAATCAAAGCTGAACCCCATATGAATCCTTAATGGAATTAAATGTCTCTTTGTCAAGCGATGGCTCTGCGGAGAGCCAACCATCCCAGTTAAGAGCCATTTTTAGGAGTGCCCTGATTTCTGTGGGGGCAGCTGTGCCCTCATGCCTTACTGCTGCTCACTTGCCCCGCGCATCATGTTAGGCAATGTAGACTCCCTAGAGCTTCCCTAAAACTTGAAAAACAAAATAATATAGATTGGCAAAAATGGGGATCTGTTTGCTGACCATTTAGCATCACCCCCATTGGATTCCCTTCATATGTGCTTTCTCTCTCTCTCTCTTGCTTTACTGATTCCTATGCATCAGGGTGCTGATAGAAGAGATGGACAAAGGGGGGCCTTTAGAGGCAATGGACATCTTTTCATTGCAACCAAAGAAGCTGGAGAGACACGAACGGAAATGAACTGGACAAGCATATTTGACCACCTCACATGTCATTGAGAAATATTAGAAAGATTACCTCTATGTGCCCAAGACTATAGAATAAACCTGCTAATGTCATGTTTTAAATGTCTGGTATACACACACACAAGCGACACAAATCACTGGCTCTGTATGGGGCCTCCAGCTTGCTGAGCGTGTGAATTGCAGAGCTGCGAGCCAATGGTGCGGTGATCCATCAAGTCCACATTACGAGGCAGTTAGCAACTAATTAACAAACTCAATCAACGAGGAAACTTTACAAACAAAGCGAGCCGCCATGGGAAAGCAATGAAAGGAGAGGTGATGAAGGAGGGAGGGCAGGCAGCTTTATAATGGCGCTCCAACACCCCCTAAGTAGCGCTAATTAAAGCGAACAGCAGTTTATCCCAATAAACAATGTGCCTCCAAAGTCAGCCCGGGGCTGTTTAGGGAGGGCGGGACTGTTTGCTGTGATCCCTTCGCTACGATGGAGTCCGCATGTGCTCCTGTTGTGTATCATTTAGATAATGTGATTTAGCGCTAATAGCAGGAGAACTCCCGGCCGTAATGCTTTGCTCTTTTTATGTAATGGCACAAAATATGAGGAAATGGATATCAATTCACAAAGCGCACTATCAAATGAATAGGCTTGTGTCGGGATTATGGCTTTAGCAGCACGCCCCCCAGCACTCCCCATACCGGTTACAGAGCGTTCTCTCCGTATGTCTACTACTCCCGCGAGCCCCCCAAGGCGTGGAAGTACAATCGAGTGTTTTCGAGCGGGCTTGGCTTCACCCGTCTTTTCATTTGTGAGCGGATTTTAATGAACTACTTCGGGCACCGTGCACGCTTACGGCAGCTGCAGGGTCACCGAGCACATAATCGGAGGTGGTCTGCATGTGTTGTCCCTAAAAGCTCAGTACATATCCATCCATTATCCAACCCGCTATATCCTAACTACAGGGGTCTGCTGGAGCCAATCCCAGCCAACATAGGGCGCAAGGCAGGGAACACACACCGGGCAGGGCGCCAGCCCACCGCAGGGCGCACACACACACAAACCCACATAGCAAGCACACACTCGCCAATGAATCGCCAATGCACCTAACCTGCATGTCTCTGGACTGTGGGAGGAAACCCACGCAAACACCGGGAGAACATGCAAACCCTACGCAGGGAGGACCCGGGAAGCGAACCCAGGTCTCCTAACTGCGAGGCAGCAGTGCTAACACTGAGCCACCGTGCCGCCCCCATATGATTAATATGTGATTTTAAATATATTAATCTATCCATTATCCTATAGCTATAGCAATACTGCAGGGTCACGGGGTTCTGCTGGAGCCAATCAAAGCCAACACAGGGCAGGGCGCCAGCCCACTGTAGTCCGTACATGTCTAAAATCTTAAATCGAAGCTCCCGCCGAACTCAAAGCTGCGTATGACTTCAGCAGGAGACTCCACACCGCGAAGTGTGTTCCTAATGGCTCTCCCTTCTCGTTTCGTTTATCTTGGGGGCTGCAGTCAAGGCAGGGTGACGAGCGCGAAAGACAAACATCGCCTTGTAAATCAGCAGACGAGAGGTGTCATTGTGTGCACGTCCAGTGTCAGGACGCGGCGAGGGTCCGCAGTCGCATTTCACTCCCCTCCCTGTTAATGACAAACTCGTGGCCGCTTTTATACCCCATGGGCGAACGAGCGGCCGGGCACGTGAAGGTGCGCTGCAACACCAGCCCCGTTCATCTTTATTTTTGTGCCCTGAGTGCCAGTCATTTCTTGAGTGTGGCATACTTAACTTCTTGTTCTTCTTTCGGCTGCTCCCGTTAGGGGTTGTCATAGCGGATCATCTTCTTCCATAACTTCCTGTCCTCTGCATACTTAACAAAGCCGTTTAAATCTTCAGTAATGTACTCCGTCGTGGCTGCCTCAATACCCAGAGTCGTGGGTTCGAATTCTACACCCGGTCCCTCCCAGGGTGGCCTTTGAATGTTCTCGCTGTCCTCCTCACATCCTCAAAGGCGTGCTGCTTAGGAGATCCCGTGTGTGAGTGGGCTACAAGGTGCTGTCCCAGCCTTACATGACCCTGAACTGACTTGAATGAAATGATGTAAATAATAAACGACGCCGTACCTGACAACACTACGTTATCAGAATTCCTCTTTTAGTAAACCCACGTTCTTCTGTGGCATAAACAATGACCATGGAGTCTCCTATTTCTAGTATTGAGTGGGCACTGCCCGTGTGGGGTCTGCATGTTCTCCCTGCGTGTTTCCTCCCTCAGCCTGTTCCCACTAACTAATGGAGGTTAAGCTTCAGGACCCCTAATCCCAGTGGGGCCCCAGAAGCGATTTTAGTCCACATTGCCTAAAACATTTGGGTGTCTACTGTATGAGAAGTGGGCTGTAAAAAGTATTAATATTAATAACAGTGTAGTGTAATTAAATACAAAATAATAGCTAAAAAAAAGATGAAAAGTTTGTTAGAGTAGGCTAGCCTTACCACTTTTTAATGTAATATAACGCCATTCAAGGGAAATTCTTTTATAATACACACTCCTATAATGAGGAGACCCTTAGTTAGCTCTTAGTTTTATTGTTAGAGTCATACGCTGCAAGCAGGGAATGAGCATAAACTAGAAATGGAGATATCGGAGAATTTCAAATCCATTGATGGCTGCTGGGTTTGAACCTGTCGCTTAGCTGCTTACCTTTGTGGCTGTTATAATAATAAGACTGTTGGAAAGAATTAAGATGGAGAACACGGAGAAGTAAACTCTGGGACTCCACGCAAACCAAACTTTACATAATGTAGTCTATTATTATTATTATTATTATTATTATTATTATTATTATTATTATTAT
>JANRMT010061414.1:15366174-15380894 GCA_026402145.1 Polypterus bichir lapradei
CTATCTATCTATCTATCTATCTATCTATCTATCTATCTATCTATCTATCTATCTATCTATGTATTATATAGTGCCTTTCCTATCTATCTATCTATCATCTACCTTAAGGTTTTTTTATTCTCCACAACTGGAATAAATTATAGCATCACTTTCTTCTTCTTCTTTTGGCTGCTCCCATTAGGGGTCGCCACAGCAGATCATTTTCTTCCGTATCTTTCTGTCCTTGTCATCTTGTTCTTTCACACCCATCACCTGCATGTCCTCTCTCACCACATCCATAAACCTTCTCTTAGGCCTTCCTCTTTTCCTCTTGCCTGGCAGCTCTATCCTTGACATTCTTCTCCCAATGTACCCAGCATCTCTCCTCTGCACATGTCCAAACCAACACAATCTCACCTCTCTGACTTTGTCTCCAAGCCGTCCCACCTGAGCTGACCCTCTAATGTCCTCATTTCTGATCCTGTCCATCCTCATCACACCCAATGCAAATCTTAGCAGCTTTAAATAATAGCATCATATAAAATACAATAAATATGCTTAGTAACAACATCCATTTTCCAACCCGCTGAATCCAAACACAGGGTCACGGGGGTCTGCTGGAGCCAATCCCAGGGCACAAGGCAGGAACCAATCCCGGGCAGGGTGCCAACCCACCGCAGGACACACACAAACAGGCCAATTTAGAATCGCCAATCCACCTAACCTGCATGTCTTTGGACTGTGGGAGGAAACCCACGCAGACACGGGGAGAACATGCAAACTCCACGCAGGGAGGACCCGGGGAGCGAACCCAGGCCACCTAACTGCGAGGCAGCAGCGCCACAGTAGTAACAACATAAAATGTATTATTATTACTTAATTTATATAGATGGTGTAACTTCACATAAAAATTATTTAAATCCAAAGATTGATTTTTGTTTGAGTAAGTTACGATTATGAAACAAACTGTCCCAAACTCCACTCAAAATAGTTGAGGTGATTCTACTAAAAAACAACTGGCATATAAAGTGGGTGTACATGAAAAATAATGTGTACAACCACTTACCAAAAAAAAATAATAATAATTTCAAAACAGCCAATTTTTTTCAATGTGGAAACCGAGCATCCCGACAGCAATGCAGGGACTGAGTAACCCGACGCACCGTCAGGAGGAAACCTACACGGAGAACATGAGGGGCGGGGCTCGGCTCCCTGGAGGCGTGGCCGGGCCAGCAGCTTTAACCCTCAGTTGTTTAGCTGTGTGTGAAACGGGACCACAGGCAGGTCAAGTGGCTCGCTCGGGGTCACACCGCCATGCCGCGGATGGAGCCGTTAATCTTGCAGCGTCAAGTCCGTCACTGATGGGCACACTTCCGATGAGAACACACAAATGTTAGGCAGACACCCCGTGATGGACGCTTCGACACACGTTAACAGCCGGGCTCGCATGCATTTCGAGAAGAAAAACAAAAAGACGTTTGTAAATATAACGTGACATTCTCCGGCCCACTTAATCCGATTCAGGGTCGCAGTGGTCAAACCTGTCACATCTATCATCGGACATGGCGGCCCGGACACAGCTACGCGGTCACGGCCTCTGTTTGAAATCGTCAGTCATGTTTGGGGGGGGAATGGGGGAGGAAACCCCACGCAGGCACCGAGAGAACCGAGAGATCGTGCAACGGTCACACTCAACAATCGAGTCGTGGAATTTAAACCTCAGATAAAAAAGAAGGCCACCCCGTATGTAAGGTGTATTAACGTTCTCCGCTATTGACTAAGGAATATGGCTTGTTTCGGGGCACAGGGATGGCGGGATTAGTCTTTATTTTTTTACTTTTAATTATTGACCATTATTTCTTATCTAGGAAGCTCAGCGCTTAACAGATCGATTTATCGAGTTACTCTTTAACTTCCTCTTCGTCTTTGTGGTTACAGACATGCTTGATTTGCACAGCCCCCCTGGATACGAACTCAACGCTGCATTTCACTATTTGCCGTTTTCTCTTGATTGTTCTGCTCAGCTTGTACATTTTGGACTGTTTCATGGCGTGCTTACCCTGTAAAACATCCCGTGCTGTCTGTTCATAGTTCATTATTCTTTTCTAAAGTCGCCTATTCTCTTCCTGCATTTTTTTTTTAAATAACGGTTCTAAAATGGGACTTTGCTGGGTTGTGTAGTTTTTAGTACAATCAAGCTGTGCCAGTCGAAGCTTATTTGGGTCCCTGAGCCATAGGGGAACTGCGCCCCATGATGTCCATAACGTGTAGTCCAGTATTAGACTTCGACGACCCTTTCGGGGGGTTGGGGTCCGGAGTGCGCGCCCCCTAATGGATGGACCGGCTCAAACTGTAATCGCCATTCCGAATTTGTTGGCGCGGACACCTCATGCCACCCTTGTCAGCTGCCCATGTCGCCAACACCTAAATTCGCCACCACTGGCGTTGCTGGGCGTAGGGCGGTCCGCCCCGGGTAGCACTATTTTTTAGAGGTGGCACTTTTTAATTAACGATAGACTCTTTTTGACAATTTTGTTTGATAGGGTCTTGGCAAGCTAATGTATGTTTGTCTCTGTCAAAATTACACCATTTTTAATGTTTAAAAACTGTTAGAAACTCTTATGTTGCAAAGGTTTTACAAACACGGATCTTGACCAGTTCGCAGACTTACTCCGACCGAAAGGAACCAACCCTTAAAATCTCATTATTAATATTTAATTATTCTCTCAATCTCAAGATGAAGCGAACAAAAGAGAGCGGAAATGCTTTTAGAAAAGACAAAAAGGCGAGCAAAGGAGTATTAAAAAAGAATGAAGGGGCATTATTGAAATATCTCAGTAGTAATTAAGAAGTAAAATGTAGTTAAAACGTTCGTCGTTTGCATCTTTTTTATGATATAACGTTTTATTTTGTAGGGGGCGGGGCAGCAACTCAATGACCCCCTCGGGCGACAAAAACTCTTAACTGCGCCACTGTGCCACAAAGCACAGTTTCATTTTGTGAATTGTTCTTTTCGTGTTATATTTGGTTCTCTTCAAAGGTTCAAAATATTTAAACAAAACAGAAATCTTTAAGCGACCAGGATATAGGACAAGAAAACCCGAAGTTAGCCGTCATTGTGCAGCAAGGGTTCTTTTCAAATCAGGAACCCCTTGATATCTGACACATCTGTTATCGTCTATTCGTTGTTATTTTTGGAACCGGACAGGCACCAAAACAGGGAGCACCTTTATGTGATTTGGTTCTTTTGGGGATCGAAGATATCTCCCATATTGCATCGCTCTGAAGAAGCACTTCGGTACGTTTATTTTTAAGAGTGTAGAACAGATTAGGGTCCAAAGCAGGTACGAAGGACCTGGACTGGACTCCTGTTTACCGCGGAGCACGCTGGCGGGTCTCCGCATAACCTGACATGCCAGTCTTTGAGAGATGCGGGCGAAGAACCGCCAGGCTATGGAGAGAACGCGAGAACTGCGCATGCGCCGTACTGGCCCCCCAACCCCACTCGTTTTGTGCCCGGGGATCTGAGGCTTCCCGCTGGTACTGCCGCCCTAACACGTGCATAAGTGGCTCGATATCTCCCGAGACCTTCAAATGGAATACACGGGTTCAGAAAATTAAAGGCGAAAATGTAATTGCAGGAAAGTGTCCAATTAACTGTTTTAACATATTTGTTCTGTGTTAACTGAGACGTTTCACAACAGATGTGCAGAATTCTAAGCAATTTAAATGTCGACGATAGCCGTCTCTTCAACTTGAAGTTCATAATTTGGGGGGAAGTTCAGAGTGTAAATTGCCGATGACCAGTTGTAGATAAGAATGGTGACTTGTTGGAAGAGTTTCCTGTGACTGCTCCGTGGAGACCCTCGCCGGCTGCTTTAATCAGACGGGGCGTCTTCAGTTTTAAAGCAGTTGTTCACGTTAGAAATCTGAAATGTCCTTCTTTAACTCAAGTAATAGGAGACTTGTGCTCCTCCCATTCTCTCGGGGCTTCTTGCTGAGGTTTTCAGTTAAATGCAACACTCGAATTCTTCAAGTTGTACCATTTCTGATGAACATAAACACAGTTGGCATCAATCGCATTTGTACCATGTCTGTCAGTCAGTGTCGGGTGTTAACTGGCATCAACTTTTTGTACCTGTTCTAAACGCTATTAAAGACGAGAACTCTTTCCGGAGGGCAGCACGGTGGCGCAGTGGTAGGAGACCTGGGTTCGCTTCCTGGGTCCTCCCTCCGTGGAGTTTGCATGTTCTCCCCGTATCTGCGTGGGTTTCCTCCCACAGTCCAAAGTCATGCAGGTTAGCTGCATTGGCGATTCTAAATTGTCCCTAGTGTGTGCTTGGTGTGTGTGTGTGTGTGTGTGCCCTGTGGTGGGCTGGCGCCCTGCCTGGGGTTTGTTTCCTGCCTTGCACCCTGTGTTGGCTGGGATTGGCTCCAGCAGACCCCCGTGACTCTGTGTTAGGATATAGCGGGTTGGACAATAACTGACTGACTGACCCTATCCGCATTTCTCAATATAAAAGAGGGAGACGGCAGATCAGTAGCCTTAGTCTGTCCGATTCTAAGCAGTTTCAGTTTGGGGGTTGATGCTCTTTAACTGTGGGGTGTGCTCTTCGTTACAATACGTTCTGTGGATCAGACTGGGCTAATGGCCCTCATACGTCACAAGTCCCTTTAAAAAAGGCTATAAAAAGAATACAGCTTCTTTATGACATACATCCACAGTCGCAAATTGGAAATCGGTTGTTCTATGCAGTAGCTTTTCATCTGCAATTTGCAGTTAAATGGAGTCCGTTATCCGCCTGGAGCTTTGTGAAAGAGAGCGAAAACGAAACGAGACTCGTTGAGAATGAATAAAACTGTGCTCGGTATAGAAGCGTTATTAGTAGGAGGGGCGTGGCTACACGTGGGCGGGGCTCAACACTGACCACCCAATGGAAATACATCAGGAAAAAAATGTCAAGGTCTAGCTTGTTTGAGTATTTAGTTGCGCAAAAATAAAGGGTGACAGAGCAGTTCTGAAGAGCCATGCATAGAGGAATCATGTCTGTTTCCCAAAAGAATCATCGATTCTAGAGAACAAACTTGTATTTATTTAGATCTGTAACAGGCTCCATACAGTAAATAACCATGACTAGGTAGTAACAGATTTGTGAAATACCAGTGGATTTCTGATTTTGTAAGGACTCTCGCTGCTTACATGGGATAAGTTCAGGTTTTCATAATCTTTTCCTGCTAGGTAGCCTACTATAAAGGAAATATTTCAGTATTTTTTTTTTCTGCATATTAGAAAGTTTTTCAAAGCACAAAGAACCAACTTCATATGCAAAGAACTCTTCCTGCAATGAAATGATGTCTTGTCAAGCATTAGAGGAACAATACAACCCAGTAAAGAACCATAAAGTGTCACCAAAGAACTATTATTTCAAAGAGTGTGCCTGCAAATCCTGGTTCTTTAATGGCACTTCATGGTTCTGTACTGGGTTGTGTGGCCAGCGGTTCATCAGAGCAGTGTCATAGGGGGCACCATTTCTGGTCCCCAAAAGACCCAACCACGTAAAGTTTCTAGAAAGAATCTTTATTTATTTAGATTCGTAACAGACTTATCGTGATGGCAGCAGATTTGTGTAATATTAAATCTGTGATTTTAAAGGACTCTGACTACAGTACATACAATCATCAGGCTAAATTCGGGTTTTCTTAATATGTTAGAACTGCTATAGGTAGCTATCATACACTAAAGATTTCATTTCGTACATATCGAGATGTTTTTCAAAGCACAGAGAACCAACTTCATATGCAAAGATCCCAAGAATGAAATCGTGTTAAGCAATGGTTCAACAAAAAACACACACACACAACCCAGTAAAAACCATAAAGTGCCGTTAACGACCCAGTGCAGGATGACACACTATAACACCAGTTAAGTGAAACAAAAGCTGCACACCTGTGATCATTTCTGAGCTTCTGTAACAAATCGGGAAAAGGGAATTAAAGTGTGTGTGGGGGGGTGGGGGTTAGCAGCAAAAACCACGAACAGAGGCGTGTTAAGTCGGATTGAATGAAATGAGGTTTGCGGTAAAGTCAGACACTCCTCTGATTGAATAAAAAAGAAAGAAAAGAAAGGATCATTGTAATGGATTTAGACTAAATCCTCCAATCGCCTGAACCCGCCTTTTTTAATCACAGGACTTAATCCTGGGACCACCATGCAGGTGACAGAAACTAGCCTCAGGACAAGTTGTCATTCCTTCAGGACACATCTGCACTCACACACCGGCCCAATTTACTGTTAAACTATGCGAGCGCATCTGGAGCACCCGACGGACCCCAACGCGAACTCCTGAAGTGCACGTGAGCCCTCAAACAGCAAGCGACCCATGCAGGCGGCCGGTGCTATCAGCGCCATTATAGCGACCCCCGCACTCCCTCGTGCGGTTTCGCTTTATTCGAATACCCCATCGACGCCAGGGACACGAACACAGAAGCCACGGCAAATTCATGCACGAAATCACCAGCATACCACAATTTAAATAGCTAATAAAACAAAATTGCAAGCATTTGAAATGCCAGGACACAAAATAGCATCCCGCGAGTGGAAAGTACCAGTTCCACGCAAACAGTGGCGGGGTTGCCAAATAGGGAGACTAACCACTGCACCACCGTGCCGACCATTTGCAGTGCCTGAATGGAAGCTTTTACAAGACAGAAACGTATGCTACATGCATTTAACCTTAATAAACAAGAAAAGTAAAAGGCGGAAATACATTAGAAGCTACACAGAATTTGTGTCACGCCTGCAAAACCCGTCAATGGAATTCAAGGAGGTCGAAATCTACAACGTCAGCACAGGCTAATTTTATATTTCCAAAAAAAAAAAGACAAATGATACTGCATATGATCATATATTCATTTTAGGAGTCGGTCCATTGTTTCTTACGTAATTTTTCCATCGATTTATCATTTTTGCTATGAGTATTCTAGCGGGTGTTCTCCCCGTGTCTACGTGCGGTTTCCTCCCACAGTCCAAAGACATGCAGGTTAGGTGGTTTGGCAATTCTAAATTGGCCCGAGTGTGTGCTTGGTGTGTGGGTGTTTTTGTGTGTGTCCTGAGGTGGGTTGGCACCCTGCCCGGGATTGGTTCCTGCCTTGTGCCCTGTGTTGGCTGGGATTGGCTCCAGCAGACCCCCGTGACCCTGTGTTTGGATTCAGCGGGTTGGAAAGTGGATGGATGGATATTCTAGCGGGACATACCCGATTTTCCTATATGTGTGCCGACTTTAATTTCATTTTATTCTGTAACTGAATACTATTATGTGTGCTGGGGAGTGATATGATCATAAGTATGAAGACCAAATGCCATAGAGATTGTAACACAGTAGCGCTTACTCCATTACTATACCTGCCTCGGCGGCGTGAATGCCTGCGTCAACAGCGATCGCGGAGCCTCACTCTGAAGCAGCGCAGCACGTGACTCCAGTAATCAACGGGAGCGCGGCGCGGCCCCGCCCGCGGTTAAAAGGACACCGAGGTCCGCTCTGTGACGTGGAGCGACTCTTCTCCGTCGCTCCTGTATGTGAATATGTATAAGAACTATAGACTGAGACACGGGGCCGGAAAGGCGCTATAAAGGTAGTTAGCCTGGATAATCCTTAACGGTTAGCGATACGAGAAAGGACGAATGGCAGCTTCCACGCACCTGACTTGTACTCGTGTTTAGTTATACGCTTGGCACAACAGCACTTCATTTACAGCACGCCATTTGTCAGCGATACAATACCTGTCAGTACATCCATCAAAGCGACCAAACCTGCTGAATCCAGTTGATTAACAAAGTGGTGGTGCCTATAGCCCAGCAGTATCGTGCGCACACCAGAAGGGGTAATGCCAGTGCAGGGCACTCCTCCTATGTGGCTAATTTGAAGTTGTCAATTAATGTAACATGAAGGTTATTTGTAACATAAAATATGTTTGGGATAGGAAAAGGAGTGAGAGAGGGAGAGAGAACACAGTGAAAGTTGGAGACCATGCCAGCGCCACGCAGACTGTAATGGTGCTGGCAACCATGCAGGACTCTGGAGTTGGATGAGTGAGGTGCCAGTCACCATGTCACCAATGCCTCAGTATTGATTGAAGGCGACTTCTTTAATCCTAATGACCTGGGAGTTAATGGCAGCACATTAACGGCTGTAAGGAGGAACAGTCATGCTCCAGCCCACCACCGGGCACACACACACACACACACACCTAACCTGCATTTCTTTGTACTGTGGGAGGAAACCCACGCAGACACAGGGAGAACATGGAAACTCCACGCAGGGAGGACCGGGAAGCGAATATCTATATATCTTAAACAATTTTTCCACTTGAAGGACACTCTTAAATATCGCTGTTCTATAATAGCAATTTACTGTGTTGTGTGGTTCCTTGTAGAGTTTTTGTTTGACTAAGAGTCATTTGGTTTTGTCAAGAGTTCTTTGGGCTTTCAAAGGGTTCCTAGTATGTGTTGTAGATTCCACATGGGCTGGACGGGCCAGGAGAGGGGATGAGGAGGCTCCTAGTAGGTAGAAAGGTATCCCAGCTGGGGAGGACAAGTGGTTCAAACCCGGAAAGAAGGACCAGAAGGGGTGTCCAGACAGCCCAGTGAAGAATGAAGATGTCCTCGCCCTGATATCCCCGGATATGGGTCCCCAATGAGAAGCTAGCAGGGCATGTAGGGAGATGTAGTCCGGTAAAGCTGCCCTGCTGGAGTCACTGGGTGCCACAAGAGGGCGCTGCAGGAAGACAAGCTTCCTGTTATAATTGACTTCCATATGACCCAGGTCCTGTGGTGGGCTGGTGACCTGCCCGGAGTATGTTTCCTGCCATGTGCCCTGTGTTGGCTGGGATTGGCTCCAGCAGACCCCCGTGACCCTGTAATTAGGATATAGCGGGTTGGATAATGAATGGATGGATGACCCAGGTCAATCACCCTGGCACCAGAAGTACTCCCGGGTCTGTAATAAAAGGGTCCGTACTCCCTTATCTAGGCAAGTCAGAGCTGGGAGGAAGAAGGGCGACACTCGACTGGAGGAGGGCAGTGCGGTGATGAGAGAGAATATTGTGGGAAGAGAGAGAAGTCAGTGCTTTGTGTTACTTTTGAGTATTGTGGTGTAATAAACACACCTGCATTTGAACCCGGGACTCTGTGTGTGTTCGTATTTGGGGGTTTGGGGGCCTGCTGACACCCCTGGTTCCATCACAATGGACAAATAAAAAAAATCTTTAAAGTATAGATGGATGCTGACAAATCAAGAAAGCCTGAACTTAGCCTGTGTGATTGAATGCATCAAGAGTCCTTTTAATAGCAGAAACCCATTAATGTTTGACACATCTGTTATCTGGACATCGTTATTTATTGAGTCTATTTACAGATCTAACTACACAAAGGTGCTTTCTGGAGCCTTCATGTGGACGGTTCTTTTGGGGACCTAAAATGGCTCCCTTAGGGTGATGCTCTAAAGGAGCACTTTGGCAACTTTGTATTTAAGAGTGAGACATGAAAAATGGGGGCAGCACGGTGGCACCGCTGCCTCACAGTTAGGAGACCCGGGTTCACTTCCTGGGTCCTCCCTGCGTGGAGTTTGCATGTTCTCCCCGTGTCTGCGTGGGTTTCCTCCGGGCGCTCCGGTTTCCTCCCACAGTCCAAAGACATGCAGGTTAGGTGGATTGGCAATTCTAAATTGGCCCTGATGTGTGCTTGGTGTGTGTTTGTGTGTGTCCTGTGGTGGGTTGGCACCCTGCCTGGGATTGGTTCCTGCCTTGTGCCCTGTGTTGGCTGGGATTGGCTCCAGCAGACCCCCGTGACCCTGTGTTCGGATTCAACGGGTTGGAAAATGGATGGATGGATGGATGGACATGAAAAATGTCTGTCTGGTCCTAAAGAAGCTAAGTAAAAGGAATGATGAGCTCTGGTTCAGATAAAAATGATGTGATATTCTTAGGACTTAAAAAATAATATAAATAATATAAAATTATTCTTCTCACCTTTACAGCGCTTCTTGGTTTCGCCCCTCATTATCTGTCTGAGCTGCTGCTTCCTGACACTCCTGCCTGTGCATTACGATCATCGGACGCTCACTTACTCACTGCACCTAAATACAATACAATACAATACAATACAATACAATACAATACAATACAGTTTATTTTTCCATAGCCCAAAATCACACAAGAAGTGCCGCAATGGGCTTTAACAGAACCTGCCTCTTGACAGCCCCCCAGCCTTGACTCTCTAAGAAGACAAGAAAAAACTCCCAAAAAAACCTTGTAGGGAAAAAATGGAAGAAACCTCGGGAAAGGCAGTTCAAAGAGAGACCCCTTTCCAGGTAGGTTGGGTGTGCAGTGGGCGTCAAAAAGAAAAAGGGGGTCAATACAATACAATACAATACACAGAACAGATCCTCAATACAGTATACAAATACACATTTTAGAAGTATGTAGCAGAATTTAACAGTAGATGATATCACATAATATGATTTGGAATGCAGGTTATTAACTATCGGTGGCAGAGCTTTCAGTGTAATGGCCACTAAAATTTGGAAAGCTCTTCCTCTCGGCCTTCGTGGGGCAAAACTCCCGTTAAAAACACATCTCTTACATGAGTATTATTCATTTTCGTGTATGTAATTTCTACTGTCTTATTAATTGGTTTATTGAATTGTAAAGTGTTCTTGAGAGTATGAAAGGCGCTACATAAATAAAACTTATTATTATTATTATTATTATTATTATTATTATTATTATTATTATTATTATTACTCAGATATGGGGAAGGATATTTGAGGAATAAACCGCTAGACAATGATTATATTTTTATATTATGTGCATCACAGAACCATCAACAACAAACCAAATGAAATGAATAATATATGAACAATTATTATAAATGTAAAGTTGAATAAATCGAATTCTGCAGCTGCATGAATTAAAAAAAAGATGGAGTACGTGTTCAGGTAAAGTACCACTTCTGGTTTTGGCCCAAAAGTTAATAAAGATCTACAATTTTGGTGTAACAACCACATGCCGAATTTCATCCATCTATCTCGTTGTATTTTTGAGTTACCGTGTTCTCACACACACACACACATACACAGACATAATTCCAGAAAACGGTATTTTCAGACTCAGGAAGGTCTACAACAGGGGTCCTCAATCACGGACCTGGGGGGGCCGCAGTGGCTGCAGGTTTTTATTCCAAGCAGTCCATGCTGATAATGAAACTTGGCATTGAACCATTTAGCTTGTTAATGTTTGTATTCATCCAAGAGCCATTTTAATGGCACTGCAGAGTTTCCTTCTTTGAGAACGTTATCCAAGAGTTCTGTGGACCAGAACAGATTTCAACTTGATGGTCCTTCCAATTCCTCTCTCATTCATTTCTAAACATTTTTTTTTATCACAGATACTTCATGGAGAGCTGCTGGTTTATTGGTTATCTGCATCTCATTATTAACTACTGTCTGATTAAGAAAACAGGCAACGATTAAAACTTAAATGCAGCTGCTAAAATCTAAAATAGGCAATTAAGGGGTCTGAATTATAACAGGCAAGGGAACTAAAATGAAGCCCAAAAAGCATATTGCTTTAGTAGTAAATAAAAGGGCTCTAATTAAGAAATCGGTTAAAGTGAAAACCTGCAGCCATAGCGGACCTCCAGGACTGTAAGTGAGGACCTCTGATCTACAAAGGAACTCGAATTTGTATTTGACAAATGAAAGCACGAACAAGGTATAGAGTTAAACAGCAACTACCATTATCAGCAAGGACTGAGTCCTAATTAGGACACTGCGGCCCTCCAGGACCGTGATTGAGGACCCCCGGTCTAAAACGTCAAGGCTGATCAAAATCTCGAAATCGAATTTATATTCATAGACTTCGTATATGAGAAAGTAAAAAAGTTCTAGAAAATTGAATCATATGGCAACCACACAAAGTTACTTTACCTCGGGTGCACATTAATTAAAAGTAATTTTGAAGAAGCGGCTGCATAAAGCAAATGCCTATGATCATTTTGAGTTAAATTAATGTAAGGTCGCTGTTTAAAGTTAAAGAATATATTCTCGGTAACCATGTGACCATGTATGAGAGCAAACCACACACGGTCAGCAACATTTCAGTAAAAGGGAAGGCAGAATACGGTTTCCTTTCTGATGGCATTATCTCATTTTTTGATTCCGTGATTCAGAGAAAAAGAAAATTTTTTTACAGGTTAGCAATGTAAAAAATATTATATTGGTCTGTACGTTTAATTTCAGTGCGCCGGTGTGACTGAAACATTTACATTTTACGGTTGTTTGCCTTTGCTATTTAACAGTTTTACATTGTAAAATTAACTGGCATTTTTTTTACTGTGACGTCTGAGTGAAAAGTGACGTTCCTGGTTAGGCACAGGGGTACTGCACTTTATCATTTATCCGTGCTAACTGTAGTTATGTAGCTCAGGCAGACACACAATGACTGCATATTTCAATAATATTCTGTCGACTGACTTCTACAATATTAGCCTTTACTGCAAGTCAAGATTCGTATAAAGTTCATTATAATAATAATAAGAACAACAACAACGTCATGTCAAACCTGGACAAGTCTCTGAAATCCACCTGTTGTGCTGACATGATAACATCTCAAAATTTAAAGCAGACGTCTTCATATTAACAGCATCAGCCTGTGGAACTGGCACGCCAAGAAGGCTTTTGAATTTCAATGCCACCAGAGTGGAGTGGCAGGAGAGCAGCTCGGCAGTAGAGCAGTAGCACCAAGAGCAACATCCAGAGAAACAGAATAGGGGGGGGGGGGTTAGTGAAAGTTTAGAAATATTGTATTACTTATATTTCTTTACAAATAACTAACAAACAGCATCAGCAGCTCTAGTCAGGGTATGCCAGACTAAAGTAATGAGTCTTCAGCCTGGATTTAAAGGCTGAGACTGAATTGCGGCACGGTGGCACAGTGGTAGTGACCACAGGAGACCAGGGTTTTCATTCCTGGGTCCTCCCGGCATAGAGTTTGCATGTTTTCCCCGTGTCTGGGTGGGTTTCTCTGGTTTCCTCCCACAGTCCAAAGATCAGGTCAACATCATCTGCACATGGACGTCACGTACAGCCAAGGTGAGGCTAAAGCATCTGGGCCGCGACTAGAGACAGGAACACTTGCTGTGAAAGCAGTGAAGTATGGAATAGCAGAGGGAACAGGAAGAGGCTGCTGCTGAGTTAGGCGTCTGATCCATAATGTAATGCAAATCCATCATCCTGGACAAAGGGGCCTGGCACGCTGTTGCCTCCTGTGCTGTTAAAAGCTGAAAAAAACTCAAAATGAATCCCTCCCTTTATGACAGTCTTGAACAATTTTGGGGTCACCTCTTCCAAGCATTCAAAGATGACATGCTACTAATCCAGAACGTGAGATCACATCTGAAGAGCATACAAAAGTGACAACCAGTCGGCCTCGGAATTAGTTTGTCACTTAGCCGAAGTGTGGTCAGGTTATGTCGGTCTTGTAAATTCACAAAGAGCGATACTAACATGTGCAACACCACGTTATTTCATTCGTTCAGAAAGTTCAAATGTCCCTCTTTACACAAACAGCGGCGCTTGTCTTGATCCCCTCTAACTTCATTCTATCTTTTGAGGATGCGGCCTATTTAATAAAAGCAGGTTTACAGGCAAAACAAAGAGCTGCGGGGTTTCTTTGTTTGATTTTTATTAAAACTTACACACAAGTGGCACTGTTTGCTGAGAGCCATTCTTCTGGGGTCCCGTCAGCTGCAGACATCCTCCTGCCTGGCTGACGTCTTTCTTTCCTTCAGGCATTCTCTTGCAGATCTTGTGAAAACCCTTGAAGGCAGCCATTCCCACCACCACGTGGCAGAAAGTAGTCACAATAGGAAGACAAGGCTTGGAGACATTACGATTTCTTCTGTTTACAAACTCTAGTAAAGTAAAATTCTTACATGCATAGCTGACCAACACGCAACATGTCTCCGTGATAAATGAGCTGGGTCTTCCTTCCTAAATGCAGCCTCACACCTTTGCATCCGTCCATGCGAGTTTTGGAATTTGTTTCATTTGAATTTCAAATTTTGAGATGAATTCCCTGCTTTATTGAAATATTTAATGTTTGTTTATTCAGTTGTCACTATAAAGGATGGTGGCACAGTGATCAATGTTCCTGCCTCCAGCTCCGGAGTTCTGGGTACATATCTCACTCTGGTTGGCTATCTGTGTGGAGTCTGCATGTCCTTCTCTTGTCTGTTGTGAATATTTTCCCAATTTTGTAGAATTCTTACCCCATCCCAAAGACGTGTAGATTGAATGACTGGAAACATTTAATTGGGCCAGTTTGTAGTGGCCTGGGCACCTTCTCTGAAGTTAGCACCTGTCTTTTGTTCAGTGCTCCTGCAACCATGTAAAGCAAGAAGAAGATCTGGGTAATTGAAGAAAATTTTCATATTTCTAGTAATAATTATCTTAACTCATACGATTCAACATAATCTGAGCCATCAGACTTGCGGAGAAAGACATGGATACTGGATCAAACCATCATTTAATTTCTTGGAGCTAATTATTTCTGCGGTGTCCATATGTTGAAGCTCTTTTCTCCATGCCACCTTCAAACCTGTCTTCTTGGGGATTTATTGTTAAACTAGATAACCAGGTCAGAAGCAACGACGAAGCTCCTCTGCAAGGGGGGGTGGGTGTTGT
>JANRMT010061414.1:15420894-15439741 GCA_026402145.1 Polypterus bichir lapradei
AAAGAAAACACATTGAATGAGGAGGTGTGTCCAAACTTTTGGCCTGTACTGTATATATACAATCCAACATCTGTATGTCTGTCCATCTGTCCCCTTTAAATGAGAGAACTACTTAATGGATTTAGTTTGGGTATTATAGTTCGGTGGCGGCACTGATTTATTTGCGCAAATCCAAGAGACAAACTGCAGGCTTGGGGGCCCTCCTCATTCACACACCAGCCTCCCAGCCTCCATTCGAGTCGGTCTACCTCTCGCCACATGTTGGAGTGTACCTTGCCTCTGCTTAGCTAGCGATACCCGTCTGTTAAGCAGACATTATCATCTACAGATTGTTAAAGAGTAACATTTGAGTTTTTTGAGAGAGAGATCAGAGCTCCGTGTGTTTTAGAAGGTAGCTGCTCATTGGCAGAGATATCACGGTCATGTACTTTTCTCCCCACGCGGGGAACGCTGAAGCTGAACATGATCAGATATAGTGGCAACATTTGACGTTGGAGAGTAACAACCTTCTGCTGGGCCAGCGATACCTTACCAACTTTTTACATTTTTGACAAAGAGATCACAGCTACATTCTATAGCAAAACCAAAAATGTATATCAAGAGGCACTCGGGTACGAAAGCTACTGTATTAATATAAATTCTTCTCAATACAAATTATTATTATTTTTTTTTTTTTTTTAATTGATATTTAAAGTTTGTCCTGTTTCACTGCTATGCAGGGGACAGCTAGTATACATACTGTATATAAAGTGAGTTATTGTGCCAGTCTCTTTATTTAATAGACAGACCTCATACCCAGACAATGGTGGGACGCAGACCTTGTATTGGTTCATACAATGCAGAGCTCCTTGTTGCATTCCTTGATGAGCTAACTCTGGTCTGTAGAGCTGTTGGTGAGACCTATGTTATTGTGCGAGACAAGGTCAGGTTCCACCATGGTCATCTAGTGCAGGCATGGTTTCAGGCCCCTCCATAATTCACCACCATGTACTTGCCTTTCTTAAACTCAACTGAGGAATTCTTCTCCACATGGAGGTGGAAACTGTATGATAGATGCCCATATCAACAAGTGACCCTTCACAAAGCCATGGATGAGGCATGCAACAACATCACAGCAGACCAGTGTTAGGCCTGGATTCGCCATATCCGAAGGTTCTTTCCAAGATGTTTGGCAAGAGAGAACATTCATTTGATTGTGGATGAGAACCTGCAGACAGGGTTGATGGAAATGAATATGAGCCGTAATCCTCTGGTTTGCTTTTTGTAAGGCAGGTGAGGAACACTGCAGTTTGAATTTTTATTTCTTTGTAGTACTATTTTCTTGTAGCTAATTGTTGCTTTCATTTACTGTAAAGGGAATCTACGTTGTGATTTATAGCGTTGTAATTGATTGGTACATTTCAGAGAATACTGCGAATGGGCCATTTACAAGCATGGTGGCACAGCAGAAGCACTGCTGCCTTGCAGTTAGGAGACCTGGATTCGCTTCCCGGGTCCTCCCTCAGTGGAGTTTGCATGTTCTCCCCGTGTCTGCGAGGGTTTCCTCCCACAGTCCAAAGACATGCAGGTTAGGTGCATTGGCGATCCTAAATTGTCCCTAATGTGTGCTTGGTGTGTGTGTGTCCTGTGGTGGGCTGGCACCCTGCCCGGGGTTTTTTTCCTGCCTTGCGCCCTGTGCTGGCTGGGATTGGCTCCAGCAGACCCCCGTGACCCTGTAGTTAGGATATAGCGGGTTGGATGATGGATGGATGGATGGATGGGCCATTTACAGTGATATTACGTGTAGTACCAGGATGAAACCTGCATTGCATATTTTGTGCTACAGTATTTAATGGCTGTATGAACAACTACACAGTGACACTACTGGTATCTTGTGTGTGGGTGATCTAAAGAAATGTCTCCATGATTCTCTAAGTGCAAGGTTTCTATAACAACATAAATGCAAAATGCAAAGTTTTGAACGTTGAGTGGCCTGTGTTACAAGTCGTGACCATTTTGAGTTTTGGGTCCAGAGTCTTGAGAAATGACATCAAGGTTCTGAAATTGTAAAAAAAACTGTAATGTGTGCCGATGGGGTTGTGCTTGTATGTTTGTGTAGATGTAATGGTGTACTTTTACACGTAGACGTGGCTGGCTGTCAATATGTCTGTGTACAGATTTGCATGTGAACTCTGTGTAGATGTGTTTGTCTGGGGATGCCTTTGCATAATTGTGTGTGTATGATGCATGTAGATGTGGTAGAGAGCGTATGCTTGTGTGTACATTTGTTTGTAGGTGAGCTTTGTGTAGATGTGGATTTGTGTCCATATGTGTGTGTGATATTTATGTACATGGTTGTGTGTGTATGATTGCATGTAAATCTGTTTGTGTAGACATGATTGAGTCTTTGCACATTTTCACACACATGCGCATGGGAGACGGTTTTACAGGACTCAGATATACAGGTAGGTGTTTCTCAGCCGGGCCAGGCGTTGGCTCTGTCCTCTGATACGTTCTCCCGTTTTTCTCTCTGCAGACCCTCAGAAGAGCTTGCCTCCTAATGACGTCGCTGCCAGCTCTCAAGATCGTGCCTCCCAAAGACGCCACTTCTTGTTCTGGTCCCCACAAAATCCCTCCTCTTCCTGTCTTCTCGATATAAATCCACCATCTTACCTTCGTCCATCAGTTCCGTTTTGAACCCCAGTCTGTGAGGACGTTACTTCTTTTCTTTTCCTCGAATCTTTATGCTCTCTATCAAGTATTATTACAGTGGCGTTGTCGGCAGGATTATTAGATTGAGATGCCAGAAGAACAGGACATTAAAACAGTCCTTACTAATAAGGACTGCAGAAGTTTAAGATGAAAGTGGACGAGTCTGAGGCACGGACACAAACGCGTGTCAAAATCCAACATAAATGTTGGCAAGCTCTGTCCCAGGTACTGATGCTACTTCAGAATGACGACATAAGAGTCGTACTTGCTAATATTTGAGTGCATAGGCATCCAACACCATTGGGAGCATGCATAATGGGCCAACATACTGGTGCCATTCTGAAAGGGCAATGCACAGAGGGCCTATTATGACCTCGGGGAGCAAGACACCACCAATTACGACACCGCAAAAGCAGAGCTACTCAAGAGCTACGGCGTCTCAGCGGACCAGCAGGCGACATCACGCATGGGAATGGAGGTTTGACCCAGAGTGGCCTTCCTGTCCTCAGGCATTCGATCTTGAAAGCTGGCAGTGAAGTCATTAGGAGGCGGACTCTTCAGACATTATGCAGAGGGAAAAAAGGAGAGAGTATCAGAGGACAGCGCCAACCCCTGGCCCAGCTGAGAAACACCAATAATTGAGCCAGTAAACCGTCTCCCATGTGTGACAACATGTAAATGTGCTCGAGTGTGTAGGGTTATGTATTACTGTGTTAAATGCAGTTTTGTGCTTAATGTGTGTACGTTTGTTTGTAGGTGAGCTTTGTGCAGATGTAGCTGTGTAGATGTAGATTTGTGTCCATATGTGTGTGTGATATTTATGTATGTGGTTGTGTGTGTATACTTACATGTAAATCTATTTGTGTAGACATGATTCTGTCTTTGCACATTTTCACACACGTGCGCATGGGAGATGGTTTTACAGGACTCAGATATAGGTGTTTCTCAGCCAGGCCAGGGGTTGGCTCTGTCCTCTGATACGGTTTCCCGTTTTTCTCTCTGCAGACCCTCAGAAGAGCTTGCCTCCTAATGACGTCACTGCTAGCTCTCAAGATCGTGCCTCCCAAAGATGCCACTTCTGGTTCTGGTCCCCACAAAATCCCTCCTCTTCCTGTCTTCTCGATATAAATCCACCATCTTACCTTCGTCCATCAGTTCCATTTTGAACTCCAGTCTGTGAGGACGTTATTTCTTTTTTGCCTGTTTTCAATTATAGGGGGTGGAATGCCTCGAATCTTTATGCTGTCTATCAAGTATTATTACAGTGGCGTAGTCGGCAGGATTATTAGATCGAGATGCCAGAAGAACAGGACATTAAAACAGTCCTTACTAATAAGGACTGCAGAAGTTTAAGATGAAAGTGGATGAGTACCGGACACAACCTTCTGAGTCTGAGGTGTGGACAGAAATGTGTGTCACTGTCCAACATAATTGTTGGCAAGCTCTGTCCCAGGTACTGATGCTGCTTCAAGATGATGACATAGAGTCATACAGTGGAACCTCGGGTCACGAATGTCTCGGACCACGTACAAATCGGGTTACGACCAAAAAGTTCATCAAACTTTTGCATCTGTTCATGACCACACACTCAGGTGACGAACAAGCCAGTTTCCCTTCCGTTTTGTACGCACCGATGATTTTCGCACGTGTTCAGTCTCTCCCAGTGCATTCTCTGTGCAGCGAGCGAGCGAGAGAGAGAGAGAGAGAGAGAGAGAGTGAGAAGGCAGTGTGGTCCCCGGCCGGGACGCCCAGGAGGACCAGAGGAGGGCTTGTGCCTCCTCCAGACTGCGAGGGGGCATCCGTCCTGGTTATGTTGGGGGCCTCGGGTACAGGGCTTGGAAGCCCAGCCCTGTAGGGACCCGTGGCCACCGCCAGGCAGCGCCCCGATGCCGGAGTATCCCGTGTGGGACCCGGTCGGGGCTGGAGCCCGGCCGGGATGCCCAGGAGGACTAGAGGAGGGCTTGTGCGGTGCCCTGGTGCCTGAGGAACCCTGGAGCCCAGCACTTCCGCCACACCAGGAAGTGCTGGGGGGAAGACGACAGGGGACACCCGGACGGCTTCCGGGTGCGCAGCCAGCACTTCCGCCACACAGGGGTGTGTCCAAGGGGGAGTGCCAGGAAGCAGCTGGAGCCCATCCGGGTCTTCATTTAAGGGGCCGCCTCCTTCCAGTCAGGAGCGGAAGTCGGGTGGAAGAGGACGGAGCTGAGAGAGAGAGGACGGGAAGCGGCCAGAAAGGCAGTGGAACTGTGAGGCCTGGACATTGGGGAAATCGGTGCAAGAGGCACTGGGGTTCGTGCATTGTAAATAGTTTGTAAATAAACGTGTGTTGGGTGAAACTATGTTGTCCGTCTGCCTGTGTCCGGGTTCAAGTTCACAGCAGTTAAAGAATGCACCGGGCTTGTTTTTAAAGAGACTGATTCGAGCATTCTCTGTTCAAGGTTTTCTCAGTGTTATTCAATGTTTTTACATTTAGTTTACTATTACACTGTGCATTCTATGGTATAATTAACTATTTTTGTGCTTAAAAATCTTTAAAAAAAATATATTTACATACAGTTCGTATGGTCTGGAATGGATTCATTGTATTTACTTACAATCCTTTGGGGGAAATTACTTCAGGTCACGATTAAATCGGGTTGTGACCAGAGTTTTGGGACGAATTACGGTCGTGACCCGAGGTTCCACTGTACTTACTAATATTTGAGTCCACAGGCATCCAACACCATTGGGAGTATGCATAATGGGCCAACATACTGGTGCCATTCTGAAAGGGCAAGGCACAGAGGGCCTATTATGACCTCGGGGAGCAAGACACCACCAATTACGACACCGCAAAAGCAGAGCTACTCAAGAGCTACGGCTTCTCAGCGGACCAGCAGGCGACGTCACGCAGGGAATGGAGGTTTGACCCAGAGTGGCCTTCCTGTCCTCAGGCATTCGATCTTGAAAGCTGGCAGTGAAGTCATTAGGAGGCGGACTCTTCAGAGAGTATGCAGAGGGAAAAAAGGAGAGAGTATGAGAGGACAGCGCCAACCCCTGGCCCAGCTGAGAAACACCTATAATTGAGCCGGTAAGCCGTCTCCCATGTGTGACAACATGTAAATGTGCTCGAGTGTGTAGGGTTATGTGTTACTGTGTTAAATGCAGTTTTGTGCTTAATGTGTGTGAGGTTTGCGTAGCTATGATTACGTTTCTGTATGAGTCAATGTGTGTGTCTGTCTATAAAGGGTTGTGTGTAAATGTGTGCAGATCTGATTGTGCGTTTGCACAAGTAAACCTGCTTGCATGTGCATTGTTATGTGTTTTTATGTGTAGATGCGGTTGTGTGCTTGATTACGTGTGGGGTTTGTATTTGTATTTGTGCGTTTTGTGTTTGTGCATATGACACTTGTAATGGTTACGCCATCAGACGTGGGCCTTTAATCCCCGAGGTTGTGGGTTCCAATTGTGTTACTGAGACTTTGTGACCACGAGCGAGTCACCTCAACGGCCTGTGCTCCAACTGGAGAAAGAAAATAATTGTAATCAATAGTATCTCTAATGTAAGTCGCCTTGGATAAAGACTGCAGTCAAATAAGTGAACAAAATGAATAGTAATAATAATAGTAATATATGTGGGGATGTGTTTATAAGTACAGGTGTGCCTCTGTTTGCCTTGTGACAATGTGATTGTGCATTTCCACATGTAGGATACGGTGTGTGAGGCTTGTGCTGATGAGACTGCGGGCGAGCGTGTGTTTAGAAGTGCTCTCGCTGGCATGTGTGCCCGTGTGTACATGTGCTTTGTGAGTCTGCCTGTCTGTGCGCGTGCGTCGGTGTGCGTCTAATGTGGAATTTCTCATCCCCTCGGAAGACGAGCTGCCGACAAGCAGGACTTTGTGTGGGCCGACGGGGGAGGGGACTTGCAGGAGCAGTAGCAGAGGGGGTGCAGACAGCTGGCAGGCTGGCACGAGCCTTGATGGGGCACTAAGGCATGCCGGCAATGAGGTCAATAGCCATTCAGAAAAGCACGGGAATATAACAGCAGTGAGCGAGGAAGGAGGCGTAGTCGCTAGGGACCATACATGGTGGGCACATGTAATGTCCACCTCACCTTTTGGTCATGACTCGGCTGACTGGCTAGCTGGGCATGAAAAGAAAAGACAGCCACGGCACAGGTGGAGAAACTCCCATCAATGTGTCTGCCCTGTCCCTCCATCTAAGAGCAAGTAGTGTGACTCTGATCCAAAAGTCTGAGATGTGTTGGTGATTTGTGTGTGTGTGTGTGTAAAACTGAGAATGTGACAACCCGCTTGTGGTGGTAGGGAGTTCATCTCAGTGACGGTGGCCAAATGAATGGCTACTGTGGTGGAAGCCCGGCCGAGACGGCCCTGTGATGGAAGGGCCGAGGGAGAGAGGGCATATTCAGGGCCACACCTGTCCCCGGAATACTAGAGGCTTACATTGAACCTTAGAAGCTCAACCCTCCTGGGGTCTGTGGCCACCGCCTGGGGACGCCTGGACAGTCTCTGAGCCCTGGGTTGCAGCACTTTCGCTAAACACGGAAGTGCTGCCGGAAAAAGATCTGGGAGCGCCTGGAACACTTTAAATGGGGGCCGCCTCACTCCATTCGAGGAGCTTGAGTCGGGAAGAGGAAGACGAAAGCTTGCTGGGAGACGAGTGGAGGTGGCAGATTGAGAGAGACAGAAGAAAGGACTGTGACTGTGCTTGTGTAGCGCACTCTGTAGTGGGGAGCAAAGGGCAAATTCTGCCCCACTTAAAATACCACCTGTGTGCCAGACAATATTTTATGTCTGCCTGTCTGTGTCGGGTAGGACCCCCCTGGTGGTCCACACTAATTAGGAGGTTCAGTTGAAGAGGCTCAAGGCCCACACACCCAATCACAAGAACACAAACTGATCAATGTGACGCTCTTTAATATTCATAGAAAAATAAACGGAATCTCATCTTTTTTACAAAGAGCGGTTTGAGAAAAGTACACATGGGGTAACGTTGAGGTCATTTGTGAACCTTACAGCTTTCACTGAAAGCAAACCATTCACTGCGACTGCCATGGCAGAGAGAGAGAGAGAGCTGGACACTCTGTGCCATGTCCGGTCCAGTGCAAGCATCTGAGGATGGAAGTTGTCTTCTCCGGGACAGCCATCCAGATTGTCATGGTCAATTTGCTTTGATCTATCCACTGCATTGAGGTCAGTCTTGGTCAGTTTGAACCCGTCAAGTCCTACCCTGGTCAATATGTGCTTCTACCCTGAAGGTACCTTCATGTTTCTCCCCAATCCTGACATCCCGGTCAATGTTTTTGAGAAACGCTTGCGGTGGCTTTTTCCTCTGCTCAGAGATACCTTCATGGTCAGTGTGCGTGTGTTTTTTGACTGACACCATGGTGTGTGCCATTCTTCCTTTTCCTCTCGGTGTCCTTCTTTCCCAGCATTTCAGGGTTAGTATGCCTCTTCCCATTCCAGGTGTCTGATTTGTGGTCAGTGTGCTTTTGCCCAGTCTGACCCATTGTGTCCAGTCCGGGTATCCAAGGCAGCTTTCAGTTTAGTGCAGTTGTCTAGCAGGAGCTTTGTGTTCAGCATAAACATCTCTGCAGCAATTCCTGGGTGAAAATGTCTCTTCCAGGGTACCAATACCTTAAAGCAGGGGCTGCAGAAGATGATTTGCCCCACTTGGACCCCACAGATTGCCATCAATCACAGCTCCTTCTAATGGAGGACGGTACTAGGCCGACTTTCAAACGGCCCCTCAGCTTCACTGCACTCTGAGAAATGTCACTTTACTGCCATCGGGTGCCAGTTTTGCCGAGCCCGACTTGAAGTAGACCAGCTGGCGACCTGTAAAGCAGAGCAGAACCCCCGAGTTAGACATCGAGATGCAGTGTTCCCCCACGACTTGAGACCTAGTGACGTGTGCTGCCCCCAGAAAGGAGACACAGAGACAGAGAACAAGGCCTTTAGCTCCCGTGACAAATCTGAGGGCTGAGTGGAGCAAGCGGGCAGACAGGCCTCACGGAGGAATGTGCCAGCAGTTAGGATTCACGCTTGCAGCGATGACATCTGTGTTTCAGCTGCACGCTTGAGCTAATCATCTAGAGCCCGCGCTCCATCAAGTGGAGGAGAAGGACTTTGATGACAGCTGCCTCTCCAGCAGCTACCCAGAGGTGTCCGTGCCTGCTTGCCATTTTCCCCAGTGAGATGGCGCACTGAAAGAAGTCTTGGCATTTAGTTTGAGAGCAGTGAGGAAGACGTCTCAGCTTGTGCGTGGGACATAAGAGGGCATTTTCTTAATCAAACTGTAGCGGGCAAGCCCTTACATTGCAAGCACAAATTTGCTCAAAGGTAAAAGCAAGACCCTCACCTGTCCACGTGGTCTGGTTGGTGAGCACGAATGCACGACACTGGCGGTGACTCTCACAGATGGCAATGGCTTCACCGACATTAAAGACAGACAAAAGGCAGCCTTCGTGGTGGTAGGAGGGCCAGCAGCGGTAATTCTCTCCAACGATGGCAGAACCAGTCACTGGCAAGAAATCTGAAAAGAAGTAAATGCCACCATTAGTGGTACAAGTGCCTTCCTACAAGCTGCCAACTCTTCCCAAGTAATGTTAGTAGAAAACAATCTGCCCTGTCTGGCCAAAAAACAAGTGACAGCCGTTCCAAAATAGGACCCCCTCATTTAGGACATTGACACTCAGTGGCTAAACAAAACCCGTCAGTAATTCCAAGAAGTGCCAGTTGTTAGATAAAAAAAAAAAAAACTCTCCCAGAAGTGCCAACTAAAATAAACAAATTCCACTCCACCCTGGCATGCCAATCCAAATACATCAACTGCCCTCTGCAACTGCAATCCCAATTTGAAAAAAAAAACACCCCCACCCTCACCAATCCATGCCAGTGCAAATAAACATACTACCATCTTTATAAAAGTAACCCTAATAGTGCCCATCTCAGCTAAGCAAAATATTAATCTGGGGAAATAAAAAAGCACTTCATCCAAATAGTACCAGCCTCAAGCTGTGCCAATAGGAATAAACAAACTGCCCACCAGTGAGTGGAAAGAGCAGTCAGTCAGGAGGGTTGTGGTGAGCAGCAGGACAACGGCACAGTCTACTACTGCAAGTAGCAAGCAAATTGGCATGAAAACTCACCTGAGTGGGGCACATCAGGAGTCGAATTGCGCAGGTACTGGCCACTCTGGTACAAAGTCAGGACCTTCTCTAACTGGGCGAGTGTCTGGTCAATCCCCCATCGCAACTCTCCTGAAGAGAACAGAGCAGAGAGGAGGGAGGGAGGGCAGTGTTAGAGAATGAGCTGGCACGGGTGACACTGGCAACACTGGTGGGGAGAATTAGCATGTAGGACTAGCTTCCTAAGGACTAAGGGAAGGTGGAAATTGGGACTGCTACGGGGTGAGGGTCTTTAGCGTTAGGATCTGTGCATTCACCCCAACAATTGAAGGGCTTTTCACTGGGATCCATAATGTTGTCATCAGGGCTCACGTGCAATGGAAAAACCTAGCAACTGCCATTTTTACTTTCTTGTATACGAAAATTTTGTTTCGAGATTTGGATGAATCTCAATGTTTCAGACCTCCCAGAGTCCGAAAATACCATTTTTGGAATTATGTCTGTGTGTGTAAACACGATAACTTGAGTACACTCATTTAGGTCAACCAAATTTTGCATACAAGTATTAGGTACAAAATGTAGATTTCTAACAACTTTTGAGCAATTTCATCTTACCTGAAGAAGGGACCTGAGTTGCCTCGAAAGCTTGCATATTGTAATCTTTTTAGTTAGCCAATAAAAGGGGTCATTTTGCTTGACTTCTCATGAGCTATTTCCGCTAACTGGTACTTAACCTGAAACGTTTCCTCCAAAAATATTAATAATTTGATCATTTCATATCATATTATGATAAAGCACCACATTCTTAACATGTTTTGTTGCTTTGCATTTTTTTGAAAAACAAGAGTGTCAGGAGTAATTTGTAACAGACGGGTATCAGCAAGAGTGAAAGGGAAGGTCTACAGGACACTAGTGAGACCAGCTATGGTATATGGGCTGGAGACGGTGGCACTGACCAGAAAACAGGAGACAGAGCTGGAGGTGGCAGAGTTAAAGATGTTAAGATTTGAATTATGTGTGACAAGGATGGACAGGATTAGAAATGAGGACATTAGAGGGTCAGCTCAGGTTGGACGGTTAGGAGACAAAGTCAGAGAGGTGAGATTGTGTTGGTTTGGACATGTGCAGAGGAGAGATGCAGGGTATATTGGGAGAAGGGTGCTAAGGATAGAGCTGCCAGGCAAGAGGAAAAGAGGAAGGCCTAAGAGTAGGTTGATGGATGTGGTGAGAGAAGAGATGCAGGTGATGGGGGTAACAGAACAAGATACAGAGGACAGGAAGATATGTAAGAAGATGATCCGCTGTGGCAACCCCTAACGGGAGCAGCCGAAAGAAGAAGAAGACCAGTTTTCGCGATAATCACAATTTTCCATTTGATGTTCAAACATACATACAGTATTTGAGAACAATTCTGCTTTACTTAAACAAATTTTTGTATACGAGTATTACAGTGCACAAATTACTAAAATCGCTTACTGAAAGTGGTAATTTACCTGAATTGTTTGCCAAAATAAAATTATCATGGCAAACTTTTTATTCATGCACCTGCAGAGTCCAATTTATTCAACTTTATTTTTACTGTATACTAATTATTCAATATATTATTAATTTGATTTGATTTGTCATTGATGGTTCTTTAATGTACATCATATAAAAAATCTAATCATTGTCTTGTGGTTTACTCCTCAAATATCCATCCCCATATCTGAGTATACGAGAAAGTCGAGGGGGGACCACTCCCGACTTTTTTCAAAATTGGGTTTTCTTAGTTTTTGGAGTTACTCGGTCTTTCCTGATGTTATAAGGTAGTGGTGATGGTCAAATATGTCTTCATTCCGGTCATAGCACGATGGAAGAAGCTCGTACGTACTCAGTATTTTACATACTGCAAGACAAAAACATGGCAACTCCACTGACCAATGAGGAAAGACCGCCTACCAATGAAAACGTTGGATTCCAATCACGTGATTTAAATGCTGCGACTACATGATTTAAATAGCAGGTGTAGTTGATTCGTGAAAAAAAAAACAATATTGTGTGCATGAAGCTCAGGAAAAACAAAATCTAGAGATCGTAAATTATAGGGGTGACATCATTTTCTCAATTTGCTGAAAAGGATGTGACATACGCGGTTTTTGCATAGTGGGTGAGAGGGTCGTATGGCCATCACAGAACTTGCCTTCACTTTCACGGGAAAACATATAATCTCCATTATTGATCAGTCTTCATAAAGCACATTTCACAGAGCACTTTACGAAGCAATTACTACCACACATGGCACCTTCATTGGGGAGCAAAAGGTATTTAGGGGCGAATGTCGCCTCGAACCCAGGATAGGCTTCAGCCCCTTGCAACGTTAGATTGAGTGGATTGCACCGTGTTTGTACGTATTATGACCAAGGTGGAAACTGCAATTGAGAAGAACTGTGAACAAGAGGAATCGGGAGATAAGCGGAGCTTTTAAGAGAGAAGCAAAGTGAGAGTCGCTGAACAGAGTCAGAGAGTCGCACCCAGGAAATCCGAACAAAGAGACAGGCCAGAGGTCTGAACGTAACTAAATATTCTGTCCCTAACTTACCACTAATCTCTTGAAAATTTGCCATCGATTTTTGTGGATTTTTCAAAAACATTCATATGTCACCATGTTTTATATAATGATGGTTTCACATTGTGATTGGCAGCCGTGCTGGTGACAGTAGACATTATGGCGTGACTAAAAGGTCATGAAACACTGCTGTCTACTGTATGAAGACTGAAAATGGCAACAAAAACAATTATTAAATTACTAAAATAATAATGAATCACAACAGTATATATGCCATATGGCTGCGATTCACACTGTCATTAATGGGATCCATGTGGTCTTCACCAGACACCAGACTGAAGTCTGGTATGTAGTCTACCATGACATTCCAAACAGAGTTCATGGTTTTCATCAAAATCCAAACAGTGTGACCTGAAATTAGATACAGTTCACTAGCAGCCGCGCTGTCTAAACTGAAATCGACATTTTCTTCATCAGAAGTCTAATCTAGCATATGTTCAATCTTCAAAAGCTCTCATTCCATCCAGTTGGGTATGGGTGGCCTTGACTAGGATTGACATCACCTTCGCCAGGATCTTAACAGATTTTACCAGGGATTGGTGCTCCCATATTGTCCAGACTGGAATCCAGTTGGTGTTCACTTGAAATCTGTATGGTCGTCTGTTTTTTTTACAGACCTTCTTTATCTGTTTCAGATAACAAGGAAGGCACCAACCCACTGCAGGGTACACTCATGTCCGCACCCATAGTCACTCACATCACATAGGGTTGCCAATTAGCCTAAAACACACAGATGTAATGTCATCGGTGATAAATTGCTCAGGATCCCATCCCTTTCCATTTCACGTCCTGGCCAGGAACTAAGTATGGACAGCCTATCTGTGTGAGCGTAAGGTTTGAGAAAGATCTCCTGAGCAGAGACCAAAGGTGTCATGAAATGGATTCATTCGGGTAGGGGTGAGTGTAACGGTAAGAGCCGCAGTGCAAGTGTACCCCTGCAGTTAGAAACATGATGGGCTGTGGAAATCTCCTTTAGTTCAAATGGATAAGACACCATCTACTGACTTGGAGGCAAAGTCACGGCCATCCTCTCCATGTCAGGACGTGAAATGGAAAGGAAAGGGGGCCATGTAACAGTAACACATAGGACAACTGACATGTCATTGTCATTGCTCTGTCACTGGCTTTAATTTTGCTTCTTTTGGTAAATTCATTTATTTTATTATTATTTTTTGTTATTACTTTCTTTTATTATGCAGTTTGTTGCATTAAGTTTTGTCATTTACATTAATCCTTTTGTAATTATCATTGGTTGGTTTCCTTGTCTTGCTTTTCTCCTTTCGCTCTTTACATTGAGCCGAGGGGGGTCGGCCCTTTCTGGTGCTAGAGGTGTGTATCTAATGGGGGCTCCAGCCTGAGGAATCTTTAAGGCCTGTTCAGGCCCTGATGTTACTGCTGACCACTGAGTCTGCTCCCCATGTCATTGGCTGTCTAGCCACTCACTTCTTGGAATAATTTTATATTTTTTATATTTGGTTATCCTTGTCCTTTAGTATTTTGACATTTTGTAGCTCTTAGGTTTTTACATTCACCCTTTTGTACTTAGTACTTTTGAATTTTTTGGCATTTAGCATTTAGGATTTTTTGAATTCCTGGACTTTAGCAATTCTGAGCCTTTTAATAATTTGGGATTTAGCAATTCCACTTTCACCTGTCAGAATTCTGGGCCTTTCTACATTTTTGGCCTTATTGTAATTTTGAATAACGTCGCTCTCTGAATACATTGCCTACGTTTTATGGATTTATTTAATCACTTGGCCTATCTTCTTAATTTGTATTATTAAAGTAATGTATTAGCTAATAAATCAGTTACATTTAAATCAAGCTTGTTTAGGGACACACAGCTTTCCTCTTGTTTCTTCCATTAAATATCATAACAGGAATGTGCAGTGGCTGGGCCAGGATTCACACATCACCTCCTGGAGTTATGGAACAGCTAGAATTTCATCCCTGGCTCAGATGTCTTCTCTTTTTTAATTCTTTAACATATTATTTTGTAATTGAATGTAATTTTGTACTCTGTTTTGTAAACATTATTTTGCTTAGTAATCTATATATATATATATAAAATACTACGTCTGTCTGTCTGTCATACGATTGTTCACAAACTACTGGAGCTAGAACCTTCATTGAAACCTTATGATATAATATGCACTGGGAATTCAGAAAATTTGAGGTAGTGGCAACCTCAGCAAGCTGACCTGCACTTGTGGGTTTATAACAACAACGTGAGAGCCAAATGAAGTGGCAGAGCAGAAAGAAAAAAAAAAAGAGCAGCAACATCTGCTGAGTATCGAGCCAATCGCAGAGGTCGACAACGAGATGAGAAACACCATAATATGAGGAGGAAGAAGAAGAACAAGAGAAGCACCAGCTGCAGGATACAGAATGTGAGAATGAGAAAGACGGATAAATGCATGGGAGCTGGGTTCCTTGATCAGCAACTGGAGCTAGACTAATAAGCGTCCAACGAGGGATACAAAATGCAAGAATAACAAAGATGGAGAAATGTATGTGGATGGAAGTCTGTGCATTTCACTACTAATTTTATATTTCTGCATGAAATACTATGTTATTTTTATGTCCTCTATTATGCATATTTGGCTTATGTTCCTTGTCTTATGTATGTTGAACCCAAGGAGGCGGGGCCCACTAATGTCAGTGCTGAGGGACCTTCCCCATTTCATTTAAGGAACTAGCAGGCCATAAGTGTACTGACACAGAGGCAGTTGTACCATTTAATGGAAATGGTCAGGAGATGTGAAGTAGTCAAAAAATCAAGCCCAGTTCAGTCAAGTAACATTTGTCAAGTTCAGAACGTTAACCAAAAATGAAAGGTCTTGTCCAATTAACAGGGCAGAAAACATAAAGAATCGCAACACCAACATTCAACTTTTATCCGGAAATGCACAGGTGACCTTCATACAGTTGCTCTGGTGACGTCACACACTGCACATTTCTGAGCCATTCTGGGAATGATCACTATGGTAATTATAGATGTGATTACTCTTAAAGTGGCAGCGCCCATAAACAAACAAAATGGCATCACAGAATAAACGGTAACTTTTTAACAACTTTATGCATGTGAACTAATGCCAAATTCAGAGTCCATAAGTTAAAAAATCCTAACTACACGCATATATTTGCTGAAGAAACCTCTGGAAAGGAACAAAAAAAATGAAAGGAAAGTGCTAATCGTAACAGTAAGCTGGCAACTGTGGCATTAGTTTTCAGCTCTTTTTTGTCTGACTCCCAATTTTGGATTAATATTGTGTTCTGGATTACCGTAAATGTAATTCTGCTGGATTTTGGAGTTTCTTCTCTGGTTTAGGATTTTGATTTTAGTTTTCAGTTTTAAGCGATTTCTGGATGCTTCTTTTTGAATAAAACTCCCATGCCACCCTGCGCAGCTGATTTAGTAAATGGATGGATTATAACACGGAAGCCAAGTTAAGGATGCATGACATCCTTCCTCGGCAACCCAAACTGGACTGCAGCTGATCTTTACTGCAACTCAAGTGGTTGAAATAAGGATTTCAAATAAACACGAAAACCGTAATCCTCATATTTGTAACTGGGATCCAAGTGGTCTCCATCAGGATCTAAATAACGTTAACCTGGGATTTACCAAATCCTCATGATCCCCCATTTTGTTCTCCCAACATGCGACGTTTAGCACTTTCTCAGTCCCATAGACCACGTTCTGAGAAGGGCAGCATGAAGCACAGCTGGAGGCCAGTGGGCTCAGTTGCGACTCACCCTGGCCATGGACACCATATACACCGATGAGGGGGCTGCATCTCATTCCCTGCACCCACCCCCCACACCATGGCTGCAGACAATGATTGCCCTGTTGAAGACGAGATAGCATCATGCCCCGTCTTTCCGGCTGAGCTTCACGCACCAGCAACAAGCAGACGAGCTAAAGTACCGTCTGACATGCCATCTGTCTGATGAGCGCACAGATACTAAGAAAGGCAATGTGGCACCCATCCAAGTCAGGCAGGGGAGAGGACTAGGAGAGCCGCTGCAACACGATCCACCCTGCAGCTAAAGCCATCAAACCCTGGCATAACAAACCAAATGGTGGGCATAACTACAAGGGCACAGAGTACTTCTCACCTGTCGAATTGACGATTTCGTCCAACAGCGGTCTCAGGGATGCAGGGGCACTGTGAGGCAAGAGGTACGTAAAGAAGAACCTGCCAAGACAAGGAATTAGAAGAATGAATACCAGTTGAGGGCACATTCTTGCCAAGGCCATGACTCCCAGTAAACTCAGCCTGGCACCAACCTGTAAGCGTTGTACAAGTTCCTCTTCTCATTCATGCCCTGGCAGTAGCCTTGCCTGGAACAGTTCAGGGTGAAGTTTCGTGCAGGGAACTCCATGAAACAATCTGTGCTTGAGGAACACAGGGTCTCATCTACACTGGCATCATCGAGATCTGTCACCTTCAGCTCCCCGTCCACAACTACAAACTGCCGTGGGCGGAAATCCAGCAGGGCGATCGAGCCCAATGGGGAGTGGGCCAGGTATTGCAGGAGTCGGACCAGGCTGAGACAGATCTGGGTGAAGGGGAAAGAAACAAGAAGGAGAGGCGTCAACTTGGAAGACAGCAGATGTCTGGTGCCCCATCTGACCCTCTGTGTTCAAAAGGGTAAGGCACAACAAAGAAGAAGCAACGACGCTGAGACAACGGCGACGCCGAGGGCACTGCTGGTGCCACAGACACAACAATGCCCTCTCTGCAATCTTTGTTTGCAATGAACAATCTCCCATTGTTGTTTTCTAACTAAGATGCCACACACGTGTTAGCAATACGACAGTAAATAGGAGGCCAGCCAGCTCTTCTATGAATACGCCAGCTGCCCAGCCAGCTGTGGCAGAGAGGCTTTAAGGATCCAGACGTCCAGTCTCACAGGTGGCGTTAGGATCTCCATAGAGCACCACCGCGTCATGGCATCAGTACCCTGACCACTATCTCCTGGCATCAGCAAACGTTCACACTAGAGCATAAGTCTCTCATGGAGTCAGCTGGTGATTTCATCCCAATGTCATGGCATCAGTTGCTGACTAAACAGCACCATGACTACTGCATGCATTAGACTGCTGACCACACTACAGAACCACTGTGCCCTGGCATCAGCCTATGCCCACACTACGCTATGGGTCTGTCATGGAGTCAGCTGCTGATTCACCCTAATATCACGGAATCAGCTGGTCACCACACACTTCATGGAGTTGGCTGCCGACCACACTAAAGCATCACTGTCTCTCAGCATTGGCCATTGACCAGGCTACGAGCACAAGTTTCTCATGGAGTCACCATCTGAGCAGACTACAGCACAACAAGTTCCAGGCCTTGGCCACTGATCACACTAAGGCACCAGAATCTCATGGCATCATCTGCTGACCACACTAATCTAATATTCCACACCACCACCACCTCTTTGTGGCAGTCGTCAGCTTCCACACTACAGCACAAACACCAAATGGAGCTGGCGACAGACCACGCTAAAAATACCAGAAGGGTGTCCACTCCAGTACTTCCAGTAAGTCCAAGCATGCCAGGAAGTCTGAGTGGTGGCTACGAATGGTTCAAGAAGTCACTGCTGGCCGAACTGTGCTTACCCTGAAGCGCTCCTCCCAAGATGTCTGCAGTAGCTGGATCATTTCTAGAGGTGCTCCCAGTTCAGTGATGGTGGTCAGGGTGTCCTTGATGTCACTGTTATCCTGGTAACAATATCCATAGAGCTACAGGAAAGAGAACATTTGGTTAAGAGTGGTGGGGTGGTGGAGGGGGCATAAGCAAAAGTCCAACATCAGGTATGGTGACCACACTTTTTACTGCTCAGAAAACAGGAGACACACATCAACGCCATATTGACAATGAACTGAAGCCAGGTGAAAATCCTAAACATGGTGGGCACACTGATGCTATTTATGGAGGTTTACTACAGGGCAAAGTCGGGCATTGGGCACATTTCAAAAAAATGACAATGACGAGTGGAAATCAGCTATAGCTGATATAGTGGAAACCAGCTATGGCTCAGGGATACTAACATGATGTGCTGTGGCTTCCTCAAACACCTAACTGAGAAACTGGTAACCAGCCCAAGGGGTAAAGAGTTACCCAATACCAATGCCTAGTGATCCCAGACAAGAAAAAAGATGGTAGTAGTCACGTCATTTATATATATATATACTAGTAGAGGTACCCAGTACTGCCAAGAAAGAGGGCACTGACTAAATGTTGGAATAAAGTATAGGCTACATGTGCAAATGGGGAACCTGGGCAAAATTTGGCAGAGATGAGTTCAACAGCCAGGATGCCAGGCAAACACACACACATTCTGCTTTAGCTAGATAGATAGATAGATAGATAGATAGATAGATAGATAGATAGATAGATAGATAGATA